>JAQQWK010000011.1:1200000-2400000 GCA_038363885.1 Apiospora rasikravindrae
GCCTCTGCTGCGGCCGGCACCCTCAAATACACCGATGACAAGACCGGTATCTCTTTCTCCGGCTACAGTGACGACAAGGGGTTGAGAGTCGGTATGGCTCTGCCCGAGACCCCGGGCAAGGACTTGATCCTGCAGATTGTCGGTCCGGCCAAAGACGGAGCCGGCTGGGCGGGCTTCGATTTCAGCTCCTCCATGTCTGGCAAGATGTTGGTCGTCGCGTGGCCCAACGGCAAGAACGTCATGCTCTCACCCCGTATCGCCACGGGCTATGTCACCCCTTCCGTCTACACTGCCACTGATGTGAAGCTCTCTCCTATTCCCAAGGGAACTTTTGTCAACGAGACCCACTACTCGGCCACCTTCCTTTGTGGCGGCTGTATCAACAAGGATACCTTCGAGGCCACCGATGAGTCCGGTGTTTTTGCCTATGCCTACTCGACCACTGCTGTCACCACCCCCACCGATCCCTCTACCGCTCTCTCTTACCACGCTGCCGGCTTCAGTGCCTACGGCATGCCCTTGGCCGATGCCAAGTCTGCCGACTATGCCAAGTGGGCTGCTATGGCGGACACCTCTGCCGCCCCTCCTACCGCCCCGGCTCCTTCGGTGCCTGACACCAACCTCACGACTCCCGTCCGCACCTCCAACGTCACCTACGATTACATCGTCGCCGGTGGTGGTCCCGCTGGCATCATCGCCGCCAGCAAGCTGGCTGAGTCGGGTGCTTCCGTTCTCCTGGTTGAGCGTGGCCACGCCTCCACCGCCTCCACCGGCGGCAAGGCCGTGATGCCTTGGAACTCCTCCGTCACCCAGTTTGATGTTCCCAGCATGGGCTACTACCTGGCTTCCTCCACCCTCGACTCTACCCAATATTGCGCCGACACTGCTTCTCAAGCCGGTTGCCTCCTCGGAGGAAGCGGTATGATCAACGCTCTCATGTTTGTCAAGCCCCAAGATGCCGACTTCGACGACAAGTGGCCCGCTGGCTGGAAGTCTGCCGACGTCAAGTCTGCCTCCGACCGCTTCTTCGAGAAGAACCCGGGCACCGATATGTCCTCGGCCGACGGCAAGCGCTACGACCAGGGCGCCTACGACGTACTCTCCACTTTCTTCAAGTCCAACGGCTTCAGCTCCGTCGAGCCCCTGAAGGAGCCCAATAAGAAGGTCGACGTCTTCGCCCACCCTCCCTGGTTGATTCAGGACCATATGCGCGGTGGCCCCATCAGGAGCTACTTGCCTGCCGCTCAAGCCAAGAAGAACTTCAACATGCGCCTCAACACCAATGTCGTCCGTGCCGTCCGCCAGGGGTCTTGGACCTCGGGCATCGAAGTCCAGAACGAGGACGGCTCCCGCGAGCACATCAACGTCACCCCTAAGACCGGCAAGGTCATTCTTGCTGCTGGCGCTCTCTCCACCCCCCGCATCCTCTTCTACAGTGGCATTGGCCCCGAGGAGCAGATCAAGAAGGTTCCCTCCACCGTCACTATGACCAATGCCTCCCGCATCGACCTGCCCGTCGGCAAGGGTGTCCAGGACCACGTCATCTACACCGTCTCCATGAAGACGAAGCAGTCCCTGAAGTCGCTCAACTCCACCGCCTTCACCAAGCCCAGCCAGACCGACATCGACCTGTTTGCCCAGGGCTCCGGCGTCCTGACCCAGGCCGGCCAGCGCCTCAACTTCTGGACCTCGGTCAAGTCGCCCAGCGACGGCCAGACCCGCTACATCCAGGGCACCTGCAACAGCCCCGCGGACGACGAGGTCAAGCTCAAGGTCTACCTGACGCACGGCGTCACCTCGCAGGCCGACCTCGGCCTCGACGCCACCGGCAAGATCACCGAGCTCAAGGGCAACCCCTGGCTCGACACCAAGGGCGACGTCGACGCCCTCCAGACCTTCTTCGACCGCCTCATCAAGATGACGGCCAAGCCCAACTCCACCCTGTCCATCAAGATGAAGGACGGCTCCGTCGCCCCCGCCAACCTCACCGGCGCCGCCCTCCTCGCCGACATCAAGTCCACCCAGGCCACCGGCTCCCACTGGGTCCGCTCCGCCCGCATGGGTCTCGACGACGGCCGCAAGGCCAACGGCAACGCCGTCGTCGACACCAACACCAAGGTCTACGGCACCGACAACCTCTTCGTCGTCGACGCCTCCATGCACGCCGACCTGCCCACCGGCAACACCCAGGCCATCGTCATGGTCGCCGCCGAGCACGCCGCCGACAAGATCCTCGCCCTCGGCGGTGGCGCTACCAACGGTACCGCCAACCCCTGCCCCAAGCGCAAGCTGCGTCGCAGATCCGGTCACAAACGCCACGCTCGCCGCGCCCATGGCGCTGTGGTCCTGGGCTCTCACATGAAGGCTTAAGGGGTTAACCTTTTCCTTCTTACCTTAGCTTTCATCTTATCTTCTATCTTCCTTCTCTTCTCTCTGTGTCCTTGCTTTTTTTTAGGGACAAGAGGATTCACAAAAAACCTTTTCGCTGTTTTGTATTACCACCGTAGAACTTGATTGTATATATATTACCATTGTAAAAATAAAATGAAGATACCATGATTAACCCATTACCATTGCAACTTACGTCTTATGTCTTGATTTGATTCGCATTCCTTGTCTGGTGTAGTTTGTTATTGGCAGGGCTCTTTCTATATCGCAACTTATCTACCGTGTGCATTTAGATATTTAGCAGTTATATGTTCTGTTTTGGGTCATCTGCTTCTGCTGGCATGCTGGTCTGAGTCGCCAAAGAAAAGTAGATAATAGTCAAAAATGGCTAGCTGCCTATCACGGTAGATGTCAAGTACGTATGCTGGTGGTATTGAGTTTAAACTTTACACGGTCGACCACTATGTTGTTCTTGGCCTTATCCCTTCTACCAAATAGCTGGCTGCCGTCATCGGACAGATTTTTGGGCTAGACGCTTGAGGAAGCAGCTGTTCAAACCATCAAACAGATACCAGATGTAATCATAAACACCGTATAGTGGAGCGCGAGTATATGATGTCTACAATCGCGCAATCGGGTCTTGGGCGTTTTGTTAACGTGGGTTCTCGCAGTACTCGGGATGTTCCCCTGGACACGTAAGGGGGTTAATAGGGATATTGTATCTCAAACCGATGGAGAGAGTATCACCAAGTTCACAATTCGTCCCCCAATCAAGTTTAGAATGCGGACAAGAGTGTAGTTGTCTGCAGTTGATTTTTCTTTTCTTTTTCTTTTTCTCTAATATCCTGGCAATCTGGGTGATATCCGTTGACTCCGGATGCATGCCGTTTCCGCGTAATTGACCCTCAAAAATCTAGCTTTGTGGCTTATCTTAGGGTACTTCATCATTCATATCTCATAATCCATATGCCGATATCCCAGTTCCCAGCCCCGGGGATCAGGAGACGGCTTCTCTTGTTGTCGTTAATACCGACGTCCGCGTCCTCGAGACGCTCCCCGACCTCCCCGACGCATGCCTCCGGGCGAGTCGCCGCCACTGTTGCTACCTCTGCCATGACCTGAACCAACCGAGGTCCATTGCGCATCACCACCCTCTGCGCGAGCACTGCTGCTACCCGAAGCCGTCTCAGCGCCGCGCCGAGGCCACGCCACACCCTGCGGAGGGAAACTGCCACGACCACCGCCAATAACAGTATAGTGGCTGCTGTTGCCGCCGCGGCCACGTCTACCAACGTTGCCGTTGTTACCTGGGAAGAAACTGACTTTCGAAAGCTCGATGCGGGGCAGATAGGGCGCTTCGGCCACCATCTCGGCGAACTCGGGCTTCACGCCGACGCCCGGATCGACCCCCTTGTGCAGACGCAGCGCCAGCGCGTCGGACTGCGCCAGGGCCCAGCGGGAGTAGCCGCGGTCCATGCTGGCCACGACGGTGTTGCGGAGCACTGAGGTGAAATGGGAGGGCGTCGGGATTTGATTCTCGGACATGCCCATCTCGCGCAGGAAGGCCGGGAAGTTATTGATGGAGTGTAGACGCCGAACTTCGGAGGCAAGGTGCGCGGCAGCTCCAGGGGGAGGGGCTCCATGGCGTCGGAAGAGATCATCGCGAATTTGAGCCAAGGATGGTGAAGAAGAGGACGAGTTGGAAGGTCGGGCTGTGCGTCGAAATAGCTCCGAGAACATCAGGAGACGATACGAGGTCCGTGAGCCCTGGAAGGTCTTGTCCAGACGGTATGCACTGACGGCGTCAGGCTCGAGGTAGGCGAGCTCCGGGTAGGTCTTCTTCGTGTTGTCTCGGTTGTTGGGGTATCGGCGTCCTCGGGAGTCGCTGTTGGGATTTAGGATCCAGACGACGTTGCGCGTGATGGCCTCGGTGATAATGGCGCGGCGCAGCTCGTCGGTGACGGGGACATCGCTGACCAGCAGCGCGACGAGCAGGTGGCCCAGGTTAGGGCAGTGGGACTTGTCGCGTTGGCCTCCGAGAAAGGACGTCAGCAGCGCGTTGGCCTGGGTCACGATCTCCGGATTCTCGGTGGCGAGGCACACCAGTAGGTGGAACAGGTGGAAATAGGACTCGATGGCCTTCTCCGAGGCGTGCTCTAACGTGCTGCAGTTGCGGTCGGGATTTTCGTAATAGTATTTGGGTTCATGCTGCTTCTTCTTGTTTTCCTTGTCATTATCAAGGTTAACGAGGTTTAGCTTGACGACGATGTCGGTCATGAATGCGTAAAGGGTCTGGGCATTCGTAGGGTTTTGCAGCTTGACGTGCTCCTTCAGGACCGAGAGGGAGGTTTTGGCGTTGTTCCGGACTGAGTGCCAGTGGCGTGGCGATATGGGCAGCGGCAGCCACCGGGTGAAGGGTATATTCTGCACGGATTTGCGGGTGGGCAGGGCGAAAGCCTCTTGCGACAGGAGGTCGAACTCCGATGCCAAGCCATTCGTGGTCGAGACGCCGACACCGAGCTTAACATCGCGGTACGTCTTCTTGGTGACAAAGCACTGCAACTCGCGTTGGCGGATTACGTTGTGTTCCGTGATGAGAGCGCTGACACGGGGCCAGGCCTTAGCGAGGTTGGTCAGATCCTCGAAATCTTCAAGGCTTTCGAGGACCTGGAGCAGAAGCTCGTTGGGAAGCTCGTTGATGGCGAAAGGTCCGTCCGTCGCCTCTTGCCTGTCGATGGCTTGAACGGGCACCTTTTCAGAGCCCGGTGCTGATCCGATAGGGGCCCAGAAATTATTTGATGTAACAACCTCAATGGCATCGCGCTGACGTCTTTGCCGAGTTCCGGACTCATCGCGGTACCTGACTTCAAGTTCATCTCCCTTGAGCGCCTTCTCCTCAAAACCGCAGCGCTCACACTCAGCGAAAGGGATGTCATAGCAATCCTGATACCCTGTTCGATAGCTCTCAAGATCGACGGCCTCCCCTCCGTAGTCCTGCTGGATCTTGTCACTTCCAAAGAAGCTAAGCAGCTGTATGGCGATGCCTTTGAGGGTGTAAGCAGGGGTGTAGTAAGCAGCGTTGTTCAGTATGGTGGCACAGATGTAGTCGCGAAACACATTGGGATGGCGGACATTCGTGTCCATCATGATTCTGGGAGGATGCATGGGGAATTGTTCGAGCCCGGTGATCTGCATATGCATGCGCTGCCATCCGGGAGGCGACAGGACTAAACAGAGCTGGCTCAGACTATCCCCGGCATGGAGATGGATGTTGGGGTAAGGCTTTCGGATCAGTTCATCAATGTCGAGCAGCAGACGCTGGCGCATCTGTGTTGCACGCAAGTCATTGGATGATGCATTTTCAGCCATGTTGAACTTGCTGTCTGAACTGGTTGGGTCCTGGTGTTGACAAAGTCGGAGAAGGAGTGCGTGGTCTCTAGGATTAGAGCAGGTGAACGAGTGAGAAAAGAATGGCAAAGGACGAATGAATGTCCCCAAAATATACAAGTCAAGGTTGGTAAAATCGACGTGATGGGTTCCTGTGAATGCAGGAGCGCAAGGAACACAAAGGAATATTCTGTTGCCGGGCAGATGTTGCTCGTTGATACTTATAGAAGATGCCAGTGGTCCATGCAGGCATACAAACCTATTTCATTCCTCACTCCGATTGACTCACCTCGCCGTTTGATCAAAGGTTTCTCTGCCACAAGAACATAAGAGAAGGATTGTCTTCCGGACTCAGCAGGCCGGGAGAAGCATTGATTGGCCTGCACTTTGCCTAATCGGGCTCGCCGCAGGTGTACAATTTCGGTCCGCCTTTGTCTTGGCCGATGCAGCTGTGCTTCCTCCCTTTCGGCGTGACGTAAGACGGTCTTGAAAGTTCAAAAGTGACCAATTCTCTCACTAACGGCGGAGTTGAGGCTCTGATGCAACTTGAGGTTGCTTCTAGACTTGGGCAAGGTAGAACGTCCCGTAAAGTGGGAGATCGCGCCCGCCGTCCCCAGGCTTCGTTCGACCCACTCTTTTCCGAGAAGTCAGACAATCCGGCCGAAAAAAGACCAGCCAACTCGGCCGAGATGGTACGAGTCATGATGACTGCGATGAAACAAAAAGAACCAATTTACTACAATTTGGTAGTTATGTGGCTGCAATAATTAAGTACAATCTGTAATAGGGTCAGACATTGGCCAGTCATCAGCACCCGTATCCCCTCTTCAATCGATTACCACTCTCAGCCCGAAGTCAGCTCTCATAGATGAACGGTTTCCCCCTTTTTTTTCTCTCGAAGTTTTCTCCCCTTCTTCTTCACTTCCCTCCCATCCCCCAATCACAAATTCCCAATATTATCCCACTCCTTATCCTGGAACTCGCGCTCCTGCTCGCGGTCCCACTTCTTCCCTCCCTGCTTCTGCCCGCCACCACTCCCCTGCTGTGCCCCTTCCCACTGCTGCGCGTTGAGGGGCTGCCACTTCTCCGCCTTGTACTTGGGCGACATCTTGTCCCCGACCGCGGCCGCAAAGTTCTTGGCCTTGGGCATCGCGTCCTGGTGCGCGTGGTGCTCCCCCGTGTTGCCCGTGTACTGGTGGTGCTCGGTGCTGTAGCAGAGGCGCGGGCCGCTGCGACGGAGAAAGGCCGCTGCTGGATACGAGAGAAAAGGAGAAAGAGGTTAGTCATTCGTTTCGACTTACTACTGCTCTCACGGGAGTTGTTGCGGGGGGAAAGGGCAAAGAGCGGGTGGCGGGAAAAATAGCCGAGTCGGGGGTTGCTGAGGGGTGATCTCCAAGAACTCATTTACCTGTTGGAGTTCGGATGGCTCCCCTAAGGGCCACGCTCAGGGGGGTTCGAGAGGCCATCATGCCAGATATATATACGGGTATTCAAATGAGTTGTAGTTGCCGTTGAATAAATCGATGAATGAATTTGGTTTTGTCTCCCTGTGCTTATTGCAATAACAGAAAGAACTCGAAGGGAACCTTTTTAAATCGCGGGTCGTTGGGGGAGTATTTCATTCCCCTCCTCGGGACGTCATATCAGACAAGCATGAAGTCATCGCGAACTAATAGTTTGCATCCCCGCATCAAAGTTTATTACGTTTCCCATCGCTAAGCACACCTCAGAAGAAAATACCAATGGTCTCATAACGCAACAGCATCGTCTCAATTCAGCCATAATTGTCTGGACCTGTACATGATTCCCAGTCATAAGGTGTGGTGTCCGATGGCGGATGCATCGAGGAGCCTAGACGATGATTGGATACCAGTGGCTCGGGTCAACCTGCAGGATCGTGCGGCACATGCGATCTGGAATCGGCAACCAGCTGTGCCGCATCTGAGGCACACGAGCTGCATGCAAAGGAACGTGACAGTCATTTCGTGTTTCAACTACCCAAAACTCCGACGCAGCAGCTCAAAAGGAGCACATATACACACCGAAATAATATCTATGACTACTTGTAAATCCAAACCCACCCTTCAAACGCCTGAACTATGCTCCTCGCAGGGCTATGTAAAGAAAAGGGAACAATAAAGAAAATCTTTGGGTATCACCCCCTGAAAAGAACCCGCTAAGCATCGATTAACCAAAGCACTTTTGATGTTGAAAAAAAACCCACGGAACTTGAAGTGGCTCGGAAAGGTGTAGACCAGGACGGACCCCCTCTCTGCATCCAACATAACTACCATTTCGAGTCCTCGGCAATGAACTGCTCCATCGTGTCTACGGCGGCGTTCTGCAATCCCGTAACATGCAGATTATGTACCGCAGGCCATCTCTGCCGTAAACGTTCCGATATACTGACGGGGGTCTAGATCCCGTGACTGCCCGCCGCCACCACGTCCCAGCAGAGTATTCGCCACGTCGGATGCGGCTTGCACGACCTGGTCCGCACGCGGCCGGCATACAGCATCGTATGCCTTTAGCGCATAATAGGGAAGCGACGCCTCGACACTATGGCCGCTTTTGGTAAACCCCCGTATCCCCACTCCGGAGGATGCCGAGTGCCCCAGAAGCGTCGCCAGTACCATGGCCTGTTCAAGCGTTAGACCGCCCGAAGCCCCGTGGTACGGGCTCGCGGCGTGCGCGGCGCCTCCCAGGAGGCAGACGCGCCCCCTAGCGTAGCTTCGGGTTGGGACATGTTGCATTTGTACGATACCAGCGATCTGGATAGTGTAGACGCTTTGGACGAGCTGAGTCACATCATGTCAGCCCATTATGCATGTTAACACAAGCTTTCAATAAACTTACTTTAACCATCCCTTGGCAAGCAGGAGACCTGTTTTGTGCAAACGTCGCTTCAAACTCCTCGGGCGTGAACAGCTTGGCCCAAGCAGGCCCGGCAGCAGCGGAGCCGCCCGCAGATACAGGGGGTGGTAATATAGCCGAGAGGGAGATCTGGACGTCGCGGCCATGATTGAGGAAGTCGTGTTGCATGAAAATACCGTCGCCAATCCAGCCCGCGCGGCAGGGACTCTGCGGGTCTAGGTACACCGGGCTCATGGCCTGTTGGGCGCGTGCAAGTGGGACTTCCAGGGGTAGGGTCCAGCTTCCCGCGGAGACGGGCTTGTGCGCAGGGTCCTCTTCCCCGGTCTCTGTTGAAGTCTGTCCAGACCCTTGTCCGGACACCACGAAGGAACGGGCCAGGCTGTGCGTCCCGTCCGCGCCCACGACGATGTCGTACCGCCTCCTAGTTCCGTCCACAAATTCAAGGAATGCCGCGCCGCCCCCGCCCCCATCCGCTTCAGACGTCCCACTAACCGAGGCAATGTGTGTGTTGGTATGCAGCAGGTAAGGCGGAATGTCCGAAAGGATTTCGTCCAGAAGGGCCTGTCGACCTACGGTGCGACGACCCGGAATAGGCAAGCCCGAGACATCGATACCGCCGTGGCTTGTAGTCGCAGTACCAACGCATAGCGCCACGGAGCTATAGACGGCGCCAGCGCGGTCGAGACAAGCATCCAAAGCCGGATCCAGGGCGCGCAGGACCTCCTGATGAGCCTCGCTGAGGTCCAGTGCGGGACCCTCGTCACGAAACCGTGGGCGCGCATCGTACAAATCCGCCGCGATGTGAGGGTAGCGTAAGAGACCGCGCAGGAGGCAAGCACTGCCAAGACCGCCTCCGATGATGGCCACGCGGATCACGTGCGCCGACGAGGATGTGGAGGATGCGTGGTCTGACATGCTGTCGAAGTCGGAGAGGCCAATGAAGGGCGAGGAGTAAGGGGATGGATCGTCGTTGCCGCAAGCTTGCTGGCTGCTCCAAGGGTCACTGATGGATGTCCATACGGACGGCGGCGATATCTGAGGGGTGGCCATTGTTATGTGTATTGTGTGGTGTTGCTGAAGGAAAGAGGATTATATAATATCGAAGTAGTGGGTGGCTGTATTATACGGAGCTGAAAGAAAGTTTCTGCCTTCGAGCTCCTACCAATGATAGGACATGGGTTTGATCCTTGTATCTGAATAATCTCGGGCCTTGGATGGAATCTGTTTCGTCTCACACACCAGCCTGTGGGATATCAGCCGTCCTAGGAGTGATTATTAGTCTCACGAGAAAAGGCTCGAAGTAGTTGGTGGGGGTCTGCCAAATCAGTCAACGGAGAAAATAGTATACAAAGAAGACAGGTTATGTCATGATTATGGAAAAAAGTGACCCGGTCCACAGGTTTTCTCGATCCTTCCAGGTAGAGAGATAAAAGTTAATATACTGAGTTGGTATTCAGGGGGGGTGTTCCCGACTGGGCCCCTAGATTTGGGGGCGCGAGGTACTCTCCATCTTGAGAAGTATCGATAGCATGACATAGCAAAAGCTTGGCATTCCACTTGGCATAAGGCTGATGGAGAGTGGTCTGGCTGCGCAGACTGAAGCTGATTGGTGAGGTTTACGCTGATGGAGGGTAGCAGCGCATTTCGCTGCTAAAGTATGCCATGTGCGTGGTGCGGAGACAAGCAAATACCGGAACGGGGTTCGTCGGGCTTGCTTAACAAATTCCTTTTTTTTCCCACGAGCGAGCCCACTTTGCCCTGCATCGTACTTTCGTGCTAGCCTGCAATTCATTGCATAGTCGTGTTTGCGAGTGACGTTCTGGCAGAGGTCTGGCGTACGAGTACTGTTAGCAGTGCAGGTCAATGAGCTAGCCAGGGATATGGGGCGGGCCACGAACTAGTTCGGTCGTAGTATACCCAAGTGAGTTGCAGCAGCTATTCTGGTTCGGGCAGCGTCGCTCGAAGTGTCCGCCAGAGTGTCCGATGCCAGAATGATGGAATGTAACCTGAGGCGGTTTGAACCTGAGCCGTGAAGCCGTTTGTCTAGGCCCTTGGCGCAACCCATGTCATCGCTTTCCGCAATTCGGCTAGACTGCGACCAGCGCAGAAGAACGGGATTGGCCCAGTCCGGGATGGCTTGCAGAATGAGGGGCCAGCCAAGTGAAGACGAGATGCCATACCATGCACACAGTACCATGCAGTCAGCAGCAGTGTAAAAGCTAAAGGGAGGTCGGGGACGGTGTGGGCTAGCGGATTACTGTAGATTGAAACGACCCATGTCAGTCGAACCACATCTCTCGCCGCAATCCGGCGGGCTCGGCAGGAGTGGAAACTGGCAGCATTTGTGCGGTTAATCGCTAGCCTTGCTTATCGTCCGTACTAGATAGAATGCAGAATGCACCAATAAACTGTCGCTTGGGGGCCAATTGAGGAGATTGAAAAGAGTGCCAGGTTCATTCGCATCAAGCTGAGACAGAAAGTCGGTGCCTGCTATTGGTTCGTGGCGCAAGGTCCAACGCTCTTTCCGAGGGATCAGACGATTACTATGTAGGCCTTACCGCATGGCTGGGAAGCGCAAACGCAGGCACCGAGATAACTTTAAAATAGATGATGATGGCCCAAATAACCTTAATTCCAGCCATGCATCATCTTGGGCAGTGGCTTCCATTGGTAAGCCTGCTGGACGATGTGGTTTCCTTCTTTCCTTATTCCCGTTTCTCACCTCACCCTGCTGTGCCACCGGGACTGGGACTGGGACTGACTGCTGACATGCATCACCACCCACTTCGCCCACACGTGCTGTGCTGCACCTCTACGATTACCTAACTTCAATCTGTAAGCAGTGACTGAACCGCTTGCACGTCCACCTGTAACCTGCAACTTGCAAGGAGTGAAGCGGCAGCCCCGCTCCTCAACGGCCCCACCATACATGTACATGTAGATTTTCGGTCGATTGAACCGAGATGGATCATTAGGCAGCGAGATTCCGTTGCTTGTCAGGTTACGGTAATCTGGGCGAGCCTCCTAATCAAACTGAAATTTGGTTTGTTCTAAAAGTAAACACCCTGCAATTATGGCGCCTGGGAGGAATCTCTACGATGTTTTATGCTTCATTAATGTGGAAAGAGGGACGGCAACATACAGTAAGCTGCGCTAGGTCGCATGGGCTTGCTTGACAGGAGGATGAAAGAACGCCTGGTGCTATTGACATATCATTTTCCAACAGCGATGCCGTTGAAGGACGGTGAACCCCCGAATCTTCGAAATACCTTCCATGTGGCAGGTCAATTCGGGATTTTCGGTTCTTGGCGACTCGAATGTTCTCCGACGATCTATCTGTATTGCAACCCCAGGAATGGCGGCTCCTGTGTTAATGACTGGCTGGGCTCGTCGCTTCCAATCGAGCCTTCCACTCGAGCTTTTCAATCGAGTCTTTTGGTCGAGCTGACAACAGGTTCGATCACGCCACGCGACGTGACAGTCAGGCGCAATTATCGTATGTCGGGCATTACTCGATGAGGTGCAGGATAAGGTCAGGAGTGCCGTCTGACAACACGATACTCCGTCGTTTGTCATCACCGCAATGTTGGCAAAATGGCTGAGCACTTCCTCGTGTTCTACGTCCAAACAAACAGAGCAATTTTGGGACTGAACGATGGATGTCAATGCAAAGAACGGACCAAGATCATTCCTAGTCACTGCTTGTTTCGTTTGCTGCTGAGAGCGCTTGGCGGGTGAGGTGAGGTGAGGTGAGGATTCCACCTGCAAGTACCACCAATTGTCACGATTGACATCGAACGGCACGGGCACTGTTGGCCTGCAATTGCGACGCTGAGGAACCAAGTCATATCCATGCAATTAGGTAGGTCTTTTAATTTGCGCAAGTATTGGAAGAGGCTTTGGGAAATAGTATCACACGGTGTTGCTTTTTGTATGGTCGAAGAACCCCTCTACCTTCCAATGGTTAGGCCTGCTGGCTCAGTTTGGAGGGTGCTTGAGCCCCAATTGTTCAAATTAGCACTTGACTTACAGCAGCCAGCCAGCCAAACAATATTGTACATCACTAAGTACACAGTCGTTTCGAGGTCATCGAGCTTATTTCTACTTATCATCGGATTTATCAAAAATGCCTTGAGATTACTGAATGTTCAATCAAACAAGTTCCATTTCGGCATCCTTTCTATCCTGTTCTCATCACATCGCCCCTGATTTCGTATTCATGTTCCTTTCTTGGCTGGTCCGCACCTTTTTGTTTGCACATGTATTCAATCTCAAATTGTTTATCTACGCTCGACATCCAGTCTCTGTCCCAAACCTGGTCTACACGACGTCCAAAATGAAGCTGCTCCATATCCTTACTCTCACGGTTTCCGCCTCAACCATTGCCATCGAGCCTCGCCACTACGTAAGCCTAGTCCGCTAAAGCAGATGATTTACTCGGGGTGGCTTTCGTGACTTGTTCTCCGGAGGCCTTATTAGTACCAGTATCATCTGCCAGAGCCACCGAACGCCCGGGACAACCGACTTGTCCAACTGACTTGTCCTTGATGGCGACGTCGGATCTCCGCAAGCTCAGCCACCCCCTCAACGCCGAAGATGGGCCGGAAGACGGACCCGAAGTTGGCCTTGCAGAGGCTGACCTCCTCGTCCGGGCCAAGGGGCACGCTGAGCCCGTGCTCGAACAGGACCTTGGTGACCTCGAAGACGTTCTGGTTCGACCCGTAGGCATCGGCCTTGCCGCCGACCTCGGTGAGCCCCACGATGGTCTTATTGTCCCACCGCGCCTTAGAGAAGCGATCCAGGAATGCGAGTCCCAGCTTCTGGTCCCGCGGGTCGCAGCCGAGCTCCATCAGTGTCCGGACAGTGGACGGACTCATGGGGACCGGCAGGATCTTGGCGGCAGCGGCGACGGAGTCAGTAGGTTGTTCGGCCGCCGCCGCCATAACCTGCATGTTAACGTGCCCAGGACCTGCTGAGGAGGCGTCGGAAGGGGAGGGCGGGACCGCTTGCAAGTAACGCGGTTCTAAGGCGAGCAAGAGGGTAAGCACCTCGTAATCGAAGTATCCCCCATTGGACTTTCCCGGCTTCCAGTTGCGACGCAGATAGCCCTCTAGGTTCAAGTAGGATGCCCATGGAGTCAGCATGAGGTCTGCCGGGTAGGGGCGGAGGTATCGGGTTAGCCGGCGAGGGACAACCCGCTGCGGCCAGGTCTTCCCGCAAAGTGTGATCATGGTATCAAAGAAGCTTTCTATGACTTGGTCATTGATGAATGCCTGGTTTTGCATCACGTGCGACCAGAACCAATACAAGACAAGGCTCATCTTGTATTCCTCGGGCTGTCGGTATCTCTGTACCAATACTTTCACTTCTTCTGGGAAATCGTCTATCGGCTTCGGTGTGGGAGAGAAGAAGAGTTTGATCGGATAAGTCTTGAAAAGCCACAGTATACACTTGGCTATAGATCCTTCGGGTGAAAAGCCTCCGCCAGCTTTTTGCCTGAGAGACCCGTAGTAATTGTCCCGGAAGAAATCTCGAACGGTCCGGTGGAGAAGACTGATATGGAAGTGATGGATGGAGGCTGGGTGAAAGGCCTCACCCCTTCGTGGCTGTAAAAGGTCCTTGCACCTATCATCGAGCCGGATTATCGCCATTCGTTGGGACTCGGCAACATATTCGGGCAGTTGTTTGATCCACTCGGGATCTCGTGCCAGGAGTCGCTGATCGACCGCATAGGAGGGATCCCGAACTTCAGCTTCGAGGCAATTGTAAGCCATGAGCGGCAAGGGGTCCTCGTCGTGCTCTTCAAGATATAGAGCTACCAAGAACAATCTGGCAGTTTGCTGGCGGTATATAGCGTCGATCTTGTCGAATATGCGCTGGAAGTATTCATCCAGCGAGGGTGGCAACTCATTCACCCTCCGCTGCAGGTGTTCGAATGGCTCTTGGGACTGGATGTCCCTTAGGAGGCTGCGTACAACCAAGAACACCCAAAGGAAGACTCCGCGTGCTTGGCTTGAGATTTGGGTTATGATCCCATGGCATCTTGGATCCTCGTCCACACAACGCTGGAAGGAGCTGTTTGAAAGCAGTTCGGACTGGATGTAATCGAAGATATCCTTGTTGGTGAGAGAATCGAGTGTAAGCCCAGGGCAGTCTGCGTATGCCTCACGGAAGCGGTTCCACGGCCGGCTGGAAAGACAAATCTTGATGTTGGGGGAGCTCAACAGCTCAGCCACTGTTGAAATGATGTCGGTCTCATTACCCTCGTATTCGTCCAGACCGTCAATGAAGAAACAGAATCTCGTATGATCCTCTGCACGGGCTGAGACCGTTCTAAACGCCTCGCGCAACTCATTGACGGTCCACGGCTCGCTGGTCCGGCGCGTGGAGAAAATAGCAGCGGCTAGGGACAAGTCGGCCCGGACCAACTGGAAAAGGAGGCTCTGGAGGAGACCCAGCTGCGACCTCTGCATACGCGTCCCCAGGGCCCAGAAGAAGTTGACCGTTACTAGCCGTTTCTTGCCCGCCCACAGTCTCAGCAGAGCCTTGGTAGAACTGTGTTCGTATAGGTATTTCATCAATGTTGATTTGCCACTCCCGGCCAACCCATGGATCCAAAAGTAGCCGTCGCCATTTTCAAGCCACTGTGGGAACCCTGTACGGGTATGGTCGAAAGCCCATTTGAAGGTGACTTTGTGGGCTGGGTTGATGTCCGAATAGCGCTGTTTTATATCCTGGAATAGCAGACTCTCCAGCTGGCTCTGGTAGTATTGCATGCTCCGTATCTCACCTAGGAACAGCTTCACCAGCTCGGCTACATGCTTCTCAGTTCGGAGTTGATCTTTTAGAGCCTGAGCCGCAGCTTCCAGCAGGTTTTCCTGTGTGCTGTTCATACTCTCGGTTTTGAGATCGAGGCGCTCAATGGCCAGCATGACACTGGACCATCGATCCTCGTTCTCGAGGCCAGCCTGCCGATGTAAGACTTTCTCGAATCTCGCTCGGAGCCTCTCGTCAATCCGGTTCAGACGGGTGACCAAGTCTCGTACCTCGTTCTTCTTCGTGTGGCTGTGCCATGAGATGCGCACGCTATCAAGCGTTCGGGACTTGGCGCCATCTCTCTTAGCGAACTTAGCCGCCAGGGCATCCAGCTCGGCGGCTATCGCGTTGCATTCATCCGAGTATTCGCAGATGGCCAGCTCATCTTCCGAAAGAGTGCCCTGGGGTAGCTTGGAGACATCTGCCCCTGTTTGTTTGATGTCTTCCAGCAGTAGCCTGATCTCTTTCGTCTGCAGATCGTCGACGCACTGGTACACGTCTTTGGCGGTCAATGCAATCTTGACTCCGGTCTCGACAAACTGAAAAATGTTGGCTACAAGGCCAAGAAGCGCGCACTCCGCCATGTCGACAACCAGCTTTGGAAGGTGAGACCACAAGCTTGCGAAATTATCTAGTCAATGCTGACTGCGAACTACTGATCGGCCGTTCGCCAGCTATTTATCTGCGGGGGCGGTGCATAACATGTGCATTCTTGGCCCCCAATCAAGGTCGGACTTTTCAGTCTGCTTGTCAGCTCCGACAGGCTGGGTGTAACGTACCGATGTACCGGGCCAAACATCACGATTGAGGCTGGCATCTTACACACAATGCTTGGGGGGTGGGCTCCATTTCCAGAGCGTCACCATGTGCTGTCAGTATTGACTCTTCAGACTCCAGGTAGGGCGTTTGCATCAAAATGCAAACGTTGTAAGAGGTCTCATCTGGTCTCGAAGCCGTAGCCGGGTTCATTTTGGGTCAGTAAACACGCTCGTGTTCAGTTCAGGGTTACTAGCGGCACCTATCATGCATATGAGCTGAGCTCAGCCCCTGTCCAGTTGGACCAAGGGGGCGGTGTATGGGCGATTGCATCAAATGCGAGACAAGGCGAACTTTTTCGGCCTATCCATTTCATTATCTTGGGGTCACGAAGTCACTAACCTACCTCCATATTTAGACCAAATGTCTCAATGCAATGGCATCATGATATCTCCATCTGATTGCAGCGCCGTTCTTCCTAAACAGGCCTTAGGTAATGCTATGTGCTTCGCTGGAGTAATCCGCATTTCAGAAGCCATCAGCTGTAACGATCACCAAAAGCTGTCTGCTGCATTTTTAAATTAAACCTGGCCATAAAGGAAGTTCGTAAAGAATACACGACTAATGCCAATTGTAGGACTGAAATCAAGCTTCTCCCATTAATAAAGACGCAACCTTTGATCTGTCTTCAACTTATCCCACTCCAACACCGAGCCTCTGAGAAACAGGGAGCTGGTAATGCCGTGGTTGGTCCGAATGATGATAGATCTCGGTTCATCACATCAGACCTAATCGCTCCCCTCAGTTTTGTGAGATATCATGGATGATGACCCAATCACACTTCATTCTTACTATCCATCAGCCTCCAAGTTGTTGCGCTTATGGTTTCTGATATAGATAGACTCTCGCCGCCGGTCTCTCAACCAAGGTACCAAATATCCCAACCCAATGAGCAGCCAAGGTATAATCATAAGCGGAAAAGCTCCAGATACCATTGATTCGGTAATGGTGCAACCTATACTAACCAGGGTCACTGTCAACCAAAAGACACGTTGGTGCTTGGTACTCCAAGCTCGGTATGTCATACCGATCAGATAGAGTCCTAAACTCCCGTTGAAGGCCCAAACGATATAATGGAGGGTCATGGCAGTGGTCTCATATCGGTCGAGTAAGATCCAATCCAGAGAGTCGGAGTAGCTTAAATCGCCAATGGCGAGAGTCAGGCGGTAGCTGATGAACGAACCAAACATGCTCATCAAGACGAAAGGCACGCCTACCACAACCAGAGCAGCTCTCCAGTAGACGACGTACGTTGCTGAGAGTACCACAATGCTCCTCAGAATCCATCCAATAGTGAGAGTCAAAGGTAGCGTCGCCAGGATGCAGAGAGATGTTACCGCAAATGTTGTCCACTGATAGGTCAATGGGCTATTTGTCGCAACAGATGAAATGAGGGCCTGGGACGAATTCTTCACTTCGACTGGTAGCCCAACAAATGAATCTTTGGTAAAATTGGAGAATCCACCAGGACCTTCCTGAGTCTTGGTCTGAATGTTCATCCCGAACAGGCTTGTTGTGAACGAGAGTGGAAGAAATATTCCCGCTAACAGTGTCAGACGGAAGCCCGTCATATCTGATGATAGTTGGAAATGCTGTCGAAGCATGGCCTTGTCGTGTTCGATATGTCCGCCCAGCTTCTTCAGCTCATCGTCAAGATATCGAAGGTCTTCTTCTAGCACATCAAGCCTTTGTTGGCAGGCCGATGCTACCCCTTTCTCTTGGGCCCATTTCCCTAAGGAATCGAGTACCTCAAGGCCATGCTGCACACCTTGGTGGGACGCTTTGCAACAATCCCCCAGGTGCATTAGAAATCTCATCTTGCTGGTCGATGGGCTCTGGCGGCCAAGAAGGTTCTGCTGTGTTATTAGCAACAAGAAGTGGGCGGTCATCCAAGGGAGCGTACTATTCTTGAAACCTCATCATGACATGCATCTAAGAAATCAGATGTATCTCTAATCATGATCCTGAAGACTATACATATTGAAACCAAGGCCTCATATGTGGGTAGCCAGCTGATGTGGTTGGCTGTCGCAATACTGAGTCGATCTGCTCCAACTTCATCTGTCGTTTTATTGCGCAGGCTGGTGAAATGGTCGTTGCTATGGGAAGCTCGGAAAGAGATAACGAGCCTTAATGGTTGTTGAGCCAGTTTACCGGGACGAAGTATGATCTTGGCAAATTCCACTTCGGGTATGGACTTTTGGTACTCCCAAATATACACAGCCAGATCCGAGTCGAATCTTGTGACTTGCCGCCTCCAGGTAAGAAGTATCTCATGATCTCCACGGGAGGGATCGAGGTTACCCGGTCGGGAATTTCCATGGCCCCAGAGGATCGTTGGGGGTGAATTAAAGTGCTCCTCTGAGGGTTTGCTTGGTCTCGTAGAGGGAGGCCCAAGGGGTCTTGAGCGGCGGAAAGAACCGACCATGGTATCTGGCAAAACTGATTCGGTCATCATCTCAATGCCCCAGTAGTGAGCCACAGTGGCGAGGATAATCCGAACCGGGAGCTGGTAAATGGTCCCCAGCCGTCCCGAGACGGTCGTTATAAAGTAGTGCCAAGAAGAAAATATGTATTTTGTAAGTCCCGCTTCTGGCGACTCTGTCATTGATCTTCTGGTCATTAGTCACATCCGCGACAATTAATTGAATGGACGTACACAAGCTGGAGAGTGTTCGGTTGCCGGGTTTCTAGATTGAGCGCGATGCGACAGACCCATTCTGAAAAGGAGTCTTCCGGCTGAACACGTGTTGCTTCATTATGATCGGCTGTGAGGATTTCATCGATTAGTCTAAAATACAATAGACAACAAAGGCAAGACGTCAAGTCACCATACTTACATGTTGAAGTGGAAGAGGTGGTAAAGAGCCAATAAGAGAATAATTTATCGCAAGAAAGCGGCTCATCGTTCCCAGAAGGCTTCTTCAGCAATGAAAACCTCTTCGGGGGCTTGCCACGGCAGTGCTCAACGCGACGATCTTTGATGCGGGCATAATCCCGCCGAAGAAGCCGGATGTGAGAAGACACCTCCGCGTTGGAGCTGCCCAATAGACGCTTAGTTAACAAAATTTGTATTCGATCGTCTGTACCGTTGTTCTGGATGCTAGCTCGTGGTTCGATGGTCTGTTGATGTCTGTCTATCCCAGATTCCAGTGTTGGGTTGCGCCGAGAGACCTCGACAAGCGGGAGACTGTCGCCCATAACGAAAGGGCCTCGTAGGTGCCGATGAGAAAAGCAGTCTGAGTTACGGCTTAGCTACTTCAGAATGTTTGATACCGGGGACTTCGATATGATGAACTAGAAAAGAAGGGAAACCCTAAGTTATAAGAAAAGCACTCAGCAGTTTGTTAGGCAGGCTGAAAAGTCCATTTACCGAAGCCTGACGAAGGCCGGCCTGCCGATTCGACCCCCCCACCCCCAAAATAAAACGTTACACAACATATGCAGTGGGATGTTTCAGCCAATAGTTCTGCCCAAAACATGGAATGGATGCCAAACATCAGCAAAGCCTGATCCAGCTTCATGTGACAGCTGTAGTTAGGAAAGCCTATTGGACACGATCTTCCCAACGCAAGCAATGACCGCACACCATCCAATAGCTACAGGCATCATGTCACCTCCATTTCAAGAATCTAGACTTAGGCGAACCCCTTGAATATAAGGTTAGAGCTTTGCGACACGCTCCGTCATGAGTTACATCAGTATTCGTAGATGAAATACCTCCACACGCTCACAAACTTTTGATACAAGCACCCGAGAAATTGAAGGCTCAGAAGGACAGAGTTCCCCCACATCCACAGCCGAAAGAACCATATCTTGTGCCAGTACGAGTCGCCGAGCCACCAGAAAGATTGAAGAGAGTCGTTCATGACCAGGACGCAGACGAAGAAGTTGGAGAAGAGGTAGACAGCGATCAGGATGGTGCGAACTTTCAAAAAGGCATCCTCCCGGTCTCTTTCGGTGTCACCGCCGTTAGGGGCTTCCTGGCTCGATGGTACTTTGTATGGCTCCAAAGCGCGCTTGACGGTTACCTCGAAGATGGCGTCTATTTCCTCCTGTGTCCTATTATAGACTTCCCCATCCGCTGCTTGTTTTACCACCGCCGGACTAGTATTGGCTCCTGGAACGAGCACAGCGGTGACGGTCTTTTTCCCGGCTTTTTCTCCCCACGATGCGTCTTGTATATTGCTGAACGCGTAGGCTCTCAATATGTTGGTGTAAGACGAGGAAATGAACAGGTATTGTGCCCAACTATGGAAAAGATGCCAGGGGTCGCGGCATAGGAACCCAGCTGCAATATAAACACCAAAGACCGCCACGCCCGTCACCATTACCGTCAACGGGCCGATATCGGTGTAGTACTCGCTGATGTATGCATAGGAGGTGGCCCCGTCCGTGTTCACCTGAAAGTCAACCACACGCTTTGTGAGGTAGACCAAGTTCATGAACAGGTAACCCTGAAAGAATGCAAATATCACAAACGAAAAACCATAGACCCGACGGTGGCTTTCAGGCCGGCCGCCAAATGAGATAATGAACAGAAGCACCATGAGTGCCACGTATAAAACTTGGAGAATAGCGTTAACTACGGGCGTAGCCGCCCCAAAAGGGAATTTCGGGGCTTCGCTGTTCTTGGGGGGTTTCCGGTGATGTCGTTCACAACAAAGGTGGTAAGGAGATAACCGGCCAGAGAGAACCAAGCAAGAAGAAATGACAACAGGTTATAGACCATCTGCACAAGCAGAGCACTCAGCCTGAGTATGTTGTGCCCAGAGTAGACAAGTCGCCATGCCATTCGTAGACTATACAGTGAGGCCGACAGCGATCCATTCAACCACCGGCGGCGCTGATTGATGAAGTCAATGGTGGACTCAGGGCAGTCTGTATGACCATCGGCAGAAGGGACAAGCCGTGTGTGCCATGTGCAGCCGGCTTTGATGCAAAGTTCAAAGGAAAGGACGCGGTCATCGGCCAAGAACCGATTCATCCTCCAGAGGCTCGTGAATGCACCCTTCTGCCCCAAAACTCCGGCGAGTGTAGGGTCTCCTTCGAAGTAGGACTCCAACGGCACGCCCATGATGGCTCTGAATCGATAGGCTGAAAGGGCACCCGGGAGGACCGACAAGTAGCCCGTGGTCGATTCCATCGCCCTCTCCAATTGGCAAGCAACCTGGTATTCAAAGTTCTGCGATGCCAACAGTGGTTTCAGTAGAAAGCCCTTGCCTGTCCCTAGATAAGGCCGTATGAGCCCACAGGCACCGCCCAAGTACCTGTCATTGTAGAAGGCCGCCCAAAGCTCGAGAAGAGATTTCTGTCCAACAATGGTTCCTGTGTCGACGTGGACAACCACCTCGGGATTCAAAATGCGACCGAATGCATTTAAGAACCATCGGTTAGAATTGATCTTGCCATTGTTCTTGGCCTTAAGGCAGAGAATTACTTGTACTGGTGGAAAGCTCATTGGGCTACCGTCTACTGGTCGGATCAGTTGTTGTTTTTGGGTTACTGAGAGCTGGGTTGTATATTCGAACTGCGAGTGCGTTAGCGTGCGATCTCAATACAACGTCCCCGGCGAGAGGCGCGAGAGACAGGACGACGGTAATATGAAGTGACCCTTACGATATGTGCTTGCGTCTCCGCACCATGTACGCTCTTCGTCAGGACTCCATGTTGGTAGATTCCAATACTGGCCAGCACATCCAATACGCCTTGATCGCATGCATCCAGACCATCCATGGCGAAGCACAACACAATCTTCTGCCAAGCCGGGCCACCCTTATTCCAAAAACTTGAATCGCGCATATTGATTATTGCTCGGATGTTCTCCATTATGCTGTGGCTGGACCGCGCAAACAATATCTTATCCTCATTATAGTATGTAACGCAGATGAAGAGTTCTGTATGTCTACCGAAGTTGTAAGGCCTCAGGACATACCCATTCCTCAATGTAAAGTCGTCGGGGTCACAAGTCGCCGGTGTATCTACTAGGGGGTTAGCTGGGTGTGAGTTGGCCCGGGGCTAGCACACTTTACATCGCATATTTCTGAATTCTGAGGCGTGAATTTCTCCGGAAGTCTTGTATTTGGACTGTACCGTATTAATGACTGCACTGGGCACCGGCCATTCGATGCTGCGCACATAATCTCTCGTCGACTGGGGGTTTCTGGTCCGAACGCCGCGAAGATCGTCACCTGGCATTGAAGGTAATGGTTCTGATTTGGGCACATGTACACGACTTGCACCGTTGTTGTGATGGGGAGAGGATTCCAGTGGAGTCGCGCCAGGCCCATCCGACTTAGGTATGATGTCGCGAAACGGAGCTAGATCAATCCCAGTCTCATTTCGTACTTGAGTCGATTGCCGACTGGCCTGTGGTGGACTAACAGTAGCACCGTCCGAATCAGTCACAAAAACAACGGTGTGGCCTAGGCTACCCGGAGAGGTGTTGCGGTCCATAGTATAGGTCTTGATTGTTGGCTTGAGATATGGAGATTGGAAATTAGGGGTTCAAAGTTGATGCGGGGTTTAAGACGAAGCTTTGGGCAGTAATTTATGGGAAGGCCAGAAAACAAAAAAAGATGTACACTTCAATTTCTCAGCTCAGCCTTCCCACATACATTAATCAGGCTGGGGTCGATGATGGCGGCGGCTGAGCATCACAAGCCTCTTTTGTGTTACCTTGGCATCCATCGAATGTAGCCAATAAAACCGTTCGCTGCATCGACACTTGATTTGTGAGATTCCGCATAGCAAGGGTGGCTCACATGGGTCTTTTTGGGGTATTGATAGGTGATTTCAGTAGTAAAGGAAATAAGCCAAGCACCCCTTCTATGTATAAACCTGGCAACGTATTATTATATACACCCCTTTGAAAGACTAAGGGTCGGGGCTAAGAGGAACACCACAGCTAAATGGCCTGTCCTTCCTGCCCGACAACAAACAGAAACCTATCGTCATGCGCCGCGAGCCTAGCTTCGACCTTCTCCGCCTCCTCGTTCATACTCTTGACCGAGTCAGCCTGGAAGTGCCACTGTCTCGCCATCTTCTCCGATTTTTCTCCCTTTGGCTTATCGGTCTTATTCTTTGCATCATCTGATGCCGTCACCGCCATCTCACCGTAGACATCGTGAAACAGCAGCGCCAGACTGCTTGACTTCCAGACTCGAGCACCCTGGCCTCGGCTGCGCAGGACAGCGACACACAGCAGCGCCAAGGTCGCGGCCAGCACCACCAGCGGCAGCGTCAAGAACACCCAGCGCACCTCGATATAGGTCTCCTGGCGCCACGCCTTGCCGTTCCAATCCTCTTGGGATTCAGCATCATCACCACTCGAGCTGTCCAGGTTGTCGTTATTGCGTACGTACTCCGATAGCCCGCGCGCCACACGGGCAAACGAAGCGATGGGCGATTTCACCGCGGTCATAGCACCAGCGCTACCACTACTGTCAGCAGCAGCAGCAGTGGCCAGCGTTTCGTCACGACTGTCAATGTTGGCATCGAAGAGCGCGTCGGTGAGCCCATATATGCCCTTCACCTTCTCGGGAAAAGCGTCGCCGAAGTTCTCGTTACCCCCCAGCGACGTCGCACGGTACATCTGCGTCATCAGGTTCGTCAGGTTGTTGGCCACTGTCTGACTGACGGTAAAAGTGCCATTACCCGGAAATAGGACGCTTCTCTGCTTGTTGACAACTTGCAGCACGTCGCTGTAGTCGGACCGGTTCGGCGTCGGGTAGAACCGGTCCAGCCCGACGTTGCTATATAGGTGACGCAGCGGAACCGACGAGGTCGGAGCGCCGCCGTCGGCCATTGTCCCGTTCACGACGCTTGGCGTGGTCCACACTTGTCCACAGGGATGCAGCCCACAGCCCAGGATCTGCGGCATCAGCAGGGCCGGCGTCACTTTCGGTAAGGGGTGGGTGCGGGAGTCGAAGAAGGTAGAATAAGATAGGACCGTCGTGAACCAGTAGTCCACGTCGGGCGAGATCATACCTCCGAGCACGTTTTTGGCGGAATAGTTATCGTAGCCTTCCTGGGGCAGAAGCTTGATCTTGGTCCATTGGCTGGAGTGCTCGGCATCCTGCCCGTTTGCTTCTAGAAACGACATTGTCTGCATGTACGTGGGTATTGTGATGTTGCCCCCAGTGTGTAGTTGCAGCTAGTAGTCTCAAATGTCCATACATCGGATTGGGATGGTATCTTGGGGCCTGGTGTGGTAGAGCACTTGACTTCAGCTTTCAAGGTCAAGTCCTGGCAGATGCTACAGACCCCGAGCGTGGTGATGGTGGGCCAGCTGCACGATGCCTCGGTACACTTGTAGTTAGTGATTTGGGGGTTCCGGTAGATTCCGCCGAATACCGCCCCCTGAACAGAGGTCATGTCCAGATCTCGCCAGGTTTGCGTGGACTTGAAGATGGCCTTCCCGTCTTTGGCCGGAATGGTCCGGCTGGGAAAGAACATCACTTGCTGTGCAAAGGGGTCAAGGGCAAGAGTGGCAACGGTGATGACTGCTCCCGCTATAGCGACGAGGTTGAAGCGCTTCCCCTTCATCATCGCCATGAGAAGCTTGATAGATCCCCAGGGCCCGCGCCCAGCCTCCTGTATCTCCTCCACGCGCATAAGTGGCGTTGACCTCTGTTCGAACTGCATCCACATAGACTGCGTGATGGCGCCGGTGAGAACTGTCATGGTTGCAGACTTGGATAGCGTGATGAAGACGGAGATCAGCGAGTTGGGTTGGATGGTGAAGTCCCAGTCGTCCAGTGACTTGCCGTCCTCGACTGCCAAAGCCACGATGGCGACCGCCATAGAAACGAAGCTCATGAAAATAGTCGCCAATTCCCAGAGCCACCAATAGTCTTGGACGACGTGCCAGAGGTGACAGCCCATCTTATATAGGTCGACGGGGCAGAAGGAGAAGTGCAACCCTGAGAAGATCTGCCTTCGTAGTCGGAGGTGGGGTGAGGCATCGCGGGTAGATTTCTTCTCAAAGTTGTTGTGTTTAGACAAGGTATCGGTAGCCTTTGATTGAATTCCATTTTCATTGTTTTGGACACCAGTCTCGTCGTCGTCTCCGATGAGGGTCGTAGCGCTCGTGTCGCTAAACCCAGAGTTCACTGGTGTGATGCCAGGTCGCATTGTAGGCGGCTGCTCTCCGTTTGTCGAAGACATTATCAAATACTCTTAGTGTAAAGGTGCTGGAAATCCTAGGTACCTTTGAGCTCCTACCAGAAATTCCATCTCAGCTGTGCCTAGAATAGGGTGAATACATGTTGCCTTCTGGGCTGCGCAATGCAAGAACCTTATCAGACTGTCGTCGGTACTTGAGTCAGGAGCTCGTTGGAACACGGTAACGTACCCGGTTATGAGATCTTTCTTGAAAAGAGGTAGCCGGTTCTCACTCAGCACATATAGCCAAATACGTAAGGCTAGGGAATGCGGTTGTCGAGCAATCAAACCGTCCCCCAAGGCTTCTCAGCTCAAGCCAGAGTGAAATCAGTCTTGGGCGCGACGAGAGCTGTCAATCAACTTATCCAATAAAACGCGCCCTTCTCAAAGGCCTCGTAAATGTTCTTCCATCTCTTCTTGCATTCTTTAAAAATTGGCTGGCTGTTGTCTGTTCCAAAAGTACCGAGCACGCAGCGTGATTCGTGGCCGAACGTACAGCGATTGAATCGGGGCCAAACATCTTTCACAGCACCCCAACTACCGTGCTCCTGTTTCTAATCCTCGAGTTCCTCTAGGGCATTCGATTGAATCTGGCCCCTGTAAGCACCGACTGTAACGCTGCATTCGGCAGTGTTCGACGCGCTAAACAGCCAATGAAGTCTGGGGAAGTAGAGTGCTTATTCCTTTTAATGGGGTGATTGTCCCGGAGGTAAGATGACCACTGGAGCTGAAACAAAAGTACGTTAAGGAGGTCCAGCGCGGGACAGAGGGGGTAAAGAACACTTTTGCTTTTGCTGTCTCCAATTCAGCAACTATGCGCCGTTCCATGCAGACACATACATATGTATATATCTACACACCACACATCGTACGATAGATCCCGAGATCAGGCCGTGGCGGCGATCAGAAATAGAACAACCCGCCAATATTCAGGTTCGGTTACCTCTTCTGATCTTGGGGGTTTGGGATACCATACTCGAACATGGCCTGCTAATCTTGATGAGCATATTGTTCTTTGATCATGATTGGAACGTTGCTGCTACAAGCCTTGACAAATGTGTCAGAAATAGGCCAGGCTGTGACCCCGCTTGAAAGCAATCAGAGCCAAACAAGGGGCTAGCTGATATTAGAGTGGTACGCTTTAAAGGGGGGCTTCGTCAGCAATATTACCCATCGCGCCGCAAAAGGAAGCATGCTGCGACTAAGGACCCTGGAAATGTTCGTGTCTTGGACGTGATTTAGACAATCGTCGCTTCTTCGGCCCCTTACTTACATCACTGAATCATGCTGGCATTGCCATTGCAAGAACAACGCAGCGAGTTGGCCAGCAGGGACCCCTCCAGTCCCATGAGACATAAGTAAGGAGGAATCGGCACGTCGAGCCTAAGTCGTCGAGATTCAACCTGTGCCAATCTCAGCCCCTATTCACCATGTCTTCCCTACCACCCACCATAACCCCCCGCAGCGGTGACAATGTCATGGTCGCCGTAGCCGCGGCACCAACGCCGACTCCCACTACCGTCCCCTTCCCGACCCTATCTCCATCGTCGTTCTCCTGGACCACCCCGTCCAACTGGGACCACAAGACCCGCGTCTACCTCGACGAAGCACCGGGCTATCTGCAGCTTCCCGCGTGCGCCATGACACCCATCAGCACCATCGTGCGCGACATGTCCAAAGGCTGCGGCGACGGCGGGCGCCTAACGTCCTACACGTGCTTCTGCACCGACAGCTACCGCAAAGCGCGCTGGGACATCTCGACTGAGATCGCGGCCAGCTGCAGCAAAGATGCTTCTTCTGCTTCGACCCCAGCGGTCGTGAGGACTGTCGACGCGGGTCCTGTTACGGCTACGGCGGTGGCAACGGGATCGATAGCGGGGTCGTCCACGACGGTTGGCGAAGCAGGGACCTCGTCGAACTCGGGATTATCGCTTCCTCAGGCTGCTGTGCAGTCGGCCTTGGGCGTCTTCGAGGCGTACTGTAACATCGGCGTCGGCCACGGGATATACCAGCCTTCGGGTGAGCCGAGTACTGGTGAGTCGGTGTTTGCCTTTTCGCGTTCTTCCATTTAGAGAATTACTGGACTGATGCTTTCGCCACTGTTTCATGTAATAGCTTCTTCTAGCAGTTCGAGCGAAGGTGTCAGGGCCGGGTCAGCATCCTCGCTGTCTTCCGTGTCTTTCTTCCGACTTGGATTAGTGCTCCTTCTGTCAGCATTTCTAATCGGTCTGTGAGGGATGAATGGAGTTTCGAGATTCTGGAATCACGGGTGTTGGACGTTCAGAGGCAGAATAGGATGTATTCTCTTCGCAAGTTGCAATGGGTGGTAAAGAAGGATCAATCGCAATTGGGGGAGGAGTGTTGTTGTTTTAAAGTACATCTGAGGCCCATTTGTTAGATCGCCCCAAAGCAGTTCAATTGTGACTTTAGCTCCATTCCAGGGCATTCTAACCCTCTGATTCCTGCAGTCTCGCCGCGTGCCGATCCATGAATTGATCTATGCATCCATGTCATGTACTTCCTAGTGCGTCTGATATGTATTCGCCAGAGCAAAAAGCGCTTGTCCTACCACTATAAGGGTTCGCTTGTCATTTTTCACGTTGCACATTTTAGCACCTTGCAAAAACGGCTTGCGATGCCTTCACGATGTCACCATAAGCTGGGAGGCCTAGAACTAGCCAAGAGGTGTCTAAGTGTAGATTAAATGGGTATATATTAAGAAAATGTTATCTGAACCCAATCGGGCAGATTATGCAAAAGACGCCAAGGGCAATCTCCCCCTAAGCCCAATAGATATTGCACCCCATCCGGAGTGCCATCAGTGCAACTCCCCACCCCTATCATTCCATCTGCATCGTTGCGTCCCATATTAACGATTGAGCCCCCGCAAGGTTTGTGTGTGATGGCTTTATTCAGTATGGTTCAGGGCCACGACGGGAATCGTAATGGACACGGTCATTTGCACCTGGTGAATCTCCCCCGGGATCTCGTCATTGACGGCCTCGAGCACGGCGTTCCTCAGCACCCCGCTGTTCTCGGCGACGTTCAGGTCGCCGACGCTGTAGGTGGCGTTGTTGATGGCGACTTCGCCGACGACGCCGGTGGTGTTGGTCGGGATCGTCTCGAGCAGGGACTGCTGGAAGTTGTCCGCGAAGCGCTCCACGGCCACGAGGCCGGCCGCGCGGATGGGCACCGTGATGCCCGGGACGACCAGCTGGCGCGCGGTGCGGTTGCCGGGGTAGGGGAAGGGCACCGTGACGCCCGGGATGAGCAGCTGGCGCGCGGCGTGCTCGGAGGGGACGGGCGCGGAGGCCGCGGTGGTGGCCAGGGCCAAGAGGGGAGCCAGGGCGGCGGCGACCGACTTCAGGTTGAAAGACTGCATGGTGAAGTTGGGTATTGAGGTGAAGGTTTGTGAGGTTTGTGATGTGGTGATGGTTCTGGGCACTTGGTAGATGTCAAGACTGATAGGGAAAAAAGATGAAACAAATGAGAGATGGAGGAGAGCGGGTGTGGCTTTATACGAGTACTTTTTAGCAGGTTTCGGAATTACTACCATGAGAGAGGCTTTCTCCGACTCTTTTGAAGGTTCGGTTGGTCCATGGAAGGGATTTGCCTCGTTAACACGTTCTAGGGGGGTTCTAGAGATGGTAGGTTGAGCAAGATAATATTTGAGTTTACCAAAATTTGACGGTGTGGTTTCGTTCACTGGGTCAAACACATGTATTCAGGGTTGTAAAAGGCAACAATTACCTAAAGGATGGACGCAATTTAATCATTGACCTTGGACTGTCAAATTTTCCAACAGTACTCGCTATGAAGCATATATGGTATTGGACGACTTGAAAAATGCTCAGATTCAGATCAGCTCAGTCTTGATTATTTGTACGGGGTGTCCCACAGTGAAAAAAGGCAACCCCTTTCTCCGTTATACCGTAACCAATACTTCTGTGAACTTAGAACATGTAGTTGCCGGCTCAAATCTAATAAGGCTTTACCAACAGATGGATACGTCTAATGCCCTAATCCCACAATACTCAACAACCACATGTAAGCAAAGCAACTTTGCTTACTTCCAACCCAATCTTACTCCCTCCCCCTCCCCTTTCCCCAACTCGTCCAAACATTAATAGTAGTTCAACCCCGTCCCATTAATCCCGTTCCCCGCCGACGTGACCACGACCTCGAGCCCCTTCCCCTTGGGGAATCCGGAGAAGAACTCGTGGTAGATCTTCCAGTCCTCGTCGCGCGTGTCGTACATGCGCATTCGGAACGGGCACGACGGGCTGAACAGCCGCGCCACCGTCATGTACGTGTCGATGGTCGCCAGCTCCATGCCCAGGCACAGCCGCATCCCCCGCCCCCAGGGGAGCAGGTACCGGTTCAGCCGCCGCCGCTCCGCGGGGTCGAGCCACCGCTCCGGCCGGAACTCGGCGGGGCTGTCGAAGATGGCGGGGTCGTTGTGGACGTCTTGCACGCAGGTCGAGATGGTGGTCTGGAGAGGGTTAATTCATTTAACTCTTGGGACAGTAAAAGAAGCAGGGGGGAGGGAGAATAGACTTACGCCTTTAGGGATGACATAACTGCCATACGTCAGATCCTGATCCGGGCACACTCTGGGCAGACGCGTCGGCGTGGGGTTGGCCAGGCGCAATCCTTCGTTGACGACGCCCGTAATATAAGGCAGCTCGCGGATGTCCGAGTACTGCAGCGCGGCGCCACCCTTGGCCTTTTCGGCCTGGCCGAGCTCCTCGCGCAGCTTCTCCATCTTGTCCGGGTGATTGAGGATATAGGCCGTGATGGCAACCAGAAGACTTCCTGTCGTCTCGGTTCCTGCCATGATGACGCTGCGCGTCTCCGAGAACAGGCGCGGAAACGTCTTCTCGTGCGCAGGCAGGTTAGACGCCATCAGAGTCTGCACCACGTCGGGGTTGGTGCCCGGTGCTGCTTCTGGCTTGTCCATGGACCTTCGCACGCAAGATTGCATTGTCTATTTTATATGTTGTCAGTTCTTGTCTTGATCTAGTTCTGGCAAATAGGGGTAAAGATGCGAGTTTTGTCTTACCTCCATCAACCACTTGACTCTACCAAATGCCGGGTTCATCTTCCTGGCGAAACGCTCAGGCATGCTGTGCAAGACGGGCAACAGTAAACCATAAGCATGGCGACTGAAGGTGCTGACCTTCACAACGGTACGAACACTCAAGTTGAACTCGTGGTCGAAAGTGGGCTCGTCCAAGTTACCAAAGGGCTTGCCAAAAGCAAATCCAGTAGCGACATCGGTAGCGAGGCAGCGGTACGCATCGCTCAGGCTGACGGCGCGGCCCTCAAGGGCGTGGACGCGGTCGACGAGCTTGTCGATGAGTGACGTCACCATGGGGATGTACTTCTGGATGTTGGAGGAGGCAAAATAGGTGTTGAGGGGCCCGCGGCGCAGCTGGTGCAGCTCGTGGGACTCGGCCACGTTGGTGCTGGGGAACTTGCCGAAGAAGCGGAAGTAGAACCACTTGGGCTTCGACGCCTTGGACGAGTACTTGTACACGTCGTTCCACTGCGAGTCCGAGATGTGCACCTCGCGGGGGGTTGATGCGGACGATGGGGCCTGAGCACGAGAATCTGTGAGATGATATTGTCGTGTAGTGGTTTATGTGGGTTTGGCCTTACCATATTGGCGGTGCATCCTTTCAACTTCGACCCAGTATCGGCCTCCGCCCTCCTTTAAACATTGGTAGTAAGCTTCATACAGCCCTGTGCATGCTGCAATCTTGGGACCTGGAAATCTCGCCAGCGGATGGAATGTCAATCTGTAGAAGATGACGGCCAGGTATGTTGCGGCCGGGACCAGCAAAAAGGTCACCCATGAGGGCGCCAATACCACCGGGAATAAAACGTCCAGCGCACCCATGATGTGAAGATGGTCTGCCAAGTGGTATAGGGAGAGGCCAAGAGATAGCCAATATATCACCTGTTCTTGGGCTTCCGGGGCAGCATATATACCTAAGGACGCATGTTTCAAATGCTTCTTTTGTGGAAACCGTTTGATGAGGCCAACTGTGCCCAACGAAACGGCCGCTTGCGTTCGCAGCAAGATGTCTGGCACTTCTAGAGCTCCGGGGGGTCTTATCCCACGGGCAGGAACCATCCTGAAAATCAAGAAACGCTCGAGATCAGCGCGGCCGGACCCGTTGTTTAATGTGGTGGGTGCCGATCCTGCATCTTCACACGTAAAGACTCTGAGGGTTGTGAGACATGCAGATGCTGAGGGCAACCGTTCCCGACCCTAGCCAAGCGTAATCCAAGACTGTCTCGTCCTCACATCCAAGTCCGGTTGATCAAGCCACTTTATCCATTGAATGGAGAAAACACATGTACGTGCGACATCGCGAATCGGCACTCGCATCGGTGAAGATCCCGCACGTGGTCACGTTGTGGGTGTCTCACTTCGCGATGTAGATACCCCGGTACCCCGCAGAACAAGCAATATGGCAATAGATAGAGCGAGACAATTGTCTCCTTGAATCATTTGTCAAAGAAAGCCGACGAAAAGATGGCCAAGAGTTTGTTTAACTCTACCATGGCAATATGATGCCAAGGCGATGTGCGGTGTAACAGAACCAAACATGCCTGAGTATCATGAATCCGGTCTCCAAACATTGAGCATCCCGCAGGAGCTGAATTCAATCCTCTCGGAGTACTATTCCTTCACAGATTGAATTTACCTCCAGGACTGGGGGCGGGTTTCCGTACGCACGCATGTAAAGGGGTTAGTGTCAAACCAGCAACTCAGGTAACTCATGATGATGACGTGCTTCTAGATGACCGGACCCATAGGAACCACATTCCTTACATAACGTTCCTGCCCCTTTGCCCATAGATTCCGACCGCTTGAGGTAATAGTAGTGAACGTGGATATCAGCACAGGCACCTGGCCAGACAGGACCAAAGAAGACGACTTCATGCAGAAAAGGAAAAAGCAGAAAATACAACACACTCCCCATTCCAATCAACCCCTCGCAATTCTGTGCGGCCTCCTCCCACGCGGTTTTTGACACCCCTCAAGGTGCGCCAGATAAAAATCCCTGCTCTGGTGATTGAAAGTGCCCCAGTTACCACAAGTGTAAGGGGCGCCTACCGGGGACGCACAGTTTCGTACGTGGCGTAAGTGGTTGTCGCACCGGGGATTTGAGACTCCGCAGGCGCAGCGATACTCACTGCTGTTGGCATGCGCGACTTCTGTGTGCAGCTGTGAGTTGTGATGCCGGGTCTGATCCCGCGTCGAAAGGAACCCCATGTTCTGGCAGCCCAGCTGACAGGTGTATGGATGACATTTGTTGATGTGGACACTGAAACAAAAGACAAACAAGTGAGTACGGGTGTAATAGACATGAGAATTGGAAGAGAGTTTGCAGGCTGACCTGAGCGAGACTTGAGCTCATATTCCCAAACTCGATGTAGACAGACCGGTACTATGCCATTTGCAATCGCAACATCACGGAGCCGATTGATCTTCCATTCACAACCGGGCCCTGGCTCAATCGAATTGCAGGAAACTTCCCCAAAAAATGGGACCGTCGTCTATATAGGATCCAGTGGAATTTAGCTTGTCGCAAAAGGACAAGAACGAGTTTGCTGCGAAAGGAATTGGGAAGCCACGGGACTAGGACCAGCCCCGTGGAAGCTCTTCACTTAGAAATAGGGGCAATGCACAGTTGAGCAGGGAATGCTCAACCTATTGCGATTTATCGCAAAAGAGGGCGGTATGAGGGAAAGAACAAAATCAGACCGCACCCTGTCAGGCTGTCGCAGCGCGACTTATGTAGAAAGTCTGCCCAAATCATCCGTGTTGCTCACTTCAGCGTCAGGCAGTGAGGCCAAATTCCTGACCAATTATAGCAGATGGGAACGGGCAGCCAATCATTGCGACACAGTCCCCAATTGGCCTCATGCAAGACAGCAAGTTGAGTTGTCAGCAGGAGTCTAGTCAAACTGATGCCGGGCGAATCCAGGCCAGCCAGTAACCTGTTCTCAAATCACTTCATTCCAAATGACACTGGTCCATGGTAGATGATCCATCTGCCAAGATGAACATTGCCGATTTGGAGAATCCCCGCACAGCACCCAACCCCTGAACATGGAGCTACTCCAAATTTCTCCGCATCGCATGGCCCAATTCACCATCGAGAGTCGTTCGCCGAGTCTCGAATCTGGAAATACGGAGGCCTGCTCCGATAAGGACAGGTCAACAAGAAGACCGAGTCTGCCGGTCCTTATTAAAGGACAAGTTCATGTCATGATGCAGTTCCCGGGTTATGTTTGTTTGTTCATATTTCAATTGCCATCAATTCAGGCGTAGATTTACCCCCTTTTAAGTAGTTATTTGGCTAGGCACAAGCAGCAGTCACACATAGTGAGACTCAACGCCAAGCAACACTCACGACCGACACGATGGCCGCCAAATTAGCTACCGCTCTCCTTCTCTGTTCTCTATCTCTTCTAAGCAGCCCCGCCACAGCGCAAGAGAGCATCAACGTCGGTTTCGGAGACCCCAACAAAGCCGAGCGACCAGGCGGCCCCGGCGCCACCACAGCGACCAAAGACTTCCGCTGGAAGAACCCGTTCACATCCGATGCGGTCGCCGCCTCTACCCTCCTCCTTTTGAAGCCCTCCTGCAGCGCCACCCGCTCCTTCAAGGCGCACCAGTACCTGCTCGACGACCTCAAGGAGTCCCCCCGCTGGGCCTGGGCCCCTACGCCGACCGCCTCAAGGCCTTCTTCCAGGGCCGCGAGTACCCCGGCAGCTGGGACGGCCTGGACCCGCACGGCTACGACCGCAACGTCGTGCTCATGGAGTGGGACGACGTGCCCGAGGCGGTGCGGGTCTGGATCGACGAGCAGGCCAAGCAGAAGAAGGAGACGAAAAAGGGGAAAAAGACGGATGAAGAGGAGAAGAAGAGGGAGGACCTCTCGGGAAAGGGCCTCTTCGCCGTCTACCGCAAGGCGCGCGCCCCCAAGGACCACAAGGTCATCATCTTTGCGCCGGGGGCTATCTACGAGACGTTGCCGCTTTGGGTGGCCGAGGACAGTGAGTGCGAAAGTAAGTGATTTGCTTTTCTTCTTTCTTTTCGTACTTCGAGAAAAAGTTTCAAAAGAGGAACAGAAGTACTGATGAGGTAACAAAACTGTCCAGGCACCCTGCGCGATATGTCCAAGTACGCCCCCGAGGCGACGGACGGTGCAGTCGTGGGCTGGGTCACGGAACACACTTCGCCGAATCGGGCGAAGCAGGAGCGCGAGATGCAGTTCACGATCCGGGTGGAGAGCTTAAAGTTGGCCGAGGCGGCGGCGCCCGAGAGCAGCAGCAGTGTCCGAGATGAGCTGTGACATATCACATGCATTTGGCCTGAAAGTCTGTATGGTCCAGAGGGATAGAAAGAAGGAAATTGCTTGGACATTAGAGGTTGGCTGTCTCTGGGTTCCAGATATGTACATGGTGTAGATATGCCAAAACCGGTTCCATACTCATTCGAGTTTGGAGACGGGCCCATTCCTGCGGTTGGTAGATCGCCCGATTTATATACATCGTGACGGTCTGAGACCGCCCCCTTTTCCTGACATGTCCGCCAAATGTCTACCAAGGAACTGGTCCCTTTGGGTTCTAAGGGCTTTCGCAGCAAAACCACAACACGCGATGTTCCTTCTGACGGCAAAAGGGAGTATGGTACTTCTTCCGACACATGCTTTCCGTATCATTAAGAGCGTCTCTACATTTTCTTCTAGTAGCAAGAGGCATGGCGCCCAATTGTCAGCACTTCGGGTCCATTCTCATAAACCCGTGTCTTTGGGGTGGGGGAGGAAGGGGGTAGAGGGGTTTATGAGTGGCGTCAAATAGGTGTGGCAACAGCAACTTTCAGGGGCAGGATGACCATGGCCAAGGCACGAGATATGGTCAAGAGCTGCGTTGCATGGTTTGTGCTTTCTCCTTTTCTAGTCTTTGGTCAATGTATCAACATGAGACGTAGTAATATGGATAATTGATTGATTAAGAGTGAAAGAAGCCCACGTAGGGGAGAGAAGGTGGGAGGCCCTTGTATATGCCCATGATGAGGCACTCGATTTCCACTTCAACACAATGGACACGTATTACCACATAACGAACGGAAGTAGAGAGAAACTAAACTAATTCGATCGAGAGGGGGGGAGAGAAAAAGAGAAGGAATAGCAAGCACTTACTGCCTGGCTAGAGCACAATCTATGGCGGCGGTTAGTGTAGCAATAGCAACACCGAAGGAGACGAACTTCAGAATCGAGATAGAGATGAAGAACCGTCAGGATCGTAAAGATAAGATGGACAGGTGCTAACGTGCTAGTATAATACGGCGCCAACCCGACAGACTCGAAATCCTTCTCGTGTCACCAAAGTAAAAGGAGGAACGGGCGAATTAAGAGAAGGCCAATCAAGCTTTGCTCGAAACTTGCTCTAGCGAAACAAGAATCAAGTCACAGTACGAAAGGTTAATCAATGGACAGACCCCTTCACAGTATTACCTGGCCAACATCATACATCATGCGAATAGGCACAGATACGATGATGTGCGTGATTTGTGACGAATGAAAGACCTGGTCCGCTTGAAAATGGCTTAGCTTTCTTCGTAAGCTGCAGCACATCTCCCAGTCCCGGAGAGGGGAGCAACACAGAGCCAGAAGGGTGAACACACATCAATCAAAGTCAACATTTAAAAGAGAAGATCTCCATTCAACCGCTGCCGTGCTTCTGTAACTAAACTTTTTTTTTCTTGTTCGTGTACTCAAAGCAGAAAAGAGAACGCTGATATATGATGATGATGGTGAATGGCCGGGATGCGATGCCGCGTTGCAATGCCGCGTTGCAATGCTTGAACCGTTCCTCCTTTCTTCCCACCGGCCGATCCAGACCGCCTTCCCTCACTCGCGCCGGCTCCGAAAAGCAGCAACCAGTAATAACACACAGCAAGAGTGGCTGGGGCTGAATGTCAAGTCAAAAAAAAGTTGGGAAACGCCATCTCAACTCCGCAAGTGTCAATAACAACGCAAACGCGAGCATTCGAGCTTGTATGCATACAAGGGTATAGAGATTAAGTTGCAGGGCGAAGTCGATCAATCAACCGAATCGAAAGACACAAAAAGACACAAGTAAAACGATGTAATCAGTGACAAGAAAAAAAAAATGTGTACAGCAAGAAAAGTCGTCGACGTCGTCAGAGTCCATAAGCGGTCTTCATAACTCAAATGGGGGCTTGTTCAAAGTGTAGATATAGCGATTGACTTGAATCGAAAAAGAGATCCATGTGTCGTTTGGCTCGAGTGGTATTAACTTCCAAAGGCTATCGAACATGTAAGGTATGTTTTTTGGTTTGTCGTCAGCGGAATGCTGGACTCAGGTCTAGAGAGTTGAGGGGGTTACGCCCGGGACCTCAAGGTGTTAGGTATCGAAGGGGTTGGCGTCGTCGACCGCCCGGGGTGGGCATGATTGTGTGCAGGTGCAGCCAGATGATTCGCCGAGCTGTGTCGGTTCCTCTTAGAACTATGCGACAGGGTCCCAACATCGTGTTTTCCTGGAACGTTTGTTAGCATCTGAGTACGAAAAGCGGATCGATAGTCTGGGGACTTACCATCGCAACACGCGCGAACATTCTCGAGCCTGTCAGACTCGCGGTCCTGCTGCTCGATGATCTGGCGCAACTCCTCGGCGCTGTCGTTCACCTCGCTGGCCTCATATATGGCATTGTCAACGCCTGTTCTACTCTTACGACCCACACTGTTGAAGAGCCCGCTGCCATAACGGCTCAATCTACCGATAGTCCCAGGGCGCGCTGAAGTCCTCTCGTGCGTTGGCGTCAGCGTCGGGATGGCCATCATGTCAACGTTTGGGGATTCTGTTCTTGTCGTCCGCGAGTTGTAAGATGATAGCGATGCAGGTCCCCGCTGCCGGGTTCCATTGGTTGACCTCTGGCCCATGGAGGGATTGAACTCGTTGACATCATCCTGGGTAATGTTCCCAGCCATCTCTTCGGTATCGGCCTGGCCCTCATCGCCCGTTCGGAGCAACAGGTAGGAAAGGGCATTGAACCATGTCTCGTGGCGCTGACCAGTGGTGCAGGTGAACTTGATGGTTCGTCCGGGTGAGATGATCACCAGACTCTTGCGGTGCAGACCAGGTGGCATGGGGTTGTCGTCGGAAACCACCCGGACAGCTTCGATGGGAACACTCTTGGCCCTGAGTTCCGTCTTGCCCGCTGCCGAAGGATCACTAGTGCTCCAGTACAGAGTGCGCGTATAGGGGTGGACCCAGAAGTATCGCCTGTGACGGTTCTCGGACATTTCGCCGCGGCCCGCTTTGCGCGTGTATTTCCAGAGGTATTCACCAATCATTGTCTGGGTAATAGCCTGGATCATGCGAGGATCAGTGCCGAGGTCGCTCATATCGACACCCATGGTACCGCCGTGGGTGTTGAAACGCGTATCGATCTCGGAAGTAAACGACGAGAGGGACGATTGCCTACTCCGTCCCGGGTGTCGTGTCGGAGAGTTAAATTCGGCATTTCCTAGGGCCGAGTTCGTCCGGCCTGCTCGGGGTGTCGGTGTACCTAAGCGAGGCTGAGACTGAGAAGCAAAGGATGCCGGTGACATGGGTCGGTTCTCACGCGGCGTCCAGGGTCTTCCAGCGTTCTTGTAGGCAGAGGCGGGAACCAGCGGCGGGCCCATGGCGCCCTTAGCGCCGGCTCCGCTCGACGAACCTGTGCGTGCTGCTTCGATGGCCTCCCTGTGGTTAGCGGGCAAAGGCGGGACAGCTTGCGCAGAGCTCTGGGCGCTGGCTGAGCTGCCCGGTCGTCGCGAAGGGATGGGTTCGGCTCCTGCGATGAGCCCGGAATCGCCACGGGCACTATCGTGGGAGGTGCGTCGGTGGTGACGGATGGGGGATCCCGGTGTGGCGACGTACGGCGAGTGGGACACCGAGTCCGAAGACGTGGTTCGTTGGTGTTGCTTCTTCATCATCAGATGTTCGATGGATTCCGAAGTCAGGGCTGTTTGGGAGCTGCTGTCCGAAGTTGGCACCATTGGCTTCCGCGAAGGACGTGCGTCAGTGTTAGTGGACATCTCCCTGAACGGTCGCTGGGATTCAGGTGTCTCGGGTCCTGCCATCACAGAGCTAGGCGATTGGCGGGTCTCATCCTCGGCAATGAACGGCACGGCATTCTTGTCCTTGTTTCTTCTGCCCGCAGGGGTGAGTGGTTCATTCTCTCGAGGGATGATGAACGCATCCCGCTTAGGGCTGCGAAGAGACTCGGCCTCCTCATTGGTCTGCTCAATAGGCTCGGTAGATACTGCAGAGACGGAGGAGTATTTAAGGGATGGTCTCGCCACTGCAAGTGACTTTCGAAGTGCCTCTAGCTCCAAAGCATGGCCGGCAACTAGCTCCTCCTTCTCGGCCAGACTTCCGGACTTCTGGGCCTCGAGCTGACTTCTGTGCTCCTCGCGGATGCTGTCCAGATGTCGGACGAGGTCTGCCTCGTGCTCCGACTTCAGAACATCCAATTGCTTCGTGTGGTTTGACTTCAGTGCCTCGAGAGCGGCCGCTGTTGTCGAAGCATGGGTGCCGTTCAGAGAATCGATATCCTTGTCGTGAGTTGCTTTAAGGTTTGCAAGAGCTCGGTCTAGCGTTGTCTTATGTTCCGTGCGGAGAGACTCTAGAAGGCCACCGTGACGCATATTGAGCTCATCAAGCTCCTTGGCGCGCGAAGCTTCGTGTTCGTCCCGGAGAGCCGCCAGGTCCTTCTCATGGGCCGCACGCAGTGCCTCGAGTTCTCTAGCCTGCGATGCACCAGTTTCGGAGCCAAACGCCTTCAGCTTCAACTCGTGGCTTGCTGCCATTTCTTCCTTCAACTTAGCCATGGCTGCTTCGTGTTCCGCCTGTCGAGACTTCAACTGTTCAGCATGCATTGCCGAAAGTGCGTCGAGTTCCTTAGCCTTCTGAGCTTCAGCATCAGCTCCGAGCGTCTTGGTATGGATCCCGTGACTAGCTGAGAGTTCCTCGAGCGCTGCAAGCTTGGACGCAGCAGCTTCAGCTTCGAGGGCCTTGATGGACTCCTCGTGAGTCTTGGACATTTGCTCGAGTTCCTTCGCTTTCGCGCTGTTGAATTCGGTACGCAAGTCCTGGACATGCTTCTCATGAGTGGAAGTCATGTCTTTAAAGTCCTTGGCCTTCGCAGCAGCGTACTCGGCTTGCAGAGCCTCTACCTGTTTGCCATGAGCAGATGCTAAAGCATCTAATTCCTTAGCCTTAACGGCGGCCAACTCAACCTGCAGCGCCTCCAACTGGGCGGCATGTTCCGAAGAAGCTTGCTGCTGCGACTTGGCCATGGAAGCGTTATGCTCCTCGCTGAGCTTCGCAAGTTGGTGGTTGTGGGTCGAGCGCAGCTCATCGATCTCCTTGCCCTTGGTGGCCAAAAGGGCGGCGGTGGCAGCCGCAAGTTGAGCCTCATGGTTGGAGAAAACACTGCTGAGTTCCTTCGATTTGGCAGCGGCGTGCTCGCTTCTCAAGGCCTCCAGCTGTCGCTCATGGTTGGCCTTTACAGATTCCAGCTGTCGCTGGTGCTTGACCTTTGCAGTCTCCAAGGCCGCAGCAGCCGCGGCGCTATCTCTCTTGTGCGCCTCAACGATCTCAGAGTGGGCAGCGTTAATTGCTTCGAGCTGCTGTGAGTGAGCAGCATCGCCTTCGGATCGAGTCGATTCCATCTGCTTGGACAGAGCAGCCTTGAAACCTTCCAGCTCTTGGGCACTGGCGGCAGCATGTTCCGCTTTGAGTGCTGCAAGATCGGTCGAATGAGACTCCTTAAGTGAGGCGAGTTCCTTGGAGTGGGACTCCATGAGAGCGTCAAGTTCTTGGGAATGAGACTTCCTGAGTGACTCGAGCTGGTTGTCCATTTCTGCATCAGCATCAGCCTTGATTGACTCAATTTCCTTGGCGTGCGAGGCGGTCAAAGCGGCGGTGGCAGCGGCTTGTGCGCTATCCCTCTCAAGCTTGAAGTCATCAAGCTCCTTGGAATGCGCGGCCTTGAGGGATTCGACGTCTGCCACGTGAGAAGCCTCACTCTTTGCCTTCACTTCTTCAAGCGTCTTTTCGTGAGTGGCTGCGAGGGCTGCAATGGCCGCGGCTTGGGCAGTCTGGCTCTCTTGCTTGGTTTCTTCCAGTTGCTTGGCATGCGCTGCTCTGAGACCTTCCAGCTCCCGGTCTAGACGCGCAGAGCTTTCATCACGAGCTGATTGTAATTGCTGGGCATGCGTGGCATGGATGGCCTCCAGTTCTCTTGCCAAAGTTGTTTCGCCGTCGGCCTTGGTAGACCGCAGCTGTTCGGCATGAGTGGCCTTGAGGGACTCGAGTTCTCGGGCAAGGTAAGCATCCGCGTCGGCCTTGGAAGTTTGAAGTTGCTCCTCATGCGTAGCCTTGAGCAATTCAATTTGCTTAGCAAGGCTGTCGTCACTTTCGGTCTTGGCCGACTTGAGCTGGAGAGAATGTGCAGCGGCAAGAGAAGCCAGCTCAGCGGCATGCGCAGAAGTGGCAGCTTTCTGTGACTGTTCCACCTGTGTAGCATGGGCAGCCTTCAGAGCCTCAAGCTCCTGACTATGAGTCGCTCGAAGATTGTTGTTGGCTTCGTCGATTTGCGCAACATGAGCTGCCTTGAGCTTCTCGAGCTCCTGGGCATGGGCCTCATCGCTTCCTTGCTTGGACAAGTCGATCTGTTCCGCATGCGTTGCCTTGAGTGACTCGAGATCCTTTTCGTGGTTTGCACTGAGCTGCTTCTTAGCAAGTTCGATTTGGGCTGCGTGCGCAGCGACAAGAGCTGTAAGCTCAGCCCTGTGGGCTGTATCGCTTTGCTTCTTAGCAGAAGCCAGTTCCTTCTCGTGGCTCGCCTTGAGGTTCTCCAGCTCTGACGAGTGCTGGGCCTGGAGTTCTGACTCAATCTGAGCGATTCTGGCGGCATGATCGGCTCGAAGGGCCTCGAGCTCAGCGGCATGTGCTGCAGAGGCTTCTGCGGACTTGTTGGCCAGTTCAGCATGGGTGAGCTTCATATTTTCAACTTCCTGGGCATGTCGAGACTTGGCTTCGTCCAAGGCACGATTTATCGCGTCGGCATGGCTTGCCTTGAGGGAGTCTACAGCTGTGGCGTGGGCAGTTGCATTCTCGGCATGCAATTGCTCAATCTGTCTAGCATGCTCCTGCTTGAGATTCTCAGCATCTTCGAACGAGAGGCCGAGATCCTTGGCGGTAGGAGGCGACGGGAACTTGGCGAGGCTGTCGTCCAAGTATTGAGTACCCATCTCACTATACTCTGAAGGCACGAACGAGACAGGTCGATCACCCATGGCCGCCAAAGCATTGGCAGGCAGCTCCTGCATAGGCTCTGTCATCATACTGCTGTTGACCATGAGTAGACGCGGCATCGCAGGCACCGGAGGTACAGGCGGGGGTGGAGACACGGTTCTGCACCTAATAGACCCTGGTCTCGAGTAGATGCTCCTGTTGGGGGTAGCCGAGCGGTTCGACTCATTGTCACTGCCATCAAAGTCGCCAAGCTCAGCTGCCAGGTTCTGAACGCCCTGTTGAGGTGTTGTAGCGGCACTGCTAAGAGTATAACTTGCGGGACTCTGGAAGCTGGGGTCCTCGCTACCCTGTCGGGATCGTCGGAAACCGCCCCGGTTAGCGCGTACAGGGAACTTGGACTGGAGAGGCGGGAACTGGGACGTGGGCGTGCGTCTCCCATCAAAGCCGTACTCGTCATCGGTTGATGCCGTGCTCTCTATGTGGCCGTTATGTGTAAACAATGGACTAGGCTGGCGGCGGCCTCTGAGAGTGTTTTTGGAAGGACTATCGGTTTCTGTCATGGCATCGTCGGAGCTGGAGAAGTCCTCTGCACCAGTATGGAAGTCGTCTGTAGTGTTGCCACTACGATCGTTGGCAGTCTCAAATTCTCGCTCGTTGTCGCTGGTCTCATGGGCAGTTTCGAAATCATCCGTCTCGATACTCTCAGCAACTGGCGGAACGCTTGACCGTTGTCTGGAGAACGACCGGTTGCCCGTGATGGTGCCATCGTCTGTCTGGTCTTCCCAGTCTTCCTCGTCGATATAGATCTCGCTACGAACGGGTCGCAAGTTACCGAGCAATCGCGGCGGCGGCTTCTTGAACTCCTTGTTGGCTTCACTCTTCCTCGGGCGTCTCTTCTCCGGCATAGGATCCTGGCGAGTCTTTTCCAATTCATCGCGAGCATCCTGAAGCATGCGTCTCAGCTCGAGCTTCTCGGTCTTCTCCCTGTGAACGTTGGTTCTTAAGCTCTGGATGGTTCGCTGGGCATGTGAAAGAGAAGTTTTGAGTGTCTCGGATTCGAGCATCGAGTGTCGAAGAGGTGTGCCCTTGACGGGTGAGGGTGGAGGTGAGTCGTCTGGAGTATCGCCGTTGGAAGCGGCCTTGAGGTCATCCTCACTCATGCCGAAGCTTTCTTGTCGATCGCTCATTCTGCTCCTCTGTGATGAGATTGCCTTTGCGAGTTCCTGATTTTGGCCAGTCAAGTCCTCGATTTTCCTATTTAGCGCAAAACGCTCGGAATCGGCCATGACAAGGTTGCGTTTCGCAGCGCCCAACTCAACATCATGAGTCTTGACGGCAGCTGCGTACTCGTCGGCGAGCCTGGCGTGGTTCATCTTGACCTCGTCCAGCTCTCGCTGTGCCGTGTTCTTTTCGGATTGGAGGTTGTTGATACTCTGCTGGAGCTTCTTCTCGCGAGCCGCAGCATCCTTCTGTGCAGCCATGAGCTCGTGCACTTGGGTCTCGAGGCTCCAGTTCTCGTCCTTGTACCGACTCTCGCTCTCATCCAGATTCTTGACCCGCTGATGCAACCCCTCGGCATCGTATTCTAGCCTGGACCTCTCGATCTTGATATCACGAAGCTCCTCCTCCTTTTGAGCAAGAATGGACTGCAGATTCCGTACTTGGGCGATCAAGGATGTGCTAATTTCGGCCGCGAACTCGATGTCATGTACACGCTGGGCTGGCTGATTGCGAACTTTGCGGTTGGGGACACTCAACTTTGCCGGAGAGGCGACTGCTTGGGTTTCGAACTTGGAAGGGCTGACAGAACGCTGTAGATATCATCAGTTAGCAATGCATTTTCTTGATCAGTGATTCCCCATGCTTAATAGAGGCGAGTCGCTTACCCTGCCTCCCCTGCCCTCGGGCACAAACGGTGATCCTTCAGCACCACCCTCGTTGCTTGGGACTCGCTGCTTGGGCAAGAATGCCCTCGCACTCTCCCTAGCGACTTCATTGTACTCTCGCTCGATCTCTACGAGCTTCTCCTTGAGCTCTTCGGAAAGCTCGCCTTCGGCTTGCTGGTCAACAACCTCTTGTAGTCGTTCCTCGAGCTCTTTCCGTTGGGCCACTAGAGCAGTGCCCAGTCGTCCGGCTTCTTCCATGCGGCGGTCCGTCTCGGCGAGATGTGCTTCTAACGCGCGTTTTGCTTGATCGGGAGAGGCATTGGGGCCAAGCGCGAGAAGTTGGGAGTCGAAGTTGGCAAATCGTTGTCGCGTGCCGTCTCTCGTCGGAGGCGAGACCGGTTCGTCGAACGGGTCATTCTGGAATGCGAAGCCAGGAATGGGCGACGAGGGGGGCTCGTCGCCCGCAGCTGACCATGCGGCCATGATGGGCGAATTTTCGTGGTTGCCGTATTCAAGAGGGAATGCACTGCATAAGGTGCGCAATTTCCCCTTGATTTAGATGTGCGACATACAGGCCGTAGTTCCTCGCCTGCCGAAGCAACCAGAAATGTCCCGAGGTGGTTGTTGTGAATCGTCCCCCGAAATCTGAGCTTCGTAGTGATTTGTCGGATATGGCGCGGGGCCGAGGAAAGCAAGTGCAAAAAACGGCAGGTGCGGCAGACCCGTCTGCAGCCAGAAACGCAGGGCAGCAAACAAACTGGCCTGAGAGCTCAGTTGGCTCTGTTTGTGTATTCTCAACAAGAATGCACAGGTCGCGCGCTTGGGAAACAAGAAGCCCCTGATAGCGTCAAGAGGAGACTCGAGATTGCTCTACTAGTCTCAGTTGCACGAAATAGGCGGAATGCGGTCAGAGCTAGGCGTATGGTACAGCGTCTCAAGAACTGGGTGTTTGGGCCGGATTGTCGGTCTTACGGACCAGAGGACGCGCCCAGGAATTGGCTGAGTCGGTTCGGACTAGGCTAATAGTTGGCCTGCTCGGGCTTTGGGCGTGTCGCGCTCTGACGGGCTTCAGCTGCTTCAATCAAAGCAGCCGAGGAGTGAAAGAAGGACTTATGGGGTAAGCAGTTGCCTTCTTGTCGATATCCGTATGTAGATCGTCGTGGCCCGGTGTTTTTTGTACAGCTGTACGTTTTACTGTTCAGCAACTGGTTGGCGTTCTTGTAATCAATTACTGGAGGCGCTCCAAAACACAAACACATACACACACACAATTGGGTGGCACGGCAGGAAAGATGGAGACACAAGCCGACGCAGGGATCCGGGGATATCTTACATGCACCAGGTAGATATATTCGATCGGAAAAGAAATGAACGACCCGAATTTCGCTTCTCGTCGCAAGCACAGCTGCCCTGATTTGATTTGAATTTTTAGTTTCTGACCAGAATCCCAAAAACAAGTGTCGCTGAGGCTGAGGCGGTCGCAGTCTGGACCAGCAAAGGGGAAAGTCGAATGGAATGCGGTAGCTGCCGTCGAATCGAAGGGCACAAATGCTACCAAACTGCCGGGAAACAGGGATAGTAAAACAATTACTTTTTTTATAAAGGCGAAAAAGAAATTGGTCGAATGGAACGTGAACGTCGTCGAATTAGTCCGTCGCAAGAAAATCCTCGTTCGTAGGGGTGGGTTTTTTTATCTTCTATAACCGAGAGAGAGAAAAAAAAACAAGATGCACAATAAAAGAAATAAGTAAACAATTAGTCGATGTGGTGAGTCAAACGAGTGGAGGGGTGGTGATAGGAGAGCGCGTCTCTGGACCAGATTCCCATGTGCAAGTAAACAATAGAAAGAAGAAGGGGACGGGAAGGGAGGGACGGGAGGCCAAGGAGAGAGTAACGACTCTCAAGGAACACCCCAGACTTAAGGTCTTTTTGTTGTGAGGAGATGTCTCGCGATGAGAACAGCCCTATAGAAAGGAGGGATTAAGGGAGTTAGGAAGAGAAGGGAAAAGAGAGAGGAAGCGGGATACCAGAGAGAGGTTAGCAGCCAACAGACAGACCAAAAAGAGAAGGTCGACGATATGGGGAAGAGAGGGAGAGGGAGGGAATGAGCGCAGCACCGACACCACAGAGAGATTGGTGAAGAAAATGGCAATTGGTGCCCCCATTGCGATGGGATATTGTGGACGAATTTCCCAATCGGGCATCGAGGTCAGAGCTGGACAGGCATCGTGGGACCAGTTTATGTTAGCTGGGCCAGGGCGAGCCAGGGGTCCAGGGTCGATGCCAGCAACCCAGCGGGATGTGCCTGGCGAGCCTGGCTCCAGCTGCACACGCCAGCAGAACTACGGAACGACTACTGCGAGCCCAGGGACACTGCAGGGAGGAAGTGCGAGGCCGGGATGCGGTGAGATGGGAAATGCGCTTAATACGGGAGATCCGACTTGCCATGTCATCGTCGCAGGTTTACGAGACACCACGAGCTACTCGCTCTGGCTATTTTAATAGATCATCCCTTCATGCCCGACCGTTTTTGCTAAGCCGTCCCAAGCTGCTTCTCGGCGGAGCTCTCGAGCTCTCGACTTCTCTAGTCAGCAACTATCTGACAAAGGTGCACTAGCAAACGTCATTCCAAGGCTTGAAGTTGGAGATGATATTATTGTTTACCTTTTAATGCTATTCACAGCCCAGGCATGGATAACAGTCACTGGCTGGGATAGATCGCAGTTGGTAGCATTTTGGGCATTTGTCTACCCGGTTGCCCACAGCGTCGCGTTATTTGACCTCAGTGCGACAATAGCCCTGGGAGTTCCACCAGAGGACTCACGCCCTCACCCAGGCATGCGAGGGGATATTCACAGCAGTGACAACAACTACATGCACATGCACATGCACCCTCGGTACCAGAACCGGGACGCATCTGTCGCATTGTGGGAAAGCAAGCTCCAACGGCTGCGAATGATGTTTGCAGACTCCCGGTTGCCCGTCGCTACAGTCAACTCTCTTTTCCCCAGCTTACGAGTTATTGACATGCGAGCCTCAAAACAGGCCGGAACGCGTCAATCGATTGGTTGTCGCCGGCGTGCCTTCAACGCGCGCATGAATAATGGTGCAGGACGCCAATTTTAGAGCGGCGGACCTACAGGACGCTAATGGTGGGGTCTCTCATGAGCGAAGCGGCCTTTTTTCTTTCCCTTCTGGCCAGAGCCTGCGTTTTCTTTTTTGTTTTGCTCGGCCTTCCTTTTCGCCAGCCGCTCATCTGCTGGCTTGGCTGGGAACCGTTCGTGCCATGCGAGGGGGACTGTTCGTTTGCCATATTGTTCGCGACGCTGGGAATCCTCTGCTCCTATATTGGACTCCGCCCCAAGACGGACGAACCTTTGGGCCAACAACCCCCACTGCCCCACCTTCGTTGATTGACCTGCATGCTTTGATCGTTATCTAATTGGTCCCCTGAACACAAGGCTACGCTAAACTGGATTTGTAAGCTTCAGCCTCATGGCTGTGGCAATCAATACCGAACAACCCTGACTCTGATCTTCCGTCATCTAGCAACCCACAGCCTTGCTGGTTTTATGAAAGACAAGCACATTGCAATAGTGCCCCGTACCTAATATCTTTTATTTTTAATCATTTCGGAGTTCCTCTGAGATTATCATGACTGATACAAACGCTCCGGCCGCTGCTGCGCCAGCAGATGGCCCCATCGCCCCGGTGTCACTATTCAAGAAGCGAGGCGCAAAGGGCAAGGCCGCCATGAGAAAGCGCCCAGCGACGCCGCCGCCAGCAGAGAAAAACAGTGATTCCGACTCAGACTATACATCATCCGAAAACGAATCGGGTCAAAGGGTGAAGCGGCGGAAAAAGAACAGCGCCGTCGTCACAGCCTCCTCCAAAAACAATGTCGCAGCACCTCAGCACGAGTCCGCGACCCTATTCGAGGCCGATCGAAGCGTCCCCATGACCAGCACCAACGACGCGACGAAGCAAAGTAACTGGTACGACGAAGACAAGAACCTACTAGGCAAGACCCGGGCCATGCCGAACAAGACGTCCACGGATGCACCCGACGGCACCTACAAGGGCCTGGCCAACAGCAACAATTTTATCCAGAAGAACCCGAACGCGCCGCAACGGTCCGTCGGTCCCATCAAGGCGCCCACCAACATCCGCACCGTGACGACGACCGACTTCGCGCCGGACGTCTGCAAGGACTACAAGCAAACAGGCTTCTGCGGCTTCGGCGACAACTGCAAGTATCTGCACGCGCGCGAGGACTACGCGCAGGGCTGGAAGTTGGACCGCGAGTGGGAGAACGTGACCAAGGGCAAGAAGAACCTCGGCGGCACCGTCGTGGCCAGCGCCGACCGGTCCAAGGGAGGGGACGAAGACGACGACGAGACGGCCGAGGCCGCCATGCTTGAGAAGATTCCCTTCGCCTGCATCATCTGCAAGGGCCCCTACCGGAGTCCCATCGTGACGAGGTGCGGCCACTACTTCTGCGAGCCGTGCGCCCTGCAGAGGTATAGAAAGGACCCGAGCTGTGCGGCTTGCGGCTCGGGGACAAGTGGGGTGTTCAACAATGCGAAGAAGCTCACTCAGCTATTAGAGAAAAAGAGGGAGAAGGCCGCCAAGAGGCGGCAAAAGGCCATCGAGAATGGCGAGGAGGTTCCTGACGAGGAAGAGGAGGCTTCGGCCAAATAGGCTGCGTCTTATCGAAGCACATAAGGAATAAAAACTGTGAAATGGATCATACCCAGTGATGATTACTTGAAACACACGGATACGGCTCCTCTGATGATCTATTCTCGCTACATAATACCTACTGACACATCTCCTGCTATCTCTTGTCATAAGCCAGTCATACCAGCTGCTGTTACGCTGAGCCCAGTCTGCCGTCAATCCTTATTTCTGCACCCTATGTGTTAGCGCTCCATTGCTCGTAATGGTAGAGTGGCGCAGTTTGATTTGCAATGAAACGGTTATCCCGGGCCTGTGCTTCTACCCCCATGCCTATTACCCACGCGAAGTGGCCCCCGCGGAAAAGAAAGGGGCTTCAAGGAGATTTGGGTCTCCTTCCACAAGATCCTAGCCCAGGTACAGGGAGCAGGGAAATTCTCGAAAACATCGTTTTGCATTCTACGATATATCTCCGGTAAATAGAGCGGAGTCTGGGATATAAGCGTGGCAATACTTTGAGAATCTCCTGGTGTGGAAGCATGTCGCGTGCCATCCAATGCTTTTCTATCTTGATGAAAGGTACATAAGCGAATTGCTTGGGGTTTTCTGCCGCAAGTCAGAATGCAGCGGGATAGTTGTGAGTGGTACATTATAGGAGCGTCCCCTTGTCGTCGTCGGGGGTTCGACGCACATAAAGGCGAATCCACCGTAGATATGCTGGGCCTCTGTATTAGAGGCGAGTCCGATTGTGAATATGCCCATTTCAAAGATGATGTTTCACCAACACAAATGTATTGTACCAAATATTCAATTTACCGGCAGAGCCTGCCAGTACCGAGTTCCTGAGTGAGGCGAAAGGTACGTGCCGGTTGTTGACCCCAGCTTCAATGGGCAGAGGAACTAGGTAGGCACATCTCCCACGGTTCATGTCTGGTTGGCTGTAATCTACGTTATGAACGGGTCTATCAACACACACCAAGCGCGTCTATTCATCTCAACGTGTCATTGTCCTTGACGCCTCCCTCAGCGTTCTTTGACAAGGCTTCAACGCTCCAACCGAGAGTTGGCCGGCAAGCATTGAAGTCCCATTTGATGGATGATTGGTATCCCTGACCCTTGGTAAAACAAACCTCCAATCTGTAGGATAATCAAAACTATGTCACCAACGAAGATCGATCTGTAACAGACGGAACAACATGAGAAACCCCATCCCATTTAAAAAACCATCTCAGCTTTGGGCGTCCCATGATAGACAGCCTGAGTAACTGAGGCTCTGAACATAGCGTATTGTCAACGGAGATACCGCAAAACTTAGAGAGGCCAGGAATGGTATGGTGTCCAGTGCATGATAACGACCACAGACGGGCTTCGATATATATATCGAGCTTCATTTGTTCGATGACAGATACCACCGAGTGGTAGGAGTGAGGTTGGCCCTTGAGAAATTACAAACCTTAATAAAGCTATGGTGTTTGTCCACCATCAGCTCAACCACCAAAAGCTGAGACATGACAAGGTATTGGACGCTTCATCTCCCTCTCCACCTAAAAGGGGATTGAAGCTACTACCGGCAGCATCCGGGCACAATTTATGTCGTTGGCCCAGGCTGGATATATTCCAATATGCATGTGGCTATCCAAAGGATCTGAGGGTAGACCAATTGACGTCTCACTATCATTTTTGTATAGTGTTCGTAACCTCCGGTATCAAATCACATCACAGACTATTGTCACGGCGATCTCGTAAAGTAACAAAGCCATCTTCCCATGACTCCCCTTCGCACTGAACATAGACGGCGCCTCACATATGGATAAGGTCATACAGAAGACGACAATGTAACCTAGATGAAATCCCAGATTCAATAACTCATGTGGATGAATTGTCCCGTGATCTTAATTTGGGGCTAGGTTTGGTTCCCTTCTCAGCAGATAATGTTTTAGAGCTCATGGGCATCGCCTGCTTCGTCGAGCTCCTGGGTCCGGGCTTTCTCGGGTTTCAAATACTCCATGTCCTACGTTCGTCGCCACCTGATTCCGATATGTGCAGCTCAAGATCTCAGTGTGCTGCTACTAAACAACACAACTATCGTGGCTCTCTCGATCACATTCACCATGGTTGTCTCTAGCACTCACTCGACATGCATTTATGCCTTCTTCCGCATAGTTGTGAACATGTCCGCATGGCCCGGCGGTGTTGCCCTGTATCCACGTTGGCTCCGAAGAAGTGTTCAGCTCTTAGACCGCAGCGGGCATTCTTTCCCACTATGTTATTCATAGCATCCCCTCCGTTCTTACACTCGTAGTTGATATTTCACCATGGGGCTTTTCTGTATCAGAAACTCAGACTTGCTGCCAATACCATCATGGCCATATGGCGCACCATTTATGTTATTTCCTATAGCTTACAGCCCTACCTAGTTCTCAGGTCGTTGCTTGCCAGATGAACCACACGCGCCTTGATATCGCAGTTACCCCTATCCTGGCTTTATCCATGTGGATTTCAAACACGAGAAGCAATTATGAGGCAAAAGATGTTTCATTGGATGTAGCATTTAATATTATAATTACCTGCTGTTGGTTGTTCTGACCTTTGATGCTCATAGAGCTGATGCCGTGCATTACAAACAAATGATACAAAAGTGCCACAGCGAGCAATTGACTTGTAAGTGAAAAACACTGCAAGTCCCTGAGGTATAATGACTCTATACATAGACATGTGTACGCCCTCTTGGAGTATCGGGTTTTCTGTTAAGGGATATTGGGGTGCTTCAAAGTGCAAAAGGCAGTTTCGGCTACTATCTTCATATACCTGCATGTAGGAGTACCAGGGAGGCGAGCCTTGCCAAGGAGGCGTAGCATACCCCCGGGCGGCACACCTGCCAAGTGCTTTCCAACGAGGGTACGTTCCTCCGGCAGTGAAGGGTCCCTCCGAAGAGGAACCCCGCCATCACATTGGCCGATCACGGGAGTGGTCCCTGCAGGGAAAGTGGATGCCATTCAAACTTGGTACACATATTCTTACGGTAATGCCAAGACCGAACACGCGATACGAGGCTTACCAATCCTAAGTTGACGCGTAGGTACGAAAGGGCGAGAGAGGGAGAGAGACAAAACCATTGACTACTTAACTTTTCCTCTCCTTAAGTGCGGTTAGGACTCTTTCACTCCTCCCCAAGCCACTCCTCATCGGCATATTCAGGCATCATGGCGCGACCTCTGACATACATCGCGATCCTGGTCGCAGCTCTGTCGTCGATCATCTACTTCCTGGACCGCAACCTCGAGTCTTTCTACATCTTCCAGCTCGACCATCTCCACGACTTAGCAAAGCGCGGCATCGCTGCCCATGGAAACGACACGCGCGCCATTGTTGATTATATCACCACCGAGCTTCATGAGATGCATCCCGCCAACGTCAACCTGAAGCAGGAGTGGTTCTTCAACAACCACGGCGGCGCCATGGGCTCAATGTTCATCATCCACGCCAGTGAGTAGTACACCGCCAAATCCATAATACATAGCAAGCAAGCCCTACTGTGTTTTTCTTTCAGTACTTACCATCCTTTTCCTTTCTCGGGTACACAGGCATCACAGAGTACCTAATCATCTACGGCTCCGCCATCGGAACCGAGGGCCACACCGGCCGCCACACGGCCGACGACTACTTCCACATCCTGACGGGCGAGGAGTGGGCCTACCGGCCCGGCGAGTACGTCCCGGAGGTCTACCGGGCGGGCTCGGTGCACCACCTGCCGCGGGGCGAGGCCAAGGGGTACCGGATCCCCGACGGGGGCGGCTTCGCGCTCGAGTACGCGCGCGGCTGGATCCCGCCCATGATGTTCTTCGGGCTCAGCGACGCCGCGTTTAGCACCCTTGACTTGCCAACCGTGTGGACCACCGCGGCCGTCACGGCGCGCGAGATGGTCGGGAACTTGATTGTGGGCAAGTTTTAGGAAAGAAGGAAGGGGAGAATGAGATGGAAAAAGGAGTCTGATAGTGTGGCGTGCTACTTGATATCAAGTTATTTATATGTAATCAGAAGTTCCACTCTGTTAATTTGTTGAAATGGAGGTGAAGGTCACGTGTGACTTACTTTAAATCAACAACATCTCCTAGTGGCCATATTGGGTACTTTCTAAGTACTAACAGCATCCCCTATCAGTGAGCATCGCTGAGACATGCAGCAGTCCCTCAATGGTCGGATACGGGTGTAAAAATGAAGTTGCTGACAGCAACTAGCAAGCTGTATAATATTGATTTGCCTACATTCTGGGAGCTGAGGGCCGAAGGAAATATTCAAAGTAATGATGAGAAGGCTGATAGGTATAAATATGTAATTAGAGTGCTTCAGAACGCCATCAGCCTCGGTGCTCCCTTCTATACTACAGACATCTGACATAGGTGAAGGCAATGCTTTCCAAAAACTTTACGTGTGCTGTCAAGGATTACCTACTTTAGACTCCAGAGGTGTCCCTCCTGGAACTCACTAGGCCCCTGAAACCACAGTTCATATGCTACAACGTATTGGATGTATTGCAACTGCATACAAACCTCACCGTGATGAGTGATTATATGGTTGCTTCGATGCAAAGGTTTAACTTACAACTGGAAGTGGTATGTAGGTACAAATAATCGACGACTACCATAATCGGTCCGCGCGTACTGGTGGTACGAGTTAGCATAGTGTGTGTGTGGACCAATGCCATAACCTCATCTCACTTTTGCCCTTCTCCCAGGGAGTTGGAGCTCCCAGTCTGGGCAGTGCTTTTGTTTCAACTAAGCCGCCATTGTGCCCTGTTGTTGTGGGCTGGCCAGCGAAACTCCCTAGAACAGCAGCGCTGATTCAGCTCTAGGTCTTCTTTTACTGATTGGTTTGCACTGTAAGGGCCATTCCACGCCTCAACACCGACCAGGCCACTGATAATTAATGCTAGGTGTCTTATAGCCTAATAACATCGACGACTATTGGAACTGGTTCATGGCCATAGGCACTCTGCCCGAACGGGCAGAGTGCGGGCAGAAAAAAGCCCCTATGGAAATGAGCCAGTTCTGTTCTTTTTGCCAAGCTTCAGAGGCTGCAGCTTCGAATCTGAACTCGGCTTCAGTGCTTTTTGGGGAGGGTTAAGCATTCCAAGGTCTTTTGTGTCACATTGGCGACGGCGCCTACCGTGAACACGGTATCAACCACTTGATATCTAAATTGATAAAGGCCAAGGAGCGCTACCGACACAATACTCTCGTTTCTATTCTAGATTGTGCCCAGCCTCTTTTGAGCCTTGGGCACCTGGTGACTGTTCTGAGATAATTAGGTAGTAATTACGGCCGAGGTCTCTTGTATACCAACAACGTCGGCGATTATTGTAAATTGATTCATTGCCATGGGACATGTGGTGGGATGGCAGCTAGTATGTTATCCTTCAAGTGTTTCTAAGCCAATGGTGTATGCTGCCTGTGTACACAAGATTTTAATGAGAACGAGAGCAGTCTTTCCAGTGCCCTAATAGCAGGCACGCAGAGGTGAATGCTCAACATCAGTCGTAGACAAAGCACATAACAGGCCTCTTTATGGCTATCATGCCCAAAGCCACCTTTGTTCGGTAATGGACATAACTGTCATTCACGCTGCAATATTTGTGTGTATACTGGGTAATATTTCACGAAAGCCCGCCTTTCAGTCCATAGGGTCTGGGGACGTTTTTTAAATTAGCATACTTTACCTATTTCTACTCATCGTTTCGAACAACTGGAAGGCCTCATTCTGCTGAATCATCGCCTTGGCTTGTTCCTTATCCGAGTGCGATGCAGCAAAGACGAGTATTTACTCTACCCGCCTTCTTTTCGCCGGAGGCTGGTGTTCCCAGGCAACTGGCTTAGTTCCTTTTCCAGTCCCCCCATGGGACACCGTTCCTAGGGTCACAAACATTGCATACGCCCGTAAGGGGACGGAGAGCATTGTCTACGAGTTTTGGGCATCCAAGCTGTTTGTGCTCGTCGTTTCCCACGGGGCACTTGCTGCAAGTCGAGATCTCGTTGACCACGATCTTGGCAACCTTTCCGCACTTCTCACAACTGAAGAGCTTGCTGTCGATAACACACATGTTGGCTAGATTGCAAAGGTGAAAAGGAGTATTGTCGATTTTGTCGGGGTTCGTTTTTGCTTGGTAGAGGATGCTGAAAAGACTGTTGGTGCTTTATGCCGTCGAGAAAACCTCTGACCGGACCATCCCCATTTATACGAGGCCTTGGAGTGAAACTCATTGGTTGTTTCGTCGCTCTGTAAACAGTTTCTTTACATGGGCTCTGTGTAGTTTTAACACAGTATTATTGTTTGGTGATATCAGACTTACCTAACCTATGCACTGGACCTTCTCTTTGATCTTTGTAGATTGGTGGCTAGAGTCGGTATTTGCATTGCCTGTTTAAATCAGTATCTGCAGGTTTGATACGCACATTCTAAACATCTCACCAACACCACTACTGGAATTTTCCAAGTTTTTTTTTTTTTTTTTTTTTTTTTTTTTTTTTTTGAAAACAGTAGATATATGGATATGCTACAAGAGAACCAGTGGGACAGCTTTAAGGTGTGATCAGCATAAGCCCAGCCGACAAACCGTAAAGCATATCGGCACTTTACCTACCAAGGGAACTAGTTCGGGAGACCCTTCAAAGCCCTTTGTGCTGTGAGAGCTTCGGGTCCCACGGAGGTTAAACATACTATTGAGCACACCTCTAACGCATCGGGGGATACGTACAGACCATGTGATGTTTGGATTGTCGTACCCATTATGAGTAGCCCCAGAAAGTGCCTAACATCAGTACAAACCAGAACCCCTTCGGACTCGAGCCAAGCAGGTAACACTCAGCAAGGGTATCTGAGAAAGGACCTGGCACCTGGTCCATGAAGAGAATATGAGAAGCGTCTAGCCGTGGTGCGACTACTTCAACGTCCCATTTTGCCATATGGCCAAGATGACTAATGAGTCTTTGATGTGTTTCACTAGGGGCATCTTTACAATGAAACTCGGGCGTTGGAACTGTGCATTGACTCATTCACATCTTATCGTGTGGCATACCAGTAAGATGATGACATTCATAGTATCCGCCTCTATGAAGAGAGTGACAATATGTTCTCCACCATAAAGGCTAAGTACTGAATCTTTGCGGGCGCGTGGAACATGCATCCAGCTTCATTCAGCTATATTGCTTATGAGTGGAGTCCTAGGCACAAGCATGGAACAGCCAGTGTTCAGCTTCTGCAGCTAGCACCTGCTACCCGGGGCGCAGAATCATGTAGAACCCAGCTGACTCCAGGGGAAGTCGATACGCTAATACAATGCATGGCGCGTAGTATGGATCACAGTTGTTGGAGACTCGTGGCACCTTAGAGGACTTACATATATTTTGAAGAGTCAAGAATTGGTTTCTTCATTCACGTCTATTCTCTCCATCCTTCGCTCATATTACCGCAAGAGATCTCAGACAGCCTGCCCCTAGTACACATCAAGATGGATGACGGTGATACTGGTCATGTGTCCAATCTGGAAAAGACTCTTTCGGAGCTCTTTGGGCATGGCAGAACACAACATCCTTCGCCACACGGAGTCAAAGTCGCAAGGGGCACTTTGACCAATTACCCCGAGTCGTTGAGACTTGAACATCGCGAGGAGTCCGACTCCATCCTTCCTCCTGTTGACCTCGAAAAAGCCATCGCGAATGCGAAGGCGCAGGACGATGCCGAAACAATCTTCTTCGTCAACTTCCCTGAGCAGCTTGAGGGAAATTCCCAGAAAACACAAAAGGAGCTGATAGACTCGGTGCTGGCTTGGAAAGCCTGGGCCAGCACAATGGTAGAGAGAAAGGTCCAGGAGCAAGTCGATGCAGGAAAATTCAGCCCTGATTCCGTGGCCCGTGGCACTTACAGGGCCAAGGTATTTGACTATCTGATGCGCCAATCGACATGGTGCGTATCCATGTGCATTCAGGGTGTGCTCTGGTATGATGCTTTGCTAACTGTATCATCAATTGCCAGGTTCTGGAAGACATTCGACCAGAATATGTCGAAGCATATCGCAGTGAAGAAGGTGGAGCTCCATGCCGAGATCCTGACTACAGTGCTTCAAGGCTTTTCGGTGCCAGCTTCTGTCTATGGCAATTTAGAGAAGGTACTCAGAGAGATCAGCGACGGAATCGTCAAGACGAAGACCGACGATTCGCAACAGTACTGGATCATGCTGACAAAGTACAACTGGGATCCGTTCACCGAGTCGTCGCATGCAGGCAGGTTTTTCTTGTTCCATAATCGCCAGAGTTATTAAATGTCTAATATCAACGTGCGTGCAGTGATTCGGGTTGTCCAGTTCCAGGTATCGCAGCAAGCCCGCGAATATACCCTGGCCAAGTCGAAATACGAGTCGGTCTCGTTCGACTTGAATTTGGCCAATACCAGGCCGATTTCAATGCAGACATTTTCGCAAAGATTCGACCAAGTATTGATGAGAAACATATTGACCTCGGGATTGAGCTTGTGCAGAAACGCACCACTGACGTTTCTATTCCCGCTCCGTAACTGTTTGCTATTCTTGTCCTCGTCAGGTTCTTGGTTGCAGTTTGCGTTTGCCAGGTTACTCATGCTGCTAGTAACTTACACAACTCACCACCTTACTTGTTTTCCCATTGAGAGAGAGAGAAAATATGATATATATGTAATTTATCGTGGTAGATTGATATGAATCCCAGCATATTGTTCTCTTAAAAAAACTCCACCGTGAGGCTAGTACATACTGATTGTTAGGCCTGACTTGATCAACCCACACACCCCCGAGACGCTAAACAGCCTGCGGGTTAGTTGCCGAACTACCCCACACTTGGCACTGTCGTCACCCAGACTCGTAAGCGACTCAAGGCATCAAACACCTGCACCTTGCCGAAACAGTAACACCAGCCCCCCATCCGGAGCCGAGATCAGATCAGAGCAGATCTTCTTGTAAAGGATGGTCTCACACAACCACCATTGCTGTCTCATGCAACAATCCATCGTCAATCCCCTCAATTAACCACGATGGAGGAAGCTTCAGCTCTAATGCCTGAGAAAGGCCAGCGGGAGGAGCGGCAATCGCCATCCAGACGGCAAGATCAGCAGCGACACCGGTTCACGGTCCCCAATTACGTTTGGCAGGCCATCATCGCCCTCGAACTCCTGTACCTGCTCTATCCGACTCTGGCTTCGCTGCCCGGCCTCAACCACCTCTTCCCGTCCACAAAGCAGCCGGCACACGGAGGTCATACCCACGGCGGCGGCGGCGCATCATTGTCGCGTTTCGGTCGCTTCCCTCGACAGAACGACCCCTTCCGCTTCATCCCCTGCACGGGCACGAGCCTCCCACCCGCCCTCGACGACCCCGAGCCCGATGCGTCATGGGCGAAGCTCTTCGATCCCAACCCCGACCACTGGAACTGGGGCAACCGAACCGCATCGTCAGCTAGCGCAGCCGAGCGCAACAACGACCCGTATGCCGGACGCGGCATTTACATGTGCGGCTACCTCGATGTCCCGCTCGACTATACCAACAAGTCCGACTCGCGCATCGCGAGGCTGGCCGTGACCAAGTTCCAGGTCTCGGGCCTTTCCGAGGATACTCGTTTCTCAAGCAAGAAGACGGAACGTACGATTGTGATCAACCCGGGCGGTCCCGGCGGTAGCGGTACCGAATATGCGTGGCGGGCGGCAGAAGATATCACGGAACGGCTCAGCGGCGGCCGCTATGACGTCCTAGGCTGGGATCCTCGCGGCGTCAACACCTCGCAGCCCGCGGTGTCGTGCTTCCCGCACGACGCCGACCGGGACCGCTGGGCCCTGGCGATGCTAAAGCACCGCGCCGCCGTCGACTCGAGCAAGATGCAGCTGGACCTGATGGACGCCTTCAACGCCGCCCGATTCCGTGCCTGCTGGGAGCGCCAGGGCGATCTGGGCCGCTTCGTCAGCACTGCCTTTGTGGCCCGAGACGTCGAGGAGATTCGTAAGGCGCTGAGCGAGGAAGAGCTGACGGGCTTTATGGTTAGCTACGGTACCGGCATTGGACAGACGTATGCCAACATGTTCCCCAGCAGCGTCGGCCGGCTGATCCTCGACGGGACGGAGTATGTGCGTGACCATCGACTTGCTGGCGGCTTCGGGTGGACGGCTCTCGATAATGTCACTGATGCCTGGCACGACGGGTTTCTGGGTGAGTGTCTAAAAGCCGGGCCGGAGCATTGCGCCCTCGCCAAGGGCGCGGATGGTAAAACCCTCTCGCTTGTCGAGCTTGACGTCTGGGTGCGAGATGTCATCGGCGATCTGATCTCGTACCCGCTACCGGCTTACACGGAAAAGAGCGGCGCTTCCCTAGTGATGTACTCCGAGGTGGTGGCTGCTATTTACCATAGTCTCTACAATCCTCACAGCTGGAAGGCGCTTGCCCAGATGCTGTACGAGCTCGGTCATGGCAACACCACCCTCGCGGGCGAATTCCTCGAGGCCATCTGGGAGTACGACCCGACCCTGCCCTGTGCGACGACCAGTAAGAAGCACTCCTCCGAGGAGCTCACGCTCATGGTCGTCTGCTCCGATGCATATGACGACCAAGAGAGGAACCTGGAGTGGTGGAATAACCAGTGGCAAACCATGACCAAGCAGTCCTGGATCGCCGGCGACTCGCGGTTCTTCGTCTTTGCCTGCCACCACTACACCACCTACTGGCCCAAGCCCGCCGAGGTCTACCGCGGCGACCTAAACCATACGCTCAAGAACCCGGTGCTGCTGGTGGCCGAGACGTACGACCCGGCGACGCCGCTGCGCAACGGGCGCCGGCTACTCGCCGAGATGGGCGAGAACGCGCACTTGATTGCTCACCACGGCTACGGCCACTCGTCGGGCCGCGACCGCTCGGCTTGCACTGACGCCCACTTGAAGGGGTACATCCTGGACGGCACGCTGCCCGAGGACCAGGAGACGGCATGCTACGCCGACGAGAAGCCGTACCTGTATGGCGTGAAGAAGGAGGGCGGCGAGGCGGGCTCGCTCGCGGCGGCTGCGATCGAGAGTGGTTTCGATCCGGTGGTGTCTTGGCAGGAGCATGTCAGGGAGATGCGGCTGGTTGGACCTCGCATTTGATTTTGGGACTTTATGAATCACGTTGCAATGTTGAATTGAATAGTTCAGTGCTTTTAGGCACAGCGGAGCGTAGCGTAGCAAATTGCTGTTTGGTCAGTCGTTTCCAACAAAAGCTTGCTTGAATCATCCTGTATTTGTCTGTCATTCTTGTTATGTGAATATTGCTAACATTGGTCTTGTCTTGAGGAGAGCATGCGGTAGTTATATAAGTGCTGAAGTACATTGAAGCAATGAGTATTGCCGTAGGTAAGGGGACATACCCCTAAATGCCCACCACGCTATCAGAACAGCATGTGCGCATTTTGCACGTTCGCCACGCCTAGTCCATCATTTTCTACGACTGTAGACTTCTCAAAGGTTTCGTATGCAATCGAAGACGTCGTGTGGCGGCGGCTCGGCGACGGGCACCAGGGGATCGAGCCCCATGTGCGCGCGCCCGCCCGGCCGATCGTTGAGATGCCGGAACCGGTCGTTGAGGTGCTTGTACCGGAGCCCGTTGTCCCGCACGACGAGGCGGAACTGGCTGACCCTCGCAGCCACGCGTCGTGCAGAAAGGAGGTGCGACTGCGCTGCATGCCACCACGCTTCTTGGAGCTCGTCTGGGAGGTCTAGCGCGGGGGACGTGTTGCATACGAGCTCGGCCTCGGCCTCGGTTTTGGGCTTTCGGACGCTTCGTACCGTGTAGGTCAGGCTCGCGGGGGTCCGCGCTTTCCAGGTGATGACTAGGTTCGTCAGGGCGGGGAGGCGCGCCGCTGCTGCGCGAGCTGCGGCCAGGATGTAGGGGTGGATTTGCGCCGCGACCGGGATCACTCGGTTGTTTGGGGGCCAGCCCACTTCCGGGCTCGGGTCTAGGGGGTCGTGGTCGAAGAGAAAGGCACCTTGCGGCGTGTGTGGGGCGATGCGGAGGATGAGTTGGTGTAGTCTTGATGATGGCTCTGTCTTGAGAGGATCTGCTGCGCTTTCCTCTTCCTTCTCCTTTTCGGGATCCCCCTGAATCGCAGTGAAGAACTCGTTGCCGATGATGCCTGTCACTTCAATAGAACGCAACCGCATCGCTAGCTGCCCCAGCGCCACGCTCAGTTCATCCGGTGTCCCCTCCAGCCCGAGCCGAGGTTGGTGGTGCTCGGTTTCGTCGCGATCGGAGCCGCCGTCTACATCAAACGGGCTCGTGGCGAGGCCATAGCACAGCTTGAACGAATGCAGTGCCCTCGGCAGCAGGGGCAAAGCCGTGGCAAAATCCCGCCGCAGCTGGTTGCGAAAGAGTTCACTGAAGCCGCGGCCGCCGTCGGGGAGGTCCCAGTCGATATCCAGAAGGTTGGGGAACCGGCTCGCGATCTCGCACAGGGATTTCGGGACAAGCCGACGCTGATCGTGGTGGCGCCCCGGTTTGCAGCGGAAGGAGGTGATGAAGGGCACCGTGGGCAGCGTGCGGTAATCTGTGAAGTCTTCTTGTAGACCCACGATAGAGAACAGGCACTTCTGCGTCCGCGACTCGCCGGCGCGTAGAGGGAGCCGGAATCTGGTGTTGTCTAGGTCTATGTAATGCGCGTCCGACGGGGAAGCTACGGCTAGGGTTAGAGCGATGCCTCTTGCGTAGCTGCTGTCAAAGGCGACGCCGGACCAGGTGCGTAGGTACTCTAGCAACCATGTTACGGCGTTGGAGAAGTGTATGTTGTTATACCGCTTCTCATGATCCGTCTCTGTTTCTTCAGGCTCGTGTCTGGGGTGGCACTGCAGTGTCAGTTCAGTAGGTATCATTCGGGCATTGGAAAGGTACCGGCCGGCTATCCTTCACGCGAGAATAGAAACGAAAGTCGTATTTACGTGAATAGTTTCGCGGTGAAAATGATACTGCGAACGTAAGACTGCCGCACGGGGCTCATGATACTCCCAGCCTCGAGAATACGCTCTTGGTTGAGGCGTAGGGTGGCAAAGGTAACCTGTTCAACCATGGCTTGCCATTGTCGTGACACGCCCGCATACGCGCATACCAAGCCCGATGGCGATGCTTCAATGACCATCTGCACAATGGGCCTCATAATTTCGGGGGGTAATCGGTCCATGGTTGCCGATTGTTTCGTCCGGGTATTTGAATGGAACCAATCAATTGCATTACCGGATGATCGGTAAATTACTCAATCATCGCTTCCAAAATGTGCGTGGGAAGAACTCTATGGCGGTATATAAACGCTTGATGGGTGAAAGATTTATCAGTTGGTTGACTGCTTGCTTGGCGGCTTGAGGTGAGGAGGCGCAGTCACATGACTTTGTCCAGGCCGTGACGACATTTAACAACAACAGCAAGAAATGCTAGTGAGAAAGACCTCTCCTGCTGACTTTGAATAATATTACCAGATGGATTTGTTCATAATCGACCTTCAGTGCGCATGTGTTTCGACAGAACAATAGGAATAACCGCACTATCGCAAGACGCTCATACTTTGCCAGAAAGTAGGACCTGGCTAGGAGCCCCAACAGCACACGACTTTCTCTAGTGATCGCAGATTATACCTAGCGAGGAGCTTCGAATTAATCATGGCCTCTCACGAAAACTCCCAAAGCTACATGCGAGGGCTCGCTGCCAATGTAACAGCCGCCTCCCAGGTCAGCCGTAACTTTATTCATCCGCATACCCCATCATCGGGGCAAAGGGTCCGCAGCGCTTCCCGTTGGGCCAGAGCAGCTTCGCGGGGAGATTCTTACGGAATTGCGCATTCATACTCGTGTCGGGCATGCGGCCCTTTGCGGCGCACGCCGCCTCGAACCAGGCCGGGCCCATCTCTGCCGTAGGCTCATTCTCCATCTGTTTGCTGCCATCCGAGGGTTGATCCCGCCTCGCGAGGTCCGGGCCCGATTGGGGATTGTACCGGTACTGAAAAGTCCCCTGCGGCGTGTGCGTGTAGACCCGGACATTGAGCTTGCGTAGACGGAAAGGGAAAGCTTGGCGGCACCCCCTTTCATCTCCCTCCCCTTCCCTTTCCCCCTCTGGGCGCAGGGAGGACCATAACTCCTGACCGATGGTGCCTCTTAGATCAACAGTCTCCATCCGCATTGAGAGCGCCGCCAGGACCACGCTGAGAACATCGGGGGTCCCCTCCGGACAGAGCTGTGGGTCGAGGTCGACCACCCCGTCGTGGAACTCGTCGTCGCTTTTGAGGTTCTCATAACCTATCTTGAAAGCGCTCGTGATGGCGCTGTGCCACAGATTAAGTTGCCGAAGGGACTTCAAGGGCAAAGGCGGCTCGGAAGTGGAAGGAGAGGGAGATAACGCAGCGGCGCGAAGCCACACCCGAAACGCGTAGTCGTGCCCGCCGTCGGCCAGGTCCCAGCGGATGTCACGCAAGCTCGGGAGCCAGCTGGCGATCTCGCAGCAGTTCGTGGGTATGATTCGGCGCCGATCTAGGCGTATGGGCCCGCATGTGAATGACCGAACGACAGGGACCTCGGGGGGCGTCTTGTAGAAAGTATCGTCCCGAAAGCCCACGAACGAGGAGATGCACCGGTCCTCCTTCCACTCCTTGGTATGAGGAAGTGGTAACTTGAGTCGAGGGTAAAGATGTCCCTCGTCTGTCGTGGAAGCCGCACTCATTCTGAGATCTATGCCTGTGGTACCCCGGAAGCCCTTGACAGCGACGCTTGTCCATGTAGCCAGGAACTCTAGTAAACCGGCCACCTCCTCGGAGGAAGCTTCGTTATGATCCTGGCGCCCCGATTGTGTATCAGGCCATTCTGTATCAGAACTACTCATTTTTCTTGGCTTTAGCTGGGCTGGGTAGTGTTTTAACGTTGGCAGCTGGATTGCGACCGGCGTACGCCGTACATATTCTGAGTTCTGTTGGTAGCTGGTCCATCTTGTCGCTACTTGATCAAAGACATAGTCATATCCGCCACCTTCTACATAGGAGCGTTACGTCGATTGTTATCTGTTTTCAATTTTGTAGACGTAGTCAGTTGGCTGTTGGTTGGGCTTCCTGTAGGTGGGTTTTAAGGGGCAGTTCCACATGACTTGACCAAATCGATGGATGTTGTTTTATGAAGCACCGTTAGGCAGCAACGAGGACAACCTGACGGTGAAACCACACGTATTACCGCGCTGATTTTGAAGGTTTGGGCATATTATTTCTCTCCGTGGATGACATTCTTGTTTTCGGTCATACATGCGAAGACGACAAAGGAAAAGGGGGTCCCACCCGGCTTGAACTGACCTTTGACGATACCGTCAAGGGGCCTAAATGACTGGCTACATCAAACGCACCTAAACTACGTATTAATGAGTTTGTTAATAGCTTTTGAAGCCCGGGAAAAATTATTCGTATACTACTTGACCTACAGAAATGGCTGGCTACTTGGTTCGTATGAACTGAGAACCAACAATTCCCGAATGTTGCCAGACATGGCCACTTACACGTTCCCATTACTGCAAGCGAGCAAAGTTCTCTGCATCTCAATGGAACTTCACTCTCTTCCTTCGATATCCTGCGCTTCTCGTGCCATACACTACTGGCCCTTTGGATTGGTTCGAGTGTCTCAACGAACGTTCCTCTGTCTTGTTGTTCTGTATTGCTCTTATTCGTTCGTGCTGTTTTCGAATTGTTGTACTTACTGTGCTACACTAACCTTGCTTGTTCCAATAGAAACCCCCTTGTGGATTGGAAGACCTGTACCCCTCGAAACTGGAGACGCGATAGATTTGTCGAGAACCACTCAACATACAACGACACAGCCTCGGCAGAGGATCCTTCAGATTTGGAAAGTTGCCTGTTTCCATGCTGAACCATTCCATAATAAATATCGACATTGCAAGACAGAAATAACCTCTACAAAAACACGTGTTACTCTAACGTGACTTGAGCATTCATATGAAGCATTAGCAAAATATGCATCGAAAGCATGAAAACCACTGCAACCCCTTTCCTTGTGCAATTGTGAGCCATGGATTGAGTCCAGTATCATGAGATTTGTGATATTAAGGACAAAACGCTTGACGCTCGGGTATCGAAGATATAACGATTGGTAGCTAAAGTTGACGTTTGACCAATAACTTTGGTGTCTCAACGGCAATATACATGCATTACCGATACTTCAGTTGCGCTTACTCCCTTTTGGGACATACTGTTTGATAACTTCTGTCTTGGGAAGCATGTGATCATGCCCGCTATCCCGTCTGGTTATGCAGTTTCACCACAGGGATCCAATCCCTATTACCTTCTCCGAGACTTTATGACAGTTCGTACAGGAATAAAGGAATGTTCAGCAGTAAGCTTGTAGTGCTGAACGATCCTACGCCTGCCATCACGGACTACGACCTCCAGCTTCTCTCCCGCCCCACGACGCTCCCTTGTCGCCGTCCACCACGCCTCCTCGGTATCTTCAGGCATATACTACGTGTCAGTGACGAAAAGCCGGGCACCAAGGGTATCTTTGCGTAGCTCATAAGATAATGTCATGTCAATTGGGGATGTCCAAAGTATCTTTAGGCATCTGAGATTAGGCATATGAGCCGCAGCACGCCCGGCAGCGAGGTAGTATCGGTTGATCATTCTCGGGACGGGGATGATTAGCTGTGATTGGGCGTCACGACCGAAGAGTTCGTCTCTTTGGGGAGTTCGGGCCCCCGGAATGATGGTGACGTCGAGTATCAGCGGCCATTGTGCCTCTTTAGAGCTTGAGTTAGTGACGAAGAAGAACTCGTGTCCTATATCCATCTTGAGCACTACCTTCTTCAATTGCTTTGACAGCTGTCTCAAGGAAATGCTGAGAAGATCGGGGGCTCGTGGTTGGATGTAGTCGAGAATGTGGTCCCCGGTTCTAAGGTAGTAAGCCAAGCCGAAATTCCGCACGGATTCAGGGATCAAAATCAATGCGGCTGCAAATCTTTCACGGAGCTGGACCCGTGAGCCATAATGGCTCGAGGTCGTCTCTCTTAGGTACCACCCGATGCTCCGTAAGTTGGGGAACAAGCTTGCAATCTTGCAGCAGCTTCTGGGGGTTAAATTCCCATGCCCCACGCCTATTTGAAAATGGCGGAACTTCGTGATGAAATGGATCTTTGGCAGTTGAAGGTAAACGTCCATTGGTAGGGCCACAGGCAAGCCACGTCGATACGACGCGTTACCACTAATACCAAGAGACAGCTCGACATTTTCATATGGTAATGTCCATCCGTTTAGATAGAGCAGTAGACCTGCCAGGTGCCCAGTGAAAACCTCGCTGTTGGTCCAGAATTGCATTGCTTCGCTCCTTCGGGCCCAGATGCCTTGTCTGACTGACGGCAGCAGCGAATTGAAGTGGATGAAATGAACGTAAGTCTGTCTTGAGGGTGTCACGATCCCTCTGGCCTGGTCAAGACGACCTGGATCCAAGTAGAGTCTCTTGAAAGTGATGGGCTCGACATGTGCTTGCCATTCTCGTGATACCGCGGCATACTGCGCGCGGTTGCTTCTGTGTAGATGGGCGTGATGGGTGCAATGGGTGGTATAATCGTTGTTGGTGTCGTGGGTGTCGAACAAAACAAGTCGAATGATTTGATTCTTGAGCTCAGGTGGGATTCGCTCCATTATTATGTGATTGGGGGGGTGGTATTCTCGGAAAGGATGATCGACTATGAATTTGATGAGTAGTAGATAAAAAATAAACGCCTGGTTTGATCGTTGGGTTCTGTTGGCCTGGATTGGTCTTGGATGTTGAAGACCATTCATCTTGTTGGTCTCGGTTTGCCAAAGTCGTAACGGGGTAGGTGGCTTTCAGGAGGAAGGAGCAACTCCAAAAGTGACATGTGGTGAAAATAGCACATGCTTGCCTGGCCTGATTTGATTATTCGTCCTTTGCAAACAAGCCGCTGGCGACTTCAATAGGTATGGTTTGGGCAAGAACCGATTTAAGCTGTGGCAGGCACGGGCAGCCGTCTGTTTTCACATTTTTGGTGTGTTGACCAACTCTACAGCTACGTCCGCCTTCACTGGCGCAACAATCACACACTCCAGAATTTCTCTCGGAACGCAGCAGGAGATTGTCCTAATTCCCTCGTACTTCCGAATCTGCCTTCTGCAGACGTGTTTTGATTCTCAAAGACCGTCCAGACAAGCTGGGCTACCACAACAAAGCCCATCTCCCACATCACAACTTTGAGGCTTCCTCCAGACTCACAAAACCTTTACTAATTCGCAGCACCCAAATCCTTCTTCTCTCAGGATATCCAGAGTAAGTGTTCCATTTTCTTTCGACCAATGCGTGCTCTCGACTGGTTTCATTTTCATAATATGCCACCATTGATGATTGGTCTTCTCTCCACCTTCCTTGATGTCTACGCTTGACTACGTTCTTGACCACTCGACCACCCATTCCTTCCTTTATCACCATCTTGTCACTACCACATTCAATTTTACTTGATTTCTAGTCACTAATCCGCATAGTAGCGGCTAGAATACCGTAGACTCATTGAGCCATGGATCGACTCCCGCCCGAGATCCAAGGGGAGATTTTGCACCTGGCGTGTGATGTCTCGGACGAGAAGGAACGATGTTCATATGCCACCGTATCTCGAACATGGCAGGCGTTCGTCGAACGTGCTAACTTCTCAACACTGTACCTGAACCAAGCACGCCTCGAAGAAGCCCAGGCAGAGGGCATCATCACCCCAGTGCGACAGTCCTGCATTCGTTGCATCAAATTCGACGCGCTGCTTCCCGACGAACACTGCAGAGTGAACATAGAAACAGTCTCAAAGGGAAGCAGCGAAGCCATATCTGAGTCGGTGGCCAAGCTACTGGAGGCTTTGAAGACATGGTCGTCCCCGCCTTGTGGTATCGAACTGATCCTTAACCTTCGGTACGAAGGAGAGCGAGGACCGGACCCTGGACGGGGCCGTGCCTTTCGACTTGCATTATTCACATCATTCGTAAGCCTTCCGCAAAACGCGTACTGCCAAATGCCGGAAGTGCCCTCCGTCACGAAATTCACCCACGGGAGAGATTGGCCCGATAAGTTGTGCCTTGCCCCCAAGGCATCCTGCGAGATCGCCAGCCGGTTTCCCAATCTACAAGCAATCGACTGGAATTTCGTCCAGGGTTATAAAGTCGTGTATGGTGACAACGATGTCCGCGAGGAACGGCGCAAAGACTTCGCTACTGGGATATCTATTCTACCCGAGTCTATCCGGGACGTCTACATAAGTGGAGACTATTTCGAAGACGCATTCGTCAACACACCCTGCCAGAAGGGAACACCGGACCCGCTGGGCTTGGCCTTACGAGGACTCATGAAGCAACTGGAGCATCTAACACTAACTATACCCATTGGAAGCGAGCTCTTCAACGACCCAGACTTAAGCCAAGAGTGCGAAGAGCCCCTGTGGCCGCGATTGCATGAAATCAGTATTGCTACCGGTGGCAGAACACCCCAAGGACATGATCTCTTTGACCTGCAGTCGTTTGTTCCTTTGATGGGCAATCGCACTGAGGCTCAATACCGGGTCGGTCATCCATTCAAACAGGGCGAGGTTTGGTGTCTCGCCCTTGCGCATGCTGCGGCTCATATGCCCAAGCTCAGGTTGATTAACATATGGTGGGCCAATACGACTGGTACCAGCCTGGAATATAGAGTTGAACCCGACTCCTCGGGCGCTACTTTTCAGATCAAAAGCTCACCAGGCTTATCTATCTCAACTGAGATCCAGAACGAATGGTGGAAGGCAGCACGGGTGCATATTCGAGAGGGGGGGGTTTACATTTCGTGGTTGAGGATGAGGGACTGCGATACATAACTGGTCCTAACTCACCTTCCGGTTATATGTCAGACTCGCTTCAATTTGAGTCACGCAAGTTGGTCGATTGGACTCGATCCAAAGATTGAATCAGAACCGCGCAGCTGCATCATGCAGCCTGGATAATTCACTCCCAGAAGCTTAACATCTTGAAGTCAACTACAGATGATGGATGTCACGAGGCTGGAATTAAGTGTTGCACTCTTGCTGTGTCATGATAGCGATGAGAGTTGATGGCTAATGAAAACGTTGATAATCTGTATATGCATATATTGCGCAAAGCAACGTTCTACGTATGTGACTTTTCGGTACGTGTGGTGTCTATACGATGACGACGACGGAAGTCCATCGCCCGGCGAAATCCAACACCATTCGGCCCGGTTGGATCATGTTTTTGGCTTTGAAGCTGCCACCCTTGTTGACTACGCCAGTACTCTAGCAAGGTTTGGTGATGTTGCTGCAAAGAGCTGCTAAGAGCTACGAGATGAGTCGAGATTGCAGCCTTGAGGGGTTTGATTTGTTTACGCGCCCCGGACGATCATGGCCTCGCGGTCGGGACCAGTGCCAATCCACTTGACCTTGACGCCAACGAAACCCTCAATGAACTGATAGTAAGTCATGTTAGCCGATGCCATCATCTGCGACCCCATTCCGAGATGCTGTGTTTCTTACCTCAACATATTCACGGGCCTCCTGGGGCAAGTCCTCGAAGGTCTTGGCGTTGGTGGTGGGCTTCTGCCATCCCTTGAAGCTCTTGTAGATGACTTCGACCTTCTCGAGGAACTCGAGGCTGGCGGGGAAAGAATCCAACTCCTGGGACACGTTCGTCAGTATGGCGGCCTGCATCGTCCGTGAATGTCAAAGAGCACTCACCTCGCCGGTCTTGGGGTCGCGGTAGCCAACGGCGACCCTGATCTCTTCGAATGTGTCGAGGCAATCAAGCTATATCATGTCAGTTTGGATGTTGGGAGTTTCCAAGTTCTTGGGCATAACGTACCTTGGTGAGGTTCAGAGACGTGTAGTGGTTGCTGTGGTGAATGACAGTCAGCTAGCTGTAACAGCTGGAATTACGAGTATGGCTACTCGAGACTTACACCGAGGAGGAGTATTTCACTGACGGCCAATGTTAGTTTCGCACATCATAATTCGAGGTTGAAGGGGTCACATACCAACTACCAGGTCCAACCAACCGCAACGTCGCTTTCGGCCTGCTTGGGGTTAGACTCCGCTTTGCTGAAGCGTACCTATCAATGATTGTGCTTACCAGTGCTGACACCCCTGTCGCAACTAAGTTAGCATTTGAGTTCATCCGAAAATATCGAACAGGGCTGGTGTTGGGACGTACCATTCACGGCCAATCTCTTGCAGCTTTGTGCCGGCCTCGCCTGTGGGACGCAGGTAAGTCAGTAACTGGTTCTTGGTGGAAGAGGAGCCCAAGTCGCCTAGTAGAGACCAAGTCCGACAAAGGAGTTGACCCAAGTCGGTGATTTGAAGCGATTGAAGCAATGGAAACTCACCATTGTCCTCGGTCGGGAAGGGACCACCTCCAACACGTGTCTATGAGACTGGTCAACAAGCTGATAGCATAATACGGGAAGCAAATTGTGGGACATACCGTGTACGCTTTCACGACACCGACGACTTCCGTGATTTTGAAGGGCTAGAAGATGTTCAGTCATCATCCCTCAAGTCAAGGGTGTTTGGTTTACTAACGTTCAGTGCAAGACCGGTGATGACACCTCCGAGGCCAGCATTGCTGCTGGTGACCTGCAAAAGAGTCAGTTATAAATCGAAAGACCCATATTGTAGGGCTGTACTCACATAAGGGTAAGAACCGTAGTCGATGTCGAGCATAACTAGGTGCTGTAATTAGTGGGTGTTTCCCACCAGATATTCAGACTGTACTTACGGGCATTGGCACCTGGGAGAAATTAGTCAATGATTCTGTAGAAAGCCGTGCGGCAAGTCTCCATAGGGGATCTTGGGACGTAATAAAGAATGCTTACCCTCAATAAGGATGTTCTTGTTGGCCTTGACGACGTCGTTCATGAACGTGATGCCATCAACCATATACTTCTTCCTATAATGGCCATTAGAGTCTGTCGACTTGGTCGCACAGTGCAGGTATGGAAGCGTACAATTCTTTGCGGTAGTCGTTGAATCTTGAGATTTCCTCTTCGACGTCGTATTTGAGGAGATCCTGTATAATGAGCACGATTAGTTAGCGGCAAAATTACCCACGTAAATGCTCATCAATGGGGGCATTTCGGAAAAGGAAGAATAGGGATGGGGGGTAAGAAACATACGCCGTAGCGCTTCTTGTAGCCGCCGGCAAGCTGGCGGATCATGCGATTGAACTTTTTCTTCGTCGAGGATGTCATGAACACGGATGCCGCTACGCGCAGCCTTGGTCGCATACGAAGGACCACTATGGAAGGGTATATTAGCAAAATGGTCATGGTATGCCACTGGAGTGGTAAGACTCACATGCCACGACCGGTGGTACCAATGGCACGAGTTCCGAGCTGCACAACGTATCAGTATCACAAATAACCATACTGGGTCTCGAAGGTTTGTTTACTTCAACTTCTTCGAGTCCGTCAACAGCGGCGTGGAGGTCGAGGTTGACCTGGGCGCGATCGCTGACTTTGATGCGATCGCGGACACCGGTGAGGCCCTTGGCTTCCAACTCCTTAAGCTCCTTGAAGAAAGAGGGTCTGCGTAGTTCGTGTCAGCCTCAGCACGAGTTCGGAGACGTCCATTAGAACGCATCCGATATACTTACACGTGGAAGACGACGCTTGTGCCTGCTTCAGTTAGTACTCATACTGTTGAGAGAAGAGTGACCTTGCTTACCAATGAAGTTGAGGCACTTGGGGTTGATAAGTCCCGATGCTGCAGCGTTATGTTAGGGGATCCGCGAAGAGGTTATAGTCGCCTGTGGAGTACACACGGAGAAGATGGAAACTGGTATAGGTGTTAGTATATAGCAAGGAGAAAAGGTGTGATTAGCTGAGGCTGGTACGCACCCCTAATGACGCACGCAAAAGGGGTGCGACTGCCTCCTAGAGATTTGATTTACCTGTACGAGACACCATTCGCGCTACGGATAGACAGTCAGTTTCTGTTTATGAGAATAAGATACCGGTTCGGGAAACTCACACGATGGAGTGTCCACTGCAATCCCACCAACCAAGTCAGCATTATCCGAGTATATGTTTGACAGTTCTCTGGGTGCAGCCGAGCCAGCTGCGCGAGGTTTCGCAACAAAGCCAATTGACCCAATGTTTTCACTTCTGATTCAACGGGCGAGGGGGCGTATTGCTTACGCGTTGTGGCCGCCCTGTAGTTTGGTGACATTAGGAACGGTTTCGATTGATTGGTTTACAAGCATAGCAACTTACCGCGGCACGAGCACAGATCTCGGCTTTAGGGCAGAGAATGTCGGTGAGCTTGCCCTTTCCCTCGTCACCTGTACGTTTCACCGGTCAGCAATGTTACCATCGCGACGGCAAATGGATTGCAAATATATCAAGGTGGGCTTATGTGCCACGCGGTATGCGTCACGCGACACGATGTTGAGTTCGCGCCAGGGGATTTAACTCGTTTTGCGCCATATTTTCCAGCTGTGAAGATGTCCTTAAGTGTCCAACCCGTCGCAAAGCAACAAGGACCCGATGATTCCATAGAGACAGTCCCCATTGATTCAAAGCGGATCGCGACGTGACGGTGGGAATATACAAGGCTCGTCGAGGCGCGCGCATCACGATGTAGCTCGGGGAAGTGGAATGGAGGACATGCTTACCCCATTGGGAGCCGAGACTGCAAGAGGATGGAATTAGCAACTGTATTATATTTTTGGCTAAATCTATATTATGATGTGGCAATCCTGGATCGCCGAAGCGAACCCCTAGAGCGAGATTGCAGGTCCGGCTCAAGGCGCAGAAGAACACGAGACAGCATAGGTTCGCGGACAAGCTTACATGATAGTGATTTTCCCAGCTTCAGACATGTTGGGAGATATACAGGGGGCGGATCGAGGAGAAAGAGGATACAACGATATGCTTTCGACAGAGGTAGCGTACACGATATCGTCGGACTAGAGTCGCAAGGCGAGCAAGAGTGAACCACCAAAAGGGAAAAATCCCTACCCCGCGGGCGGACGCGTGAATTTATTAAGGGGGAGAAGGGAATGGAGGGGTTAGTGGGGCAGACAGCGGGAGGGTCTCCAGTAACATGATGCAATAGTGGTTCTTCTTACGGCCTTCAGTCCGTGGAGGGTTTCCACTGTGTCTGGCTTGACATCAACATTGATGCATTAATCCCATCTGAAAGCCGGAAGATGACTTGTCTTTCTGCTCAAACCTCTGTTATCCTTATCCGTTACGACGTAAATCGATCGCGGAGACTGGCTCTGAGTCAAAAGAACATCGCGGTTCCAAAAGACTCATCTGCTAGCTGCAAAAAAAAAAGTCTCCTGTTATCTCGCGGTCAGGAACAAAAACCCTCAAGCCAACTAACCTAAACCGAGTTAGCGAGTCCCCTAACCTAAATTGCCATGCATGCAAGCACACCTTACGCCTGGCGGCGCTGTCACGTAACTCATATGTAACAACTGATTGCCTTGATCTACTGCGCAGCACTAGTGCAGCTTGTAGCATTATCCAGTATCGACTCATCGACCCCGTCTTCACTTTACGTGGCTGTAGCCGAGACCCGAAGGCTGGAGGTGCTGTCATATTATTCATGGCCGATATCGCCATGGCATGAGTGCCAGTTCTTTCAGCTTAAGCTCGGATATACCAGTAAATCAGATATATCTGAAGGAGCTATGCTCACCGCCAAATGCTCACATGTTGTGACTACAGGTCACTTCTGGATTCAAGTTCAAAAAATTGTATCCTTTAAATTTCGAGAGAGTACCTACATACCTATGCTATTTTGGTTACATTCAGGTACAGCAGTGGCAGACAGTGACTGCATCTGACGAATCAGACCACTGGCTCATTTTGGAAGGATTGTGGTATCGTTATTAAGAGAAAGTGAACGAGGCTTGTCCTAATCTATGCCCTCGGAATGCGCCGTTGAAAAGGGCTTTTCAACCTTTATTCTTATTTGGCTTTTCTCAATTATAGTTTATCGATGTGCTGGGAGAGAAGAGATATTTAATGCATGTACCTTGGTGTGGTTGGACAAGCTGAGCTGCTTGCTTCCATATTGGAGCCGCGTCTAGGAAGTAGAGCTCGTCCAGCCTCAGCCACATGCACTCTCCAGGTCAAAGATGGGGCTTGCGAAACAGCCCAGTGAGGCATCCCTGCCAGAACTTCAGCTCCAACCTTGTCGCAATCCCATTGTCGCGAACCCTCTGTCGCGTCAGTCAAAGAGAGTTTCTGCCCAACTCCGATAACCCATCAAGTTGCTCAACTATCTCTCCATTGACTCTTAGGTTGGGAGTATTGAATACCCATTGCTGCAAATATTCTTTCTCCGACAGTGAAATACTAGATTTTGTTACTGACTATTGGTCGCCAATCACTTGCCTGGGCTGGCCCAAGAACAAGAACAGAATGAAGTCATATCCTTGCGACCTCAACCCGTAGCGACGTGAACACATTCTCGCCGCTTGCGAACAAATACTCTGCCGACCGACGTGTCTCAATTCTCCTTTCCCATATCCGACGGAACGCTTCCAAAGTTGGCCCTTTTCTTGGCATAACCAGAGCTCCAACTTCTTCAACATAATCGCCAGAAGCTTTCTTTTGCTACGTCGCGAACCCAGTCGCAATGGACGACTTCGATCGCGACTCCAACGCCAGCTCGTCCGAGCCAGAGGACGAGCTGATGGCTGATGCCGAAGAAGCTGAGCATAACAACCAGCAAGACCAGCAGGCCGAGCGGGACCACGACGAAGACGAGAACGAGAACGACAATGACGACGATGACGACGACGATGACGATGATCATGACGACGATGAGGATGACGATAATAATAATAATACTCAAGATCATCAACATGTCAACGGCACCGGCGAAACCCGCGGCAGCCACAGCCCGCAGCCTGACGGCCAAGGGTCGCTGTCGCAGCCCACCATCAAGCGAACATCCGCGACGCCAGGACCTTCGGCTTTGACCACTCCCAAGTGGGCGCCCATGGTACGGCCAGAGGTGTTGAATGCGAGGACATACGATATAGTGCCCACGATGGCTGCGCCCATGTCGACCAGTATTAATGCGCTGTCGGTCACGCCAGATCTGAGGTACTGGATGACAGGCGGCAGTGATGGGTACATCAGGAAATACGACGGGCCCGGCACAATAAATGGGAAACAGCAGCTTACCGTGGCGCAGAGGCATCCTTTTGTCGATTCGGTGACCAAAGCAGGCATCCTGATGTCATACTGGGAGAATGCGGAGCCACACTCGCCATCTATGCGAACAGAAGACCTCATTCTGAGCCCAGTCTACTCTCTAGCGGTGCACTCGGAGGCATTATGGTTGTTGTCAGGTCTGGAAAGTGGCGGAATCAACCTACAGAGCGTACGGCACGATGAAGGGAAACGCATCACTTGCTTGCAGAAACATACCAACGCTGTCAGTGTTCTCACCCTAGCGGCGGATGAGAAGAGCGTCCTCAGTGGCAGTTGGGACAAAAATATATTTGACTGGGATCTCAACACGGGCAACGTGAAGCGTTCCTTTGATGGCAGCGGAGGACAGTTATCAGCTATCGAAACGAGGCCTATGGGTGGTTGCCCTATACCGCCAGAAGCTAGCGAAGAAGACATCAGCGACACATTCTTCAGCAACAACGATGCTCCTGCCAAAGGCGACGATTTCGATTTTTCTCTGGATGGCGTGGATAACGCAGCCACGAATGCTGTGAACGGGGACTTGAACGGCTCCTTTGCTACAGATAACAACGGGGCAGTTGGGGACATGAATGGTGGCATGGATGCTCAGGGGAGCCCGGCACACGACAGCTTGTTTGGCAGTCCTGCAGCAGGCTCGGATCTGTTTGGAGATAATTTTGGCGGCGACGATGATAATGAGTTCTCAAGAGCCATGATGCAAGATTCAGCCCAAGAGAACATGGAGGCGGCTCAGGAAAGTACAACTATGCCCGAGTTCGATATGTCATTGCCCAGTTTTGAAGGGATGAATAATGACGACTCCCACAACACTGCAACTCAAGACAGTAGTCACGACCTCGCGACAACAACTGCAGAGCCGACACAGCAGGAAGACGGCACTACGCTGAATGGCAGCTTTGACAGTAACTTAGCGCCGCCATTACCATCACAACCACTTACGGAGGACGCATCCACCCAGCTAGAACCGACGCAACCGGACGCTGATGCCGATGCGCCCGGGACGCCCTCGGCACTCTTTGAGCCGGCACCCGAATCGCCTTCGATGCTATTTGCCGAGCCGCCGGCAACCCACTACGACACGTCCCAGACGTCCGACTCGACCTTCCTGTCGGCTTCCATTAACGGCACTCTGCGGATCTGGGACCGCCGCGTCCCGAACCCGATCGCACGCATCGGAAACTCTCCTGGCGTGCCGCCTTGGTGTATGGGCGCCTGCTGGTCGAACGACGGTAACTGGATCTACGTCGGCCGTCGTAACGGCACGGTCGAGGAGTTCAGTGTCGCGAAAGCCCGCGGCGGCCGGGTGGGGTGGCAGCCCGAACGCGTGTTTCGATTCCCCGGTGGCAGTGGCCCTGTCAGCTGTCTGCGGCCCATGGCCAACGGCCGCCATCTCATCTGCGCCTCGCATGATATTCTACGATTGTACGATTTGCGGTCCCAGGATGCCTCGACGCGGCGCGCGCCTCCGCCTTTCCTCATCGTGCCTGGACCCCCTAGGGCGGGTGTCGTCTCCAGTCTCTACATCGATCAGACGAGCCGCTTCATGCTCTCGGCTGCTGGCACGCGGGGCTGGGAGGGCACGAGTACGGAAGTGCTTATTGGGTATGAGATCAACGTTCCGGCAGCGGTGTGAAAAGAGAGTATCCCGGCAAAGAATATGCTTCAATGAAGACAACTAGACGACAAGGCTTTTGGGGTAGACATTTGTCCTGTGTAGAAATTGCGCGAGCGCTGGGTATAAAAAGCATCCTTGTGGAGTACGGAGAGTAAGCTCTGTCTTAGCGAAAACAAACCCATTTCTTGTTTATTTGAAAGTGTCTGCCAACTCCTCGTGGTCGGCTGTATAGCTTAGGTATTAGTCAGAACTGCAGATGTATATACTGGTATACCCGAGATTCTGGCATGACTAGGCAAAAAGTAATGGTATACACGTCACCTGATCCCCTGGAATGGTTCGCCTCGTTGGTGTTGTGCTTCTCTAGGACCAACGGAGTATTGCCTCCATCTTGAGTCATTGTTCAATCATACCAAATACACGGCATAGTGTAATACGTCAAAGGCGTGACACATGTTTGCGCCTTCAGCCACTGTTTTGTCTATGTTAATGTCGGGACGGTTCCTGCTGTTCCATACGATGCACCAGCTCGGCAAGCTATGTAAAGCGAATGGAATATAAATCTCCCAGTTAAACTCGACCGGGCATGGACGTGCATTTACTTATGTCAAAATGTCAAGAAGCACAGCTGGAGGCGTGCATGAAATTAATCAAGGGAACTCAACTCAGGTTTGCATATGCAGAGGCAGGCAGCTTGGCAGGCTCGGCCATTCGGTAATCTAGCGCAAACCAGAGAAGAACAACTGATCACAACGATCTTGAATAAGTAGGATGCCCTACTTGTAGATCCAAGAGGGCGAATGGCGATAGCTGGTTGCAATCGTCTTTTGATATGTTCCTCGGTGTTAACAGCTCAGAATCAATGGAAGACGTAAAACCTGGGCGTTGGTGGTACGGGGGCAGGCTACATAGTTCCAGGTCGGCTATTGGACAAAAGAAGCAACATTACAGGGGTAGCTTCGCTAGAGCTACAGGGCTACAGGGGGATCATCCAGCGTCGGAGAAAAGCCTCCCGCCTAATTAAGATCTTGGACTTCTAAACGTCACCACTTCCTCAGTGCGCCCAAAGGGCTCGGTCTTAGCATCCACATACTCCCCAAAAACGAAATGAGCCGAGAGTTGCAGGACAGATGCGGAAGAGTGCCACTTTAAGGATACTTCTGTCCGTGTCTGTTTACATATGGTTCTATGGTACTCAATTGTTTGTTTGGGTTCAGAACACGGGTCCGATTTCTCAGTGACCCAAGCTATCACGAGGCCGCCTATGCATATTGCCCACGATGAATGACCAGTCCGCAGCATTGACTTGAACTGCATGTCTTCCGAGCCTACGATCTCAAGCAGAGGGGCCGGAGGTCTCGGGAAGATCTCGACACTAGATGGGTGTGATCGATCGAGAGCCCCGTGCTGGCCATTGGGTAGGTGACCCGACGAGTATCAACGCCCCCAAGAAAAGACCGGGGCGGCAGTTGAGTGTCACCCCATGCCCACCATAGATGCCGAAGCGAACATCCCACCGCACCACCTTTCTGGCTTTCATATATTGACCCGGTCCAGGCTTGGCCTCGATCGAAGAGGGGGATTGGCTAGGATACCACCTCAAAAAGTCAGACTTATCTATGGGGCCCCAAGATGGCACCTTGTATCGTTGTCATACATCTTGCTTCCTACTCCCGATACTGCTACCTCTATCCAGTCCCGGGTGGAGACGTGTCTACCTGCGCCATTGGAGTATTGCCAGATTGGCGCCGCGACTCTTGCCGCATTGGCTCAACCGGGCCCAGCCTCTTTGCCGAGATTGTCTCTTTCTACGGCCAGGGCCCATGCAGGTAGGTACGGTTCTCTATAACTATGACGGGTACATGGGCTTAGTGCGGGTGTGCCTTGTCCCTGCATGGCCGCATTCGAACTGCATCAACTTACACCGCATGCGCCTTGCTAACGTAAAGGGTACGCTACTCTGCGTTCCCATCTCCGATGCCCACCCGGAGGGCTCACACGAACCACGGGGGTTACGTGCGTGAATTGCTCTAGTGGCCTGCCCAGCAACGCGAGGCTGTTGCTTTTGTCATCATGACGGCCTGAGCAGTCCCCCATGCAACGAGGCCCAGGTAGGTAGATAGGCCTGCCTGTGGATAGGGCAGCTCTGGCGAAGTCGTCATCAAAAATTTGCACCGGCTTGTTGCCGATCACGAACTGCCCATGTCTTGCTCGCCTTGGGCAGATATAAGGTGGGTGAAACACCCGTGAGTATACAGTCTTTTCTTTCCCTTCACTATCCCCTCTCAAGATACCCTACTCCAGTCCATAATTATGACTTTCTCAAGAGTCCTTACTGGCGGAAGCCTTCTTGCGCTCGCATCCCGGTGCTTCGCCGTCCCGGTGGTGTCTGAGGCGACTACTACCTTCACCTCAATCCCTACCGCGACCCCGTCGCAGGTTCCCAACACCAACGTGACCTCCCACGGCCCCTACACTGGCACGCCGACCACCACTGGCGCTCTGTCTACAGATGTGCTGGCCCCCTCCGTTGCGCCTCTGCCTGCGGAGGAATTCAAGTTTGAGTACCCGGCCGACGGCAAGCTCCACGCTCCCGAGCCGGCCCCTTACACCCCCGCCGGTGGTCTAGGCACCAACGGTACCCTTCCTGTCTACCGACCCATCAGTGACTTCGACTACGAGTCATTGGCCCTGGCTCTCTACCAGGAGTGGATCGAGCTTGATCTTTTCCACTGGGGTCTTGCCAAGTTCAGCGTCCAAGACTTCGAGGACGCCGGCCTGACAGCCGAGGACCGCTCTCTCTTGGAGTTCATGGCTGATCAGGAGGTCGGCCACGCCACCCTTCTCACCAACATTCTTGGTGCTGAGGCCCCCGTCCAATGCACATACAACTACCCCGTCAACACCGTCCGCGAGTACATCGATTTCTGCCAGAAGTTGACCCGCTTCGGCGAGTCGGGTGTCTACGGTTTCCTCAACCATCTCGACTCCCGCGAAAGCGCTCAACTACTCCTGCAATCCATCAGCACTGAGGCTCGTCAGCAGATGATCTTCCGCCAGTTCGAGGGTCTTTTCCCCATGCCCGTCTGGTTCGAGATCGGTATCCCCCAGTCTTGGGCCTGGACTCTGCTGGCCCCTTACATCTCTTCGTGCCCTGCCGACCAGACCCGTCTTATCTGGCAGAACATGCCCTCGTTGAACATCCTTAACCAGCCCAACCCGGCCCGAATTGACGGCTCCGATGTTTGGAACGAGACCACTGGTGGGTACACCAACACCCTCTCCACCGAGGACATCAAGCCCAACGAGGACTGCCTCAACTCCAACGTGACCGGCGAGAACTGTTCGCCCGCCATCACTCACAACCGCACCAACCCGCTGTCCTACCCCGGCCGCCAGGTCTTCCTGTCCTGGGACGAGCCTGGCCAGGCTGTCGGTCCCAACAACAGCTACGTCTCCTCGACCTCAGCCTGCGCCCCCTTGTACGCCGCCTGGGTCTCGCAGCTGAATGTTACCTACACCCCGCTCCAGAACATCAGCGGCAACACCGCCTTTACCATTCAGCCCAACATGAGCACCTTCCAGGGCGACCCGGCCGTCAACGGTACCATCTTCTTGGCCCTGACCGATATGGAGGTCCCTGTCACCCCCTTCAACTTGACCATGATCAACCCCCACGTTGTCGCTCTGGGCATGTACCAGGCCGGCTAAGCGGACAGTGGAACGCTACAATCCAAAAGTACCATCTGCTTACTTTTATGTAATGATTGCATGAATGTTTAACGACAGATCAAGATCACTTTCTTATAGGCATGGGGCGCCTCGTTTTTAGGTGAGTCGCAATGGCCAGCTGCTTTGCCATTTATGTTTAAAGGCCTATCTACTCGCCAACGATCTTCGGGTCGTTGTCTTAATTGTATACATTAATATTATTACTTCAAACAAACTACTTCGTATTTAGATGTGACTGTTCAAACGTATTCCAATTTTAACCTGAGTTGACGCCCGGCACCATCTAATACATCAAGTATGTACTTCAGCTGCCTTGGTTCAGTCATGGAACTATCTCGCTACTTACTCGACGCGGTTTACGAGTCTACTTACTTAATCCATGCCTTGCCCATAATGAAACGATCTTTAAAAGCATAAATTTTTGATGGTATAGAGTCCCTATACTCATATTGTCAATTCGAGGTCTTTTACATGTTCCTCTCCATTTCCCTTTAGAGGTTGATCAAACTGGCTACTCTCATTGTTTGATCTATCTGCGCAATACCCTCTGGTTCGTCCACGATGTTTCAGCGGGTGAATGAATTCCATCCTTCTATCAAATCATCTCACGACCTCCTGATGGCCTCAAATGAGCAGTATTCTGGGAACAGTTACAGTAGAACAATGAACAAAGCTGATCATCCAGCAGACAAAAAGTCCGCAATGAAACCTCGCTCTTTGTCCTTTCTTCTCATCACCTTTCATTGATCGAGTTCTTTGGTCTAATATAATGGCAACAATGAAAGGAATTGGTCGCAAGGTCGGGCAGCATCGTACATCTCACTGAGCAGAGCGATCTATTCTCATCCCGTGAAACAACCCTTCGGCCTGCGTTTCAGTGCTTCGTACCTGTCCTCGCGACATCATTGAGCTAGCGCACTCGTAACTCGTATTATAGTATCAAATCATTAGTTCAGAGACTGTGGGTTTCCCATAATTATCCACAATGTCAGGCCGAGGGAATAAAACAGCCACGGGAAAGATAGGAACCCCGATCCGGGGAAAGTCGGCGACCCGAGGGAAGACGGCGGGGCGAGGGAAGACGGCAACCCCGACTCAAGGAAAGACAGCAACCCCGACTCAGGGAAAGAAGGCAACCCAAGGAAAGGTGACCCCTGGAAATCTGGGGGAAACGCCGACCGGCACAGGAGCGACGAAAGACACGGCTTTCGAGTTGGACTCCTCGGACGAGGAGAAAAAGACCCAAGACAAGAAAGAAGTAGAAAACAAAAACATGAAACTAGGACTCGTCTTTTGCAACGATGACGATAAGATCGAGCACATCAGTGTCGCCCCCGCCACGACCACCGGCTTCAACCTGCCCAGAGCGGCCGGCGCGGGCAGCCTCAACAGCCTGCACGCGCTCCAGGATAACATGCAGGAGTGGCTCCCGAGCGTCGCCCTCATCACGGCCATGGAGACGCTGAAGGAGCAGATCCTACCCCCGAGCATGCGGGGCCAAGTGTACGTGAGCAACTGGGAAGGGGCCCACTTCATGCTGGAGGATCCCACTCCCGATGAAGCCGAACGCAATTTCCAGAAACTCCTCCAGCAAGTCCGGATCGACCCGCTCACCGGCGCGGTTGGGGGCAACCGCCAGCTGCGCCAGGTCCGCGAGCGCCCCTGGTCGATCCTAACCGTCAATGTCAACGACAACCACTGGGCCACCGTCGTCATTGCGCTGGTCGACAAGAGGGACGACATGACCAGCAATAAGGACTACTACAACCGGGTCGAGCGGATCTCCGTCCTCGAGGGCCTCGAAGCAGGCTTTAAGGGCCCACAGAAGACCGCCATCTATGCCCGCGTGGAGGCGCTCCTGCGGACCGCCGGCCTGCAGTTCCCGACCGCGACGCTCGAGAACAGCTGGCGCCAGCCCATCTGGGTCCCGGAGCAAGAAGACGCGTTCTCGTGCGGCGTGCGGGCCTACGCCAACATCAAGACGATGCTGCGCCGCCTCGCGAAGGCCTGGGAGGCCATGGAGACGGACGAGGAAAGCCTCGCAGTGCGCCCGCCGTCGGCCACGACCGCGGAGAACCGGTTCCTGTGGGACCCGATGCCGGGCTGGTTCCACTACGAGCTCGAGCGCTGGGAGATGATCGGCAGCAATGCGGCCGCCGTGGTTCGCGGATGCGACTACCAGGCCCGCGTCGCCGTCGAGGTCGTGCAGCGGGCCCGGGGGCCGCGGGACGACCCAGGCCAGACCAGCGACGCCGAGACGGCTCTCAACTTGCCCGACAACGATGCTTACAGCGGATGGCCGGACGACATCGCGCAAACGGTGCGGTGGCAGAACGCCGGCATTGCGAGGATGAAGAAGACGCCCGAGCCAGGGCCGCGGCCCGTGGAGGTCACTCCGACAGCCGACCCCACACGAACGGAGAGGAACAAGGCCATGGGAAAATGGGCTGGTGTTGCCGTCTGGCTCAACCCGCCCCCGACGGTACGCCGGGGAGGGACCAAGCGCCCCCGTGAAGCCGACGTCATCGACCTCACCGGAGACGACGACGGCAACGGCGGCGCGGTCCCGATCAGCTTCAACAGGACCAGAACCGACACTAACCACTACACCAACCCCTTTGCCACTCGCCAGTCCGCGCCCAAGTCCGTCATGGTTAGGACGGCGCCGGCAGCCAAGAGGAGGCGAACCCGGAAGTAACAAATGGAGTCGGTATCGTCGCGACTAGGAAGCACTATCAGCAGTGACGACGAAGACAGCGACTAAGCGTGGTAGCTGTCGGAGGGATGGGAGATATGCGGAGTTTGGAGAGGAAGATCGGGGGATATTCACGTGTTGTTCTTATTCCCTTTTCGGTAATGTAGTAGGTTTTCATATAGCAGAATCTGATTTATTTTGGGAAGATACATGTATGTTAAGGTGATGAAAACTGCATCCTAAATCTTTCTATGACCTTGCCTTAGTCACTGAAAGAGGGGGGAGGGAGGAGGGGTTCTGATTTCGTGTTCCTCATATTCCCGCCTTTCACTGCAGCCCACCATCACCCATCACGTCATTCAATCCCAGAACCTACTAGACATCACCATATAACAACACGAAATCAAGGAGGAAAAGCTTTTTCCATGTCTATGTAAAAGTGGCTATGTAAAGGAAGGTATCGAAGCGAAGAGATTAGCACCTAGGATAGTGGTATCTAAAGGAGTGGTTTGCGTTTCGTCATGTTCGTCGTCAACATTCCCCCGGTCTGTCGTTAAAACGCCTTTCCCGAAACCATTTCCCGCTTTGTTTTTCTTTTCTTCAGTGGTCGTGATCTCCATCAGTCTATCCAGCCAATCGAAATCCCCTCAGTACTTCTTCCTGCCGTATCCGTACTTGCTGGTGGGGTACCCGTAGCCACCTGGGTCCTTCGACTTCGTGGTCGTCACCGGCGGCGGGGGCGGTGGGGGCGTGGTCGTCGGGGGAGGAGGCAGGGGACTGGTCGGGTAGCCACCGCCGCCGCCGCCTTCACACTTGGTGCCAGTGGTGGTGGTGACGGTCACGGTCGTGGGCGCGGGCGGCGTCACGATGGGGCAGCTGCTGGAGCCGTACCCGCCGGTCGTGGTCACGGTAACGGTGCCGCCCGACTCAGTGACAGTACCGCCCGGCGCGGTGGTGGTGTATGTGACGCCTGGTAGTGTGGTCGCGACGGTGACGTACTCAGTGGCTGTGCTGCCGATGCCGCTGGCCGTGATGATGGACGTGATCCCTGGACCGGTCACGGTGGTGGTGGCGACGCCGCCGCCTGTTGTGACAGTCTGGGTGACGTACTCTGTCGCGGTGCCGCCGCCGCTGGCCGTTACGATAGTCTTGGTGATGTACTCCGTCTCGGTGCTGCCACCGCCGCTGGCGCTGATGGTGGTGGGGACGGTCACCGTGCCGCCGGGCGCGGTAGTGGTGTACGTGATACCTGGCAGGGTGGTCGCGACGGTGACGTATTCAGTGGCCGTGCCACCCCCGCCGCTGACCGTGACGGTGGTGGCGCTGCCGCTGCCGCCCGTGGTGATGAGTTCAGTGGTGGTATAGGTAACGGTGCTGCCGATGCCCCCTGTTTCGGTTAGACTCGTATTAGCCACCGCCATTGTTCAATCACAGAAGTGCAATGCGCTCCTTGGGTTTTGCTTGAGGAACAAAAAGGCCTGGACTTACCGGACGTCACCGTGACAGTAGTCAGGCCGCCTCCAGGGGAGGAAGGACAGTAGCTGGCGATTGTTGTCGTAACGGTAGTACCGAGACCGGAAACGGTGGTTGTGTAACCTTGGTTTTCGGTGACGGTCGTGGTGGTGTAGCCTCCGGCACCTTTTTCATCGAGAGAAGAATAAGTTAGCTGACGGTCCACGAAAAAGGGGCAAAGGGGTAACTCCAGTTTAGAGATAAAATCTGACAGCCATACCTGGAGTCGTCACTGTGACGGTTGTTCCACCGCCTGTGACTGTGGTAGGGACTGTGACTACGGATGTAACCCCTGGAGCGCAGTCAGCAACAAGGAAACGACACTGGTCTTTTGGATGTTAGAGCTTACCTGGCAGAGTAGTAGTGTAGCCGACACCGGGAACGGTCGTGGGGACGACGCTGGTCTCAGTAACTGTGGTTCCCGGTACTGTGACGGTGGTACCCGGGATGACGCTGGTCTCAGTGATGGTGGTACCCGGTATCGTGACGGTGGTTCCCGGGCTGGTCTCGGTGACGGTGGTACCCGGGCCGGGCGAGACGGAGTAGAGAGTCGTCGTGACAGTGCTAACGCCGCCGGAAAGAGTCGCAGTCGTGGTTTCCGTGACGTACGCTATGGAGTACTCCGTGACGGTTGTTCCGACGCCGGGAGAGACGATGGTGGAGTAGACGGTGGTGGCCACGGTGACTGGGGTGCCGGGGATTTGAGTGGTTACCGTGTCGTACTCGGTCACAGTAGTGCCTACTCCAGGAGCAGTAGTGGTGATGTAGATCGTGGTCTAGACCAGTCAAGTCAGACATATAATCTCTGCAGGAGAATACAGGGGAGGTACAGCAATTGGTGCGAAATGTTAAGTGTGTAAGTGCACTAGGGGGTAAGGGGGAAAGGGGGAAAGGGGGAAAGAGGACTAGCTTCATGCATCTAAGATGCTGGAACAAGGTAAGGCTCGTAAGCGTGCAGCTAGACTTACCTGCTCGTACTCAGTGGTGCCTGAGTAGACCGTAGTAGGCACGACCACGGTCGATCCGCCAACGGTAGTCGGTTGCACCACAGTAGAGTAGATGGTCGTGCCACTGCCTTCTGCAGTAGTGGTGCTGATGACGGTCGTGGGCACAGGCACCGTCTCGGTCGTGACGACGGGGACGCAGGTCTCGGTGACGTACTCGGTACACGTGCTCGTGCTCGTCTCCGAGATGGTGGTGGTCACGGGGTAACAGGTCCCGTCCTTGGTCTGGGTCCCGTAGCCGCCCCCTCCGTAGCCTCCGCCCCAGCCCCCGCCGTGGCCTCCTCCGTCTCCGCCTCCACCGGGGACCGGGTTGGCGGCCGTGAGTCTTCGAGGAGTGTTAGTATGTCATCTCCGGCCGGAGCACTGGAAAGACAAAAGGATCTGAAATAAAGGGGTTCACTTACGTGGCGAGAAGCAGGAACGGGCTGATCTTCAACATCATTGTGAGAGATGTAGAAACGATATGCCCTTGGGTTTCTTGACAGACAGGAGTCAGGGTCAGGATGAACGAGAGGATCTGATCGATGAGTGACCAAGGAGGAAGGGACACACTGGTGCGTGCCTGGCGGTGCCTTGGATTGGCAGAGGAGTTGTTGCTCGAAACATTGGGGGATCAACGGGGCACTTTATAGTGACCCGGACGTATCAGACCGAGAAGAGTGACGAGCTCAGTCGTTACGCCGTGATACGAAGCCACACGCGACCCATCTCGCGATTCGATCGTTCCGTTTTCTTTCCCGCCATGTGCCCAAGAGCTCGGAAGCGTTTAATCAATATGGAACTGGCGGGAAAGAAACAGGGAACCGTGAGTTTGTGTTACGAGAGAAATGCATCGATCGAAATCCGAAGTTTCTTCTGTTGCCCCAGGCAAGGCAAGCTTTAGTCCTTGGAGGAGTTGACTTTTACCAACCACAGCATGAACCAAGCGTGATCCCCCTCAAGGTAGGACGAATATAGGCTGAAAGAGCATCGTCCGGCGTCGACGTAGGACATGAGCGACGGAAAGACCAGGATGCTGCCGTGTCCTGCTGCAGTTAGCAAGCATGGACGCTCTGTCGTGACAGTATCCCCCGTCCGTCATGGAAGGAAGCAGGGTAGGTAAGTAGTCGGTGTGCGAGGGGAAAAGGGGGAACTATTTCCAGGCACTGGTCACCGAGGGGATCGCTGGCTGCTGCGTTGAAGCTATTTCATGTCGTGACGCTGTTGCCGCGGGGGCCGAGGTGGTGTGTGGTTTGACCAAAGGCAGTAGTGCTTATTCCCAGCCTTCTTCGCCTTGCACAAGACGTCCGTTCGGGCGTAGGGCCTTGTCTTGTCGACTAACGAAAAGAGAAGGCGCCCGAACAAGCCGTTGGCATGTTTCTTTTCCCCTATGCCAGACTGGCACCAATATACTGTTATTTCCTCTGCAAAGTGCCATTCCATGTGCATGGCTTGCATGCTTTCTTGGGTGTCTCCTACTCATTGTAGGTCTGAGATGATTTCGAGGCAGCATACATACCTCTGGGCGTTGACTTCCAATATGGGACCTGGCAGTTTGGTATCCGGGGGTAACGAGATAAGTGCCCCGGAAGCAAGCCTTAGAAGCAGGGGTTATGTTCTCGGACGGGCCACGTCAGGCTAGACCTACCGCGGACGTACTTGTTTGCTTCTCGAAGAGCTTTGGTGTGTCGTACAGCCCCAAGCCTGGCGCTCTTGATCTGCGACGATAGTTCTCGTGCGGCTGGCCCGTATCTGCATCTTCTGTTGGTCGGTATGACATGCAGGGAGAGATAATCGTGTGGCGGATTCCGATTGGCCGCTGCCCGGTTCTGGACGGTTGCACGGCTTGGTCCTGCGTGTGCGACTGAGCAGGTTGCATCATGGGTGGCTTAAGTGCGATCGACAAGCCACCGTCATCAACATAACCTCGTGGTTCGGGCATGATGCGCCGGGCGGCCGCAGACGATATATTGTGTAGACTTGTCGAAGACATTCAAACGGCCAGTAAAACTCCTTATTAGGGGGTCTCAGCTGTCCTGCTGTAGGCGGTGGGCTTGACGCCGACGTCGCCGTGGCCGCTGGCCCGCAGGTGCGGACGTGCTTGGTGGCGGTATCAGCCAGATCAAACAGCTCAATAGCTTCTCAGCCCAGAACAATTTATCTCAGGCGATGAGGCTTTCCAGTCTAACAATGGATTATATTTAGTCTGGACCAGGAGCGGGAAGTAGTTGACGATAGCCGGGTTCGGGTTACGGGCCAATTATGTCCCCCGTATACACATGTGGCCAAAGAGTTTCGTCGCTTGCAGAAACCTGATCACGATGATGACGGTCTGGAGAAATACGAGAACTCAGGCTCCTACCGAATGAACCGTTCTCCCTTCCGTTGGTCCTGGGCCGAATGTATGTGAATCAGTGGCCAGCCTGCCGTGGGAGAGAAGGAACCGATCATCGGCAGCAAGCAGATACGAGGGTTGATAGATGGGATGAAAACCGGACAATGAATGTGTATGTTATTTCATGATGGTACGAAGATAGTATCCGCACCTTGTGGCGACCCTCAGGTTCACTTACATGGAACAAAGCAGTGAACCCAATGGCGCCATCATTATGAGATCATTTCGGAAGCAACGCCCTAGCCGAGACGAAAAGCAATCGTCTAGACCTTCCTTCGCAGTCTCAGAATAATCGCATCCTCTGCAGGAACAATACGTCCCAGGAACGCCCATGTACACTTCTACTTTCTTGACGTCAGGCATGCTCAAGATGACTTCTCTCGCTCAGCCTTCATTTTCATGTCCTCTTCCTCGTTCTTGGGCACCTTGACGAGCGCAGGAACAGTCACCGCGTTCAACTTCCGGAAAGCCTGTACAACAAAGTCAGCCAAACTCTCATATTCTTCCAACTCATCTGACAGCCTTCTCTCTCGTTTCTCACCAAGAAGGGCCGCCACCAGCTGGCATTCATGAACGCCCACCAGCCCCACGTGACGCCGGTCCTGGCGACCCAGCGGAGGGCGGCCAAGGGGAGGACGTCACCTACCTCGCTCACGGCGCCGTCGGGCAGCTTATCATCCCAGCGGTCCTCGACCTTGGTGATCTTGAGGCCGTCGGCCTCGTCGATGTGGATGAGCACGCGCGACGAGATGGTCTGCTCCTTGCCCTTGACCAGGGGGACCGACCCGGCCACGACGTACTTGTTGGTCAGCTCGACCTCGATCGGGTTGCCCCCGCTCACGACGCGGTGCGACTGGATCTGGATGGGGCTGAACAGCGAGGCCAGGCCGTACCACTGTGCCGCGTACCGCTCGAAGCCTTGGGCTGAGGAGAGCGGGTCGGCGAAGAGAGCATCCTTCTTCCAGAGGCTCAGGTGCTTCAGGGTAGGGTTGCCCTCAAAGAGCTAACGACGCAAGCGCCGGGCTGTTAGCGGAACCAGGTAGTGGTAAAAGAGTGTTGACGGCTCACATCTAGTACACTAGATACTATGATCTTTTGTTGATCGTTCAACTTGACGCCGGATCCCTCGTTGAGGTTAGTGTTCTTCATCGTGAACGAGTCAAACGTCGCATTGGCCTTTTCCTGCGCCTGAGCAGTCGCTGAGGGAGTTCCTGAAGCCATCGTTCTTTTAATGAAGTACGGAGTAATTGGGTTTCTTCTGCTAATGGCAGTAATACGCGGAATAGTCTGTCTTATGAAAGATCGTGTGAACATCTGCCTGGATTGAATGGGGGTGAAGAATCATATGTCGCTATATTCATTCCTGCCGCATGAAAGTTACTAGGAAAACGAACGAACTGCACGCCGCAGACTTGAAACGCCATTGGCCTTGATGGCGAGGATGGCATCGATGATGACGGCACGACTCGTTGACGTCATGTAATCCGCCCCCCCCAAGCTCGGCGTTGTAGAAGGTGCTTGGTGGGGCATGTCCTCCGTCTCGTCCTTGCCCCGCGGCGGCCCGTCCCGGATCCCACCTCCCCTGAGGTTTCTCGTCCGAACCTGAGCTTGCCGCGATTCCCTCAGTGGTTCCGTACGAGGAGGAAGCGATGAGGTGCCGTTGTGTGCTGAAGAAGAGAATCGGATGCAGTTTGGTTGATCCGACAGCGTAACATCGTGTAGGCTACGTCGTGTCCAATCATGCTGAGTCGGGCTGCGAGCCTGCAGCTTCTTCTCGTTTCCGTACTGTTGAGGGCAATCCCCCTCTCCCCAGGAGCTCCCCTCCATGTTCTCGTGTAACCCGCCTGTTTCCTTTCTACTTGCGCAGTAATAATGAATGAGTTTCTTGATCCTTCGAATGCGCATAAACGGTTGCCTTTCCTTGCCTCCGATGTGCTTGCGCAAGCCATGATTATCCAGCCTCTTGACGGTGTCGTTGATAATTCATCCCAGTACTCATTGAATAATACTCTGCCCATGTCCTGATGCCAGACACAGCCATCCGGAGCCAACCCGAGGTTATACCATGATGCGGGGTACTGAAGGAGAACCATCCGGCACACAGGATACCCAGCCTAAGGCAGCAACGTCTGACGAGATAGCTCCAGACAAACCAGAAAATGAGTCGCAAGCTCCAAGCATCAGTTCAAATCCCCAAACCCCCGACTCTTCTCTGCAGGACGTACAACGACAGCTGGCTCTTAATCTGATCGAGTCGAAAGAGCTGCTCAAACAGATCCTACACAATAGCGAGCGCCAAGTCACCCTGCTCAAAGCCTCTTTGGGGGACTCATGGCGCGATCCTGGCCAGGCAGCTCATCTTAGAGCTGCATTGGACTCCGAGAAGCCCTGGTCGCTCTCGGACGAGGCTCTTGTCAACATCGAGGCCGGCGCCAATGAGCAAGAGCTGTACAAAACCGACACGAACTACCCACTTGAGTCTCTTTGCTACGACTTTGGAGATACGAGCATAGATATAATAGCAATGCTTATTATTCTGGCTGTTTGGGGCTTTCCTGATTTCATCCATAATGATCTGGAATCGACTGGTGTCGGTCCTGAGGTTTTACGAGCTGCTTTCCGCGCATCAAATTCGGAGGAAACGGATGTGTCCTTCTTCAAGGGATTAGCAGCGCTCAACAGTGCTCTACGCAACCAAAATGACACGGATATTTGGTTGAAACGAGGAGACACCTTTGTTCGAATGAAGCAGCGGTGCACTGGTGTTCAGTCAGACCAGCTTTTATATAAAAGCACGACTGAGAATGCGAACGAATTACTCGCAAAGCTCATGATGCAAGAGTGGACAAGATCGTTCCCTGGCAATTGCAGAGACTGGTCGCCTGAGTACTATTGGGGTCTTGAACCTTCGGAAATACCGGGCAAGCATAAATATGGTTCGTGGAGTTTCGTCAGTGTCTCCTCCATCGGCATGAGCGATAACTTTATGAGTATGGCTAACATGGCAAATGTTGTTTCCCGATCTGCCGTTACTACACCTAATGACCTCAGATATGACCGTGCTGAACTAGCTATAGCTTTCCTATTGTCATTTACGGGACCATGGAAGAACATCCAAAGCGAATATGGCTTGAATGCCGTTAGGAGAAGCCATTTATCTGATAGGCAACCTCTATTAGAGTTGACCGAGTTCAGTCTTAAGAGACAAGGAATGTTCTGGATGGAAACACTCCACCTTACGATTCGTGTGTTCTCGCCTATCGAGGAACATATTTGGACACGTCGCGATGAAGGGGGTATCAAACTATCACGCGTTGTGGGTAGTTTCGGAGGGGAAAGTTCTCAGCAGGATGGTACAGATTCATTGAAGGTTATGAAAATGACAGAGAAAAGATTATCACTATGGTTGTCAACAAGCATTTCTCAGCCACACCCTGTATTTCGAGGACTATGCTTATCCGATACTGAGGCCTTGTGGTTGCCCTTATGGGACAGAGAGTCTTCAAGAGCGAGGCCCGAAACGAGAAGCAAAGACGGAATTAGGACATGTATGTTGTTTGGGGGGTTTGCAGTCTACCAGAGGGCCCTTCTTGTCATTCTGGAAGTTTGGCATAATGAATGGAGGAAGTTGTTGACTGAGTTGGACGAAGTGCTGAATGTACAGGTAAGTGGGTACCTCGTATCTCAGGACTCACTACGTCGACATCATCATGTAGGTCAACTACTAACAGGCTTCAGCTCGGAGGTGTTTTTGATTCGAAGAAAAGGGCTTCGCTCATGTTTGAAACGAGCTCCGATAGCAGCTTTCAGAGCTCAGACAGATATTTTTTCGTCACTGAACTACTAAGAATAAGTACCGAATGGATAAAAGAAACAGGCAGCGACCTAAAGATTCCACAGTCAACAACCAACTCAGCAACTGACTCAGCAATACTGTTCCTTCTACCACTCGCACCGCGCAATTACGACGGGGAACACCCCAGTGCTGCATCGTGGAAAGCCTGCTCAGATGTGATTAATCACAACTGGACAATCGTTTTCCAGGAATATGACAAGTACGAGAAGGATCTCCTAGACAGAATCGAGCGAAAGACGCAGGAAGTCAAGAGTCTCCGGGACGGTGTAAGTGCCCCCCAGGTCCGAGAAAAGTGCCAGATGTCAATGAGAGAACAGTCAAGAGGACGAATTAGCTAACGTGGGTACTTTCAGCTCTTCAGTGCGACATCAGTACGAGAGGCTACAAAGGGTACCAACATTAACGAGTACATTCTAGTCTTCACCGTCATGACCATCACGTACTTGCCGCTCGGCTTCGTGGCGACACTGTACGGGATCGACATGTTCAACTTCGAGATGCCGGGGCAAACCAAGTCGTTCGCCATCGCGACAGAAGTGGTCTCCTTGGCCACCTACCTGGCCGCCTGGGGGCTCCTCTACGGAGTCCGGCAGCGCCGGAAGAAGGGCAGTTTCGGAGAGCTGCTCTCATGGCCGAGGGGTTGGGTCCGACCTACTGTGGATGCGACGAGACGTGTTTTCAAGGTTGGAAATGACCCAAAGCAGGCAGCAAAGTCTTCTCGCATACCAGAAATCGAAGTCAGGATCGACGAAGAGCTTCCCCCGGAATTGCCGGAGACTGATAACGGCAGGGGTAAGAATCCCGAGGCACCAAATGAGAATCAAGAGTCACGTTGGAAAGCGATTCCTTATTGGGTTACAAGAAGACGCCGGCGCCAGGAGGCGAGTGTCGGCTTGGAAACAGCTTAGAAGGGGTCGCCTGAGATTGGATTCAGATTGCAGCAGCAGATATGAAATAAGAGCGTATTATGTTTTCAACACACTCAGATCATCCGTGCTTTAACTGGTTTCGCTCTCTTACATGTTGTTCATTCGTGTAAAGAGGGTTCAAATATGTAATTACATAATAATATGAGCGGAATAGACTTGAGCTAGGAATTGTTAGAGGTCTCGAAGATTGCGACTTAATCGAAAATCAACGATGCACCAGGTAGACTATTCCTCGGTGCGTCTATCGATCCGTCTGCAGGCAAAGTAGCATTTCGACGTTCGTCCTAATCAACCAAGTATCAGCAGAGAGATGAAAGAAATTATAACAGGCTGGAATTTCCAAAAACCAATTGGAGACGATCAAGAATGAGTGCAACAACGCTAGGTGTGCCATGCCGGAGTCAGGCCCGCCTATGGGCGGATGAGAAGGTGCCATATTATCGAGTTATACATATAACAGCGCTCTCTCTTTGTGCTGGAGGCCACTGATGCCAAACGCCAAAGCGACTCCAGAGAACTTGCTCATGAGCCCGAAAGCGTCTTGATCGAGGCTAGCTAGAAGTAGCCGAAGACAATCAATGACAAACCTAAAGACAGTCAGCTCAAGTTACTCAGCAGGTCAAAACAGGTAGCAAACAAGACCAAGATGGCGAGATCGTTGCAGATTACCAAGACGTCCCAATTGGCACGCTCGGGCCTGGGATCCTACATACATGATACCCCGCAGCCGGTACTTATCCAACGGCGAGTTTAGGTCGAGATTCCGTTCCTTGCATGCATTGATGCTTGGAATTGCAATGTCCGCCTTGCATATGACCTGCCATATTCGCGCCGCGGTCCGGCTGCTTGTCTTTAGCCATTGTAGGTCCAAGTGGAAGTGACAGAATATTACCTCCCTCTTGGGCCTATCGGAAGAAACCACATACAAATGGTGTGTTTCCCCCATGAATGAATCCACTTACAAGCCTCAGTCGTCAGTGCCGCCGCCCCTGATAAGCTTTAACTTGTTAACTTGGCACCCAAGGCACCTTAAGAAACCGCCTATAGCGGCGGTGCCCGACTCGCCATGTGCCGTGCCTGACGACCTGCCAAGAAGGGAAACGGTGGGTTTAGCAGCCAAGCGATAAGTCGCGACCCCGTTTATGGGGCGTTTCTGCAACCATCTTGCATGACTAGATGTGTGCAATCCGTGACCTTCCTATGTAGGCTTCGTGGGATCCTGACATGTCAATAGGCATCCCATCATGCCGTGGTTTAGATTGAATGTATAAATATGCTCGAGAAATCCCCCATCCCACCCCAGGCCTTGACAGGCGTACGAACACAGCACATGTCCCTTCCTCCAGGCTGCTCATAGTATACCTTACTTGGAGAGCCCATTATTGCCAACATGCTGACCCTGCTCGCGCTGTGTGCCGGGGTGGTGGCCGGCCGAGTAGTCGACAGCCTCGACGGTGTCCCCCGCGGCTGGACTTTCGTGCGCGATGCTTCTCCGTCGGACCCCATCCTTCTGCGCGTCGCTCTCCGCCAGCAGCGCGCCGCCGCACTGGAGCAGGCCGTCCTGGAGATCTCCACCCCCGGCCATGCCAATTACGGCATGCACCTCTCGCGGGACGAAGTGAGAGCCTTCACCGCGCCGTCCAAACAGGCGACAACCAGCGTCACGAACTGGATCACCGGGGGCGGGATCGAGCCGACCGTGGATAATGACTTCATCACCGTCAACACGACCGTCGCCAAGGCCGATGCGCTGTTGGAGACCAAGTTTGCATGGTACCAATACGAGGACAGCGACGCACCGCGACTCCGCACCTTGGCGTACAGCATCCCTGACGATTTGGTGGCGCACGTCGACATGGTTCAGCCGACAACCCGCTTTGGGCGGTTCTCAACAAAGAAATCTACCGTGTTCGAGGTGCACTTCCCGGACGATGAGGAAAAGGCTCAGAACTTCATGACGGCTCAGACCGCAGATGCCGTCTCATGCAGCCCTGTCACGCCCGCCTGTCTCAAGTCGTTGTACAACATCAACTACACGGCTCCCAGCACCGGAAACCTACTGGCAATCGCATCGTACCTCGAGGAGTACGCTCGGTACTCGGACCTGCAGATTTTCGAGTCCCAGTACGTCCCTGCTGCCAAGGGGCAGAACTTCACTGTGAAGTTGGTCAACGGGGGCTTGGACGACCAGGACAGCCGCGACAGCAGTGGTAAGTTTATTTCGGCATGCCTTATCGAAACGCGGGCATTGAAGTCTGATGGCGGACAGTTGAGGCGAATCTGGATCTTCAGTACGTGGTGGGCGTCGCCCAGCCAATCCCTGTGCTAGAATACAGCACAGGAGGTCGGTAAGACTTATCCTGCGGAATCCTGTGAGTTGTCGGTTGCTAACATGTGCTTAGGGGGTAAGTGTTTACACACACACGAGTAGACCATTGCGATGATCTCTGACTAACGGTTTTCTCTTTCGAAGGCCTCTTGTTCCTACAAAGACACAGCCAACACAGCCGGGTGACAACGAGCCGTACTTGGAGTTTCTGACTTACATCTTGGCCCAAGACGATGCCGATCTCCCGCAGACGCTGTCGACGTCGTACGGCGAAGAGGAGCAGTCCATCCCGCGAGAGTATGCCTTGAAAGTATGCAATATGTTCATGCAGCTTGGTGCGCGCGGTGTAAGTGTGCTTTTCTCGTCTGGTGACTCTGGTCCCGGTGCCTATTGCATCCGCAACACCGATAACGCTACCTTTTTCGAGGCATCGTTCCCAGCTGCCTGTAAGTTTTACGTCTCCTCCCCCTTTTGCATACACATATTTCGAAGTAGCCACACCACTGTGCAATCTACATAGCAACGCGCTAACGCTGCCACCCTTACTGCAGGCCCCTATGTGACTGCTGTAGGAGGCACAACTGGCGTAGGTCCCGAAAAGGGCGTCGACTTCTCCGGCGGCGGCTTCAGCACCTTCTGGGAGCGCCCAGCCTGGCAAGAGAAGACCGTCGGGACCTACCTAACCGGCATCGGCTCGACCTACTCCGAATTCTTCAACTCCACGGGCCGGGCGATTCCGGACGTGGCCGCGCAGGCATCCAACTTTGCCGTCTTCGACAAGGGCCGCGAGATCCGCGTCGGCGGGACCAGCGCCAGCGGCCCCGCGTTCGCCGGCGTCATCGCGCTGCTGAACGCGGCGCGCAAGTCGCAGGGCCAGCCGCCGCTTGGGTTCTTGAATCCCTGGCTCTACAACAACTCGGCTGCGTTCACGGACATTACGACAGGGTACTCGCAGGGATGCAGCGGCGGGGTGCCGGGCGGTGCGAGGTGGAATGCGACGGCGGGGTGGGATACGGTTACGGGGTTGGGGACGCCGAAGTTTGAGGAGATGTTGGCGGCGGCGGCTCCTGGCGTTCCGAATGCGTGATCGGGGGAGTATATGATTCCATCATCACTTGTGGCTTTACCCTGGGATATCGCCGGGTATACGGTGCAGCTGGAGTGATCGCTATGCGTCGAAAGCCGGCTTCCCTGGCTTGGTAACTGAGGAGAAAACTCAAGTATTAATGGCGCCTAGGATGGGTGTCTTTTAATAGCATATTTAATTGACACCATTAACATAACGAATCTTCTTAAAGCCAGATGCAGGTATGTTTATCCATCTTTGCTTGATGCATCTTGAGTTCATCATATATGCCATGCAGGGATGCCACATGAGACCCAAACACAATGATTACCCTTGTAGTAGTAGACTATGTGCCCAAGAAAAGCGAATTGGCTGATACTTTCCTCCTCGAACCAAATATGTCACAGAGAATCGCCACTGCGATGGGATTGGAGCTCGAGGAGGTTTGGGGTTGTCGGCTCCGACACACCCGCCATAAACCGATTTCTGGTATCCACCCTCCGCACTGGGACCTTTTGACCGGTCAACACATCACAAACACGGCCACGCCGACACCACCATAAGTCTTGGCAAGAACATTCCAATATCCGTCCCGTCGTGCGGCAGTAATAGGAAGCTTTTGCGACCGTGATTTATCCGCGATGGCGGATCTCATGTCCTTGGATCGACCGGTTTCCCCAGCCGCGGACAGGCCACAGCCGCGACCGGTGCGAAGCCCGGCCAGATCGGCGCAAATCCGGATCCAGAACCGCCGTCGCGCGTATCTCGACAAGAACCCGGACTACTTCAAGTCTTTAGAACATGAACTCGTGGGTACGGAAATTGCCGAAACACAATTGATGGCTGATATTCGGATACTCTACTGCCCACTTACTGATCCAGAGTACAGATCCCCTGCTGTATGATTCCCTGATCCGCCGCTTCCAGTCCGCAGAAGAGCGCGAATTGGAAGGACGGAAGAAAGGGTGGTCGCGAGTGCTCGAAGTCGACCTGCGACGGGGCGAGGCGAAGTTATCGCAACTTAAGGAGTCATCCGCCACCAATAGGCAGGAGAGCGCGTCGGTGCAGGCATCCAGCAGCCAAGCTAACCCGGCAGCGGCGGCCACCACTACTTTACCAGTTGGTCTCGGAGAAGTGCTGCTGCAGGACGAAGCGCAGACCAACAGCAAGCCAGAGTCACAGGAGGAAGGGCAGCAGCGATGGGACGACTTCATACGGAACCGGTTCATCTTGGGGCACGACGAGGACTTTGACTACAGGCCCGTCGACGGCAATGACGCGTTTGACGAGCTGGAGCGCCAGGACGAAGAGGAGGCCTGGTTCGGCGATGAGGAACCTAGCTGGATTGGCGAGGAAGGAGATGATGATGAAGCCACCGCATCTAAGGATAAGAGTAGGCTGCAGGGCGAAACTGGGTTGCAGGATTTCTAATGAGACTGGGTCTGAGATGACGGAGTATCTTGACTGGAATATAGGAGGCAAATATCGACCCCCATTTGATGAAGACTCCCTTGTCAATCTGGTGTTACCTACTGTCAACTATCTCATGTTTCTACAGCTGTATCTATTGATACTTGTCTAATGCTACGAGAGCAACGGAAGGTTTCGTTACAGTGGCAGGGGTAATAATGACAGCCAGACAGCGCCTGTCAAATGCGACATCCCTTGGTGATCCAGAAAGCAAGCCACCCCCCACTCTGGTTAGTCATCCGTTGCATTACCTCATTGGGAATTAATTGATCGGAGGCCTGACGCGCATCGACTTTTTCCAGCGCGGTGATAGGTGCGAATTGATAGGGAAGCAGAAAAAAAAATAGGCCCCCCATCCGATTTTGTTCTATCGACAACCTAGACTCGAAAGCTGATGCTAGTCCGATAGCATTTGCATAGCGTAACTCTTTCTTTTATCTTGTCATCCCACATTGACACACAGCTTTGCCCGCCGCATGCATCTCGAGACATTGGAACAACTTCTCTCGATCTTTTTGCCGCCCGCATTGCCATGTCATTGATGGCTCCCCGGTAGCACTGCACATCTTTTCTGCGATAGGACCGCCCACCACCACCACTCGAACAAAACCCCGACTCGGCCGGCCCTCCAGAGGCTGAGCGCCACCTATTCTCCATAATAGCAACGCACACAAAACATCTTTACGACGACACAACTCTGAATCCGAAAATCATGACGTTAACGAACCGGCCCCGGGAAGGCCTGCAGGTGCCGGCGCCCTCGCCGCTGGCACAATCTAGAGAGCTCGGCGACGTATTACCCGAAAAGGATGCCGGCGCACTCAAGCAACAAAAATCGCCGTTCGCAAAATCGTGGCCGCACATGGTCGCAGGAGGGTATGGGCTTCCTTCCCCCACCCATGTGTGATAATACTAGAAATTGGGGCTTGGGCACTGACAAAATTTCTTCGGTCCTTTATAGTGTCGGAGGCATGACCGCCGCCGTCTTCACCGCGCCCCTCGACGTTCTCAAGACCCGCCTACAATCCGACTTCTACCAAGCCCAGCTGCGCGCCGCGCGCGAGGCCGCGACGGCGACCGCCGGCGGCGGCCACGTGCGCATGACGGCGCTGCGGTCGATGCGGTACCACCTGGCGGAGACGTTCCAGATCCTGCGGGACGTGTACAGGCTAGAGGGGTGGCGGGCCCTGTTCAAAGGCCTGGGGCCGAACCTGGTGGGCGTGATCCCCGCGCGCAGCATCAACTTTTATGTGTACGGCACCGGCAAACGGGCCTACTCGACCTGGACGGGCACCGACGCCACCAACCCGTGGGTGCACCTCTCGGCGGCCGCGACGGCGGGCATCGCGACCAGCACCGCCACGAACCCCATTTGGCTCGTCAAGACGCGCCTGCAGCTCGACAAGAACGACGCCGCCCGCAAGGGCGACGTGAGCCGGCGTGCGTACCGCAACAGCTGGGATTGTATCAAGCAGGTGTTGCGCAAGGAGGGGCCCACGGGTTTCTTCAAGGGCATGAGCGCGAGTTACCTGGGCGTGACCGAGTCGACGCTGCACTGGGTGCTGTACGAGAACTTCAAGGAGCGCCTCCGCAACCGCGAGGCCCTCATTGTGGAGAGCGGGCGGGATAAGACGTGGTGGGATAACACCGTGGATTGGACTGGCAACTTCATGAGCGCCGGTGCGTCCAAAGCCGTGGCTGCTATCCTGGCATATCCTCACGAGGTAAGTTGCTGTAAAGCTGGAAACTTTGACACCGAATTCTCAGGAGATTGTTGACTAAATATACCCACCGACAGGTTGCACGGACACGCCTCCGACAAGCCCCCATGGCCGACGGGCGGCCCAAGTATACCGGCCTAATCCACTGCTTCAAGCTCGTCTTCAAGGAAGAAGGGTTCCTGGGCCTGTACGGCGGCCTGACGCCGCACCTGATGCGCACCATCCCCTCCGCCGCCGTCATGTTCGGCATGTACGAAGCCATCCTAAAGCTCTTCGGATCCAAGAGCTAAAAAGTAGTCTACAACACCACACCACACACCACACTACTATTTACGACAATTATGTATAACACTTAACTCGAAAAAAGGAAAGAAAGACCCAACCACACTCAACACCGCGCTGTGCCAGCTACACAGAAAAAGGCACACACCAGAACCAACCCCCCTTTTCCCCCAGCTCTCCTGGGCATGAAAAAAAACGCTACATTGTACATCAAACCTTCTAGAGACCCAAGGATAGAGACAAGGGACGGCATATAACTGAGCATTTAGCATAAACATCTGGCGTTGAGGGAGATGTGCTCACTTCAGGGGAGGGCATGTTGTTGGGATTCAAGCATGTAACGATATTGTTGAAGAATTATGTATATAAAAATAACGAACCCCATATGCACGATATATGCCGATAGCCAGTCGAGACAAGAAATCACCAATTTTTTGGATACTTTACACCAACGCCTCCGTTTTCTCGGTTCAATCACATTCGTATCTTGTCCGCTAGTCTTAGCAATCACACGACAAGGGCTCGTTTGCGAAGGATTCGGCATTCATTGCTGAATTAATTTTTCGAATAACACAGAAGGATATCATGTCGCAAATGTCGCAATAACACCAGATTTTAAAAAAGTGAAAGAGCCGGCCGTGTCATAATAAGCCTGACCTAGTAGGAAAAACCGAGCAGTCGTAGAGAAGTCCTGCGTAGGCAGTCGCTGTTCCCAGACTTTTCCGTCGTCCATGTATCCCAGAATGCCTGATTTCGTCCATCTTCTGCCGGGTACCTAGGTGACGTGACGTGACGTTCACGACTTGTGGGCGCTGGTTCCTTCCACCTAACCATCGTCATTCATCCTGTGGCCAAGACAGCTTGGCTAGCAGCGGGGTTGATGTCTGTGACGCAGGGCATCTCTTTTGTAATTTTCGGGGCTGTCGATGGGGGTCCGACGACTTGGCCCAAGAATCGAGTAACCGAAGTCACCACGCGGCGCGGTCCCAGTTGGGGTCTACACATGATTTCAAAGTCAGCTTTCAGTTCTTCTCGTCTACGCAAGGATCTGGGGCGGCGGGTGACAGAGAAACAAAATATGGACTCACCCTGCACAAAGGCGGCCAGCACTTTACTGCCCGTCTGCAGCAGGGGGTGGCCGACGACGATCTTGAGGAACTTCTCCAGGCCGGCGCGGCGGCCCTCGATGACGTCGTCGCTGAAGCGGTTGGTGAAAACCTTGCCGGGCAGGGGCGGGATGGTCACGCGCGCGCTCTCGCGCTCGAGGATGTCGCGGAAGTACTCGAAGTCGCTGTAGCGCCGGCGCACCGTGGACTGGCGCAGCTTGAAGGCGGGGATGTTGGTCCGGCAGACGATCTCGTAGTCGGTGTACATGCCGCGGCCCATGCCGTGGGTTCGAGGGTTGCGCACCTGTGAAAAGAGTATAATTATTAGCTTCTTGGGTTCCCTCCTTCTTTCGTTCAAGTCGTATTGGCAGGGGACCAATGCATACCTCTATCTCCAGGAAGTTCTCGGGGGGACCGTAGATCTCCTCGAAGGACTGCTGGCGGTTGTCGGGCATGGATTGGGTGATGGGCCGGGACATGCTCGCCATGCCGGCCATGCCTCGAGGCGAGGTCGGGGACTTTGGCGGAGGCTGTGCCGCCTGGTTCTGGTCGTTGTTGTTGGCAGCCATGGTGCTGTTGCTATTGCTGTTGCGAGCTGCGGCCGGCTGCGGCGCCGAGCCAGTGGTTGGGACCGAGCCGGAAGACGCCGTGCTGGAGGTGGTTTGGTTTGTGCCTTAGTCAGCTCGCGAAGCTGGAGTCTTGGGTCGCTTGGCGGTATCTAATCGCTAATTGGTAGGTGACGTTTCGAATCGTGAACGTGGAGTAGTGAGAGAAGAACGGGCGTAAACAGGCGCCTTGGAGCTGCGCAATGGGTACGGATGTAAAAGTGTGGACGAGTGTTTTTGTATCGTTGGGTTGCGACGTCAGAAAGAAGAGTGAGGGCGTGCGCTGCAAGCAAGCCTGCTTCTGGCTCTGGCTTCTTGGTGACTGGGTCGGGGCGAGGCTGGTGGGATAGAGGAGGGGGGTTACGATAGATCTACGGGGGTTCGCAGGAAAGCTATCACGGAAGCAAGCAAAAGGCGGGACAAATCGAATTGAGAGAAAGTGGGATGAGCTGACAGCGCTATCACCTAATACCCGACGCTACTTAGCACTAACACGCCTAAACTGGGGAGGGAGGAGGGGTTGATCAACCCGCTGTAGGATTTGGTTAGCTGTTGCCATTGGGGCTCCAAGGCTCTTACAGCTTACTGGGCTGTTCGTCTGTTAACACAGAGGCTACCTCGTCCTTCGGTATCCACCATCTTCACATCAACACATCAACACATTAACACCGAGTTTGGGCAATGAAACAATCTATGAAGTATAACTAGGAAAATGTCATGCATCTCGGGCTTTTCTCAATTCTGCACAGCTGGGAACGGATCGGGCCAATCAGCACAGCAAGCTGTCGTATCCCCCCAAACCCTCCATTCGGCTGAACTACCAACCCCCAACCTGGCCAGGCCAGGAGAACAATCCGAGAATGAAGTCGGGACTCGTCGACATTATAGCAGAAAGCAGCAATTGTCGTGCATCTCTCCAGTGAATAAGAGAAAGCCAATCAGGTATCATCAGCAACCACTGCGACAAGCATGGTTATCCTTTTCCCTTCCTTTCTGGGGCACAACCAAGGAATGCATCTGGCGAAAATATCCACGAGACCCGTAGCTCTTACACCCGCCATGTTTCTCCTCCCTTTCCGAGTCCCGTGGTGCATACTGTATGTATGCTTTATTGCGTCCGTAAGGTACACCCCCTAACATCTTGGGGGAAACCTGAGTGGGATATCGTCAACGTCGAGAGGTCTTCAAACCAAAAGGCCTCATCGTACAAGCAAATCGATGAGAGCAGATGTGTAGGTGAGAATGACTCCATGGCCATATTGAACAAACCCGCTCACCATTCATTTTGATGATGACGATGAGCCGTGGATTTGTTCCATCTAGTATGCAAGCATTTTGCCGTTACGGGAAGCATCGGAGGGATAGCCATGATGGTACTGGATCGAAGGCTGAGTACCTTTACCGTTGCCCGAGGGACGCTGCATATTCTCAGCGTGATAGAGAGCACGTCGGAGGATTCTGTCAACAGCGGACAATTCCATCTTGGCGGCCTCATCCAGCGTCAGCTTGTCGAAGTTCTCCACGGTGTGGTAGCCGACCTCGTGCCAGAAGTAGCCCCAGTAGCCGCTGGTGTAGCCCTGCATGCTGCTGAGCTCCATCTTCACGCTAAGCTCGTGGCTTCCGGCGTAACGAGTCGACTCATCACGGATGATGGCAATGTAGTACTAATCAAAGTCATCAGGCGTTAGCTTCTTCGGATTTGGGGAGTGCACAGTGTTAGGGCTAGGGTTTGACTTCTTTGACTTACCTCCATGACATCCATGGGGATTCCAGGGCGAGGACCCAGGGCATACTGGTGACGCCAACCTTCGGCCAAGCGCGGCATGTTGAACTTGCACATGTCCGGACCGTTCATGCGGACCTCCTGAGCAAAGTTGTCCTTCTGCAGGACCGTGAAACCAGGGCAAAGCATCATGGCGTCGATGAATCGCTTGAGGAGCTGAGGAGTGAGACGCACAGGGCACTCCTCTCTTTGGATGGCCTCCTGCAGGGTGGTCAAGAGCTTGTAGCAGCAGTAGTAAATGCTGTACCGCTGCTTCAGGGTGATGTGGTCCGTCATGAACCAGGGGAACTTCTTGACGGTGCTGATCATGCATTCGTAAGGGCGCTCGCGGGCGTCCTTAGAGAAGGGGGAGCGGCGGGGCTCCTCGGCGTGCTTGGCTACCATGGACAGCTCCTCGTCTGAGGCCCAGACGCTGAAGTTGTAGAAGGGCTCGTCCGCGTTGGGCGGCAGGATGTGCGGGATATAGCCATACCAGTTGACGCCGCGGGCGACGGGGAAGAGGGCCTCCATCAGCTTGGCAGGGCTCGAGAGGCTCACGCGGACAGGGCGGTCGCCCAGGCGGGCCGAGCGGCCGTTGTTGGCATTGTTGGCGTGGCGCTCGACGACGGCCTGGGCGTCCTTGTCGGTCGCGAACTCGACGTAGACGTCCTGCGTCTTGCTGGTGACGCGGTCCATGATGATGTGGACGGGCTCCTCGCTGTCGTTGAGGAGGCGCGAGTTCTTGCCCACGAAGGCAATCACCTCGGCGCGCGAGATGCCGAAGGGGATGTTGTCAATGTGGACGACGCCACGTTGGACCTGGGCGGCGGCAAGGCTGTCCGCGGCAGTCCGGGTGAAGGGGACGTTGTCGGCGTGGGTGAGCACGGCCGGGCTGGGAAGGCCGCTCGAAGGCACTATGCTGTTCAGCATGCCGGATCGCTCGGCCCGGGTAGTATCGTCGACAGATTGGAACACGACGATATCTCTGCACTGGGCTGCGCCGGCATCCAAGTCGGGAATGGGAGGAAGCGGCTGGTACTCGCGGTCACTCATGGTATTGTGACGGGGCTTACCCTTGCCCTTGACCCCAGCTTGAACAGCCTGGGAGCCATTGTTGACAGCGTGCGAAGCCGCCTTGGTATACTTGGGCATCGGCGAGCCCTGCTGGTTATAAGCTTGGGAGCTGGTGTCAGTATCCTGCTCACCGGAGTTGTTGGTACCGTTGATGTGATCCAGCAGCTTGTTGCTCTCGAAAGTAGGCAGGCCATAGTAGTCGTCCATAGGACAAACTCGGGGCTTTCTAGCTTGATGGGTCTCAGCGCCTGGGCCTTGCTGGTGATGGGCTCGAGTGAAGGCGGAGCCATTAGCAAAGCTTTGGCTCTGCTCAGATGAGATTGTCGAGTAGGATGATCCAGCATAGCTTCCAGCACTGGACGACTTAGTCAAGCCATTCTTGATGGGTCGGGGCGTCTGCTCCTCGGCTGCTGCCTTCTGCGACTGCTCCTTCTTCTCAAGTAGCTGCAATAACTTACTCTGGTTGTCAGCGGCCTGAGTCTATAACATATGAAAGTCAGCCACTCGGCTCATGTAGGCACAGTGGGGAACATATATGAGATGATCAAGCAGCAATGGGGATGTATGAGTCTATTTCATATGTGATTGGATGGACTTGCCTGAAGTTTGGTCAGATCGTTGAAGGTGTTGCTGGATGGAATGAACATGTCACTAGCAGGGTTGAGCTTGTGAGCCTTGCGGCCCTCACCATTGACCTTGGGCTGCTGCTTCTCAGCAGGGAAGGGACCGACAGTGGCGGGCGAACCATTGGTGTGATGACCAGCGACATGGTTGTTAGTGGGCTTGGGTCCTCCAGCAGCAGTAGTGCCAGCAGCAGCATCACGCTGCACTCGGTTGCGCTCGAGCTGACCCATTCTCATCTGGCTGAAGGTCTGGGCCTCATGCAGAGGAGCGCCTCCCTCAGAGTTGTCAGAAGAGACATCCGAGATGGTGGGCATGGCCTGAGGGGCAGGGAGGTTGGCCCCATATCGCGAAGGGCGACGCATGTTCATGAGATTATTCATGTTGATGGTATGCGTGGTGGTAGGTTGTGGGTGTGGTATGGGTGCGGTTGCATAAGGTGTATGGATGATTAACTGTGGTGCAAGAAGTTAGGTGAAATAGGTTAGCAAGGTTAGGTTCTAGATTAGACCGTCGCCGATATTGAATACAGGCGCCAGGTACGTGAATGCATCGACGATGGGCTTGGGGTTGGGTTTGAGTGTGGGAAGGGTTGGGATGAACAAGTACCTATAGTGGTAGAGGGTGGTAGGAAGAAGTTGACAAGAAGGAAGTGAACAATTTCAGGTCTAAGATCGGAGAGACGCCGCCAAAAATGAGACTGTGAGGTTGGTGAAAACAAGATAGATGGGTGTATAGGAATGGGGATGAGTGGTTACCTGTAATGGTAGATGGCAGATAGGTTAAGCCAACCAGAAGAAAGTCGACAAGGATTTCTGAGGTAGAAGACGTACTGCCGAAAATAAAACAGTAAGGTCAGTGGGTGTAAAACGAATAGATGTGAAAAAGGAGCTGCTCTGATTTTGGGGGAGGTGAGTTCATGTGAGAGATGTGTGGAAAGGAAAGCATGAAGGGTGAGCCCTGAGGAAAGAGAAGTTCAACAAGCCTTGAGAAGTTCAAGCTGTCTCCAGAACAATCCCCCAATGTGTCTTTATGAAGATAATGTAGCTTATCAAGCCGTCGTCAAGAGTCGACCAGTTCACGCGAGGCATCAAGGCACTTCTCAACTACTTCAGAGATGGCGATCTGAAGCAAGCAACTTGCCTAATAGCCATGGGTGTTTCGTGGGATAGAGATATCAAAACTTACCTAACAGCAGTATTCCAAGTTGGTATGAACCGTGAGTACGTATGTAGCCAGCCGTTGCTACTCCAGAGATATTTGTTGAAGTGGCGAGAACAAGCTGGTCAAGGAGAGTGAAGAGAGTGTGTGTGAGGTGGATGTGATGTGAGGAGGCTGGTGTTGAAGAGTAAGAAACAATTCCTTCTCGCCGCGTAAGTGTACGCGTTGGGATGAGTTATTGTTATGCAGAATCAACCATCCAGTCCGGCTTAGAAGGAAAGAACTTGTAAGAGACGAACTGTTGTTGACTTATTAATGGCTCATGGTTATGTAACTGCATGTGAGATGGGGAACCTACTTCAGATATGTTCTATTCACCTCGACGATTCCTAGTTCAGGCATTTTCTATTCACTACGATTGTCTATTCACCTCAGCGTGCGACCACAATGTCATTGAGAGTGCCCCCAGGCTGGACCTAAGTGCCGGAAGCTTGAGGACTGAATTTGACTGAAGCGAAGAATACACCGAGTACTATTGTTATCCCTGTCTGCCCGAATAACAAAAGGCGTTTAGACTAAATGGACAACATATGACGAGACATACTGGTATCCTCCTACATCCATTGTTTTAAAACATACCTTATGAGTATGTAAACTACGGATACTATATGACATGCTAGGTAATACCCAGTCATGTCGATCAATGATTCTTGCGATTCTTCTAGGGGCTATGGCCATAGGATCACTGGGAATCCTGAGCGTGCCCAGTACCTTAGGGAGACGTCGAATAGTATCTAGCAGCCTTTAGTAGAGTAATAAAGCCCCATGAATAAAAATTTGCTAATCTTATAATAAAAACATACGTTCCGGTTAACCGTAATGTCGAGTAATACGACTACCCTAAGATTTCAGAACCCCAATTACCGTATGTATAGGAACGAAAGTGAATGTGTTATAAAGGGTGGAGGGAATGGCAGCGACGGGGGCAAGGTAGCCAGCGAGCAGGTCATGGCGAACACGTTGCTGTGGTCTAGCTCTAGGAGCCAGATATTTAGAGATAGAGGACATAGCAATAGAACATACCCGTACTAATCATAAGGGAAGGAGATCAGTTGCGGCAGTGACTGCGAATTGCCACTTAGTGGGAAGAGCCTTGGGGGTTACCGAAGGTTACGATATATTATCATACAGCAAAGTCACCGCGGGTGTGAACTTGGTCATAGAGCTTGCGTCATATGCAACATTTCGACTGGCTTGAATATAGCATCCTCACCGGGTTCCCAAGATATCTAGTCTATATTGATGCCTTCGTTGATAGATACATAGGGGTGGCTTGCGGAACCACCTTGAATCTGCTTAGGGTCTGATCCTCTACGGCCAGCGAGGTGATACTAGTGACAGCGCAGGCCTCCGAGTTGCCCAGTGTTCAAGTGCCGCCAACAGTAAAACAATTTATAAGCCTCATATGCAGCAAGTCATAGAAAGCAGGCAAAGAGGTCATCACACGAAAACAAGTGTGCGCCGAGCCTGCAAAAATCGACAAAGGGATAATACATCTTCATGAGAGTATACTCAAGTGGACCTCGCGGGCCCACCCGAACCCCTGGTGTGAAGCGGGTCTTTGATGATAGAGTCCGTGTAGAGTTCACGATGTTGTTGGGTATGAAGCCAGTGTCTGGGTCGTGGTTGAGGCGACGGGGAACTCAAGTACGTCGAAAACTCCATGTTACTTGGCCGGAATGTGGACACACAAGCAAGCACATTTGAGTCGATCAATGCAAGCTTGAATTCAAGACACCAACCTATTGATGCTGGGTGGGCCTAGACGAGGAGGCAATGGCACGGTGTGCTGCGCATGGTTACAGGAGACGCACATGCTGCCAAGGCCGCGTCCTGTAACCCGTTCACCAAGATTGGAAGGGACCCGGAAGATTGAGGAGCAATGGGAGTGCTAAATAATCATGTATTCGTTATCGGCCACTTTGGCGTGTTCGGAACCTGGTATCTGGCATGGCCCGAAAGTACCCAGACGCCGCGTCGTAATATTTAGTCTTCCCATAGCCAGCCAGGTCATCCCATCAACTCCTTGCGCCCTCTTAATCGAACTGGGGTATTGGTCAGCCATCATGGTGTAACTAGCCATGGAATAGGTGGATGTGCGACTTACTGGAGTCAAGAAAGATTCAGCCACGAATCGTGCTCGGGCGTTCAACTACACTGGTGTAAGCTCATGCAAAAGATAAAGGGGTAACGATCTTAAGGAGCACATACAAATAGCTTCATCTCCGAAATCTCCTTGTCCACTTCCTCCATGAATTGGATAATGAAGTCGACCAACTTGTGCTTCAGCATTTCTTCGGTGTGGAAGTTGGTGATGAGGAAGGAGATGTCGTATCCCTGTTAGGCAGGCGTCAGTATGATACGGAACCGCATCCACGGTTGCGCCGCTTGGGCACTCGGGAGAACAAACCTTGACGGGTTTCCTCCGCAGAATAAAGAAGGCCTCGGCTCTTTGGGTCAAGAAGCGGGTGAACTTGTGGACCAGGATGTTCTCGATCTCGTCGGCCTGCTTGATCTTGATGCTTATGCGCACACTGTTGACACTCGGCTCGATAAGGACTCGCTCGTTCTCGTTTCGGGCAATGACGAGGGGGTTCAGCAGAACCTCGGGCGAGGTCTGGGCCTCGACCTCAGGGACATTGTGTCGTTCGGATGTTTGGGAAGCGAAGTTGGCTAAGCAGAGGGCGGCCGTCACGCTGCTCCGGACGCATTTGAGGTAGGGGCGGAGGGATTGAGACTGCGGGAGGCATTCATTAGCTTAGGTGGGAGGGGGAGGCGCATAGAGGAACGAGAGTCGGTCGCGTACCATTGCAGACGCGTGATGGTCGTCAAGACCAAGTTGTCGTTACAAACAACGGCAAAAAGAAAGGCAGTTGGGATTCGGAAGCTCTACCAGCTCTCCCTCTCGTTCATGTGGGGGTGAGGCTGAGGGCGACGCTGTAGTTACAACCAGGACAGGAGGTGACGACTGTCTGCTGTCAAGTCCAATTAAGGCCGAAGCAGCAGCAGGCCAGCAGCCAAAGGGGGTGGGGGCAATTCAGCCTCCCGCGATTGATTACAACTGTGGCTAGTAGACCCGACCAAAGGCTCCATTTCCCGTTTCCCATCCATTTACATACCGCTCGTCCCTCCCAAGATTCCCCCACCTTCGACAGGGTACCTAAACCGCCACTCCACCCAAGCTTGCTGTCCCTCACCCCGGCGCTGAGGCTTGTGACTGCAGCATTACATCCCATCAATTCCAGAGGCGAACACGACGCTTTTTCGTTGCCTTGTCACGACCTTCTTTTTTGAAAACCTTCACAACCTTTAGCATCGGGTTCCAATCCACATCACACTTCTTCCTGCGGGTTCAACAAACAAAGCAAACAGAGCAGCGGCTATAAGTCGACCCCACTAGCCACCATGTCGGCTGTACCTAGTAAGCCATTCACGCCTTTCCTACATCCCATTCCACACTATCGAACGTGGCTAACCCATGCCGCAAGTTGTCGTAAAGCACCAGGGCACGAAATACGATGTCGAGGTCGATACCGGATCCACCGGCGAGGTTCTCAAGTTCCAGCTGTTCAGCTTAACCGGAGTCGAGCCCGATCGCCAGAAGATTTTGATGAAGGGCGGCCCTCTCAAGGATGACGCCGACATGAGCAAGTTCGGCCTGAAGCCCGGTCAGACCATCATGATGATGGGTACCGCCGGCGGTGACGGCGGCGTCGCCCTCGCACGACCCAAGGATCCTATCAAGTTCGTTGAGGACATGACCGAGGCCGAGCAGGCCCAGCAGGAGGGTGCCACACCCGCTGGCTTGACCAACCTGGGAAACACATGTTACCTCAACTCGACACTGCAAACGCTGCGTGCTGTCCCCGAACTTCAAGATGCCCTGGTCAAATACGAGCCGTCCGGTAGCGGTGGTGGTGGTTTTGGGGGTATCACTCAATTGGATCTGACAAGACAACTCCGAGATCTGTACAAGAACATGTCCCAGACACAGGAGCCCTACACCCCCACGGTTTCCTCAACGCTCTGCGCAGCGCGTTCCCTCAGTTTGCCGAACAATCACGAACTGGCCACGGCTATGCGCAGCAGGATGCGGAGGAAGCATGGTCTCAAATTGTGTCACAATTGCGCCAGAAACTCAAGCTGAAGAATGACCCCAACGCCTCGGATGTCCCTTTTGTCGACAACTACATGGCTGGCGAGTTTACCAGTGTTTTGGAGTGCGATGAGTCAGCTGCTCGCGAAGGTGGCGAGGAGGCGGTGACGACCAAGGAGCCTTTCTTGAAGCTCAACTGCCATATTGATGGTTCTACAAACCATTTGACCGATGGTATCAAGAACGGTTTAACGGAGAAGATCGAGAAGAACTCGAGCACACTGGGTCGGGAAGCTGTGTACACCAGGACCTCCAAGATCTCGCGGGCACCCAAGTACCTCACCGTCCACTTTGTGCGCTTCTTCTGGAAGCGGGAGACGCAGAAGAAGGCCAAGATCATGCGAAAGGTCACGTTTCCTCACGAGCTTGATGTCGTTGAGTTCTGCGACGACAACCTGAAGAAGCTGCTTATCCCCGTCCGCGACAAGGTCCGCGAGGTCCGAAAAGATGAAGAGGATATTGAGCGTGCCCGCAAGCGACGCAAGCACATTCGCGAGGGTGGCGGCGCGGAGGATATTGCCGGTGGCATGGGCGCCAAGCTCGACAAGAAAGATCTCAAGGACAAGAAGGATGAGAAAAAAGCACCGACCACAGCTGATGGCGACACCGTGATGACGGAGTCTTTCAAGACGGATGCCGAGTTTGAAGCTGAGAAGGAAGCGGCGCTGTTGGAAGCCAAGAAAGAGCTCCACAGCCTCATCCACCAAGACCTCGCCAACGACAATGGCGCCAACCAGTCTGGACTGTATGAGCTGCGCGGCGTGGTGACCCATCAGGGTGCCAGCGCGGACAGCGGCCATTACACGGCCTACGTCAAGAAGGAGGCCCCTATCGACCCGAAGACGGGCATGAAGCGAGACGAGGAGGACAAGTGGTGGTGGTTCAACGACGACAAGGTCACGGAAGTGTCGGCCGACAAGATCGAAGGCCTGGCCGGCGGTGGCGAGTCCCACTCTGCCCTGATTCTCCTTTACAAGGCGATTCCCCTGCCTGCGGCCGATGGAACCACCGGGTAAACGCAACGCTGGGTTACGGTATGGCTATGATAATGAATGTATGGAGTGGTAGGCGCTTCACTTGCGCACAGCAGGCTGGGGTATGTTGATAGACTAGATACACCAGCTGATTCGGGGAATTCATCTACCGAAAAGCCCCTCAATATGAATAGACATTGAGGATTCATACACCCGTTGCTCGTAATATCGTTACATCTTAAGATACATGTTCTATATACGGGAATATCGCCATGGATAATGCACGGCCGTTTGGAATAATGCTGATTATACCATGAAAAATTGAGTTCAGTTCTCCTTTTCAGGAAATACGTTCCAGGGGTTTAGCAACTAGCACCAGCTTTCTTTCAACCAGTTTTGTTGTTCTTGGCTTGCGATTGGCTGGCTTCTTCGGCCGCCTTGGCCTGCATTCTACTCCGCAGGTCGGCAAGCTTCCTCTCGAGGGGGATCTTCTGGGACATGAGGACACCTCTGCGGTGTTCGAGGTCCTTGATGCGGTCTTCTGGTGTGGACTCGATAATTTGTTGCTTCTCCTATTTTTTGCGAACACAATAGGTTAGTTTCCTACTCTGGGAGCTTTTTTTTCTAGCTTGGGGACGATGGATGGAAATGGACAACGTACAGCTTGGAATTCTTGCTTCGTCTTCAGGCCGGCGCCGTATATGGAGCCGACGATGGCGACGGCGGCAAAGGCGCCGGTCCAGATCACGCGCTTCACGGTCGGGGTGGTGGCGGTCCTCAGTGGAGTGCTGGGTGGCGTCTGCGTCGTCAGGTGGGGGGCAGGGCCGCGCCGGATGGACCGTGGTGGCCTGGACGTAGACATCGTGGTGGGTATAGGCTTCATGTTGTTATGAGGGTGTGTGTATGTAGCGAGCAGTCGTTTAGTGCGTGCACCTGGCTTGACTCGACGCTTTTTTTTCTTCTTCTTCTTCTTTTCTTTCAACCCCAGAACTCCTTCCAGCAATTCTCGCAAGCACGCTGCCGTTCCTGGGGCTGCTTGAGGGCTGTCAGACCATCACCGCTCAGGGTGCTGCTGGTGGTGCTGCTGCTCCGGCTGCGGCTGCGGCTGCTGTCGAAGGAGCCGCGGCTGCTTGCTCTGGACCGGGTCTGCGGCGGGAGCTGGTGGTGGTGGGGGTACTTTTCGCGTAGGGGTCGGGCGGAGTGCATGCGCAGTCTAGTCAATTGGTCCTTATCTTCGTCGGGAAATGACTCTTCGTCTTCGGCGAGGGTGGTAATCGGTCGCGCGGTGTTCGTCGTCGAGGAGGCTAAGGAGGAAGATGAAGATGGTGGTATGGGCCAAGCCTGCAGTTCGACTGCAGCAGCGAAATTGTCGTGGCTGCTGGTGTCGGAGTTAGCTCCCGCGCCGGTGGCTATGGTGGCCGTGTCCGTGCCTGAACCGTTGCTGCCGCCCCGCCATGGAACCGACAGGGAGAGGGATCTGAATAAGCGCCTGACAGGCAGATCCAATGGTGCAATCATGATTGATTAATTGGAACAACTACCGACAATGATATTTGGACAGGGAAGGAAACCTCGGATGTTTTTATCATATCATCTTTTCTTTGATAGCTTTGTCTTCTTTATATATCATCGTGTTCCTCGGAACCCTCGGGCCCACCTGCCACTTCGGTCTCTTTTCTTCTCTCTTTTCTCGTTTCTTATCCTGGTCGCTGGTTCAATCGATTGCCTGACCAGTTTGAGATTGACCGGGGTGCAGCTACTGCAGGCGTTCTGAAACACCTTCCTCTCCCGCCAGCCAGATTGACTCAACCCAAAAAGGTGCTTAAGCTCCGAGGTCAGAAGATACGCCTCTCCTCTTCTCCCTTGTTGCTCGGGCATCTTATGTACCCACCTACCTTCTTGCCTCTTTGAGGGCGGACGGATAACCTTCAGAGTTGCCAAGATTGAAGAGCGAATGGTCGTAAGTCCCTTGGCATTTTGCCCTTTTACCACCCGATCCGTGAGGCCCGAACCTTTTCATTACATCATGTTTCCACACGCGTATCGATCGCTAGTTCCCTATATGTATAAGCCGCACGTGGTTAGGTTAGGAAGGGCCCCCGCAGGAAGTGGAAGGAAACAAGAAACACCCCACCGAGAAAACATGGCTGCGATCCGTCACTGCGGTTCAGGGCCCTGCTCTGCTACATAAATTTGATCTTTTCTTGTCTCAAGTTCTACATAGTCCTCCACCACCCCTGTCGTCGACGCCATCTCACCTCGTCGAGTAATTGAAACTATATTTATGCATTTGACGGACACCCAGCGACTTGCAAGACCCGAATTAGGACGAAAATAGACTCCGAGCATCATCAGCGTGGAGAATGGCGACACCCCGCGTTTTCATCGTCCGCCATGGCGAGACCGAGTGGTCCCTGGACGGCCGTCATACCGGCACCAGTGATATCCCCCTGACTGCCACTGGAGAGAGGCGAATCCGGTCTACGGGCAAGGCTCTGGTTGGCGAGGATAGACTGATTGTGCCTCAGAAACTGGCTCATATGTAAGTCCATCTCTCATTCTCTTAATTAGCCTCTCCCTGTATCATCCAATGCCCGGCCTAGCCCCGGAGTACATGCCACCCTCAAGTCATGGTTTCCCGCCGATGGCAGATAGGCTTTCAATGCCAATCTTGACTTTGAGAACATGCCATTCCGCCCATGTGGCCCTTTGACGGCCGTTTCAACTCTTGGCTAGAGCCGGTCACTTGGCTGGTGCTGTCGGTGTACCAATGCGGCCTTTGTACCGCCCGGGGTTTGCTGAGCAGTGGCGAGAGTCTACCACTTAACGTACTGCATGACGGTGGCGCCGCATTACACGCGCGTCTGAGTTCACGAGTGGACCCCGGCCACGATTCGTTCTATCTGTGCAGGCGCCGCCGCCGAGGCTACAAGCTGCCACTTGGGAAAGCTTCGTGTGGGTGGCATGCGCTGATATGATGGCGTGATACAGATACGTTTCCCCGAGGACGCGAGCGCAGCGTACCTTTGAACTACTCAACCTCGGCCTCAAGGATCCTTTGCCGTGGAAAGCACATGGTGTTACGCCCGAGAAGATCGAGAGCAATGCTTGCGAGGCCCGAGTGGAGATCACCCCAGATATTCGGGAGTGGGACTGTAAGTGTTCATCTCCCAGGAGTTGGCAGCGGCAGCGGCCGCGGCAAGTTTTCGGGCGATTCGGGTCCCGATTACGGTTCCGAGCAATCGGAACCCAACCAATGTTCTGCTAACTAGAGTGTGCCGCGACTCATGGCTAATATGATTGACAGATGGTGACTATGAGGGTGTGACCAGTGCCCAGATTCGAGACCGCCGGGAGAAGGAAGGACTTGGGCGTAACTGGGATATTTGGGCCGACGGGTGTCCAGGCGGAGAGTACGTCGCTCCCCTATTTCGAGTCCCCATCGCCGCATGCGTATACCCATAGGACTTGATGGTTTGCTAATAAGTCCCCGTGCTTGTAGAGGCCCAGACGAAGTCACCGCACGAGTGGACAGGCTTATCAAGGAAATCCGAGAGAAGTGGCATGCGCCAGTCATCGGGAAGCCCAAGTCGGAAGTCCAGCGCGGTGATGTTCTGATCGTTGCCCATGGCCACATCCTTCGTGCCTTTGCCATGCGCTGGGCTGGCAAGACGTTGCAGGATGGCCCTGCCTTCTTGCTAGAGGCAGGTGGTATTGGCACATTGGCGTAAGGCTATCTCCATGCCAACTTTATTGGACATACACTTGACTGACAATCGCCTCTAGCTACGAACATCACAACCTTGAGGAGCCCGCGATTCTTCTTGGTGGTGCCTTCATCGTCCCTGAAGCCCGTGATCTGGCCTCACCTTAGCCGAGCATCACAATTTCTAACACAAGTATCAAGCCCAACTTCCGCAGTGAAACTTTGCCAGGGGTTTGCGACCAACCAAGGTATATAGCTGGAAGGATGATGTCAAATCTCCTTGACCCGTACTAGATTGCTTCCTACCATGCTGTCTAGTAAGCACATAGAATATACCCTAACTGACATGGACAGCAACACATTGTGGTCTACGACGCCGAGGAGCAACCCATTTTACAAACACGTGCATCCGAACCATTTCGTACAGTCTTCACTGCTTGGTTTAGCATTTACCACCAAGGCCAATCAAGCCATCGGTTAGCTTACACTCACAGCATCCAAGTGCAATGCCCGTCCTGTATCTTACGACTTCAATATGACACCGAATGATCCTTATTACTTGGTCATCTGGAAGCGTGATCAAGTGTGCCCATATTACCGGGTTTCTGGCTCTGGTACTTTCCAACACTCATCATAGCGTGTAGTATCGACTTCAGGCGGCTGCTCTTGCTCTTGCTCTTGTAAGCGGACTTTTGTTAGGTCTTCATGACACATGCTAGCTAGGTATCCCATTTTAAGGGTCTGGAATGACCTAGAGGGCCTGGCATGTTTATAAGCCTTAACGGCGTACCCGATGCCAAAGCCTTGCTCGAAGTTTCGCAGAAGAACAATACGTGCTTCTCCCACGTATGTCTACCTGTTAGGCAAGGCCATCCGTTGTCTTATGACCTCCAAATTCTGGTGGCAACATGGGGTCTTGAATGTACCCCCTATCAGCTGGTACATCATTCACGTCAGCAGGATGCCACGTGGTTCCAGTAAATCAAGAGGCCGGACCGTATCCAAGCATATACGGCCAGTAGTTCGACTGCTACTGGACGCGAATGAGCTTAAACAAATTGAAGAGCTCCCGAGAGGGAAATAAGAAAGCGCATGCCTCATGGGCTCATTCTTTAGGGTACGAGAGATTGCCCAGATGGCTGGTCTGCTGTCAGCTTAGGCAGAACAGGTCATACTAGAAACATTTTCTATGTATATCTTGGTACATGTTTACTTGGTCGGGACACGATAAGAGACGCAGTTGTTAGGGATGGTGTATTTTGATGTGTAGAACAATAGCAATGCACGGGGTAATGTCGAATCAGCCTTGTGATACCCCCCTTGTTACTAGGCTATGGACGAGGTCTCCTCCACGTATTCTTCTTGTTAGGAATTGTGTCAAGTCACGCAAGTACGGTCTTCGTAGCCAACTCATCGTCCATCCGACCGTTAGCTAATGGGAAGTACTTGGGCCTCGACCTTCACATGTCTACAAGTTGCCTCGGTGACCTCCAGATACATCCTAGTTCGGGAGACATTGGATATAGGCACCAGCGGCTGAACATATCACCAAATCCACTTGACATGCCAACCAAAAACCCAGATATGATTAGAAAAATAAAAAAGATGAAAAAAATATGGTCACAGCCGGATTCGAACCGGCATCTCTTAAACGTAAGTTGTGTTTTATTACTACGCTGCACGCATTACTGTTATGCTATGAGACCCTGATCGTCATCGTCGTTGTCGTTGTGTGAAAGAAACACGGGTTAATGGGATACATAAAGGCAGGTAGGTGCTGCCAGAATACTGCTGGTGATAGAAGGTGTTCCATTGAATGCATGGCGAAGTCGGATCTTTTACATACTAAGATAATCTCAGGGGTATGAGGTCTTCTCTCTACACTGTGCATCGGGATGATGATGTAGAAGGCATTAGGAGGAATATATTCGTATCAGATTGACTGTATGTTATCACCTACTTCCTTACTTACTTCCTGGCTCCTTGTGTATGCCTTTCTATATTCTGAGTTGACGGACATGCATCAACATCACCCAACTCCAGCTCATCCATCTCCACCCGCCCTCCTAGGCCTTTTCACCCCGGGCTAGGAACACGCGCCGCTTCGATCCCTCCTTGCCCGACCCATGGGTAAAGACGACACCACTACCCATCTCCTGGAAAGCAAACCCGCGGCCCGCACCCGCCGCCTCAAAGATGCCCTTCATCTGAGATTCCGAGAAGCCGTGATGCGTGACCGTATGCGCCGCATTGTGGAACGCCTTGTCCTTGTCATCTGGATCCTTTTCGCCGTGGCCGTGGCCGTGGCCGTGGCCGTGACCGTGACCGTGACCGTGGCCGTGACCGTGACCGTGGCCGTGGCCGTGCTTCACGATGGGCTCGTGCGTCACGAAATCGAGAATCAGCAGCACGCCGCCCGGCCGAAGTCGCTCGACCAGGCGCTTGGCCGCCAGAGGCGGGTCCGCAAAGTGATGGAACCCCAGGCCGAGCACGGCCACGTCGAAGTCGAAGAAGCGCGGCGCGGCCAGGGCCGCCGGCGTAGGGTCGTCAGGGACCGTCACGTCGCCCACCACTGCATGCATCTCATCCTCTGAGAGGCCCTGTTTTTCCCCCAACCACCACGTCCGAACGGTTAGTCAAGCTTCCTTTAGAAGTGGGCAAGGCAAGGCAACAGCATGAGAGCAGATGGAGAGTAAGAGCAGGATTTTTGATCCTCGCGAACGGATTAACCGAGCAGACCAGACGGAGAGATGGATGTGCAGAGAAAAAAAAAAGGATGCCTCCGGACCTATCATCCATGTGGGCCGAGATGCACGCACACGCACACGATCACACATCCACAGGGTCCGGGTCCCGAGGATCTATGGAGGAAGGATGGGTACTGCCATGAGGATGCGATGAGGAGAAGGAAGAAGAAAAAAAAAAAAAAAAAACGTACCTGGTTTTGCGCCGTGGCATTGTAGACATCCACCATGCCCTCGGAAATATCCACGCCAACACATTGGGTCGTATAAGGAGCCAGGGCCTGCATGCAGTAGTAACGTTCGTTAGTTAGCCTCGTTAACCTCGCTTTCCCTCTACCGTCGACACTGCCGAGATAGTGGGTGGATTCTCTTCCCAAAAAACCGAACTGACCCTTGACATCAGGCCAGTGCCGCAGGCATAGTCCAACAGCCGCACTTTCCGGGCAGGGGTGGTGCCGTCACCCTGATCGCTGCCGTCTTCTTCATCCGCGACCCAGTCGACGCCAATAAAGTCGAGCCGCTCCTGGATGGCCTCGGTCAGCTGCTGGATGGTCTTTTGAAACTTGGAGTCGTAGTTTGACGCCTCATTGCTGCATCGTATAGATCGTTAGCGGGGTAAAAATGTGATACATCAGGAGGATCAGGGCAGGACCAATAAGTAGGTTTGCTACTATTGGAGTATACAGGATGCAATGCGGTTGGCATACTTGAAATGCGATCTGTTGAGTTCAGTAACCTCGGCCATGGTGATTGTCGCTATCAATCGTATCCCCGTACAGTTGGTAAGCACTATAGAAGCAGGGGTGGTGATGTAATAGCAGCACGAGATATAGCATGTATGTATGTAACGAGTGCCCTGAAGATTGATTGCTGACTGCCGTTGGTTGCTTGCTTGCTTTACCTCATTGAGCCAAACGCAAGCAGCAACCAGTGGGATCCTTCGGGCTTTAGAACCCAAACCGGCGACATTTGGACCGTGGACCCCTCGCACACTTTTGCCGGCGACTTGTCGGCCACATAAGTGTACCAGAGGCAGAGTTGACTCCTCTTCGCCGCCCAGAGGTTTCCCTGCCTCCAGCTCCGAGTCCAATCAATGCAACACCTGAAGTAAGAGTGTATATCATCACCACCGCCTGCCCACCTGGTCGGTATCTGCAAAACTAAAGCGTGATACCCCCGGAGTGTGACAAAATGCGGTTAGTCATGTGACGAAAGCAAGCGACCCTTGAGGGAAACCGGGTGTGGAACCCCCGGCTCTGCATTCTTAGGTATCCTCACCGCTGCTGTACATGAGCTGTCGCTTACATCCCGCCGGCAGCAATGGGGCTGGGAAGGCATGGTTTTCATCCTCGCGCCTCTCGGCGACCGGCCATGCCTGCAAGGAGATGGGGGAGGAACGGGGGTCGCATCCAAGGAATCCAACGGTCATCCATTGCACATTTGATACATAATAATGCACTGCGCCAAGGAATGGTCGATGTCCCGTCGATGCCTGGCATAAGTTGGACGGTACCGCCTGTGTGTGTGTGTGTGTGTGTGTGTGCGTGTGCGACGGGCGCGCCGGGAGATGCGATAGAAGATTCTGAAGCCACGCCTCTCTGCACCCATTTCATTCGTCTTGCACCAAAGTGGCAATGCGCACGCACTACGCGGCCAAGCCAAGGACGTTTCCGTAGTCGCACAAGGAGCGGGATACTACTCGGTGGCCCAGCTGCAGACGTGCGTCGGTCCGCAGTCACAAGTTGCGGCAAGCATGCGGGCGTAGCGGGTAGCTACTTGGTAGCCCGTAGGTTAGTCTTACGGGCAGGGCAGAACGGGGTTTGTGGTAGGTGAGCAGCAGTCGTCGCAAGGTAGCACCACAGCTAGCAAGCAGCATGCCAGCAGTATGTAGCAACTGCAGCATGCATTTTTCAGGCAACTAGGGAGCAGCGTCGCTAGCCTCTGGGCCTTGGCTCAATAGCTTCATTGCCTTGGGGGGGAACTCATGCACGACGCCCAAAACATCCAAGAAAGTCGAGTCAGGCATCGAAAACGATGACGACGGGAGTCTGCATCGCGAGGAAAAGGGAAATGGGTGCGCGGATGCTGAGAGGGTGGGCAGCGAGTCGGTGCAATTTGCACAGAGTGGTTGCCATGCAATGCGACGGCACTTGCGCAGGAAGAAGGAAAACCCCGTCCTCGTGGTGTTGGTGGTGGTAGCATTCAGTCCAGCGCTAGGGAATGTTTTGGTTTGGGGGTGTGTTGGGCGGCATACAGCAGGCAAGTAAAGTAGCCAGATACAAGCCAGTGAGCTGCGCCGCCACCCCTCCTCCCTCCTCCTGGCCGCTTCCCTTGCACACGTAGGTAGTAGGTAGCTGCTAGGTTAGTAAGGGTTCCAGTACGTACTCTCACATACACAGGATTCTAGATGGATGGACGATGGGCTTAATAAGAAAGGGAGGTACATGGCCAGCCTTCCGCTATGGGGTCCGGCGGCGGCTAAGGGCGAGCTGCAGACGCGACGGCTTTGCGGCCGCGTCCTCCCGATAGTTGATTGGCGCGCTGCAAAGTACACTGAAACATTCCATAGAAGGATATCAGACATGATGATATGATACTGGGACAGATGATCTTCGCTCTTGGCCAGCCACGGGCTAAAGGGAGGAATGTAGCTGCGGGCGGGCGTATGATGAAGAACACCTGCGATGCTACACGTCTATCTACCTGGTTTCTGGGGCTGCATCCGTGAGCATCAAGTACAGTCAGTCCGGGAGCTCACATTTACATAGCGTAGCGTCGCAGTGATCCTGCGTACGCGAACGGGCATACTGACCAGCCTGCTTGCTATGTACCTAGTGTAGATGTTTGGCATGCATGGTTCAGTTCCATGTTCACTTCGGCCAGGGCTCTGCCGGTATTGTTGTCGTCGCCTACAGTGCAAGCGGGGAATGACGAATGCAACTTCACTTCACTTCAGGCAATTATCAACACCACCACCGCCGCCTCTGTCCGCACAGAAGCCGAAAATATCCATCAAGGAGGCCTTTTATTGGAAACAGCAAACGCCTGTGCAACATTTGTAAAAAGAAAATTGACCGCTAGTTGGCAGGCATAATCAAGATAAACAGACCAAGGGAAGCCTGGTTATACGCCGGTCCTGCAGACATGTCATGCTATATTCTGCGAGGCAGCGGGGGAAGGAGATCCGGGACGGGGGAGTAAGCCGGACTCGATTGGATCGCATGGCTGAGGCCCGGGCTGCAAGGGAGGAATGAGACGATGGAACAGTGGAGGGGGGGAAACATGTGGTGTCTAGCCTAGGGGGGGTGCGTGTGTGTGTGTGCACAGCGTGTGCGTCGGCCGCAGCGGGGTAAAATGGTATGTAGGGTAGGATGCTTGGATGCCCATCTTGGGCCCAGACCAGCTGGCCCATCGGCGAACAAGATTCAACGGTTTGTTGGCCAACAATTTGATTGTCGTTCGTGTCTTCCTCCACGTCTGGGGCTATTGAATGCGAGCAAAGAGCGGAATTTCTTCCCGAAGGTGCATAGGAAGGAAGATATGACTTGTCAACCGGTACATGAGGTATACCGTCTTGGCTTATCGCCCACTGCACGTACCAATGCATACATCCCTTGACTGTTCCTTGTCGTCCTGCATGTAACTGCAGCAGGATGACCAAAAGACTGAAATTGCAGGTATCATCGTCCTTGTATTGATTTATTGGCAAGGTGCACGGGGGTGTTCGTAGGTCGTCCTGGACGTATGTATGTAGAGCAGGTAGGCAATGCCAAGAGTCGGGATTCCACTATAAGTGGTGGTTACCTAATGAAGTATCGGTATTCCATTGGCCGCACACCTTAGTTGGCAGCGAACGGATCAGAACCCTGGAAATCATACCTAACAGCAAGGCAAACAAACACTTGACGAGAGCCCGACTATATCAAAGCATGGTGTCCCCTCTTTGGCTGTCGCGTAGCGATGCATGAGTGCGACGTTGTCCAGCAAGCGGGATTGGATGCGATGCCTGGAAAATCAGTAATAGAAAGGTAGCAGTACCTGTCTGTACCGGTACATTGTCGCCAGGGCTGAACGACTGGAGGATGCTGCAGCTGGTGGTGATGGGGTCACAATTGGAAAACCAAAGACGTGCAAGGCTAACCGACCACCAATGCCCAGAAAGAGATCAATTGATGTGATCTCATCTCATGTCCTTGCTTGCGCCTTACCCTCGCAGATAGATACTTTCGGATTTCCAAGGGGGATCAGATTGGGATTGGGAACCCTGGAAGGAGGGTCGGCGTCAAGTCGAGCTCGCAGTGTGGGCGACCGACCGGTAAAGAAGGAAAAAAAAAAAAAAAAAAAAAAGAGGGAAACGCCCAAGGCCAGGGAAGATCGCTGGAGATATAACTGGGGTAATCAGCCTGCGGGAACCGCTTCGGCTCGCTGCATGCATTTTGGGTCACGTGAGTCCCCGCCAAGGCCCATCTGATTGGTTCCGAGTGGATCGACCATCCAGGCTGGCCAATCACGATTCAAGCTCTCGACCAGCCCATTGTCCTGAGTCTTGACAGTGTTGACTCGGATGGCGCATCATACCGACGCCCCGCGGAGCGGTGTGCTATTGCTGCAGTAGTCTATTTACAAAATATCCACTTGTTGACTAGGTGAAAAAAAAAAGATATATTCGGACATATCATGAACAAGTTGGATGGAGAGCTGAGTTCACCGTCAGCATCTGGTCAGCGCTAGCCTCTGGAGAGGTACCCTGAATGGACAGAGGTGCTCATCACGGGCGTCCGGTGCTGTTTGGGATCAGAACATCTGACCCCTTGGCTTTGCCATCTTCGTCAAACCCGCCGTCCACGTCAACCCTTTCGATGGACTGACGTGTGTCCCTCGAGAAATATATCAAGACGTAGATCTGTGCTGCTGTCATCCGTCCCTCTGGATGATATGGACAGTCCATCTTGGGAGAACCAACGTCACAACCCGGTGATCCTTCCGGGCTATCTATTAGTATCTGCAGGTGATTCAACCGCCAACCTGCCAAGGGTCCCAGCTGCGATGTGTGTCAGCAAGCTGTGGGTATCGTGCTTATTGGCAGCCCCCTTGGTAGGCTGCCTACAGTACTACGGCCAAGTATCTGGGGAGCCAACAAATGCAGTCTTCGTCTAATAAAGGTTTAGTTTCGTCGGAGGCCATACCGCACATAGGTAATACATAGCACACACCAAGTTGGTAGCCTCCGTATTATCGCCAAGCCTTTCTCGGGAGAGCCAAATAGCACAATGATCTGAGGTTCATCTATGCCAAGCCCGTTCGCTACCACGCTCATCCAAAAGGTACGACCGCTATATCGTGTGCGGTGGTTGGGTGTGTACTCTCCTCCACACAACGGTGTATAGTCTCCTGCAACTCGACGTTTTGGGACGTCAACACAGTGCTGCGGCTCTCGTGGCAGCCACCCTGCTGCGGCAGCTCCATCGTGTCTTGAGAGGTATTATCATCACCTATCGACCCAACACGCATCCACTAATGGATAGATCGCATACAAGGGTAAAGAAGGCATCAGCCCCTCCGTGCTGTGTGTATTGGTTGCATTCCTATGGACTAGCTCGATACCACTGCATGCGAGCTACGGGGAATGAAGGGGGCATGCCCATTCTGCTGGGACGCCCCTTTCGCAAAGCTTACCAATAGTCAACAGCAAGTAAAATATGGCAGACTGTGAGAGGATAGACATTCTTATCACTCTGCGATTTCCTTGCTCGTGGACCACAGAGTACAGCTTGACGACGAAGCCTGCTGGGGGCATGTAGATCTATCGTGACTCGCAAAGCTACTAGACTCGGGACAGGGGGTTGGACCAATGGGCCGCTGTACGGCATACAAACTTAGCGCGCACATATTCCGTCCGTGAAGCGGAGAACATTCAGACGACTTGTCTGTCCCCTGTTCTTGTCGCACAGAACTTGTCACTTTGCGCGGTAAACTGCTTCGCTCATACTGTATCCGCGGTGGTGGAGCTTTACAGGATCCCCCTTCTTCCGATGCTGTGTGCTCCAGCAAGCTAAAATCGAGTTCGGCTCGCCTAATTTTGGCGCTGTAGTAGAGATTCACCGCATATACCACCAAGCGCGCCCCGATATGGGCGTTAATATAGGTTGATCGTTGGAGAGTGAGATGGTGGGTACGCGACGGGACACAAGTTGAAACATGGCCCATGGTCTCGGCCCATGGGTGTTTGCTTCACGGTGCGCGGATGCACGCAAGCATGCTTTCCGGGGACGTGGTTGAGTTTGGCTCTTGTGCTCACTTTAAGGTTTGGTCTCATCATGATAGGTTGAGTTCAGGTCCAGGTTGATTTGGGAGAAATAATGTTGCCTTTTTCTTCTCAAAGGTCTTGGATGCATCTTGCATGGAGTAGTACCACGTGGTACCTTGTAGGGGCCCGAAGAAGGTTATGTCGTGACGGGATCTGGTCTCTTGAAAGTCTTGACGTGTATGGGCAACCTCAGTTGCCATCGCCAAAGCGAGATGTGGTTGAGCTTGACTGAACGGTCAAGATACTACAATTTCGTTAGAGCACTGCTACATGATTAGTATGTGTAACACAACCGATGCTTCTCTTGTCACGGCTCGAACCTCATTTGACTGAGACATGCCAGTCTGAGATGGCATGTGGTGTGTAGTATATTGCGTACGTAGCGTAAAGTTTACCGCCAGGATACTGGTCCATATTGCTTAGATAAGTATGCATGCCATACAGGGCAGCGGCGAAGGCACTTGAGGATACCGCCTGTAACCCTATCAGCCAATAAATGACGTGGCAGCCCATTCGCTACTTGGGACTCATGGAAACCCCATGTAGATGAACGGAGTCACCTTGGTGATGATAATTTGGGGATCCTGAACCGTTCACGCCGTAAAATAGATTATGAAGATATGCATGTATGATGATGTACCTGATATCCTGTATGCATGTGTTCCGTTTCCCATGCGGCGGAGTCGATGCCCTGATTGATTGGTTCCACGGCACAATGGGGTTTGGCTGTTATGCAGACGCCCGGGAGTTGGGGTAGTGTGACTTTCCCACTGCGAGAGCGACGTGTCATCCATGCAGGACGACGAAAAGAGACCGACCGAAGCTGCGTCCTCAGCAGGGAGGAGTCACTTGAGCAAACTATAGGCTGTTTTGGATTCCCACCGCTATCTCATTTATGCATGGATATGACGGGACGCGGGAAGAGCCTAAAAGCGGGCGAACTGCATACATGGTAGTACCACGGCGGTGTCTACCAGCAGTGTTTATGCGGGGAAGACGAGAAAGACAATGCAGTGAGAGAGTCTTCGTCCATCAATTGCCAACTTGAACATTCGACTGTCTGTTCGCCGCCCATTCACCACCATCCCAATACGTGGCAGGGCATGACAGTTGTGGCCAATTGATGCTTCAGATGGCTCTTACTTCATTCGAGGGGAAGGGCTCTGCTTGCCAAGTATCGTGAAATGCTTTACGCTCGGAGCGGGCGCCTTGGCGATCATCACATTAAATGCCGTAGGTGGTCACGTTAGGTACGCAGGGTGTGGGGACTTGACACCTAAGGTCAGATAGATGCCATGGATTTGCACTGCTGGTTTCCAGAAGGCAGACAGGCCTGTCACCCTGTAGAGTACCAGTACCTTCGGTAAGGCAACCAGGGTCCTGACCAAGGTGTGAGAAAATGGCGGTGTTTGGTGCTGGCTGCTGCCAAGCGAGCGTGTTGGACTCCCAAGGGGTCATACGTTTTGAGAGGCGCATGGGATTCCTTGGCTGTTTGCCATGCACCTCGGAAGGATTGTCGCGCGTATTGGCGGCACTGCAACATCAGGAAACCCAACAGAAAACGGTTTCCAAGGTAAGAAGTTGGCAAAGCGGAACATACCTGGCCGGCGGTATTCCGGATTGGGACGCGACGCTGACAAGATCACTGCACCCACCGTAGCTGGACGACAGCAAATGCAACCCAAAGCAGTAAATGGCAATCTCGTCCATTGGTCCCAACCACAAGGCCTCGCACCTCAACTGATCATGAGGGGTTACATCGACGATTGATTAAGCAACCCTTCCTACATCTCATCGGGTGGGGATGCAAAGACAACATCTGGCATGGCATGTCATGTTATGTACTACCCGTACTGCATGTACATACTTGCTGACATGAAAGAACCTCCCGCTGTGTATGCACATCAATGTTGGAAGCGAGACTTAAAGAAGAAGAAGAAGAAGAAAAGCTGCAGGCCATCCGAGGACGGGCGGGTAAATCATCAGTAGTATCCGGTTTGTAGTTGGTCGGGACGGCCGTGGGCGATTGTCTTGATCCTGTTCTCCCGTGGCGGGTGGTAGGAAAGATCGGGAAAGGGTGTGTTTGCGCGAGGAAAAGAAAGCCGGAAAAAGAAAGGCCAAGATGACGAGCCTACCAACAAGCGAGCTCGATGACCGGCCTAGGTGCTAGGCCATATTAGATAGGCTGAACGCCGTGTTGGGACCAATCAGAACCCGAGACGATGTGGCTGACCTCCGATGCAATGATTTATTCCATCAAATGGCCCGAAGGATCATGTGCGGTTGCTGGTGCGGAGCGAATGGATGACGGAGCCCAGAGTCGCTGGATGGCGGACATGCACGTGGATGAACGAATGAATGAATGAATGACTGATTGCTGGGCCGTTTTGCAATTGCAGTGGACTCGGGGCTGCTCCGACCGCACTGGAATCCATTAGAGGGGTCCTAATCTGACGCCTCTGGGTCAGGCTCTCCGACTCAAGCCGAGCAGGTAGGCGATTTTTGCATCATCTCAGCTGGACAGTCCAGTGCAGGTCTTTGCAGCGGCGCATCTGGAATGGCCCCCCTCCCTTACCTCGGCCATCTCACTTGTGGGCAACAACGTGGCCACTAGGGATGTTTGCATACCCCAGGGGCCCATCCGCCCTCACTGAAATGCTTCGAGAAGGCAAGATGGGGTCCTCTGTTTCCCCGACCAAACTCTGCCCGGACGGAAGGGCTGGGCCGTGACGTGCCGAGAGGCATCCTGTACTGCCCTGCGCTCTGGCATCAAACAGGCCAGGATATTGCCATTTGGAGGGGGGTATAGTGAAAGCAAACGACCAGTTTTGCTTGGATGCTAATGGTTACTATCGGCCAGGATTGTCTGGTCATCAGGAGTGCTAGAACATGCAACCATCCGTGCTTCGTCAGGTTTGTTGTTAAAAAAAAAAAAAAAAAAAAAGTCAGCAGTACTATCGCATACGCAACTTCTAGAGGTAGTTCTTGATGCCTTTTTCCCAGATCAGCATCACTGCAGGGACACCGTGGCCAGCCTCCAGCTGTAGTACCTGGTGTGAATCGGCGATCAGGCAGGAGGCAGCTTCAAGAAGCAGGTGTCAGACGGCGACCAGATGTAACAGTCTTCTTATTCCTTCCATTTCCTAGGTAAGTCGACAACTAGCGAATCCTAGGCCCTTCGGAGGCAGGCTTTTAACACATCTTAGCATACAAAAGGAGCGTTCTGCCGCTCCCCAACAGCACATCATCTAGCCCGACGGGACCTTGCATGTTGGTACGGCCTGGGCATTGGCGGTGCTAAGTGAGCTAGGGCATGGTTAGTGGCAATCGCAAGATCCTTAGCCGAGCCCTCATCTACCACCCAGCCGCTGCCTTCGGAGTTCTAGTGGAAATGGTCGGCACACTATAATGGTGTCCTAGGTTGAAATAACCACGATCTTGACAATCATTGGATCACGACGAGGCCCGCTCCTTCCAGTAGGACGACATAGTGCCAACGGCCTTGCTTCGGAGAGCTCCACGAGGGTAAGGGCCGCTCAGTCCATAATTCTTAGCAGCGCTGAACGCGAGCGGATATGATTGCGCTATGTTTGCAACTGCACCCCACAGAGCTGCTGGCGAAACGGACGCTGACGTGCTCAGGATTCCAAGGTTACCCAGCGCAGTGGCAGCCGCCATCGCTAGCACACAAAACAAAGCGGGTGGTGGTGACCTTGCACCTTGCTATCGCACGCGGCGGCAGGGGTAGTTCTCCATGTCTCCATGGGCATAGGGTACCCTTAGTACTGTTCTGGTATGTACCGAGTACGCTGTGAACACTTTTTTTTGATTTTGTTCGCTGCGCCGCCCTGCTAGTTAGCACTACGAGTAGCGGACGTAAACGAGGCCTGCCTTCGAGTCCCAATGCCCAATGCAATAATGATCATGGTTCAGTTCAAACCTGGATACCGCAGCATCGTGCTAGGTAGTTCAGTGTGCGTGCCATTGCAGTAATTCTCACGCCCGCCCTTTTTGTCGTTTCGGTCACTTCCGTGGCTGCCGGCGTATGCATGCCTGGGTGTACATGAAGGCCAGGGATCGCCATCCATTCCGACGCCTTCTCGTCTCGCGTAGATTTGGGTTTCAATGCTGGCATCGAAGGCCACTGCCGACCCTCGATGACGAGTAATCCAATGCCTTCCTCCGAAATCCTTGTGGCAAGCCGACGAGGTCTGGAGTTGTGGGTTGTTGTGTTCAGCCACATCCCGCAATGAAATACCTTAATCCTGTGCGGAGAGTCTTGACCCTGGTCTCTGGGCTCCATCTGACAGGTGTACATGTCATTTGACCCGACCCTGGCTGTGCATCTCCTTGGAGGGGGGTCTTTTCAACAATGGATAACCCCTCGATAGCCATCCCGCTGGGACCAGCTTCGATGCCCGATGCCATACCAAATCAGTCAGTAGCATGGTTGCGGGAGACAAGAGGGAGAGGGAAAAGGCTCGTAAAAAGAGGTGCGTTAGATCTTCTGGATCTGACGAACCAAAGATGCGAGCAGGGCTGGCCCGCGAGGAGAGAAATGGGAACCCGATGACACGGACCCGCACAGAGTCAGATACCTTCCTTCTCCTTCACGACAACATAGCTTACGAGAAGACCGGGATGGTTTTCACAGTTTGGCGAAAGTACTGGCGTACCTATTAAATACAAAGGCGGGGGGTGTACGAGCAAGGAGCGGTGTGAGAGCAAACGAATCGACAAGGTCTCTTGCAGGAAAAAAAGAAAAAGCAATGTGCGAGCCAGAGCACTGGGACCGAGAGGCGGACGAGCTACCCTCTTCCCGGCTAGTAGACATGCAGTCGGGGGAGGGGTCAGTTGGGGTCGAATGGTGCGCGCGCGCGCCCTGTATGCAGCTAAGCCAAGCATCGTGTGTTTGTGTGTGTGTGGACATATCAGATACTTGAGCAGCAAGAATCCTTCGTATGGGAGCATGTGCAAAATCGCCCTGTGACTGTAACCGTATGCATGTGTAGGGCCCCATTGTCGATTTGGAACACCTATAGCAATGCTTGCACCGAAGTATGTACCTATGTATGGTCCATCTGAACCCCTCAGGATGGGATTGGCCTGCTTCCTGGGTACTACATCAAGGAATGCATCCCTTCCATTGTGCTGTCCCGTTTCTCCTGATGCTGCCGTCCTGCCAGTTCGTCTCGACTTGTGCCAGTGCGATCCTAGGGAACACGTATGTATGTAGGCGTGTAGATTGGCAGCAACCACATGACTGAAGGTAATGGAATCGCCATCCGTTGAATATGCCTGGGTAGCATGCACCTAATCTAAACCCCTAAATTGGATCAAGCCGGACCTGTCACAAACGCATCGGCCCAAGCCATCATCAACTGATGGGTGGGAAGCTCCAACATCAAGTAAGCTTGTACCCCGGGTACATGCAAGTACATACCAAAACGGACCACCCACACCAGACTGGACTCACTCGATCTTGTCTTGTCATTCTTGATTGCAGCCGGCCCACGAGGAAACAGTGCACAGCAGCGGCAACTGAAGCAACACGAACCAACGATGGAGCGGCTGACTGCAAGCACTCTGCCACACTCGGACTCCTCCCTCTCCTCCTCACTTCCCCTTCCCTTCCTTCCCTCCAGTTGAACCAAGGCTAACTAATCCACGGCTGGCTTAGATGACCTATCGCAATTGTCTGACTCTACCTAGTAGTTGCTACATAACGTACATGCTTGCCCCGTAGAGCGTTGCCGGGCCTTGGCCTGTTAAATTGTCCTACCGTTGTCAGTGTGACCTTGCATGTCCGTTAGTTTCATTTACTTGCACTGGCGGGCTGGCAAGGAAGCCCAGAAAACCACCTCGAGCAAACGGCGCATGTCTGCTGCCTCTGGCTGCCTGGTACCTATCAATGGGTTACTACCACCACGGGACAAACCGATCCTTCCGCTGCAGCCAATATGCCACTGCTGCTGGCTGCTGCCACTCTGCTGCCCATTGCAATTAATCGGACCCTGGTGCCTTTTTGAATTTGAGAGACAGCATCGATGTAACGATAGAAGGGCGCGACTCAAAAGGTCCGAGTCATCTCCTCCAAAAGCGGCAAAATCTCAGATCTGAACCAAGGTCCCCTGCACGTCCTGCGTCATAGCCGATGCTGCTCTTCGGCACGGCTCGACGACGTTTGAAGGCGCAATTCCCGCGTCTATGTGAGACATTCATAAGCAGCCCACCTATGTTTTATTCCCCTTCTCCCACGCTTCTCCTTGAATTGCATGGTTCAGCTGCCGTAGTCATCGCTGTCGCCTACAGCTCAATCAATTAAAAAGAGAGACAAGGCGAAAACAAGAGCAGGGGAGGGACAGGAAAGAGAACGCGCGAGCGAGTTAGAGAGCGAAGGGGCGAGAGAGCGAGAGAGAGAGAGACAGAGAGATAGAGAGCCGACCAGCCAGCCAGCAGAAGTCCACAACCCACCGACCAATCCTTTACCTCTACCAAGATTCGCACCGCTCCAATTGCTGGGTATTCTCACTCTGCATCGACATTCTGGGGTTGTCAAACAGCATGAGGCAGGTTGTACCACGGCAGAAAAGCACCGCCATTTTCCAGCAGGCTTCGATCGAACCAGTTTGGGACTTTTATCAGCTGCGGCCCGTCCTGCGGCCTGGAAGGTCCGTCCGTACTGGCGGGATCCGGGATTAGACGCCCCCAGACTTGGACCTGATTGGCAAAGGATCCGCGGCTTTCCTAAACAACTCTTTTTCCTCTTCTCTTCCAAAAATTCTGCCCTTTGGAGAGGTTCCGCCCCTCGGTACTGTACCCTACACTACCCAAACCTTGGCCCATTGCCACACATGCATACAGGTACATGCTAGGAGGAGCCCTACTTAGCGACGACCTAGTTTCCTGTAGGCAGCTGGAGCAACGCCCCTAGCACTTGCGCGCGACACACCCACCCCTGCCCTGCCCTTGTAGGTACCTGTACAAGCACTGCAACGCTGCATGTACTGGGGGCCCTCAAGTGCAGGTGCTTGGTGCTTTGGGGGAGAGGCAACTGGGAGCTCTTCTGACTGACACTTCTCTTCCCATTCCACATCCTTTCTTCCGCTGCAAGCCAATCGATCCCGGAACTGGCGAACTACCTGGTTGACAGCAGAAAGCTCACCATCAACTCCCGTTGGCGAGTCGAGTCATCCCTTGGGGGGAACTACTAGAGGCGCCTAGATCCCCTCTTGCCCGCCGCCGTCGCCCGACCTTTTTTTTTCCTGCCTACTGCTACTCTTTCTCACCTACGCAGATAGACTGACACCACCATTCATCCATCCCCCAGGGGAACGGGACCCTCGCCGCCTGTCTTCCTACCACCAGACTAGTAGTCCATGGTCACCGACTGACTGGACGGCCCTTGCGCAGCAACGCGAAGCGCATCAGAGCAGAGCCAAGCCAAGCCCACACACCCGCATCATCTGCCATTAATCGCGGTTGACCAACATTACACGAACGAACGGCCTCTCCTCAGTGCCGCCCTTCTTCGCTCTAATCACCACTGCTACTACAACGTAGTAGTAACACCGGGGAGACACACAAGGTATGTGGACTGTTTTTCTCTTTCTGCTTCTTTTTTCTATTGCAAGCTGGGGGGCATCGCATCCTGTCGCATTGGTCTGGTTCCTCCGATCTGCAGGGTCAGCTTGGACGTCGGCTCGATTGGCACGCTGTCTGTAATCGGTATTCGGTCTGGGGAGCACAAGCACCCAGCAGCTTCTAACAGCCAACCTCCCTCGTCGTTCATTCCCACTACCTTCCTCTGCTGCCGAATGCGCATTTTGCTGTACGGCGCTGTAGCGGTCTCGTTCTGTCGAAGAATGCACTTCTTTGCCATTCTCCCGTCCCGTTGCCGGCACTTCCCCATTGGACTTGAGCTACATATTCTACGGGTCTGTTTGATGTTACATGTACCCAGAGAGTAGGTAGCGAGAGCAACGAAACGAGAAAGAAGGAACCAGCTGCGCCTACGGCCAAATGATGTTATTGTTTGCAGCGCCCATGCCCTGCAGCTCTGCGTTCTCCATTTATTTTTAACACCGTCTATTTTCACCACTGGCGCATTCCTTAAAGTACTGACGTTGGGTGTTGAAGGGCTCTGACTCGCCAGACTCAAGGGAGATCCCGCACTCACATAGCAGACCTGGCCTTCCCGGCATTTAAGTAGGCCCCGGTCCCGTCCGTCTTGCGCTCACCACGGTTGGCCCCGCCACTCCACCTGCACCACCCAAAAACTTCGTGCCCGTTCCTACTCTGCATCTCTCCACTACGTCCTTTTCTTCCCTCACTCCGTCGGAGATTTGCCCAGGCGGAGCTGTGTCTTGCTTCCCCTCTTAGCTCTTACTTGTTCATCCTTTAGTCGAGGTTGTTCAAGCGCCGCGCGCGCAAGAAAAAAAGAGAAAGAAGGAGACAGAGAGAGAGAGCAACGTCTTATTAGTGACCGATTTGCCCTTGCACTCGTCCTTCCTTGTGGACGCGTGCGCTGTTCGACCTCATATCGCGTACTGAGGCAACCCTCCAACCCGACAGTTCGCGGACGCCTGCTTGGATCCGGCGCGTGCGTGCGGTGAAGAGACACACTGGTGTGCTTGCTTGCTGGTAGTCTGGGCCGTTCAGCTACATGCTCCGAGGCTGGTGCAAGCAAGCACTTACACACGCATTGTCATCCCGCCAGGTCCGACCACTCTATTTCAAACACTAGAATAGAGAGCACACCGAGCTACGTGGGTTTCTACCTGCAATCTTCACCCTGGCGCCCTCCAGCGTCCGTCATCGTAGTATGGCAGAAGACCGTCGCAGCAGGGGACCAAGACACGACCATAACGACGAGTCGCAGTATCCTCCTCCTCCGGGAGAAGAAGACGAGCGGTCCAGATCTATTGCATATCATCCTCGGTCACAAATGGCATCGGGAGCAGTGACCCTACCGTCTATCCAGGACCCTCGTGGTTATCCCGCCCAAGGGGGACAAGGGTGGGATCCCAGGGGCTCTGGTAGTTACGGCACGTCGCCGAGTTCTTCAAATGGTTACCCGGCGGAGTCGAGCAGCAGTCACCAGGGCTCTTACTCTCCAGCTGGAAGCGGTGGTTACGCCCCACCGCATGCATATTTGCCGCCTGTCCAGCCTTCACCTCAAGATACCAGAGGTTCTTATCCCCCAGACCCGCGTGGGCCGCAGTACTACTCCGCAGCGCGCCCAGCACCTTATGGCGCAAATGCTGCCTACGACTTTGCATATCGGCCTGAGCGAGGACCACCAGGCCAATATCCGCCGGATTACGGTCGAGTTGGGCAACAGGTGATGCAGCCCTCTGCGCCGCGGCAAAGGACATCTATTGCTTGCAGGTATTGTAGGCGACGCAAGGTAGGTCGAGCGAGTCCCATTGTTCATAAACCACATGGACAAAGCCCCGCCTTATTTGAATAGTATACTAAATACCATTTTAGATTCGATGCAGTGGCTATCAAAATTCCCCTGGCGGAAAATGTACCAACTGTATAAAGATGAACCAGGAGTGTATATTCCAGCCGGTGTCCTCTTCTACATCTACTGCATTCGTACCAGTATCTGCGCTTCAAAACGGGATTCCGCCCGGGACTCAGCTTTTCGGCGCGTACGGTCAGCCACTGAGTGGCCCGTCGAATGCCCAGCAAGGAGGCGGCCCTTATCCTACAGGACCCCCTGGGTACGACCAACCCTTGCCATCGCCGACAGGGTCGTTTAATTCTTACCCTGAAGAAAGGGGAGAAAGTTCAGGAAGTGTGGCAGGTGTGCGGCGCCAACGACCACCCGAAGAGGAGCATAGCATGCGGTTGCCGCCTCCGACCACATTCCCCGACGACAATTCTCGAAGACGCTCTCCATCGTCGAGTAGTAGCCCGAACCATTTGGCTCCGTATGCGCCACTTGCGGTACAAGGAACACAACCTTCAGGGTATGATAGCCGCACTCCTCCGCCGAGGGGCGGATCATCGGGGCCGCCTGTGAGTGGTACTTCGGCCAGCTCTGTCATGAGTCTGGGAAACATAATGGATTCGGGCAACGATATCGACAAAGGCATGCTGGGTCGGTTGAATCGACGAGGGAAATAATGGATTTATACGGCCTGGCTGTCCCCAGTGGATGCGATTTGTACGTGGTTCGATACGACAGGCACGAGGCTTACTTTCGAAGACTAGGCTTCGGATCATTTTACGCGGGCGATTCGGCTGGATTCGGATTCTCGCCTCACTGCTGCATTTGTTCTGTTCGTTCGACATTGGGAGGTGAAAGCGCTAGCTCGGTTGGTCCTATTTTGACCATGTTAAAGAAATGCAGGACGGCTTTAGATCACGTTCTAGTTTGGCAACAAACACTGTTAGCGGGTATATCAAATTTGGTTTTGTTTCCGCGAAGGGTTCAAAATGTTATGGGATTTCAGATTGTTTCTATGAACTTGAGAGAAGACGAAGATGGGCCTGCCTCGCGGCATCGACTCTGCGATTTGCTTTGTTGTTTTTTTTGCTGCTACTCTGATTTTTCCCAGGAACATATTCGCGAGGAAGGAGGATGAGAGGGGTGAAAGATGAGATACACGGAGAGAAGAGAAGAGAAGAGAAGCAAGAGTAGCGAGATGGTATCGTGTCCGGATGCTGGTTGCCAGCGGGTATTCATGCAAGAGCAAAAGGCGCCGAGGGCTATATTGTGTCTTGTCTTGTCCGTTGGTTGACTGGCATGGGCGACTCGGATGGGGGGCCGTGAAGAAGGCTTCTCGATAACGGCCCTTGTTGCTCGGATGGAAAAGGAAAGCTACCTCCTCAGCATATGGCACTGTACATAGAGAGAACAGGGTAGTCTATCTCAAGCAACCCCTCCCCGTACGGCGTAACCTATCGGTTGGTCCCTCGTTTTTTCTGGTGCGTCCATGCACCGTGGCTACCTATTTGTGCCTAGTTTGCGGGTGAGAGGCATGTTTCTGGGAGGGTGGCCCGGAAAAAGGGTGGACTGGCCCTGTTTGATAAGCACATCATGATGATGAGCGTAAGCCGGTCCCCTGTCTGGCTGTGTGCCGTCAGCTCCCCAACTGCGCTGGAACTATGCTGTTTTCGACACGCAGCGGAACCCAGGGCCGGCCGAGTAATTTCTCGCAAGCCACGGTATCCCGGCATGCTTCCCTGCTGCCGTTGCACCGGCCGCAGGCGATTAAAGTAGGCGGGAAAAGGAATTGTGGCCTCTTTTTTTGTTTTTTATCTGCACCACAGTCGTTCATTTCGTTCTGACTAGTAAAGTAGGTAAACAGGTACTAATTATCACGTCGTTGGCTGTCTACTGTCTGTCTGGCTGTCTACTGTCTGTCTGGCTGTCCGTCTGCGCCGCGTGGGATAGAGTCGAGTTGCTAGCGGCAAACCCGTCTTGAAACTAATTTGCGACCAAATTTCCCCTTGACAGCTGCGCCAATGTCGACGCGTGACTCTCCTAGATGGCCAACCTACAGCTTTATGCACCTCAATAGAAGTCTACTATCTACTCTAATCCACCCTACTGTGCATTGCAGGAGGAGGAGACGAAGCGAAAGGGGGACAGGAGAGAATGGATTTAATGGTCTAGAACAACCAACAGCATCAACCATTGCTACCTTGCAGATACCATGAATGTTCTGGAATCATCAGACGAGAACGAGAGCATTTGAGGACCTCATGCAGTTGGTGGCAGATGCAGTCAAGTCGCGCCGAAGGGAGCCCCCCGCTACTAATGGGACACGCCAGCGAACACCATCCACCCACCACATGTTTCCTTGCTGGTGTGCCGCCTCTCCCCAGCAAAGGTTTTGTGGATTGCCGCAGGAGGCGTGGAGGCTGACTGATTGCCAGCGTTTGGGAGAACGCCCACATCTGTCGTAAGAACGTGCGCATCCGAAAGTCTAAATCACCTTTCTACTGCCCGACAGTCAGCATCCCTTCAGCTGTTCGTCGTGCTGTCGTCAGTTTCGGGGTTATTGGGGCGTACCTGATGGTACCTGGTGGTAACTATTTGGTATTTGTACCACGAGGCGTTGGCCCGGATTACTAAACCCGACCTCAGTCAAGGTTTGAATTCGCAGGGCAATTAATTATGTAACTGGCGGATGTTCCTCCGAGGAAGCTACCATCTTGTTACTCCTACTGCCTACATGTGCGTCTGAGACCTTCCTATCTTTTACCTGCTCCGACCACTCTAGAGTCCTCGGCCAATATACCTGCTCTGCTGAAGTGAAACCTCGCTGCGACTACGAGTCAACTGGCTACATGATATGACGGCATGGCTGTTTGCAAGCTCCAGCCAGTAGTGGCAATCAACGACACCAGCGGCTAGATCACCCGACCCGGACGGCTCAACTCAATATTCGTTCCACCCGCAGCAACTGTTGGCGACGGTTGCCCGCACCCGTCCATGGTGCTGGGTTCGAGCTGTTCGGTCTGGCAACCACTACGAGTCATAAAACAGCTCGGGTCGCTTTATTTCTTTCGTCTTCGGGTTCTTGTCCTCTGCGTCTTCTGCTGATTTGCCAACCAATAGATGGTGGTGTACCATTGTTGTCTGCTACACATACCATACTCCTCCGAGGCCGCGAGCCCATATTTGATCTACCAACTGACTGACTTGCTAACCTCCAACGCGCCGTCGACACAGACACACTACAGAACCCGGCCAATCTACCTATCAGAATCTCCAGGTTATTTACCGAAACGCCCCTTTTCGAGCTCCGAGTGGTCTCCAGTCAGACTTCGGTTACCCTGCAACAAGCAGCCTCAGCATTTCGATACCAACCTTATCACCTCCTCGCAGACCTGCCTGACTTGCATATCTGCCAGTTTCTGCCGGTGGATGCTTGCAAGTCCGAGAGAGGATTCCACGCATATATCCCTTTGCCTCCCGATGCCAACCGCGCCTGAAGAAAAGCGGCGATTTTTCAACTACCGTGAATATGCGACAGAACCTGGGCCACAACGTCGTTAGGTGTCCTAGCGGAGGTTATGTTACATTGCTTGTTACCCTTTTCGCCGGGTGACCCAGTTATCGGCCGGTAGACAACACGACGGCCCCCTTCGATAAGACTTCTCGTATACAACTCACTCCTCTGCAAGCCAACTAACCTTCTCGCGAATATCACAGGGACTCTCCCTCGTCTCCGCAAGCACTGCCGTCGCGTCGCGTCGTTCCCAGGATGCGCGCCTTATACGATGCGTTCGTGACTATAATCGTTCGAGCTCCACTTCCAACCCCTGTCGAGACCCACGACTCGGCCCGGTCGCGTGCATCGGGACCCATGTGATGCTATACTCGAGCGGCCGCACCTATATGAGCCAGATCGGAACAACATACCGCACTGCACATTGCGTTGTGCTTGATGGCTAAGCTGCGATGGCTACTACAAAATATTCTGCATCTTGCTTTGTCAGGGTGGATCTCCTTTTTCCCCCAGTTCGCACAATTGGTGACAATTTGACCCTATCCGGAATTGGGAGCTCGGTTCACGATCAAGTCAAGCTTCAAGTAAACATGCCCTTTACTAATTCTCGGCGCGTAGACTTTCTTATGGTTGATGCTCGCAGCGAAATTCGGGCTCGAGGATATTCAACCTGATAGCCATACTAAGCCAAGGGCTACCTGCATAGCCGGACGACGGTAACAGACAGACGATAAAATCCTGTTGAATCTCGTGGAGGGAGTCACAATACTTCAATACTTGCTGTCACCGTTGGCCATGGTGTGCGACACTCGTGATGCCGTGCTGTTCTTCTGCCAGTATATTCCGGTAGCCTCGCTTCGAATAATGATTTTTGATTTTATCACTTGTGAATACGGACCTCTACCTACCCCTAGGGCATCTCTTCCACTCTATCACATATGGCCTTATACTATCCGAGTCCTCTCGACCTTTCTACTTTGTTCGCGCTGCTACCGCGATATTACTAACCAAGATCCAACACTAGGCCACCGCTATCCCCAGCTGTTGGCTCGGCCCCCTTTTTCAGATGGAAATAAGAATGCATGCTGTCAACACCACAGTTTGTAACGGACTGTTGAATTACGTCCGACTTCAACCAGGGGGGAAAGGTATTAAATCGTACGAGAAGTATGGCCCGGGGGCAAAGAGTCAACGCCAAAGAATACTTCTCCGTTTAGCCTGAACATGGGGAAGCCGGGATACTAGACAGTTAACAATTTACCGCGATGTCCGTACTGTTCAGAAATTAGTCAGTCCAGCATCTATCTGGAATGTAAAACGACGTCTGTTGACCGTATGTATGGGTATTCTTCCTCCCAACTTGCTGAATGTCCACCAAGTCTTTGAACAAGGACTTGGTTTTCACCAAATTCGTAGGACTTCCTATGTCAGCAATGCGTCCCCCAACCATGTTGGCAACAACATCGGAATCAAGATGGTGTTCAATTAATGGGCACCCGCAATCGCAGTCACGCCATCGAACTCGTCATGAATGGCCTTTTTTCCCCCATCATATTTGTCGTATGTTGGTTGACGCTGGAAGACAAGTCGGTCATTCATTCAATCGTTCGCTCGTGGGCTCAAAGGCTGTCTCCTCCGTTGCGCCATAAGACAAATGGTTTACCTGCTTGCCGCTTCATCCAAGAGCACAGTTTTTCTAGGCTTCGGAATCGCTCGAGCCAAGGCCAGAAGCTGTTTCTAGCCTTGACAAAGGTTGTCCAGAGTGGTGGCAGCCCGCCGCCCGCCCGCCCGCGTCCTCCACCACTTTCCGCATCTGGCTGGACCTTGTCCAGTGCCGGGCGGAGGACCGTATCCGAGCACGCGCCCTTCGGGTCGAGGTTGGCGGGCTACGGCGCTGTGAAAGAAGAGCGGCTCTTGGGGGGTCGTGTTAATCGCAGATCGGACAATCGGATGGGGCGTAGTGAACCTACGTCGACCCATCGATCCGGAATCGATCACGTCGTTGGTTTCGCCATCCTAGTCAAGGACCCGGCCAAGATTCTCTTGACCGCTGCCGCAGTGCCCGTTGATGGCGACTTTCTGACCAGCCGAGATTTCAAGGATGCAATCCTTGACCGCTGTGAGGTTGGCCTGCTCCTCGGTTCCCGGCGGCGTATGGTAGTTTGCAGTTACTGCTTGGAAACTGAAACGACCCACCTGTGGCTATTTGGAGGGCGGCGGCGTTGTGTGTTTGTCGCTGTCGTCGCTCGGGCGGTTCTCGGAAGGCATGTTGGCGTCGAAAGCCTTCATGCGAGAGATGGCAGCGAGAGACGTCTCGAGGATGGTGTAGTTGATCACCATCAATTTGAGCTCCTGGTCGAGAGGCATGAGCTGAATCAGGGCAGCCCCAAGGAACCCTCCCTATGAGGATGTGGACGGTATCCGTGGCGAAACCACAGCTACAGGATAGCCATGATGGCGATGATGAGTTCCAAGACAAGCTGAATCCATCGCTGGACCATATACAGGAGATAGACGGGCTTCTGAGAGGCATCCGCCGTGTTGTGGTTTGCCTCGATGGAAGGTCTGGCCCAACCAAATGTGCGAATGGCGGCTAGGCCTTGTATCATCTGCCGAAGGTGTGTCTGCAGCGGGTTTCTTGCCTTGAAGTTGAGAAAGCGGAGTTGTCTCGAAGTTTTCAGGTAGAAGCTTTGGACCAAGGGCAAGATGGCCAGGAGAAAACGGTAGACGATGGCCACGTACGGTGCGGCTACGGCTATCGAGATCATCTGGACCAGGGCCACGAGACCAGCCGAGAGTGTCTCCAAAAGAGACATGGCATACCACCATCCACAAGTATGATATCTTGGGAGAAACTATTTGTTGTGACGCCGGTGTCTACCACCTTGAAGAAGGACTCGGGCGCCCAGATCATGGCGTGGAGTAGGACTTAATAGAGCGACGTGCCGGCTCGGACGACCAGTAGTTTAAATTGAACTCCGAAAACGAAGCAAGAAAGACTAGCGCAACGTCCTGGAAGACAGCGAAGATGCTCAGATAACAGCCGTCGTCTCATCCATCGTTGTAGGATGATGACTTTGAGCCGGCCGAGGACCATTGTTGAGCCAGACGATGCCAATGGTTGGGAAGACGGCCCCGCCACACGTGAAAGCGACGAAAACTAGCAACCCTCCAAAGACCAATACGAGCGGCCAAGTATTGGTATATGGGTGCGTCCCCAAGTTGCCGTGTCAAGCCCTTTGCAGGTTCGGTGGCCGTATGGTCCCATCCAGGCCTGAAAGAACCTCGTCGGCGATGGCCATTTGCTTTCGCGCATTGAGCGCCCTGGCCTGGCCATCGCGACTCTCTGCTACTGTCCGCCGCTCAGGCGTCTGCCGTTACTGCCAACATTCGGTGCGCTACCCTGCGGAAGGGCTGCCTTTGTCCTTTTCTAAATCCAAGGCATGGATGACGGACTCCAGCCAGATACTGTCGAAGCTGGAGGAACCTGTGATGCTGTCGATGAATGTTCCGTACATGACGAACGGCTCTTGGACACAGAGCGCAATGTTCATGTTGTCGCCTCCTGAGGTGAAGATATGACGAAAATCTCCCCGTATGCGACAGCCCGCCAATGAGTGCCCTAGCCAGAGTGCTCTTCCCACTTGCCATGGGTCCGATAATCATGGCCATTCAAGAGGATGGGATCTCGGGATTGACGTCCGTAAGTTTCGGCTTGGGCGCGCTGCCCATCCGAACTCGCCGTCGCGAATGGCAATAGCGTTGCTTGATCCAACGAGAGACGGATCTCTAGGGTGGGCGGCGATGTTGGACCGTCCAGGCCGTGTCTCTTGGCGCCGGCACCGGTCCGGCGTACCTCAGGGTCGATATCAACGTTATGGGATCCAGGGTTGGCAGGCACCCAGTACCGACGCCCGAAGTGGGATGGTTCAGGGAGGTCCTTCGGCTGCTGCGAGGACAGGAAGGGATAAACGCTGTGAGCGCCGCTATTGTTGAAGTAAACCCGCAGTACGATCGGGAGGGGGGACAGACCGCGCTCCTAGCTGCACAGGTGGCCTATGGGACTTTTACGAATCGGGCCGTGACCTCAAAGACAAGGTGTACTACGAAACAAAAGCCAAACAGGCCGCAGGGTTTGTAGATTATAGACATTTTGTGTACACCGTCAACGCTGGAATTGTCCCCCGGACGTCCCCGTATGGACAGAGGCATCGAATCAGCACCTCAGTATTCCAAGTGAACTCTTGGACATATGCATTACTACCATCACCACCACCCAGTGACAGCTTGTGCTCATCCCAGTATTGGATCTACGCGTGAAACATAGCCGCGCAATTCCAAAGGACCCCAGAGTGTTAGTATTGCTGCCGCGACTTAGGAGTTCGGAAATAATATGCCAATTTGGGACCCTTTATCTCGAGTCATGGGGTAACTTGACATCATGCAGCAAGTCATGCATGAGGTCATTTCCGGGGGCGACCAGAACCAGTTCTTGGACGAAAATAACCATCTCGTCGCGGGAATGCGGATCATCATTCCGGTACGAACGTGGACATCGACCAACTCTCTTTCTTCGTGCCCTTCGCATTTGCCACTTTATTGCCCATGATATTTCCCATGATCTGCATCGTTGAGATGGATGGGTGTGGCGTCCGTCTTATTCACCCCCTATTCCCTTTACACGTAACGTAAAGTCGCCCCCCAGCCAGATCCCCTCCAGTTCACAAACCCCTTCTTCTCATTCCCACCGGAACAGTTACACGGGCTTTCATCCCGTTCGTCCTATCATGTACAGTAGCTGTCCTTGGTCCTTGGCTGTGTGAAGTGTCCGTCCGAAAGAGCATGACACGGGGCACGTGGCGCGGGCAGAGCGGGTCGGCCGATCCAACTGTTTCGAGAATGGACATCTACTGCCCGCTTTCGAAAAGTCATCTCATGGTAGCCCGAGCACGAGGCCCCGTTATGTAAGGATCCCCAGACGCCGGTGACTCGTACCGCTCGGCTCCTGCGAGAATGAGCTCATCCCTGAGACGAGTGTCAGTCGTCATTTTGATTGAGACACGCTGCAGTCGAAGTAGCAATAGTAGGACCTACTGGGTAGACACACGTCGCCCCCCACAAAGCTATGCTACGTAGATCAACTACACAAAGGGAACTTGCGATGAACATTTCTTCTCAGGCATGAGACATAGATCCAAGTGATAGATATTGTGGACGGCGTATTAGATTAAACCACCTGTATACTGCTTGCCCAAGCGCAGTAGCAAGTTTCCTTGTGTATCAGATGCTATATCCGTAATTCGTAAGTCATGAGATTTCGTGCCAGAAGCAACGCCATGTACGCTCCCCTATTTGCAGATAACCTTAATAGCTCTCTAACGCCGTCCAGAACAGCAAGATGCCTATATGTATCCAGAGCCTTGGGGCTTCTTAGGTAAACCCCCTTTTATTTCTATCGCACCGCCGGTACAGACAATGCTATTTTCCATTTCACCCAATTATTCCACCGCCCTTCCATGATCAATCAGCCTTCAATGGCCGTCTCTTCCCGGACCATCAGCTGGCCCTCTGCATTCCGCTCAAGCACAAAACACCTCTCGGCGTAGATGCCCTGTTCATTGAGCGCCCTCCAGCCTGCATCCAGGCGGCGGACGAGATGCTTACGCCAGCCGCCCACGTTGATTGTGATGGAGCGCCAGGAGGCGCCCTGTTTTCCCCGTACCAAAATGCCGAACGTCTTCATCGCCGCCTCGTAGTCACGATCGGAATCGGGCGGGAGGTCCTCGAGCGTGCTGATGACCGTTTGGACATGAAGCGTTAGGGTGTGCAGCCGCGCGAAGCCGCAGAGGGCGCGGAGGAAGAGAGGCGGGTCGCACATGGTGATATCCATGTCGAGCTCCAGCGTGTGCAGGTGGACCAGGCCCCGGGAGAGTTGGACCATGCCCTCGATCCAGACAGTCGGGCACCCCTTGTACTCCTCCCCAAACCCGACGTGGTCGCGGAAGCGCAAGACCTCTAGCGAATTCGCGTGGCGGAGGAGGGCGTCGACCGGGAAGTACTCCGTATGGCAGGTGATCTTGAGAGTTTGAAGAGCACGAATCTGCCGACATAGGACATAAAGCCCCTCGGTGGCTTGGCGTCGCCGATCTGGGAGGTGGGCACTGAAATCCTCGCAGTGTAGTTCTTCGAGATCCAGGAGGTGCGCGAAGGGGACAGATCGGAGGAACTCGAATATAGGCACATCAACAAGCCTCAGGAGGCGTACTTGCGAGAAGTCCCAATGTTGCGCCACGTCTTCAGCGCTGTGGTTCCAGTCGTACGATTTCAGTACCAATTCCTTGAAAGCCGGCAGTCGCTCCCCGTCTGCGAATTCGAGTCGCGTTCCCTGACCCCTATCGACGTAGTGAAATGTATCGAGTCGCCTGGAATGCAGCAACAGCTGCTTCAAAGACTCGAGCCGCGTAGTAAGTGGTGGTTGAGGGTTGCCCATCTTCAGCGAGGTAAGAATATCTGATGGTATCGCCCGAAGATATGTGTCCTCCGGTTCGGACTCGAAGTCTCTCAGCGGCAGATCATCCACATATAACTTGGTTTTGTTATAGTCTATATGATGGCGGCTGAGGATGTCAGAGGGCACATACATGCCAGCATGGCAGAATTCGGCACGCACATACTTCCATCTAAATTTCGGTCAGTAAGAGTGACCAGGCGAAAAAGTGATATACGCGTAATACGAGAGGCGTACCTGACGGATAGCAGGCGATGCACGCCGCCCAGTAACTGTTTGATCCCTGCTGGGTCAAGGTCGCTAGCTACCTCGACGTGGTGGGTGTATCGGTACACATTTTGCAAGGCATACGGCAATGACAAGCTGATACCCGAAGCAATGATGCGCTCGGTCAAACGCAGATATTCGTACTTGATGGGTGTGACGATGGCGTCAAACCTCCTCGACAGAAGGCGCGCATTTGCTAGTGAGCGGGCGTCAAGATCCCTTAGCTAAGACATTGAATAAGTATCTGTTTGGTGCAAACTTGGTCTAACGGGCAGGGCGCAGGAGCAAGAGACGTACATGTGTGAGTACCAAGGCCAAGAGCTCTGTACTGAGATCGTCCAAGGACCAGCTGGGTCGCGCTGGGGGGAACATTGATATAGTGATTACCCGTCCATGTCCACTGTAAGAAGAATCCTTCAGCTTGAGGGAGGAAAGGGTCGAGGAGGACCTGCATATGACCTGGGTCGGGGCCATGTCGACTAAATAGAAGAGGTGGGAACAACCAAGAACCAACAGAAAACGGACACGGAAGAATTAGAGGTAACGTCAGGTCTGCCCCATGCCGCGTACCACTTGTGCAGGTTTCCTTGAGGGGAGAAGAGTCTTGTGGTATGACTGACGCTTGCAAGAACCCGGTTGGGCTAACAGGCACAGAAATAAGCGACAGCTGTACGAGATTGGGGCAAGAGGCTGCTGGTTGGAATATGCGAGAGCATGCAAGATACTTATCTCGACATGAGGTGGCCGGCAAACAGCCGTTTTGGCATCTGCACTCTGCAATGCTACGTCTAACTGACAGAGCAGGCTAAGCCGGATGGGGAGAAAATTACGAGAGGCTCGTCGTACAAAACGAGTGGCAGATTCTGCCGCTGCTGGGGAGGGGGGTCGCTTGGGTACCAGAGTACCGAAATGGTAGCGTGCGGCACCTGCAGCTAGACAGGCGGAGAGGGATCCGGAATGGCAGATGGGGATGGAATGGGACGAAAAAGTTGCCCGTGATGGAAGTGGAGGGATATCGGATAAGGTTGACGTCGATCAAGCATGGCATGAGCCAGGGAAGTCGGGCATCAGACAAGCGGGAAACGCAGGATATGCGGGCAGGTGGATGACTTACAGTAAGTAGGCAAAGGAAGGACGTAATTCAACCTGGTAATGGTATGAACAACGGCCGGCGCGGGTATGCCGGTAGGAGGTAGCGAAAGAGAGAAAGTCAGGACTTATTACTTAGTTGGAAGTAGGGCCCTAGTTGGAAGACTGGCTAGGGCAAGACTTCAATACCAAGACTCGGCCAGCAGCGAGTGATCAGAAAGGGAACATTCTGCGACTACTGCAGTGGATGTTGGGATGAACAGTCAGTCAGTTCGTCGTATGATGGGGGTCGTTCTCGCTTATTGGAGTTGGGGCCCAAGGGCCCAACAAGGAGCGGGCCTTGCCAGTTCGCGTATGTATTAGCATGTTGAAGAGCTCGCGAGGAGAGAAGCAGCGCGACTGGCAGGATCCCAAGGTGAAGAGGAGGAGGAGGAGGCGGCAGTCAGAACCTCTGCGGATATCAAACTCGATGATAGCTTTGGGGGCAGGGGTGCAACGGCAGGCGGGTCTTGTCGTGATTGGCTGGCTCCCGCCGCCTGGCGCGGGTGGGCACTGCAGCAGTCTGAAGTTTCGCAAGTATTCCCCAAAAAGAGTTGGGATCTAGAAAAAAACCGCTGCGCCAGATGCCCGGGAATCCAATCGCCCACTTTCCTGCAGGGACGGGGGGCCACAGGCTGCTGCTGGCAGGGGCAGAGAGAGGGTGCAGGGGTAGGAACAGCGGGAAAATAGCCAAGGCCCCCCACCCTAAGGTTAAAACTCCTCAGCAAGCGCAAGCACCTAAGCTAAGCAACTCCCCTAGCTTACATTTCCTACCTACATGTAGATTTGGAAGTATCTGCTTTATGGAGGCATGGTTACGTGTACTATACTGCTATACTTACTTAACTAAGTATACACATCGAAATCCGTGATAGCTGAATAGAGCGGAGATGCTCCTCAACACCCCTCACGATAATTTATAGTCAGAGACTACGGTGGGTTGAGGGCCCGTCCGGCATCTTGACTTGTCTACGTTAGTAGGAGTCAGAAGTCGGATGTCGGAGGAGGATAACGATGAAGCTCCGTGTGAGCCTCATACAATACATCATCGACGTCCTTTATGACCGACGTGTGTGCGTGCGTCTGGACAAGCAGCCAACCATTTGATCAGCCGATGGGCGATGCCAGGCAGGCTTGTTCCAACTTGGCTCTCCCATCCCAAGAAGGCATTACGTTTTTCCCAAGAAAGGTGCAAGAACAACATCATGAGATGATGGGCAAAGAGCGAATGAATGACGCCGGTTACGATTGGCAGAACAGCTTACGAACATGATCTGTACATGGTTGGCTTGGCCTGCATGCTGTGGCTACCCAATCGCAACAACTCTTGTTTCTCTCTCTCTCTCCCGCTAGCTTGCAGATTGACCCTCCCTCGCCTAATTTCGTTGAAGGGTCATCTCGCTCGAACGGTTTCCTTTTTTTCCTTCTTTTCGAGCAGGGTTCAAGAACGTGGCACCGCGAACACCACTCCCAACGCCAAAGCCCAATATATGTGCGAGGCCGAAAAGCAGAAAAATCATGTACGTCAGAAAGCAACACGTTCTAAATACAGTAAGGCCATTCCATTGCCCATGTTGACCAAGTCAGCGACATACATGATCAAATATAGAAGCAGAAGGAAAACCACGTTTCCGTGTTATTGAAACCAGGTGACAAGCAGATTACTGTACTGTGCCCTTCTTCTTTTTCCCCGGCTCTGTCCGTCTTTCTTTCCTTTGCCCCATAACTTGTTTCCCTGCGTGTTTCCGGTGTGCAAATTGCGATGTGCGATGCGCGATGCACGATGCTCTCTGCTCGACAGATGGTATGTGCCACGACGTTTCTTCAACGAAAAGGACGCTATTTCCATGCATGTTTCTAGAATTGCTGCTACCCTCGGGCGGGCGAACCAGGACCAGGGTCTCATGCAAGGCATAGCGCCAATCGCGCATTTGCAGGCGCGTGCTGCTTACCTGGTTAGTGTGTAGCACCACATCCCGTTGCGTAGCCAGGTAGCATTGCGAAAACAAAAACAAAAAAGAACAACAAGATCGTTGGTAGGGGTGGATGTGATGGATCGATGGATCGATGGATGAAAACAATATCGAGATGCGAGTGGTCACCAGCACCCGCACCCGCGAAATGGATCTACGAACCCCGGTCTGGACTGACTGACTATAACTGACTAACAACACCTGCAGACATCTCCGTATCCACTGAGAACACTTCGTATGTGCTGCGTGCCGGTAGCGAGAAGCGGTCAATACTCGTATTACTCACTGCAGATGGCCGATGAGGAGAAGAGACTCGCGTACATCTCCGACTCGACCTTCCCCTAGCTTCCTTTTTCCTGTCGCCGGCTCCATCACCAGAAGCAACCATGCTGTGTCGGACAACTGTTTCGGTACTATAGGCGATGGGGTCTCGCGTTATGGCCAGCATCGCCAGACTCGCTTATCTTGCCTTGCAGAGAGATTGATCGGCGTGCTGCAGCGCCCTCCTCAGCTCCTCCTCCTCGTCATGGACCAGAGCAAGCCCCCTGGTTACGGTCCAGGATCCGGCTTCGGGTCCGACTTGCTGGCCTCCACTTGTCACTTTGAGCCGGACTGGGAAAATCGCACATATGATATACCGATGTACCCTCTGTCCATCCTCGGCCCGCCTTTGACCTACAGTCTCGTGACAGGTCGGCGGCGGGTAGTCCCACGTGGGTGGCCTAGGCCTGTATACGGTCTGCACTGTGTGAAACAGCAGGGGGGGAATGCCAGTTGGTCAAAAGTCAAGATTGAGATCGCTCTACCGACAGTCATGAGTCTCGTCCTGGCCCACTGACGACATGGCGTGGTGGGCACAAAGTATGCATAAGGTAGCCTCTGCTGAAGGGAAAGTACAACATAAGTATTCATAGGATGATGCTACAATGCTACTTTAGAAAAAAAAAAAAAAAGAGAAATTTGCAGAAAACTTATTGGTATTGGAAACTCCAGAGCCGAAACAACATGGTATCCCTATGCAATGCTTGGCAAAAATCTTTCGCGAAAATATCGCATTTATCTGTTCCCTACTCTGCCGTCTTCTTGGCAGCCTTCTCAAAAAAAAAAACGCTATGAATCAGCAGCGACCCTCAAGGTCCGCTGCAGGAGAAGGCGAAGGAGAAGGAGAGAGGAAGAAGGGAGAAAGAGGTGAGGTCTGGTTAGTACCGGTATACTGTCGGCCCCTTGTTCTTCTGCTGCGTTGTGTCGGAGACGCTCTCTTCGTCTGGGATTCCCGGCATCCGGTTCTCGCCGCCGGCCGCGCCATGCATCGTCTCCTTTCCGACCGAGCTGTCTTGTCTTCCCAGATAGCTCGGCGTGGCGTTGAAACCCGGATGGAATGGTTCAAAGGCCAGCCGGGTGTCCTCGTTCAGGTATGCTCCCGATGAGCCACCCGGTGTCGCCGCGGATCCAGAGCCACCGGCTCCACTCGAACGGCTATCCGGTTGCGGGTCTTTGAAGGGGTCATCCTCCGCTCGCGGGGTGTGCGACCTCGACGGTCCGGCTATTGAGTTGTCGTATTCTCGTTCCTTGCCCTTCCCGTTCGATTTACGAGGGGGCATGGGCGGCGGGTCGTATAATTCTTCGTCCTCATCAGTGTTTATCAGAGGCGGCGTAGGGCGCTGGTTCGAGCCAACGCCATTGGGTTGAGGCCCTGTCGGATCCTGAGGGCTGGGGGTCTCTGCTGGCTGTCCTAAGCCGGCATGTTTCCTCGCATTCAGCATAGCTCTTTGATGTAAGCTCAACGCTGTCTGCAGCTGCTCGTTTGTATCGATCAGGCTCTCCATCGTATCATTGTCAGGCGTTGGGTTCTCGGCGGACATGTAGCCTTGTACACTCCGACTGGCACTTGTGCAACGATCTGCGAACTCCTTTATCAACTCATTGTCCAGGACCTCGCCAGGAGGCGTGTTGGTGACAACCTGCTGGAGAAGCTTGGCCGAGGTTCGTGCTTCTTCCAGACGGCTTGCCAGCTCGACGGGGTCTGGTAGTTTGCGGCTTTGGTGTTGGCGTGCAAAGTAGTTCTGTGAATGGGTAGTTGGATTTGGCGATGGTGCGAAGGGCGGCGTATTCTGTGGTTGCTGCTGCCCCATGGGCGGTTGGGGGTATCGTCCCTGAGGATATGTCAGGATCAAAGCTATTCGTACCCTGTAGATTTTTAGAGATGCAACTTACCCCCTTTGACGCCTTCTCCTTCTCCTTTCTCCACATGTCGATGACGGGTGTCATGCCTTCATCCCAGGACCTGGTGCTTTCGAAGGTATTCAAGCTCTCCATAAGCATCTGCATCACACTCGGGTCACGGCCGTTCCGCAGCAGCTCCTTCATCGTGTCGGCAAACTTCTGATCCATATTCCTCGTGAAAACCTCGCCCGGGTTGTCGACCAAAATGCGCATCACCATGATGGCATTATACTGGTACGACGGCTTCGTCCAGTAGTCCTTCTTCAGGTACTTGCGGACGAGGCGCGCGCATTCTGCGGCGGCGGCAGGCGACGACTCGGCGGACTCGACAATAGGAGGAAGATGGAGCACCTCATCGCCAGAGGCTTGGGGACCGCCGGATTCGCAGAAGGATTTCTATCGGAGGCAAACGGGTCATTAGTTCTTGGCGTGGTAATTAGATTGCGTAGGTGTCGACATACCACGGCCCGGGAAGCGACAGCTTCAGGCCCGTCACCTTGGGGATCATCGCTGGAACCTAGTAAAGCATATTGTGTTAGTGGGTTTGTTTCCTATCCGGGGCAGGGAGCGTGTGGTTTTTAGGATCACACACCATTGGTGTTCTTGCGCCGGATGGTGCCGAGCATCTTGCCCATCTTAAGTGACTTCATCGTGGCGCCACGCCTATTCTCTATCGCGAATGATGCTGGCGGTCCGAACGCTGTCGAGTTGATCGACTTCGGGGGGTTGTGTCAGCTAGGCAGCTGCGGTTGGTTGCTAGGTCGGCGAGGTAGGTTACGCGAAGGGCCGTCCACCAAGAAAGGGCCCCTTGCTCGAACGGCGGGGCGATCGAATGAGCCGGAGTAGTGGGATGTTGTTGTTGGCGCCTTCGACGACGGTCGCTTTCGACAGGATTGGTCTCTTGCGCCTGTATTTGTTGGCGCGGCAAGGGATGAGGATAGGTAGGGAATAACAAACGTAGCGAAACCCCGAGACAGATTGCTGCATTGATTGATGGTTGTACACTCGAGCGGCGTCAAACAGCCGTGTGTTTTATGATTTGGTGGGCACTGGTGCGAGGCTTAATATACATGTATTGTACATAAATAGTACAGGGGTCCAGTCCAGTGATCCCACCCAAAGTGCTACCCCAGCTCTTCTAGCTCTAGAACCGCCCTCCCGCTTGTCTCAATCCTTCAGTTGACTCTCCGTCTGCATCAGATCAAATAGCTATCGGTCATGCATCGACTTATGCAGAATCCCATCTCAACACAGCCGCTGTTGCCTAATGTCTCGGTCCAAATGGCATGCAAGTTTACCTCGCAACTCAATTCCAGGCATAGCATCTCGATGAGCACAGGGGGCACTTTCAACATTGACGTAGTTGGTTCTACCTACATGCATGTATCCGTGGATATGTTATTGGCTTATGTGGTTTTCTCCTCTTACATCCCGCAACGCCAATGTAGTTGGTTGCTAGTTGCGAAGCTGCTGCGCCTCGTTCATTCATAGATCCTAAATTGGCCACCAATCAAGCAAGCAGGCCAGCCCGCGGCAACCGACAAGAGCAAGATGCCTGGTGCGAAGGTCACTTTCTCTGGCATTGCCTTCAACCACCAGTCGACCAGTCGCGTTCTTTCAATATGCAAGTTGCTCAGTATAGATGACTAAGAAATCACCATAGCGTGCAGTACTGGCATGGCCTGAGTAAGACTAGACGTCAACCGCACACACGAACCTTTTTGCCCGATGCGGCAGTCCGCCAAGACACTCCCAGAAGCACAGCCGCACAACGACGCGCAACAACCCCCGTCACCTGCTCTGGAAGACGATGACAGGCACTTGACCACAACTCGTCGATATACTGCTAAGCCTTCTCTACGTACGCCATTCGCGGTGTTTTCGAGCGACGACCTCCACGTCAGCTCCGGGCAATGTCAAAGGCGTGGTTTCTACTTGCATGCCGGTATCCGGGCAGGTTTGGGATCGTCATCAGCGGGGGCGCTTATTGAACGGGAGAGCTGGGCGAGAGGGGTTATATCGCGACATCGTGCCCAAAAACGCCCCAATAGCTTTGTGCGCATCCAGTAACATTGATGTGCCCAGCTGTAGTAACTGCCGTGGATACGAGATTGGCATTTCAACCGCTTTTAGTTGTCCGTGCAGTGACCACAACAGGATGGTTTGGAATGTCTCCGTGGATAGCACTGACGTATAGCTCAAGGCCACAAAATGAACGTAAATCGTGAAATCGACCTTGCAAGCAGCTTTGATCTCCTTAGGAACTTGTATACTGATCCGTAATCGGGAATCCGGTCGAACTCATTATGAGAATCTAGAATAGGGGCTAGCAATTTTGAGTGTCACTCTCAGCTATCTCGTGAAGCTGGCCAGCTTTTCAAGTGAAGTGTCAGGTGGGAAAGATTTGAGCTGTAGGTTCGCTGCTAGTTCTTAAAATATGAATATGGCAGTCAGCACTTGCTCGGGTGACTTCCGACTGAGCTTATAGTAGGCACTACAAAGGATAGCACTCGCAACATAACATTGTAGTAGGGTATTAAAAGCGAACGCTAACGATCAATCACCATACGCAAGAGCTGAAGGGAAGTGTACCGCCTGCCGCGCCCTAGTCTCTCGACAGCAGGGCTTCCTCGCAAGGAAATTATAATCAAATCCTTAAGAAATAACAAAGGGGGGAACAAGGTGAAAGCCCAGGATCTATACCATGAAGTCTAGATCGGTATCGGTGAGAACTATTCGTTTTCCTTGAGTGTATTTGCGTTACTGGTATTCCCATTCAGTAGTACTAGGATAGGGGTATGCAACCCCATCACCCGGATGGCACCGATATTACCACGACCAGTGTACCAGTGAATTAGCAGCCCAGTCTAATGCCGGCACTTAGTTCCGTGGTAGTTTTCATCGTTAAGGGATGGCTGGTGTGGTCGAGAATACTCGTTCAAAGCGACTGTATGCTTGATCTCAGCTGCCTTTACCCCTGAGCTTAGCCACAAGCCGCATGTATTATGTTACCGTTTTAATTATGCTTATCGGAACTGCTGAGAAACGCTATCAAGACGTAAAGTGTTATAAGAGTGGCCATTGTTGGGGCTTGTGGTTGAAGGAGGAGATACCAAATGCACGGCGAGGCCACTGAAACATCACTAAAGAAATGGCGGGGTAGGCCGGAAGGAGCTATCCTCCATACTGGCCCACGCACGCATGCCCCCCTAGTCTTACGACAGGCTTGCATGGTAAACCTTTGGAGACTCATCGACAATGAAGCTCATAGTGATTAAACATGCAGGTTCGCCTGGATGGTGGCCGGTTTGTACAGTTTTCCTTGGAGTAGCTAAGCGACGTAATGATAGGAACTTATCACTCTGGTTGGTCTGTACATCAGGCCACTTGGCTTGTGCCTCCATATATCACAACTGCCATGCGATTTAGAGCAAAATCTCTCTCTCTCTCTCCCTCTCTCTCTCTCTCTCTCTCCCTCTCTCTCTTTGATCCCCGTGTGTGTATATATGTGTCTATGTGATGCGTTCCTTACATCGGCACACGCTCTGGTCGAGTATAACAGCATATGCAGAACTTGAGAAACCCGCAGGGCCACGTAGCTCACGACTAGAAATGTTCAATCGTCACCTCCTCTTTTCCCTACAGATAGTTAAGATGTCAGGTTAGTTGAGCATTTCCAAGGCTTTGAACACCATATAAATCGTGTTTTCTGCAAGACAGGTCCAACCCATAACCCTGAGCTACCCCGAGCAGACCTACCTCAGTGAGATAAGTCAACCGACACATGTTGATTGAGCCTTTTTCTGTTCGCTGCGCCCAAACTACTCGATAAAGTCAGATTGAGTCTTCGGTATTGCGTATATCATAAAAGCAGATCGAGATTGGTGGCTACAGTCAAGGCTGTCACGCCGACTGGGAACGCAAACGTATCGGTTCACATCATGGCCTTCGTTCTGGTGATAGGAATGATCATGGGGGGTCTTGTGTTGAGTGTTCCGCCAAGTTACTGGAAAGACTCTTATTCATATATAATGCAGGGCAGGTATTTTGCCCCTTGCCTCCCACGGTGGACGGGAGAAAGTATCTTCTCTTCTGCCAGAGCTTCTTCCTTAAGAAGGCTGAGACTCCCCGTAGATAGGGAGTCAGTAAGTGTTTAATGGCAAATATCAGAGTCCAAGTCCTTCAAACGGTATGAAGGGCCAAGATGAAGATAAACAGTTAGCTCACTGTCGTCACTACACCATACAAAGTATTTCAAACCAGACTACGTACCTAAGATATCAAGTCTCTTCCTAGGGAGAGAATCACTGGTCTAGCTCGTATTCCATAGTTCTTGTTACTACAGAAGGCTGAAACACCTTCTCCATGATCCTGGCCAGTAGCGCGGAGATGTGCAAGTGGGCCGCAGTGATCTCGCAGGTTGTCACAACTCTCGTCCATCGCAGAGATGTAGATGCAGCCGACTCGCCCGGCTGAGATGTCGAGATACAGCGTGGGCTATGCTCTCTGCAAATGGGTCGGTCGGAAAACGCCGTCGCTGATTGCCGTCGGCAAGGCAGGTAATGAGGTACTGCGATAAACCTTCATGATGGAATGGAGAGGTACACATGATAAAGCGTAGTCCGGCCGAAATCGAATCTCGTAGACACTTGCCTGATCGGTTTCTTTGACTCGGAGCAAACACTGGGTTGGGGAGATTTGGGAGCTCGAAACACCAGGTATACGTGGCATGGCCGCAATCGCCCGGTAACCAGAGCAAGAATACTATGCTCTAGCTGAAATTCAAAATAAAATGAGCTCATGTATTGCATTGGATGCGGTCTGGAGGAGTTGAACGATCTTGTTACGTCGTCGTGGATTGTTTTGCGTGATCGGTGATCCCACTACCAACTACTGGGCCCCCCTCGTGCCCCGACAACGACAGGCTGGACCAAGTTCGTCACCGCTAGAACGCAGCATGTGACTTACAACCGGATCCAGATCTCATGGATTGCTGAATGAGTTGAAGATTTGCTGCATCAATACCATATTGATCCCCCCCTTTCGAGTCCTTGCTCGATTGATATTCACTCCGAAAGTGTTGGTTCACAGCTCGAGAACCTCAACAGCCTTTGGCCATGTGGGCAAGTTATTGATTTACCAGAAAGAAATAACACTTGAGATTGAAAGAAAACCAAATGCTTTCAGTATTGACGAGACTTTTGGGTTTGTGGTATCTCAGAATGCGATGGAATATAGCTGCATGCCGAAAGTCTGCGTACCGCTTACCGCAATGCTCATTTTCCCCTCGCATGGCAACCGCCAATCCCGGAACCCCGAGCAACTCACCAATTGTCACAGTTGTATGATACCATCGCAAGAATTCAGGCATGATGTCTATGTTATCGTGGTCTCAAGCATATTTTGCCATTGTCAGGCCAGTTCCTGACGACGGCAGCTCCGGTTTGTATTCCTGCTTGAAACGTAGACACTGTGCGGACAGTCTACTCGTGTTGTATCAACCGTGTTTGAGAAACCAACGTCTATAGGCAACATACGAAAGCAGAGGTTGCAGAAGCAGATCTTACTATGTGTTATCTGACAATATTTTTGAATTGTGATGACCGAGTAAGATCTAATCGAACGAACCATACTCAACCGACCAGTCTTACTGACATGATCTCGCCAACGAAACCAGTTCTTACGATATATGGACAATACGGAGAGGGTGTTTCTTCTTTCTATACTTGCCAATGATTTTACGGTATGGAGTAAAAGAAACCGGATGTCTCGCATCTGCAGAAGGCGACTTAGAAATCTAGCCAAGTGGCCAGTAATATGGTAATTCCCAATGTAGGTGTCCCGAAACTTGCTGTTGCAAGCATTTTTAGAACAACGTCTCCCCCGAAGCAGTATACGGCTAGCCAGTGTTAACCAAGGGAAAATTATTGATGGGTTGTCGTCGTTATCGACCGAACGTGGCCTCTCAGCTCCGATGCGGTGTGTGAAGTGGTCGGGAGTCCTATGACCAACAAGGAAAAAGGAATTACGATGCAACTGTCCAATAATGACCAACAGCACCGGATGCTCGTCCGGAAGTAGACGGCAGTTGTATATGCGTGTTCGTCGGTGACATGGTCAAGAGTGAAGCACCGAGTAGGCGTGCCAGTAAGAGGGAGCTGGTGGCAAATGCCGGGTGTCGTGCCTGCTGCCCTGGAGGCGGTAGTCTCATCAGATGGCCAATTACAGTATTTGAAGACCAGGCTTCCTGTAAATCGAGCTATGATATGTCTTATTAGTGACTATTTGGTATCACTCATTTTAACGTTCTAACTGATTATGTTGGGGTATTTATGGCCGAGTGACCATGGGCACCCTTGCTGCCGATGTCAAGGTGCACATGGCGGCTCAAGGTGTCATCCAAGCAAGAAGTGATAACCTCGAGGGCGCCTCGTCCGATCCAATCAGCCGCCTGTAGGACAAGCCTCATCCCGGCTTGTCTATATGAACATGTCCTTACGGGCCCAATGCCTCGATTGCGAGCGAGCAAGCCGAGTGTCACTTGGGCATGGCTATGGTCAAGTTGGCGTTCCATGCGGCGACCGATCGATCCCCCTCCACATCGAGTGCTCCACCAAAAAGATAGACACTCACCTCACTCACCTCGGATTCCTTTCTTCTTCGATGCCGGGCGAAACTAGGCAAGATGGCCAAAACCCATCCCCATGGTCAATTCATATCGGATCGGGCCACAACCAAGCCATGGCACACATGTCTAGTACATGTCTATACACCATTCCGTTGCATCCGCGTCCGACTTGTTTAAGTTGCCGCTTTCTCCGGCCAGAAGGTCGACTTTCCGTATAGTGCCCCTGAACCTCTGGATGCGGCCCGGCGTTGACGATGAAGATGAGGAGAGAACTCGACATGCAGTGAGAGTCTCTGGCACGCCTTGTATACCGCGGTTTCTGTGTACTCGTCCCAAATTGACCTAGTTCCAGGTAGCTGATAGATGCATCCAACTTTGAAGTGAAATATTTAGTTATATGACTTGGAATATGCTACTCGGCCGAGTCCATCGACCGTCCATCTTCATGCCCTAACACTAGGAGATGGAGGAGGAGGCGAGGTTGGAAGATGAGGGTGGTCACGGCGAACCGGCCTGACTTGATTTGATTACTGCCGGGTAGGCACAATCGGGGGCGGTTTTTCTCGCGATGAAGTGAAGTTGGTTCCTCGCCTTAAGGGGTGAACAATAGAAGTGCGTTTGTTTCCCCCAGGAAAGCGATAATGCCATCAAAACCCCCAGCCTTTTTTTTCCATCGCACGCCTCTGTTGATTGTGCCGTAGCCGAAACTGTGATTAGACCCCCTCCTGTCTCCGACTTCCATCCTCCATCCATTTTCCCCGTCTCTTGCGTCCCAATTCCTCCCCTCCACCCAAACCTCCTCTCATCCCTTTGGCCAAACACCACGGTCCAACGCACACAACACGACACAACCCGCTCCCACTCCTTTCATCAGCCACACTTTGGTTTTGCACGCATCTACAACTTCCACCACCACCACCCTTCTCTTTGCTTGCTGGTACATTGCCAACCAACCACCAACATCACAACCCTACTATACTCACTCAAGACCCTTCTGTCGTTCCGCGTCACCTCCTGACTTGGAGCCTCCAAGCAACTATCCATCCGGATCTGCGGGTAATTGACAGAACCTGTCGAGTTTCGATTACGCATGTCTGACATGGTTCGGCCTGAGCCATCTTCAACTGCGACTCTGTAGCGGCCGACTGCTCTAATAATTCCGACCTCTCCTAACCTGGTCTTTTTGTCTTCTCTTTCTCTCTCTCTCCTCCCTCAGCGCCAGTCAGTCAGCTCGGACACCAGATGTTCTACGGTTATTGGATCTGATTGTCCCATCACCCTTTTTCACGACACGCACGCGAGAGTGGAGACGGTTAATTGCATTCCAAGGAGCTTAACTGTATAGAAGAAGCTGCTTGGTTCTTTCAGCCGGCAAACCTCTTCTCTCTGACTATTGTCGGTCGGTATTGTTTGGTGTCGATCAATCAAAACCAGGCAGCGCCATTCCCTTTTCACTCATACCACCCGTATCCCCCAATCCCCGTCTCTTCTTCTCTCCCGCCCTTTACTTTTGTCGGTTGATCTAAGTGTCCGGTCCCTCCCTCCACCCTGACACCAAGCCAGCCGCACACCACATAATAATACCTACAAGACCACACCACACCACTCAGACTGCCATACCCACACCCACAAACCGCCCCCAGTCGCGTTTGTGCAGTTGCAGTTACAGTTGCAGCAAGCAGCAGCAGCAGGGCCCTTTAGCGGAACCACTTGGATCCCGCCCACAGCCTATCAGAACCTTGTCTTTGCATCCATTGGCATCCACTCTCCTACCTGCTGCTCAACTCAACTACCACTTGTGGTAAACCAACACATCCATTCCTCGACTCAACGCGTCGAGCTCACAATCCCATCCCCCAACTCACTTGTTTAACCCAAGTGAGCCGCGCCCACCACAACACCCAACTCTTTGCCATTGGAGTTATTGTCGCGACTATACATCGCAACATTCTCTATAAACCATGGCTACCCTTCCTCCGACGCGTGCTATGTCGTCGGAGTCGAGCTTGGGCGGTGCTGCCGACACCTTCTCCCACGTCGCGTCGCTCAGCTCGACACCCCCTACCACAGTCGCCGACAGCATGAGCTTAGCTTCCGACGGCTGCAAGAACGATATCGCCATTGCTTCCGACCCAATTGACGAGATTGTCCACGACTCGGTCGAGGCCCAAACTACTCCTGAGCCTTTGCACCTCGACATTGCTGTAGAGACCCACAAGGTCATTATCACCGAAGAGACTCGCACCGAACAACAAGTCGAAACCGACAAGGAAACCACTGTAGATCAGTCCGCCGAGCCTGCCCAGCCCTCTGACTTTGCGCCCGCCGATACCCCGACAGACACGCCCTCGCAAGGTCGGTCGCGACGCGCCCGACGAAGCGAGCCAGTTTACAACATAGCCAAGCTGAGTGGCACGGCAATCCACGGCAAGCGACGCTCCAAAGGCGACATCATCAACGAGCGCAAGCGCAGAACTACGTTAGACACTCTACCAACCGGCGTCCTCGATGGCGCAGACACGGGCAGCGACAGCCCGGCCCAGAAGGCCGGCGAGATGGTTCAAGATGGGATCAAAGCGCTCGACATGCAGTGGAGCATGAAGGGCCTCGACACACCCGACATCAAGAACCCCAAGAAGCGCGCACGATCACCTGAGCCGGTATCGAGACGGATTTCTACACGTTCGGCCGGTCCCGCAGATAACCTCATGCAGAAGGTATCTGCCATCGGGAAGAAGGGCAAGAAGGCTATGCAGAGGAGCCTCTCCAACATCCCACGAGAGTTGCGAAAGCTTCAGGACACCAACGAATTTGCCAAGATTGATACGAAGCCTGTTCTGTATAGCACTTGGGCGAAGGGCAAGCTTGTAGGCCCTGATGATGATCAGGAACCGCCTAAGAAGAAGGCAAAGACCGAAGAACCCAAGCCTGTGCCTCAAAAAGAAGCCGAGCCTACTCCCGAGGCTGCATCTATCTTCAAGCGCAAACAGAATAAGAAATGGCTGGATAGAGGTCTCTACTCGGGCCAAGAGGCCCCCTTAGATATATTCAAGAGCCTGACACCGGCTGAGAGAAAGAGCATAGCAGATTTCCCTGAACTGGTTCCCAAAGTCGGCGAGAAGCCTAACTCGACCTTGCCAGCCCCAATGTTCAACGGCCTTCGCCTTCTGATCAAGGGCAAGGATTTCAAACTTCCCTTCGATGTGTGCAATCCTCTTCCCCGGGGCAACCCAAGCCTGAAGGCTGGCGCACAATGACCAAGAGTATGCCTTTCTCCCCCTCCTGAGCCCCTTGGATATTGGGACTTTAAATACTGACCAATCACAGACCGTTTCGTGGGCGGTGCTGGAGCCTACTGGAAGAAAACCCCACACTTCAAAGACTATCAGTCGAAGTGTGTATGTACGCCTGAAGATGGCTGTGCTGAGAGCTGTCAGAATCGTATTATGTTATACGAGTGTGATGATACCAACTGCAACTCTGGCTCGAAATACTGCCAGAACCGCGCATTCGCTAGACTGACAGAGCGAACCAAAAAGGGTGGTAAATTCCGTGTGGGTGTCGAGGTGGTTAAGACCGACGACCGCGGTTACGGAATCCGAGCCAACCGCTGCTTTGAGCCTGGCCAGATCATCATGGAATACACCGGTGAAATTATAACCGAAGAGGAGTGTGACCGTCGGATGAACGAGAAGTACAAAGACAACCAGGTAAGTGGTGCATGGCATGACATCTGATCTACCTTTGGTCACGTGACTGACATTTTGTGACATAAGTGCTACTACCTGATGTCCTTTGATCAAAACATGATTATTGACGCTACGACCGGTAGCATCGCTCGTTTTGTCAATCACTCATGCAGTCCCAACTGTCACATGATCAAGTGGATCGTATCCGGACAACCGCGTATGGCGCTGTTTGCCGGAGATCGGCCCATCATGACAGGCGAAGAGCTGACATACGACTACAACTTCGACCCCTTCTCGGCTAAGAACGTGCAAAAGTGTCTTTGTGGTAGCCCCAATTGTCGTGGTGTCCTGGGCCCCAGGCCCAAGGAGGTAAAGGAGATAAAGCCTGCCAAGCAGGACCTCAAGAAGACGGTCAAGGACGGAGTGAAGGCCGGCAAGCGCAAGATCCAGGAGCTCATTGGGGACAAGGAGGACGGCAACGCTGCCAAGAAGCGAAAGATCAAGACCCCCACCGCCCCCAGCGCCAAGCCCGTGAAGCGAACTGGCTCGAGCGCCTCTCTGAAGGCTGCGGCGAACAAGGCGGCTAAGGTTGTTCGAAAGACCGTTAGCACCATCTCTGTTAACACCAAAGGCGGTGCCAAAGGAGCTGCCGCGCCCGCGTCTTCCAAAAAGGTCACGACTGTTAAGCGCAAGTCGACCGTTGTCAAGACGTACAGCAAAGGCAAGGCGTCGACGACTGCCCGTCCGTCGACCAGCCCCAAGAAGTCGGCGCCGCGGAAGTCGAGTCTGACTATTGTGGCTGCCACGGGCGAGGAGAACCAAGATCCTCAGGAGGGTGTTTCTACCGCCAAGAAGCTGGCGCTGGCTGGTGCCAAGGAGAAGTCTACCCCTACGCGAAACAGCCCGAGGAAAAGCGCCGCTGCTGGCGTAGCCTCTCCAACCCCTAGGAAGGGCCTGGAGATGGCGCGCGTCTCGCCCAAGATCCGACTTGTGCAGTCGCCCTCCAAGGCTGCAGCATGAATATGCAGCTTGCTATGACATACCCTTATCACCAATAAATATCCTACCATCACGGTCCACCTGTCACTCAACGCCAGGACAATGACCACAGCGAGTTTGTTTTTTCAACTTACACTCTACAATACCACCCACCCATACCAAATATAGCCCGAGCACAAAGAAGGATGAGGCTAAGAGCTGAGCTGCCAATGGCTCGCTGGTCTTGGCCGCGTCATGTATACGAGATACCATGTCGGCAATGAACTTCGCCGCGGCAGAATGAAGCAAGGACCCCTTTTTTGCCAAGACACATTATGTATTTTAGGAGGTATCTCTCTGGTTGTTTTCTTCTATTATTTATCCTTTTGGACTGTCATCATCATTTGGGGAGTGCGTGCAAGGAAGGAAGGAGGAAAGAGGCATAAACTCAGGGCGTTCACAGGCGTATGGTTGGTTCATTTCACCCTGCTTTGCTGTTGCTCCCTCTTAGCTCTCCTGGCTCTTCTTTTTCGTTATGACAACCACTGGCAATGGAGCTGTGACTATATCAATGAAGAAAGACGAAGTCAAGAGAGAGCAAGCAAGATCTCCTGGCAAGAGAGAGAGAGAAAGAGAGGGCGGTGTGCATATTGCGGCAACAAGGATTGCTGGCATTCTTGACGTGACAGATAGTCCTCCTGTCCTTCCCTGCTTTTCGATGCTAAAAGGAGGGAATCATCTATTGGCTGGCATTGTATAAACGTTCCGTGCGCATTTTCATCACGATGTATGTAAAGTTATGTATGTGACGGGCTGCTAATGTTTATCTATGTATATGTGTGTTTTCATTCTTGCTTAACCTGTATATATTTCAAGGATGTAGATAGCTTTGCCATAACGACGGCGAGAGTAACCCGGCCCTGAGGCCTAGGTAGGACTGGGGTAGGTTTGCTGCTCACAGGGACATGCTAGCAGCACACTGCAGCCACTGCAAAGTACTGCCGGCAAATCCAGCTAATCATTGAACCTGCTTGCCGACTACTTTATAAACTACTAAGATGCACCAGTCTCTCAATCTCATGCAAAAATAACATGTACAGGGTGCAGGGCATGTCAATTTTGATAACTTGCTAGCTTTTTTTTTCTTTCCCCCTTTGTGTGAAATCGCCCAATCAATTTGGTAGCGAAGTGATGCAACCTACGAGTCGTGGTATTCCCCCTCCCTCTGAATCAAGCCGATAAACTCCCATTCCACCAAAAGCCTATTATTTTCCACCAAAAGTTCCATGCAATTCTCTAATTTTGGAGGGGAAGTCTGGATGATACATAACAGGCGATGATAACCCCGGGTTACAGAATGAGTACAACAGAAACTAGGTATGCACTTCACTGAGTAGGGTCAACGGCAATATCCTTGGAGGAGGGAGGAACAGTAGCGTCGGAGGGAAAATGCTCTTGATCCGCCGAGGTGGGTTCGGTGTCCACAGGGGTGTCGGGGGCAGCCATTGCCTCCGAGAGCTCCGACGAGCTCGTGCCGTTGGCTTGATTCTCCATGGCATACAGACGCGCAGCTCGCCCTTCCTTCTTGCGAGGCTGGGGGCTATGTCCTCGAATTAGCATTATTGTATCTCGAAAAAAGGGGGTTGATTCTTACCTCGGCCGTTCTCCTGAACGTAAAAGCGTCTCAGCAGAGAGACAGCTTCGTCTCGGAGGTACCCGCCTTCCGCTGGATATCCAGGCTCAACATTGCCTCCGTCACCGTCTTCCTCCTCCCGAGCGTCTTGCTGAGCGCGGCCCCGAGCAATTTTCTCGGCATCAACGGGACCATATCCGTTCTGGTACGGTCGATCATCAGGTCTGGACACAGGTTTCGAATTCATATGTACTCGGAACACGCCACCTGTGCCACCAAACTTGTCGTTCACTGCACCAAAATAGACCTTCTTGATACCGAGCTGTCGCAGAAGGGAAGCGCACATGACGCAAGGTTCAACTGTAACGTAGAGAACGCACTCCGAGATGATGGAACGATTGACCTTGGGCGAGGGATGCAGTTTCTGCCCATAAGGGTAAATGTGGCCGTCGGTAGGGTCGACGTCACCCCAGCTCGACTCATCCATAGCCGATTCGTCCTTGACGTCAGCGTCTGGTTGATGAGAGAGCAGAGAAGACAAGGCCATGAACTCAGCATGACGAGTTCCATTCCGTGTCACATTGGTCGCATTCATTCCTTTGGCAATAGTACGCCCGCGGTAGACCAATACGCAGCCGACAGGCGTCTCGTTCGTGTTTAAGGCGAGTTGGCCCTGCCTAGCATTAGTATTGCAATTACCAAGTTATTACATAAAAAAGAATTTGTGGTGTGAGGACGGTCCCGGGATCCGCGACCCGTGGGTGGCATGCCACTAGGCTTTTTATTTCACTGCAGGATACCATCGTGAATATTGCCACCGACATGTGTACCAGTCACTAAGTAGGAAGGCGTGGGACGAATCAAAGACCTACCATAGCAAGAGCCTCCCGCATGAACTTGAGATGCTGCGCTCGCTCAATCTTGCCCTCCTCGGTAGTGGGCTCGATGAGCCCAGGCAACACCTGACTAGGGGGCGTCACCAAGGGAGCAAGCGGCTTCGGAATGATGGGTTGCTTGAGTCCGGGGATGGAGACGACGATGGGCATGGGCACAGCGGCGGCCGCGATGGCCGCCGTGTCCTTGTCCAAGTCCGGCTTGGACTCTGGTTTGTTGTCGTCGTCGACATTGAGCGCCTCCAGAGTCGCCGTGGCCTGGTCCATATTTGCATCATCGATGGGCGGGACGCGTTGCAGGGCGGGCAAATTGGGAGGGTCGGCATTTTGTGCACCGGCCGCGCTGTGGCTACCCGAACTCTGGATCTCAGACTGGTTCGTGGTTGGTACAACGGCCGTTGAAAGTGGCGTCTGGGGACTCGTGGGTCTCGGTGCTTCCCGAGCATTTGTCGAAGGCGTGATGGTAGTTGTTGGGACAGCAGCGGGGGAGACATTGTTGCTAGTGTCATTGCCCAGTTCTCTAATGGTAGGTTGGCGGTCCTGGGCTTTGCCAGGCGGAGGCACAGCATTCAGTGCTCGGGTAACAGGCAGTTGTTGTTGCTTGAAGTTTGCTTGGTTGTCGTCCTTGTTGCTCAAGGACGTAGGAGCAGAAAACGGCTTGCTAAGAGGAGCCGAAGCCGCAGACTGCGCCGGAATGTTGCCAGGAACGACATTCTCCTTATCCCGCAGCTGTTGCTGCTGCTGGGCTACCGTGACGGTGTTATCGGGGACATGGCTGGATCCGTTGGCAGTCTTGGCAGCAGTACGTTTCTGGCCACCACGTTTCTTAGCCGCCGCCATGGCTTCATCTAGGAGCGGGTCGCCTTTTTCCAGATCGGAATCGCGGTGATGCTGTCCTTGTTGGGACGGTGCAGGATTTGTGGTGGTGGTGTCAATGTCCGAGACGGGTGCAGCAGCAGCGTCGTCAGTATCAGTAATGACGATGGCTGGTTGGTGGTTTGCATCGGCGGCAGATGAGTCCGGATGAGAAGGGGGAGTGGCAGCAGTAGCAGCAGTAGTAGCAGGTGGTGTATGAGAAGGGGATTGTTTCGAGCTGGTGTTGCCAGACTTGGGTCGAAAGATGCGGGAAAGCAGTTGAATCAGAGATGCAAACAGTGCTTGCCAAAAGTTGGTGATGTAACCCGAACTTGAGCCTGAGCCTGAGCCTGAGCCGGAGGCTGCACCTGCGCCAGAGCCTGAAGCTGCTGCGTGGTCGTTATTGTTGTTGTGACCCGCCATTGTTTCCCTTCCGTGCTCGTGCTGTGCAATTCAATTCAATTTGAGTCGACCCAGACCCGCGAATGGTTCCTTCCTTCCTTCGCTCCCCGTTCAATCAATCAAAGGGAATGACCCCCCTCGATGATGCAGATGCAGTCAGACACAGATGGGATGGCGATCAATCAAACAACATCAACCCAGCTCAGCCTCGAAGGACGCTCCTCGTCTACTGAAACAATTGGATCTAATCTGCCCAGTTCAGTCCAACCTGCATCGCTCGGCTTCACTATAGGCTGAGGTTTCTCTATTACACTCCTCACCCGCCGAGTACTTGAGTACTAGGTAGGTAGGTAGACACACCGAATCCGGTCCAGCAAACAATGATCGAAGTAGATAGGTATACTTGGGCATGGAAACCACTCATAAAGTAGGTGGAAAGTATAGATAATAATAGGACAAACATGGAGATAAGAGCTTTACTATAGCATACAGAGCAAAATGCAATGATAGCCCTCATACAGACTGACCAGGTATATAGGTCTATAATACAATAATAGACCGAGAAATTTCTGCCAGTAGCAGGTCGGCCTCGACCCAATCCAGAAGGCGGCACCATTTTATTTTCTAGGGTGATCTTTAGGGTCGCCCCGCCGTCAATTACAGCAGCAACGACCCCACAGGTCCGTTTTGTTACCTAAGTCCAAGGCACTGAGCTACCACCTCTCGTCGAAATAAGCATTTCACCATAGATGGTCATCATGAGATTAGGTAATTGATTGAGGAATAGTATTGGTATTATGAGACTTGGCCGTAAGTCTATTCTAACCTGGTCTATCTCGCCAGATTTCGTCTGGTCCTATTGCATGCATGCCAAGCAACCTCTCTGCTGTGGCGTTGCAGGCTCGGTAGACTCCTGATAGGGAAAACTACCATAATATGATACATCGTGATGTGATGCCCGCTCGAAATGCAACAAATTCAACGCTCGCTGTAACTTTTCCGCCAAGATGCCCTAGACAAGGATGCCCCGCTGCAAGTGTCCTGATAAGGATGAAGTCAAGGATGAGCCTATCCGGTTCCAAGAACTCACTGCTCCTGGCACCATTCGGCTGAGCCTGGCTTCCCACCTGGAGTTGCCCTGTGCTTGCGACTCCTGTTTGCTGCCGAGCGCCCTGTTAGAGCTAACTTGGAGGCTTGAGAGAGCGATTGCAGCGAGGGGTAGGACTGGGAGAGTGTTGTTGCTCTGGTTCTGTTGGACGTCACGGTCCAGCCATTGCAGTGATGTTCTCACGTAGCTGGAAAGTATGGCAGAGACCATAAAGATGGCGGCGCATATGGCAAGAGCAGCCATCGACTGGTCTGAGACGGTACCAGAGCTACTCTGGCTATCCTGGCTAGCCTTACAGTCTGCCGTGGATTCTGTGCCTGGTTTCCTGTCTACCAGGCTGTCGTGGACTGCCGGTATGGATGACTGCTGGCGCAGAAGTGAGCCAGTACGGCGTAGGGTATCTACCCTGTTCTCATCGCCAGCACTGTTGCTGGAGATGGTGCGTGAGCTGGTAGTAGCGGCATAGTTGACAGCAGCGGCACTGTTGATAGCAGCGGCACTGTTGGCAGTAGCAATACTGTTCGCAGCAGCAACACTACTGGCAATCGCAGCATTGCTAGTAATCGCGGCATTGCTGGCATTACTGTCGTGCCCATGTGCTACCAGTGTGCCGGCTGAGCTTGAGCTGCTCATAGCGAAATCGCAATGAGCTGCCGTAATGCTCGTTAGGTGTGAGCTGACTGCAGTAGCATTGTTGACAAGTCTGTCGCCTCCATGGGCCGTCAGTGTCCCGTCTCCCACATAGGATCCCGAGTCAGTGGCAGGCAGTTGATCTGCATGCATGGCCGTCCTATGTTGGTCTGGTTTGTGGCCAGAGGATGAGCGTTGCTTGGAATTGTGCCTGTCCCTAGTGGATGCCGCAATGTCTTGTACCATGCCCGGATCTTCATCCAAGAAGGAAGAAGCCGGTGAGTAAAGGTTGAAGTCGACGTAGTCGTTGCCAACATTGACATCATTCCCGGCAAGGTATGGCAACGTTGGTTTCTGGCCCAAATCAGTACCATAAGCGTCAGTGCCCGTGACTTCACGATGGACCGATGCAACACGGCTGCCCAGGCTTTGTGCCTGTGCTAGTCCGACATCAGTTGCATTGATATTCATCGTATCAATACGTTCTCGTGTAATTGGTTGTAAGAACGTGGGCGAATCAGCAGGTACGAATACCTGGCCAGGCGCTGCCGCATTCGGTGGCGTGACTGGTTGATGAGGCGATGGAACTTGCGACGACGTGTTCGATGTGGACGGGGACAAGTATCCGGCCGGGTCGTAGAAGAAGTCGTAGTCCTGAGGAATCGTCTCTGCGTACTCTTCGTCGTACTGGATGAATTGGTCCCAGCTGTCAGTGACAGGCTCCAATGCACTTGCAAAGCTCTGGTCAAGAGTGAACGAGCCAGCTGCGCTAGAGTCGAAACTCGAAGCAGCCATGACAGACTCTGCCTTCATCGAGGCTACGCTTGCCGACTTTGCAGTGGTGGCCTTCTTGGCCTTGGAAGCACGGCCGGTGGATTCTGAGGCGCTCATCGCCTTGGTAGCCTTCCTGTGGCTGGGATCGCATCGAGTCTTCTTCTTTCGGCAAGACTCGCAGGCCTTGATGATGCGCATCAGGTGCGCGTGGTCACGCTGCTCCTTGGTCTTGCAGCCGCGCGAGGCCGAGTTGGTCACATCCTGGCCATCCTTGGTCATGATGGAGAAGCCAGGCATTTGCGAGAAATCGGTCACCTGGGGCTTGGGCACGGAAGAAGAGGTCTTCTTGGGCGACTTTCGCGCCTTAGTCTGAGTCTGCGTCCACTGGCTCTCCGACATGACAGGAGATGTGTTAAAGTTGGAGCCGTAGCCGGAGTCGTGCAAGCTGGAGCTAGCAGGAGAAGCAGTAGAAGAGATGGGGGAGTATACGTAGAAGAACTTGAAGAGCTCGCCAGTGTGGATGGTGTAGTCGAAGAACTCCAGAGACACGGCAGTGCGCTTGTCCAGGATGGAGGCGGGGCCAGGAACGTAAGCGCTGATCATGTCATCCAACTCCTTGGAGCCCATCTCGGGAACAAACTGCAGAGGAGCGCCCAGGGCCGGCTGGTAGACAGAGAAGCCCATCAGGGAGGTGTTGGAGCAGTTTTGCGACATGTCAGCCATTTAGAAAGGCGGAGGGTCCCGGGTGACTTGGATGGGCGGAATTGTGTGGATGTGGTAGGGGGGAATCCGATTGGATTGGATCGGATTGGCGGGTGGACGAGGAAAGTAGATTCGCCAGTTCGAATGAAGCTATCCTCGAGACGCGGTATAACGAGGTTGGTGTTAGTTGGTCTCGTTGTACTGTATACTTGGAGGGGATGCCGAAGTGAGTGAAGCGGCAAGCCAACCAAGCTAGGTAACCGTTGTCCAAGGGAAGGTTGTCAATGTCAGCAACGTCTAGTGCCAACAAAGGGTAGTAGTGGGTGACCCTCGACAAGGTTAGGTAGTAAGTAGAGTGAGGTCTCGGGATTCGCGAACCTCGAATCTGATCTCACGGAGAAGACTACAATGGGAATGGTCTGAATGGAATGGTAGAATGCGAAAGAAGAAGGGGAAGAAAGGAGCAGATGGAGTTCGGGAGGGAGTCATAGTATTTCAGGTTCGCGACAAGCTTCAAGATTGCTGGACTGACCAAAGCCTCATGCACCAAACATGGCGCAGCGTGGGGACTGCATCACGGCGAGCTCGATTAGGAAAGGCCTGGGATTCAGAGCTGGCCGCCTTGATTGGCTCCAGCGCCTCGAGGTGGGTGTCCAGGGCTGAGCACAGAACTCACAGCAACCTCGGCCTGTCAGGAACTCGGTTGAAATCACTATACTTTCCCTAACAGCAAAAGGTACCAATACTTGGCGGCTTACCCTCCATGTCGACTAGACTCTGCGCAGCACAGCATGCTCACGGCGAGAGAGACCTGTTCTAATTCGCCAATCCGGCGTGACTCAATAAACTAAACGTGACCCACCCTCCTGTCAATCAGCTTCTATATGGGCTGTCGACCAGGACGGCATCGTCTTATTTGAGGCCATTTACCCCGGACCACCCCCCGAGCATTGCCTTTTGAATTGATGTGAGGACGGAAGCCATGCCAAGTCTTTCGTTTCGCTGCAGCTCTGGATCATATGCAAAACAAAAGGCCAAAAAAAGCAACTGCAGCAGCAGGAGCAGGCGCATAATCCGACTTTCCCATTTACCGAATACTCGACGAATGCTCCCAAGAGCTGGATATACTTACATCTAAATAAGCTCGTCCGGACTTGGGTAGACTAACCACCGTATACGATGACGAAATGCGACTATATATTTGCTGTGCAGCATGCGGGCTGCTAATAAGAGGTGCTGGATACGAAGGAGCCCGCTGCACAATAAGCAGTGAAAACGACCGAGATTGCTGGTTCGACGAGCGGAAACCGTGTGTGGCTTGGGTCCCTAGCGAGCGGAAGCAACAGAATAGTCCTGCAGGCTACCAGCCTGCAGGTGGGATGATTGGAAGGGTGGATTTGAGTCATCCGGCGTCCGGCGTCCTAATCTGACCTAACCTAAAAAAACGAAACGGACAATTGCATGGTTTCCAATGCCCCGCTATCTTGCGCACTCCTCAAGAAGAAGATCCTGGGGAACGTGGGGCTTTAGTCGTCTTGTTCGAGCACGCAGGTTTCTAACGCTGTATGAAGGCCAGGGCTCAGTCTCGTTTGCTGCTTTTACACTGATGAGCCGAATACAACACATGATGGGATCGCATATTGACAGAGAACTAAGCGAATAAGTGTATAGATTTCACCGATCACAGCATATGTCGGACAGTCATATACCACCATGCCGACGAACACGAGGGGGGCGGACAGCCGGGGTGGACATTAACATCAATGTAGAAAGTCGATTTGCACCCGACAGAATTTGGCGACGAAATAGCACGAAATCCCACAACCTCAACCTTTTACTTCGATTCATATTCATCCTTATACAGTGAAAGTCGACCGAGAAAGCGGTGAAACGACGAACAAGAGAAGCGGAAGGGAGTAAGCCTCACACACACCAATTACACTAAGCTTCAGACAAGGCGCGCCCAAACCCTTGATGCACCCAGGCTGCCTGCGTGTTAGCCGCCAATAACCACCCTGCTAGCTAACACCATGATATTCCATCGCCCAATTGTCCATCGTAACCCCGCATAAATGCTCGCGGCTTATAAAACCAACTCGACTCTGAAAATGGGGTATAGGGTACACAAGGCAAATCCGAATAATTACTTCATTCCATCATGAGACAATTGAGTGGGAGAAAAAAGGAAACAGGAAAGCTGGGATGGTACGATAGCTGGCGTCAAGCAAGCTTCGCGGGACTTCAGAATGAGCGGCGTGTGGCAGGTCGGAATCTGAGATCGGCGTGGAGATCGACAGGTATTGTGCGAAACGTCGGCCAACTCGCCCTACTCGTAATGGCTGATACGATCAAACGAGTAGACCGACTCCGAATCGCCCGTTGTCAGTGCCGGAGTCGAAGCAATAGTCGACTCGACCAGAGTGTGGCCGAATATGCACCTTTTCCACTGCTGGACAGCCGACGACAAGCAATTGGGCGATTCGCACCGGATCGGCGGTTGTTCGACCATCTGGATCGCTCCGCATCGCAAACAGTGGCACGAAATGATGGCATCGCGGTATGGGTGGTGTTCGGATCGCCAGTGCTGTTCTAGTTCTTCCAGGGAACCCACCCATTGGCATCCTACCGCGACGGTTGGAGCAGAGCAGGCGCTTGGCTGGGCAGGAAACTCGCAACGCCAATGTTTGGAGAAACATGACAACTCCTGGCTCCCTATGGAAAAGGGTTGCGAGTTGGTCTCGATTGGTGTCAATGACCCGAGTCCTGGGTTATAGTAGCCTGTATTCGAGCTGGACAGGGTACCAAAACCCGTCCGTACCGAGTCCACGTTGAATTCTGTCGCAAACCGGTGGACATCCAGCCTCGTGACCGGGGCTTGTGGTGAGTTGAGCGGCTCGTCGAGATCTGACTCGGCCAACTCGTGCGGCGTTGGTACCCCTCCCTCGGAGGCCAAGTAAGGGAGATAGTCACTTGCAGTGCTTTGCGACAGTGACCTGATCCTATGACTTGTTTCGAGGGTTGGTCGTGAAGGGAGTGTTGTTGGCCTCTGGGTAGCCTGGTATGCCTCTTCGAACTTGGATAGGTCATAGCAGTGGCACTTCGCGGAGTATGTTAGCAACTCTAGCTTGAAGGAAAAAAACGAAGGTCCAGTTTAGCCATACCGTCACTTTCCGGGTTTTGCAAGTCTGGCATACCAAGCCCAGCGTACGCTTGACGGCGGTCTTTAGCCTCGTCTCTGCGTTCAACGGGCCGCCTCGGCGACCTCGAGGCCGCTTGCTGCTGGGCTCAGATGAGTCCGGAAATGCCTGGCTCGGTGCTTCAGCGACAGGACTGGGGGTTACACTCCCCCGAGCACGGCTGTCGCTGCTACGTGCTCGAGGTATTGGTACGGCATTTGGTGGTTTCAGTAGAGATTGAGAATGGCTATGACATTGCTGCCGATCTAACTCATCCCGAATTCTGTTATAGACTGTTTGTTGGTGTGCTGTGGGCTCAACAACAATCGTCTGGCGTTGTCGCGATTTGGTCCGAGACCCTGTAGAGTACCCCCTGGCAATTCCTCGTGAATCGTCGTTGAGTTGCAACTCCATTAGCACAGTTTATGCCTTATGCGACCACGAATGCTTCCAAAAATGATGATATGTAGTCTATGGGCAAAATACGGGAGTCTTCTTGCGAAACAAACGGCCACCAAAAGGCACTTCGCAGCCCGTTACGAAATGAGAAAGTCTCAGGCTGCGCCGAAGTCAGTGTTTAGGGAATGCACGAGAGAAAAGAAAGTTGGCAGTGTGGGGGCGAGTTGAAGAAAGACGAACCTGATAAAGATTGCCTCTGGGGGAAAAGCATCACTTGCTGAGATGGGCTCAAGGCTGACATCTCTCGTAAGGCAGAAAGGTCGACATACATTCGTCATTCGGGTGATCTGCTAGTTGCCTTTTTCTGAGTGCTTGCACAGCCATCCCCCAAAACCCGTGGTTCGCCAACATATAAGGCTACATATAGATAAAAGCTGCAACCAACCCCACCGCCAACTCTGTCACCCACGTAAACCAACTGCATTTTCCTTAACCGAGTTCATGCTTCATTGCTACTCCGTATATCTTAGTCGCATGGGACTGTACAATGACAGAATTCAAGAGGGCGCGACATTGTTAACTTCACTTTGAAATGCGGTGGCTACTTCGAGACACCATTAGCGAGACTTAGGTGTAGAGCCTGAGGGAGGCAGTGCTGAGCCCCAATGAGCAAGTGAGCAAATCGGGTAGGTGCTATGGGCCGAAATTTGTCCCTTTGCTGGAGTATTGGCCTTCATGGGCACCCAGGGACCAAAGTAGTGATTGACCGTAATTGCCCTCGTGAACAACGTCGCACTGCATTTTTACCCAGCTGACCTCAGTCCCTCATGGTCGCTAGACCGATCCGCCGAGTGCCTTAATCCTGAATCAGGCGGCAATACTTCACCCCGGGCGACCGGTCACAGAGAAAGTGCCTGTTGGATAGGCCTTTTGCGCTGACCGCCTTGGCCCGACTGCCACTAAAGTGCTGCGCACTCTGGAATCAATACACAAGCCTGAGCTATCGACATAATGCTTTCGTCGGCACAGTTGTTTGTTACTGGCCTCGCCGCGTTCTGGCGATATTAACATGTCGTTGTAACAACGGTGAACATGATGGTTTCCGACCCAACACTTTCCATTAGTTCAACGAGGCCTGGTAAAGGCGAAGAGGTCATAAGCTTCTCTGCTCCATGGGCCCCCATTGGCCGTCGAAAATCCTGGCAGCGCTGATGATCGTTCTTTGGCAGTTCCATTGACGGAGCTGACTGCGGGAATGGGCTGTCTAGTCTGTAAAGGCCGTGAATCTAGAGGCAGCAGGCTTTCGGGGACTTGTCCAGCTGCGTCCGCTGGTTTTGCAGCCTTCTTTCCTCGACTAGCTGGGTTTGCCATTCTTGTCGGAGGGCGGAAGTTGGGAAGCGCCTGCTTCGGAGGCTGCTTCGAGTTTGCTGGGCGCTCTTGCAACTGTTTATCCTCTTCGCCGCGGCGATTTCGTTCAGCCTCTTCTTGTTGTCGCTTCTGCTCCTTCTCCCTTTCCTCTCGCTCGCGTCTCTCGAGCTCTCGCTCACGTCGTTCGACCTCTTTTTCGCGTCTTTCGACCTCCTCGCGCTTTTCGACCTCCTCGCGCTTTTTGATCTCTTCACGCTGCCTGGCCTCTTCACGCTGCTTGGCCTCTTCACGCTGCTTGGCCTCTTCACGCTGCTTGGCCTCTTCGCGTTTTCTGGCCTCTTCGCGTTGTCTGACTTCTTCGCGTTGTCTGGCTTCTTCGCGCTGCTTGGCCTCTTCCTCATCGCGTTGCTTGGCCTCTTCACGTTTCCTAGCCTCCTCACGTTTTCTGGCTTCCTCCCGTTGACGGGCTTCCTCCTGCTTTCGGGCCTCTTCTCGCCATCTGGCCTCATCCCTCTCCCGGGCCTCTTCGGCCGCAACCTTTTCCTTTTCTTGACGTTTCTTCGCCTTGTCCAGTTCTTCTTGTCGCTTCTGTGCTGCTTTCGTATTTCTTTGCGGTTTCTTGGCCTGGACGCCCGAGCCTTCTCGGGCTACTGTTTTGTTTGGTGCGAACTCATCTTCTGCCTGTTGTTGTTCGGGGTCTAACCCCATGGCAGGTTTTGCTAGAAAAGTAGACAGGCTTTCGAACTCATCGTCAGACGGGAAGTCGATAATTTCCCGGCTTCGAACACTTTTACGTGATAATTTCGCTAGAGTGGGATGGGGCCTCCCTGACGATTCACTAGATGCCTTTCTGAGCCCTCTGTTTGTCCGCGAGTTCGTATAAGAGACCGGTTCAGCCGAAAGAGGTTCGTCGCTGGATGGAGGCGATGCAACGCGTGTGTTTCGTGTCGTGACATCAAAAAGGGGAGCATTCTTTTCTCGGGCCTGGTTACCCTCGTAGAGCCACTCGTCTTCGTCTTCGGCATCTAACCCCTGAAGAGTGTCACCCAATGCATGACGAGGCGGATTATTCAACCCAATATCCGCTAGCCTCGATGGCTTGGACAGCTTGTCTGTGGGAGATGGAGCCCGAGTTGCTATTGCTGCATCTACCGCTTTGGCCTTTCTCGTCACTTTGTCATATGAATTAGGGTGGTTTTCTTCATCGTTTGTCCGCGCATTCTTTAGGAGGGTCCCTCTCGCCGATGAAAGACTGGTAGGCTCTGTATCAGAATTATGGTCGTTCCCAGGTAAAGATGAGAATGGATGACCGGGAGCGGGAGTCGGCTTCTCGACCAAGGCGGCTTTGCGGGCCTTCTTCCTTGTACCCTGATCAGCTAGCATCATAAGACCCCTTTTCTTTCTTGGTTCTATGACCAGCTCAATATAGTGCTTCGTAGAAGTATCTTCATACTCCTTAGTGCCCCCTGGTTTTGTGATTGAGGGCCCCGTGGTTTTCTCTAGTGCGAGTGGCTTCGAAGATATTGACGCCGGCATTTTCGTGGTACAATCGTCTTTCAACGGCGGAGAAACTGTACTACGAGTCGTTGACCTCCAAGTGTCTTCTGTGGGAGGTTTATCAAAGATGGGCTCCCGGTCTGCTGACTTTGTCTTTGTGCGTATGTCGCGTTTTGTGCTGCTGGCCACGTCTCTTCGCTGGTCGGTCTTATCACCGAGGACTGTGCGATCGGTCCCTTTGGCTGTTTGATGACAGTCAACAGAGTCGATGGCGATCGGGTTTTCCCTGGTCTTCCCCCTTGGGATATTAAAAGATGAAGTACTTCTTGAGTCTGCCAAGTTCTGCCTCTTAGTCATTGTTACCAATGGAGCAACATCAGCTTCTGGTGCATTTCTTTCCACAGGAGGAATAGCACCCGGTCGCCGGCTTGTTGAGACTCCCTCGAGCTTCTTCGCTTCTTCATCTTCAACGTTCGCCTCCTTCGGATCTGATGACATCGGTTGTGCTTCGTCATGCTGTACACGCAAGACCTTCTTAGGATTATGCCGTAAAGGAGCGCTGCTCATGGGACGCCCAGACAGATTCAGAGGGGCTCCAAATAGATTCCGCGCATAACCTTGGCTGCTGCCTATGGGTGATGTCTCTTCTCGTCGTCTTTTTGCGGGACGAGGCCCGTCCTGCTTTGCATCGGCTTGTTCACGTTGTTTCAGCTCATAGGGAGACTCAGAGGGCACCACTGCCCGACCATAATGGCCACTCGGGGTGCCCAGCATGTTCTGGAGTGGTCTGTGGCGTTGCTGAATTTGAGCTGGTGATGAGTGGAGTGGCCCCGACTGAGAGGGTGCACGGGACGACCCGGGATGACGAGCGGCGGCGACTGATTGCCGCTGGACCTTCTCTTGCACGCGCTTGTCGACGAGCTCCGACAGGTCTTGCTGCGTGCTACCGACGCACTCGGCCACCTCCACCATGACACTACCTCGCTCGAGCTGGAACTCTTCCCCTTCTCCAAAGCCATGGTCTTCGCGCCAGTGAGAATCCCCAACGAAATTGCCCCGTTCATCGTAGACCATGATCCTTTTGTTGAACGTGTGGTATTTGAGGCGGCCATCTTGCCAGCGCTTTTGCTTGCGCTTCAGGTCGTGAGTGAACAGGCATATAAACTCGAGCACGGGAGCGACGCTCGGCTGACCCTGGCCGGAGTTGGATGCCGCCGAGCTTGGGGCGAGCTGGGTCATTGCTGCCATACCGGGGAACTTCCAGGAGTTCCTTTCCTATTGCGCATCATTTGAGAGGCCTATGCTCCGTAATTCCCCCGCGCATGCAACGGAACTGGCGATATTCGATGGATGCAGATTGATTTGCCCCAGCAAGGCATCTAAGACGCGTTGCGAGTGATCGCTAAGTTACTTGGTTACCTATCGATAAGGTCCACTGGCGTATTGGCGGTGCTTTCAGGGAGGCGCGACCAACGCGCGAGAGCACGTGTTGCTCATCAACACCCGACTCCAGCGCTGCTTGTAATTGTAATTTCCACTTTAACCTCCGACGTCTCGACTTCTACGCAGACATGACGTGCATAAAAAATAATACGGAAACATATGGCGAGCATTTCTCAAAGATCTGTTTCTATAAATAAAGCATGCCCAACAAACGTTTTGTCCTGCACCGGATCACACCTACCTGCTACCCAAGATACCTTATGTACCTACCACTTACTAAATTGAGCAATATCGTGAATTGCGTGGCTAGGGACTCCATTCTGAACTAGTTCCGGCCCACTCAGTTGATCCCAGTACGGAGAAGTTTGGCATTTCCATGATGGAAAGTCGACAGGCAAGTACATCGAGAATTGTCCTCAACCCGGATTGGCGGCACTGATTGGGAGCAAATAGCTTCGTACGAAGGATTATGTTGGTGGCAGGACACTACGTCACAATGTGCTTGGAGAGCTGCAGTGTGAGAGTCAATAGCCAGGTCCCATCGACATCTACAGCGACTAGGGGTACGACCCCGACAGCTCGTGTGCGACAACAACTGAGATTCCGAAGTATCAAACCACTGCCGTGAGCCGAGTGGACGTGGGAAGCTGTTCAGCAGTGGCTGGGCCAAATTGAATGGGTAGCCAAGCAACCAAGGCCCTTTTGCTGCCTTTGGCTGCCTGGTTCTCACAACCCCTGGAGTCCTGGTTCTGGCCCTGGTCCTGGACCCCTCCGTCAGACGATAGTTGTACTTTGTCTGCGCTGTCTCTCTCTCTTCAAACTTCTGCTTTCCCGTGCTCGTATAACCAGCGGTATATGCCGTTACAACAAGAACAAAGTCGCTTGTTACTTCCTTCAACACCTTGGCGAATGCAAGTGTTTGCATCCTTACCTAAGGTAGTCCTTCATCTGCGGAGATCCCTTCTTCCTCAACTAATAAACTGGCCTTGATGCTTGCTTACTGTGCCCTTTTTATTTCACGTTCCCTCTCTGTTTAACCTGACGCACCAGACACCGGATCCCGCTCCTCTTAGCAGACCAACAACCAACTGACCGCACCGCCTCTGATCACCCTCAAATCAAACGGTGAGCATTTACCATTGGCCCTTTTTTTGGTCAATGCAGAAAGAAGGCAGGAAAGTCGGTCACATTGCAACTCGTACAAATCCTGGGGGTTTTCTTCCTCTCGTTGCGCAAAAGGTGTATTGATGAGAGTGAATGCACTTTCCAATACTGCCAGCTACCAACAGCACTACTACAACCTACCCCCTACCTAAGTGTCAACTTTCGCCGGGTTTGGCAGTTCCCCGCCATTTTTTTGGTTGCCCAATTAGTCCCCCCCACCCTAGAGACGGCACAAGCAAGCAGGCAACATGCAGTCTATGCAACGATCGTTTGGGAAGCTCCTGAACAAGGCGCCCGGAGACAATGCCAAAGTCTCGGTACTGCTCAATGACTATGAAGACATCGACAAGGTTCTCGCTAAGGTAGGCAAGACTATATATACTCCCGAACTCCTGACTCCGCCCCCTGCGAGACTTCGAGACGGAAGACAGCCCAACTGACTTGCCATCTACCCCAACTACAGCTCAACGACCACACCAAATCATGGCGCGACTCGTGGATAAACCTCACCAACACGCAACTGGGCATCGTCACCGAGTATGAGGGTCTCTACGACCCCATCGTCGGCTCGGACCGGACCAACGTCAAGGCGAGTGTGGCCACGCCTGAGCTGCAGCTGAACCGCACCTTCAAACTGAAGGAGGCCTACGGTGAGCTCAAGGTCGACCTCATGGAGGAGATTGCCTCGATCGACGAGCGCGTCATCAGGCCTACCATCGATGCCCGAGACTGTATCGCGCCGCTGCGCAAGACGATTAAGAAGCGTGAAAACCGCCGGCTCGATTACGAAAAGGCACAGGACAAGGCCACTAAGATCCATCGTAAACCTGGGAAGACACCGAAAGAGGAGGCCGCTTTAGCAAAGGCAGAAGACGAAGTTGCCCGATGTGCAGAGGTGTGTTGTCGTCTATCCAATCATCGGCTACCGTAGCGGGCTATATACATATACTGACCCCGAATGCAATCTAGGAGTTTCAAATCGCCGACAGCCACCTGCGCGAGACATTACCACCGATAGTTAACGCGACGTTTAGTCTCGTCCCACCACTACTCGCTGCAATTGTCCTCATCAACAACCGCCTGTTGGGTCTTTACTATACCGCCCTTCATGGCTATTGTGAGGATCATGACTTCCCTTCACCACCCCCGCCCATGGAGGATGTGATAGCCTGCTGGTCCGCCGACTACAGCCCGGTCAAGCGGGATTTCGAGTCCATCAGCTGCATAGCCCATGGCAAGGCGGCGAAGCTTCCCATGCACATCACCCCCGAAGAGGTTCCCTCACCAAATGAGGGCCGCAAGTCATCCATGCCGTCATTCCGACGCTCGCCATCGGGGTTGATTGGTTCTTCTAAATCAGACGCAGGCGAGGAGCCTGGTCCGGGGCCTATGCCACCCCGGCCAAACCGTATACCATCCAACACATCCTTGAGTTCCCAGGCGACCCCGGGCCCGCGGCCGCCGAACACGAACTTAGGCGTACCCACCGAGTTCACGACGGCATCGGGCTACGGCAGCGGGCGCCGGTCCCCCGGGGCGTCGCCCAACTCGCTGAAACCGCGCTCCGACTATTTCGGCGGCAGCCAAAGCGGCCGTCCAGGCACAGCGTCCACTGTCGCATCCAACGTGTCGTCCATCAGCCTCAACGGCGGCGCCCCCATCGTCAAGAAGAAGCCCCCGCCCCCGCCGCCCAAACCGAAGCGCATTACGTCGAACCAACCGGATGTGTTCGTCGTGGCGCTCTACTCGTTTGCGGGCCAGGGCGCGGGCGATCTGTCGTTCCAGGAGGGCGACCGGATCAAGGTGGTCAAGAAGACGGGAACGGACCAGGACTGGTGGGTGGGCGAGCTGGGAGGCGTCAAGGGGAGTTTCCCGGCAAATTACTGCAAAGCGATTTAAATCGTAATGATGGAGGAAGAGGAGAAGGGATTGAGAAGGGGAAAAGCACCAGAAAAGAAAAGGTCGAAAATTTTGGAATCTGTGTTGGTTGGCTGTGATCAAATACGCGCAAACTTCGCCGTCGTCTATACCCCTAAATTATAACCCATAATTGGAGCTCTCAAGCAAGCTCGAATGGCCGTATTGGTATTTTTTGTCTTAAAATGCCAATCCCTTTTTTCTCCTGTCGGATGGTTCTTGTATACTCAGAGGTTGGCATCCAGGGGTAAATTGGTATAGTCAGGGGCTATTCAGTGCATTCCGGGCTGGTCCTGCCTACTTAGTTCTTCCTTCCCTTGTATACGTCCAGCATGTATTGTATAACAGTTGCTAATTAGCATGTTAATTTCACTTGCGAAAAGCTGTTTTGGTGTCTCAATAACCTATATTATACCGTAGTATTGCATATGCTGATGTATCCGACTCCTATCCCTTCCATCTCGCCCATGCATACATGCCACAAAGTCAATATAGTGATTTCGCTGCGGCCCAAAAGTGGTTGGTACACTTGAGTCCAGCAACGCAGCCACACGGGATTGTTCCGTGTTGTATATTCTATAGCAAAACCTGAACCAAAGAGTCCAACCCTTCTGCTACTAATTCGCTGGCCCATAACGGGTGCCAGCTTTGTACCGAATCCAGACCCTTATCTCTCTCCTTCTCTCCCCCATAAACCAGTGTAAAAAAAGCAATAGAAGAAAAAAAATAAGTCTGGGGTATCAAGAATTAATGATGATGTCCATCCGGAAACCATGGTCTTGCGCAGCGTACGCTGTTGCGGCGAGCTTCAAGCGGGGTGGGAGAAGGTCGACAGCATCGAGTTATTCTCTAGATATGAGAATAAACTTGATGCATCGACTTAACTGTACTGTAGTACGAGCAAGATCCCCATAGAAGTTGGGGTTCCCAATGGCGTTGTCCGCCTCCCTGCATACGTCAAGCCCGTTGGTGCTTTCGCGGGGAAAATCGAGGGGCCAGTGAACCAAGAGGCCGTCATGCGACCGTCCTCTTCTTGGTCCGTCATTCCAAAATCGCATCGTCCAACCAGCCTGTTGACGATGTCTAAAACTTCGCCAGCTTTTGTCAAGCAAACCGGGCATGGTAGCTCCCGAGTGCAGCTTGGTATGCTTGGTTTTGGTCGACAAGGGGTAAAGTGGACTTGTAGGCGCCCAGCTATCTGCCTTGAAATAAAACCACACATGGCTCAGCCCGATAGCTCGACGACAGGCGAAGTCGTCCCCTCACGCCGCTTTCTCTCTTCCTCTGCTCGTATGGCGCGAGCGATCTCTTCAATCTGCGCGCTATCTCCAGACGAGGCGACACGTGCCCCGATGTAGCCATCATCAGTGCTTTCTAGCTCCATGGGGGTGACAGGGCCGGGGCTTCCAAGGGGCTCAAGACGAGGCTTGTTCGGCTTGGTGACGCTCGTGAAGCCTATGTTGCGAAGTGATATCGCATTCAAGGCCGCCGCATTAACATTCCCACCATTGAGTGCGAGCGTCGCCTGGGCAATCATATCACGCTGATATTGCTGCAGTCTCCGTTTGGCCTCCGACTCGTTCCGCGCATGGCCCATGGGAGAAGTTCCCTCTGGCCGGTACATTGGAACATGAGTGTCTGATTTTACACTCATAGATTGGGTGTTTGTAGGCATAGGCCGTGGTTGTTGTGGTTGTTGCATCCTCTTTTCCTCCTTTCGCTTCTCGTAGTTAGAAGGATAGTACTTCCCCATTGGCAAGGGGCTGGCATGCACCCCGCTGGGAATGTAAGAAGCCACTGGCGTGTTGACGCTGCCCGTGCTGCTCATTGATGGAGCAGGCGCCGACGACGCTGAATCAGATCTTGTCAACGACATTGGTGCAACGGTAGGTGGGGGCACTCGACTAGTCACAGGAGGCGCTGATTCGGGTTGCTGTTCAGGAGACCTAGACAGCGATGCTTTTTGAATTGATCGTTGCCGTGCTTTGGAAGCGTCTAAGTGAAAGGGATGGCCGTGATATACCCGATTCTGTTCCTCGTGGAAAGGGAAATAGGCACTGAACGTTTACAAGAAAAGAAAATCAGTAAGTGCACGTAGTATATAACTGTTCTCGACAACTGAGTGTAGGTACTATTGCTTTGTCGAACCGAAAGCACGACAGCGTCTACCAGGTGGCAGTATCCGTTGCGATGCAGACGAAACAGCCCAAAACTTGGACAATAGAGTTTAAGGTGCATGATTGACAGAAAACGGGAACGGGACTTACCCAGGAACGTCACCCCGAGCCGACAATGGGGCAGGTGGAGTGTAAACAGACGAGCTGCTGGAGGTGATCTTCTTTGGGACAGGCAATTCAATGGCGATTGGGCGACTGCGAACTGATCTGGGGGAGTCTAGTATTATAGGCGAGTCAGTTGGCGTCGTCAAGGGTGCATCGTCTGTATTGTCCAACGGCCTTAGCATCGTTACATGACGCAAATGAACAGTTGACGGTATTTAAGGTGCGGCGGAAACAGCATCGAAAAGGTCAGGCCACTAAAGGGGGGGAACCTTGGAATCCCATGCTAGGCGGCCAGCGGGCTTGAGGAAAAGCGCGGTCCCTGGATTGGCTTTGGATGAAGAAAGTCCCCTCCAAAAAGAAGAAAAAAACATAACCCCGACCAAGACCCTGGCTGATTTATGTGGATGCCCCCCAGCCTAACGACAAAGCGAGGAGGATGATATGTGTGCTGGTGGCATGCCATGATCTGCCTGAGTGACCCCGCTGAGCCAACAGACAGCAACGAATGTAACCGCTGGGGATAGGGCAATGCAAATGCAATGTAAGGCAAGCAGCAAGGCAAGGGGGGTAAGGCTGGTAGGGGGTAGGTAGGGGGGGTTGGTTGGGATGGATGGCAGGCAGGCAGCGGACAGCGGGGGAGAATGGCAGCCGACAGAGGAACGGCCCTAGGTAATATCGAACCTAGCAGGAGGCTCAGCTGGGAGCTAGTGCGGGAAAATACTTGTACTTTTTTAGGGTCCTTGGTCCGCCAGATCCCAGATCCCCCAAGTATTGTACAGTCTTTCCCACCCATCACCGTTCAAGCCCTCCCTCTCTCCCTCTCTGTCGGGTAACGGGCCCGCGATTCGGGAGCGGATTGGACAGCTTTGCCCGCCCGCGCAGCGGCTTCGGCAAGAACGGCATGGGCAAGCAAAGCCACCATACCGTTCTGGGTGTCACCCTTCATTTGACGACACGAGACCACCGGGGAAATGGAATGGAGAGCAGAAAGATGATGTCTGGGTAGCCTATGGAGTGTGATTGGAATGCACGGGTCGCTTGACCCAAAATAGCAAGTGCAGCGAACACAAGACCACCCATCGAAAGCGGGTAAAGGGCAGTGCTATAGTCATTTCGCAGAGTCCAGGGGAAGCAATAAAAGAGAGGAGAGACACGTACCGGGCACTTTGAGGTGCATATCGACGGGGCGGCGAGATAGGCTCGAGTTGCTCGGACCCGGAGACGGCTTGGGCGAGTAAAGGACTTCGTCGGGGTTCAAGTCACCCGGCGACGAAGGCGCGGACGACGCTTCCGAGTTGTTCGAGATCGACCGTCCTGGCATGCCTGGACGTCGCCCCATGGTCGAAAGATACGACGGGGGCTTGAGGGAGCGGCCAATGCTTGCCATGGTTGTGACTGGAAGCAAACGGCTGCTGGGTGCAACTCTCTAATCTATGTATCGGGTGATGCTATGCTGCAAACAGAAACTGCCGTAAAGCGGGTGAAGATTGTCTTGGCGACTGGTGGTCAAGGAATGCAGTGTAAACGGGTGGAAGCTCTTTCGTACGCAGTTCTGGACGACTGTCGTTGGCTATATCTAAGATATAGAGAATCTCTCCCAGATGACCCCGAGCAGTAAGAGCACCTTTGGCTTGCACAAAACAGGCGAGTCAAACATCAGTGATACGATATGAGATCCGAGTATAGGAAATGATGCTGCCTGGGTTGTTCCTGTGTCGAAGGCGTGACCATGTGGGCAGGTGGGCAGGTGGGCAGCAACAGCGGCGGCAGCGACGACAGCGACAACCTTGCGGGTAGCCGCAGATTAGGCCTAGGTGTGCGTATGTACTGTAACTGCGACTGTAGGTCTGGTGTAGGTGTGTGTGCGTGTGCGTGTGCGTGTGTGTGTGTGTGGATGAGGATGTGGGTGTACTGTACTGTACTGTACGCAGTAGTAGTGTAATAAGTGGAGGGCAGTAATAGATTTGACCGCAAAGTTGACAGCGCTGGTTTGATGAAGGGTCTCTGCGTTGCTCGAGGCGGCAATAACTTTGGTTGATTTGACGGTTGGTGTTGTCTTGTTGCTTGTCTGCTTATTGATTGCTCCAGGTGCTTGCTTGCTTCTTGGTTGCCTGGTTGCCTGCTCCTCTGGCAAGTCTCTCTTTGTGAGCAAGTAAACTCAAATATGAATTCGACAAGGAAACCCGAGATTTGCACACCGCAACATGCCCAGGGCTTGCGTGCCTTTTTGTGAGTGATTCAGAATTCAACCTGGATCGCCGTCGTTGGGCGCTTGTCCGGCTCCACTGCAAATATCTGGGATGCGAGGGTGGAACAGGGTCCGCATTTGGCTGAGCGAGACTGGAGACCGAGGAGGGAAAGAGAGCAAGAAATGTCAAGTAACTTGAACGGCAGTATGGCTCTCGGACTTCAATGGCAACTGCCCCGAACAACAACGCACATGCGAGGCCCGCCGGTTTGTTGCTGCAAGTAATGTAGGTAATTTGCAAACCCTGGGACGGGAATGATGTAGGAACAATGCGTCGGAACATGCAGGCAGGGAGATTGCAGGCGGGCTCTGGGGATTTGCCAGCTCACGGATTGGATGTATTCTCACCAAAGGAAGAGCTGGCCAGTGTAGTGTTATGCTGAAGATGCAATAAATTTGGAAACAACAAGCTGTGTTGATGAATCGACTCGACACTTACGCGGCCCGTTGAGGATCTCTCATCGAAACTTTCCTTTGGCATTCATCAATGTGCCAGACATATTCGTGGAATATACATACCTTTAGGGATATAAATACCAAGGCCAAACTTGAGTCAGGTACATAGACTACACACACGCATCTGCCTATCTAATAAGGGCACGCAACCACAGGCTGCTGTTCTTTGAAGAGGCGATATTAGAAAGCATGAACTGTAAAACTACTACCTCGACAACTAATTAGCCAAGCATTGCTTCTTTGTGGCGATCCTATCGTTCGTACGTTGCCGTTGTGCATTTACTCAATATGATCTAGATCTTATCGGCCGGCCGCAAATCGCATCCAAACCTCGAAACCCGTGCAGAAATTGGCACGTCGACAGCGGTAGGCAACTAGGCCGGGAAGACCCCTACTGTACGTAGAAATGAGAAGAGGAGAAGCTGAGGAGGAAGGGAAAGAACAGTGGAACTCCGCGGTAGATATCGCCAACCAAACTTTTCCAGACCATCAAATCTCATCAACCACACACACAACTCCGGGCTCAATCCTACCCAATCGCGGGTTTCGGACCCATCCATTTGAACATAAGACCGACTCCCGTGAGCCGGCGGCTTTCAAGATCAAGAAGTTGCCTCCCGCCGAGCCTCTTTCGGCCTTAGGTTTCGCTGGATGTCATCATACTCGATCCAGGGTCCCGTGCTGATTGGTGCAAAAGCGTGATGGTTTGAGGGGTCGGCATCCCATCACCACCCGAGCATGCATCATTGTGGGATTCGGATTTCATCAAAGAGCGAATTTCCTGGACCTGCCATGCAGCCTACTACTGTACTGAAAGATTCACGTTGTTTACATTCGACTCCATCCAAACGTCAAAGCCAGTGCCTTCCATCCTGGCAGTGTACTGTGCCCTACACACATACACACGTACTTGCAGTCGATATGTGTGCGACGTTCCCACTGTAACAGTATCTGGCTCATACTAGCTCAACGCCTGCATACGACGAGTCAACCCTCCAAGCCTCTTCCAAGGGATCTGCACTCTTTGATCGACCACTTCCTCGAATTGCAGGCTGGGGATACACAAAGCCACACTGCCACTTGCAGCTTGGCAGGTATAGAGCCATGTGAGTTTCATGGCGTTCCCCACATGGACTATGTTTCTGGCTATGCTGAAACATGTTCACAATCCGCGACAAGCATCTATCTTGGGCGGGAAAGGGAAGTCGCCGCCGGGGCGTTCCTTAGTCTATGTCAATCGTTTCTCGGTTATCTATCTTTCGAAGATAGAGTAATTATTGATTCATCAATAGCCTCTGGTACTTGAGAGCTTATCAGTACGTACCATGAGCAGGCGTACAAGGGATGCAAAAGCGTCGTATTGATTGGAAAAGAGAAGAGCGAGAGCGAGACGGACAGCGCTGATCCTTCTCCGTGGTGTTATGACTCTACCAACTGCATGAGGCAGATAGCGGTCGTTTACCGTCGGCAACTCTCATGTTGGCTGCTGGCGCTACCTCACATTACCTCACATGTCGTTCCATGTTCTCCTGATGAGGCACACCCACAAACTGGCCGTGGTCTCGTTGTTAGTTGGGTCAGTCATGTTCACATATCGTCATCATACCTACCCAAAACCGAAACCACACCAGCCACGTCCCCAGTGGCGAAATGAGGAACACCCAAAAGCAGCAGCTCTTGCAGTTGCGATGCAGCTGGCTGGCGGGTTCATCGATGTTAGATGGATTCCATTGCTCAAACCCAACCTGCAGCTACTGCTAATAAGCCCCCCTTCTAATCTTTTTCTAGTTTTCGTGCGAGAAAGGCGCTTCCTTCCCATGGTACCTCCATGATAGCCCGGCGCTGATCACGCTGATCAACGCTTGCTAGGGGACTGCTAGTACCCTACAAGGTTAACCGTCCGCCGCAGAAGTTGGGGGTGGCAGGGGCCGGCCTCTCTTACAGGGGGCAGTGAAAGCCAGTGTGTGGGAATGATCATCAATCATTCCGTGCCCAACGATGCGCAACCATGATACTTGCAGAGAGAGAGTTGTCGGGAGAAGTCTATCAAAAATCCACGGAGGCAAAAAGTTTCGAAAGGGAAATGGGCTCTGGTGGAGGCTCTTTCGACGTGTTCATTTGCTTCCTTACTTGCCCATTCCCCTAGGCTTGTCGGGGGATTGGTAGAAGCGACGACATGCCTTGGCAGGCAAGTGTCGTTTCTCGCAAGTGGACCAAGGCTAAGTTAAGATGTCCCCCTCCGCTGCATTTCAGATTTCCCCATATTCAGACCCTTGTCTTCTCGTCTGCCCGTCGCTCTCGCGAGTCAGGCAGGTTGTCAATCTGCCAATGCAACTGTTGTTGTTCCCTAGCCGGCGCGACGGGTCCCTAAATGACGTCGTCAGCAGTCCCGCGCGCGCTAGAAGGAGACCCTTGGGCTTAGTTCGACGAAGAAGAGCGCCCCTGAACTGAGCAACGATCATCCCGGCTTCTTCGTCTTTACTAGGCTTTCTCGCTTTCCCGCCGTTGCCGCCGGCCATTTTCTTAGGCTTATGATGGTCATGCTTTTCATAGCACCATCTCAAAACCTCTCTTCCTGTTTGATTACGTCAAAAAGCGCACATGAGCGCCGGATTACTTCAGACGATAGCGATACACTGGCTGTACGTACAAATTACAAATGAGGTAGTTCCGCCTCCATGAATAAGCACAATTGGCACTACTGTGAGACATCGACCACCATCCGGCCCGTTTATCGTAGATTAACATCACTCTCAACCTGAACAGCCAACAGCAAAGCAACAGGCTTGTCTCCCCATTTAAACTTGCGCGGACGTGGGTATTTCGGTATCTCGCCCTACGTTCATTGCTCTATTGGTAGCCAAGCGTTTTAACGGACAGCCTCATCTGGACTTTGAAAGCCTGAGGACAGTGTCTAGTGTGTGGAATCAAAGCAATATTTCCACCTTCCAGAAGCCGCGGAACATACATCGTTCCGCTACTCGCTACCTAGAATGAGCCGAGTTTGGATTCGTAAGATACGCCCTGATTCAATCGCAACAGCGGGCAACAGCGGATACCGAGCCGCCGAACTCAATATTGCGGTTTTATGTGTAGACAAATGAAGATAATCGTTTCGGCATTAAGATATTATTATATGGACAGAGTTCTCCTTCCATGCCATCCCCCTTGTAGTCCTGACAGAATGCAAATTCTTTCGCGAGAGGAAAAAGCAAATGGTATATGTTCGAGATTGCGTGAAACATGCCCGTCATGTACGTGGTATCGTGTGCAAAACGCCAAATGAGCAGCCAACGCTGCGAAGTGACGTTGCTTCCATCATATCCAGGCCTCGCTGCGCTGGACCTCTCCTTCCCCTTCCCCCTTTCCTCTTCGTCTTGGCCATTCTCCTCCCCAAGACATCGGCACTTTTTAACAACTCGACAGATGGCGTGACGTGGCGTGATAAATCATCTATGCCTTCCATCCCGACGACCGGGTCGAGGCGCCGCGGCCGAGCTCCGCGCGGCCGGTGAAGCGGCTCTTGCGGTCCTTGTGCACCCACCAGTAGGCGGCGCCGGCGACGGTGCCGATGAGCCACAGCAGCAGGTTGGCGAGGTCGACCCAGACGGCGTTCTTCATGCGCTGGACGTCGCCGTTGCCCTCGGCGTCCTCCTTGATGTACATGTTGCCGAACAGGCCGAAGAGCGCGACCCAGAGCACGAAGATGACGAAGCTCCAGGCGGGCACCGCGGCGAAGCGCAGGATGAAGGGGACCGAGTAAAGAATGGCCGTCAGGGCGGAGAGAGCGCCCACGACTTCGGCGAAGACCTGAGTTTTCAATGTCAGTCGACCACACTTAGGTAGGTATGCATCTTGCAAAAAGGGGGCGTTCCAGCGAGCAATGACATGGTCGCAGCGTGACTGGTTCGCGAAAGCGTAGAACCAGAGGTGGGTTGTTGCATTCACACATGATTTGCAGGGCTGCAATTTGACTTACCCATTTGCCATCGGTGTATTTGCCGGCCTTGCGGGCGCGGTCAAGATCGACTCCATAAAGACCACAGACGACAAGCGCCATGACGAACTGGAAGAAATGCAGTATAGAGAACGCAATATATGCGAGGGTCATTCCGAAGAAACCCATCTTGGCAAACTCGATTCGCGTATGCTGGCTGGGAAATTGAATATGGTGTTGTTTCTACGGTCGCGTGCGAAGCCAAAGCAGTGAACGATAGTCCGCGCTGGATAAAGATATTTCTACAGCGCTTTGGTGGTGGATGAGGGGAGTGAGAGAATGAGGATGCGGTAAAGGGGACAGGGAATGATGTCGCTCATTCGATTCTTTGGTGGTTTTTCGCGCCCGTCATTTAGCGGCACTCCTACTTCCATGCTTTCTGGCGGCATCGTGACGTCACTGGCGCGGTTCGCGAGAGACCCTGTCTGGCCTTAAATTAGGGGACAGCCAACCAAAGGAAAAAACAAGCCAAAATGTTAAGCGCTTTTGCATTCACGGCATTCCATCAGAAATTTGTGTGTGTTGATTGTCTATCCACCATTTACGCTAACTACGATCAGGTTACACAGGATGCATCTCGAGAAATAATTCCGCATTGGTCCGCACAGCAAAAAAAGAAGGTTCCTGCTAGAAGTCCATGTTATGCGCAAAGCGCCAAGCACAACACGCTCCTGGCAATTCATCCACACGGATACCTACAATACGCTCGTCCTCTCTCGGTACCTTACCTTACCTCAACCTCCAGCTCCTTAGGTGGTGCGCGCAGGAATGACCGGCTCCCACCGCGAGTAGTCCTTGGCCTCGAGCGCTCTGACCCTGCTCGCGCTCAGCGGCGTGATCGCCCGCAGACGAATGTGCTTGTCGCACGAGTCACGGTCGCAGGGCTCCGGGAGCGGGACGGCTAGGTATTTCGGGTTCTGGTGGGCGTGGTTCTTGTCCTTGTCCTTGTCCTCGCCCGGCTGCTGCTGCTGGCAGCGCCACATGCTGACGCCGGCGGCCATGGGGTGCCCGCAGCTGTAGCAGACGATGATGCCCGTGCAGTCCCTCGGGGGGCACTTCTTGCAACGCCCGGAGAGTACCTGCAGGTTCATCTTGACGGCTGGGCCGCTGTTCGGCAGCTCCACCGACTTGGTCTCGACACTTCGCCGGATCTCAAAATGCCCGCAGGCGAACTCGTTCAGGAAGACTTGCCAGCCCATTTTCTTGATTGGTTTTATGTTGGTTTGTGTCGATGAAATGGGTTTGTGCTACTCGCAGTTGTTGGGGTTTTCTCACCAGGTAAGTTTATTGGCCTTTAAGGGGTTATTCCAGTGACGAGGCTTCAAGCATTTAAGTACTGGCAAAATTGGACCGAGATACACTAACATTGTTCCTCACTGGCCGGGATAAAACATACTACCATGACACTTTAATAAGGAACAATAACGTCAACGCCTATGAATTGTATTATGTTCTTTGTAACTTGAAATACAACAAAGCCGGAGTAACTGGTGCCCCCTGGGATTCCTCGAAGGCTCACAAGTTATTGTTCACTGGCACAGTCTTCCACAGCGGACAGCCACCTTCTTTCTCAGGGGTCGTTTGTAGATGTTTACGGCACATAAGTCATAGCCAAGTGTGGAACGACACTGATAGAGATCATAAGTCGTTAGAGTTGATCAAGGATCTCACCACTACCATGTGCCCCTAGAGTCTGGTATGTTCCGACATGGAGACAGCTGTAGAGGGATGCCAGGGGAAACAAAACAGGTATATCACCGGCAAATGAGGATAAAACTTTATTGTCTGGAAACGCCTGCTTGGTTCGTGCCACGACCATTTCCCTAAGTCTTCATAGCATGTTTGCCGACTTGGCAGGGCGCAATGAAGCTCATGCATTCAGAGATAGGGCTGTATAGTTCAATATCCAAGTATTTAAGGTCAGTATAAGACTATCACTAACAACCTTGTCTTCGTTGGCCCGTTCGCCTAGCCTGGCTCTGGAAAAACAAAATATGGCTCCCCGGCAGGATGATATCGGGCAAAAGCCATAGCCTGCACCAATTTTTTTCTTTTTCTGAAGAGCTTACAGTCACTGGTTGAAATGACATGAAATGCCTTGCAAATGGTTTAACCCTAGCTCATTCACCGGAGCCTCTTTGGGTATATCAGTCTATACTAAGATGATTATCGTCGCTAAGATGGGATCATCCGGGCTTCACTGCCCATGGACATTTCCTTAGACCCGGTGGCCACCCGATCTTCGTTGGCTAGGAGCTTGATATGACTCACTGGAAGTATCTCCAGTGAAGCTGATAATGTCCAACGGGATTCTGTAGCGAAGGCCGGAGACGCCGGAAAACACAGCCTCGGGGGTAACTGTTTTGGTGCCATGATGCAACAGCTCTTGGGTATTAGTCCTGAACTATTCATTGGGCTCACCGCAGAGACCATATCAGTGCAGTCATCTGACAATAGGGGCGCCTGGTAGAATACACATTTATAAGAAGAATGTGTAATACATGCTGGTTCTACAGTACTTGGGCTTGTAAATATAGTAAGCAATATACAACTGATGAAGCTCGGCGAGAGCCTTACTATGAGAGCCCAACCCCAATACACTGAAAGCCTGCCGAGGTCTGGGTCTCAGGGGTTGCCGGTCCTTGATGGTTCTCCTTATCTCCACGTTTTCTCTTTGGAGGCTCACCGGGCAAGGACGCACCACTATAGCTTTCCCTTCATAAGAATATCAGAGCCCAATGATCCTGGATGGTTTGATCAAGTTTATTCCACTTCCCAAGGCCTTTGGATTCAGTCGTGGCATCTATACCACTTGCAGAGCCGCCGCAGACTCCTTCCCTAGCCCCAGCAGAAGCCGTCAGTTGACCCAGGTGTTCGAAAATATCCCGAGATAGAACCGGCTGACCATTCCATACAACCGCGCTCAATGCATGGTATCGAGGTCTTTCGGCTTGGCTTGGATCCTCAGCTGCTCACCTTAGATGTGGCCGGGGAAGACGAAGTGGTGTAGGCAACTCAGCTGAGAGTGGTCATCATGGCTGACGCCATCCGTCCTAGAAGCAGGAGGACCTGACTGTTTCTTTGGCAAAAGATCTCGTAAGTTCCAGTTGGCGCTTATCGCGACATGGAACACTCATGTGAACTGTAGGAACAACAACGAAGCTGATTCGTCCGTTGAGCTTTGCTGGATGCAGTCTCCAATAGATTGGGCGAAGGAAGGCTGCAAGTCGTGGCGCCAATACCTTCCTTCCAGGCGACGATTGGCATAAAATCAACGTCAGGCTGGGGTACATGAACCAAATCGAATAAGAGCCGCATGACGAGTCCGTGACGTGCACCAACGACACTTGCAAGACGTAAGTCGCTGAGCCGCATCGCAGTCTGACTTCTTATAAGAACAGAAGAAGATCCATCCGACTTTGGTGTTCCTGCATCTTCGAAGTGGTACAGCAGGTAGAAGAGCGTCTTACAAGCTAAGGTAAAGAAAGAGACAGACCTTCAATGCCTGGATCTTAAGGCACGGCGTTGAGACCCAAATATGAGGGCCTGATAAACTTGTCCAATGATAGCAGGCCTTCCAAGACACAACAACAACAACAGCAACAACAGCAACAACAATGACAACGACGACAGAAACAACAACATGAAAGAAAGGAAAAGCGAAGGGGCCGAAGACAACTATGCCCAGAGCCAGATGTCTGACATGGGAACTCAGTCGGATTTTGTCATGGTGGCAACAAGAAGGAGGGCAGATGGCTCATGTCGGGACGTCTGGTTTCACTTGACCAGCAATGTTAGCGTCACCAATCGCAGGCGATGCTGGCTCGTGCTATTACCGAAACCCATCCACGGGGGGCAATCTGAAAGCAGGATGAGCTACCGCCATGCCTTGCCAGACAGGAAGCCTACGAGGGGCGTTTCAAGGAAGCAAGAGTAAAGCCAGGCTTCGTTTGGGGGCGAAGCTATCTCACTTCCGGCTCCGCTACCAGGCTGAAGAGGGGCCATCATTGGGTCAAGTGTCAACATATGTGAGAATTGGGAACCTTCCTTGGCACAGCTCGGTCGCCCATTCGGTAGGAAGGCAGCAAGGTTGGCCGATGGGGCGATAACAGCATAGAAACGAGACCTATACCACCCTGAGCTCTACGAAGCCGATTGATACCTCACCTTGAGTCTGCCCTCGAATCCGCCGGAAACGAGGACACCTCGGTCACAAGACGGGACTGTGCCCAAGGACAAGCTCAGCTCAACCGCAGCATGTGAAGCTAGGCGAGGCGAGGCGAGGCTCGATACTACCTCAGCCCTGCTAGGCTCTCCTCGTCCGTCAGGGTCCTTCAGGAGTAATCATACATTTTGGCCCAAACCACTGCTCAGAAAGGAAGGAGGCAAAGCAAAGCACACATATGTTTTCTCTCGATTCAGGGTGTATCCGAGGTGTGGTCCACTGATCTCGACCGATCAACTGGAAAATCTCCTCACTACCTGCTCCGGTACCCAATGGCGTTTTTGAGATTTGTTGCAATTTCAGGCCAATGACTCAAATGACACCAAAGGATTATGGAAAAACCGGGCTTGTTTACGTCGAATGAGGATCAGGGGCCTTCGGGAATACTACAAAAATCACATGCGACTCTAGAAAGGACCAACAAGCCCTCGCATTCTCCAGTTAGGAAATGGAAAATACCTTTTCGTGTTATGCCATTGGGCTGGCAGAACTCATCCTGCGAGGCACCTTGCCTCGGATTTTGATGTCAGCCCTCAAGAAAGGGGCCTCGCCCCAGCTCTGGACTTCTCGTTCGCTTCATCCCAGGCCACAAGACTTGACAGAGCCACAGCACAGCGCTGTCACTTGCACTTCGGTGAGTCGTACTTTTGGCGATCCCCTGAATACAGTTCAAGCTTGGGCCTTGAGAAGCTACAAGATACGGTCAGAAAAGTGCACCATGAGAATAGTATAAAGACGGGGGGACGGACAGGGCAAAGAAGATATTCGTCCGCCAACTTACAATAACCCAATTCAAGACATCAACGCATCCTACTTATCACCAAATTCCTTACCTCATCTCCAGAATGGGCGACCATAAGCACAAGAGCAGCAGCAGCAGCAGCAGCCGCCATCAACATGATGGTACGAAGCATTCCAAGGACGTCCACATTGGAACCTCGAAGTCCAAGGATAAGAAGAGTTCGAGCAGCGACAACGTCCGCTGGATTTGTGTATGTGTTGGACAATAACCCTGACGTTTCGTTGCTAATGGGCTGCAGCCATATTGCAATGCTGGAAATCTTTCTTACAACTATGACGCCAGCTGCCCCTTCTGTTTCACGGCCCGCGGCCCCGGAGTCAGCATTTACAACCCGACAGGCAAGTACTGGACTGGAGAGCGTTCCGCTGAAGTCCCGCTGACATGAGAGACGACTCAAGGGTAGAGAGATGACACCTACAAGCACAATGACCCGCCCCTACAAAAGGGGTCCAGACCAGGCACATCTCATCTGACTGGGGGAAGACCGTGCAGAGTCTCCGTGTCGCCGAGGTACGAGATGGTGAAGGCAGTATAGGATGGGAAGAGGCGCAGTGGAGGGGTGTTTAGGTCACCGGGTTGGAAAAGAATATCGGAATCCATTTTTTATCTCGTTTGGAAAGCAGGGAGCAGGCTACTCGATCTCCTTTATACCATCAGCTTGGACAGTCAGGCTCCAGAGCCAAATACCCAATTTCATCTTGTTTTGTACGCACGCACTGCATACACACTGCAATTACAAGGGAACTTTGCCCTGCAGCATCCGCCTTGCCCTCCATGTTAGGGACATTTCTGCGGTGGTACTCTGCGAGAGGGCAGGGAAGATGGCACTTGCATTGCAGGTGCGTTCAGCAATCAGGAGAGACATAATAAGGAGGCAGAAGGGAAAGAGCCGCACGAGGCGGTGTGCGTACAGACGCCCGCGGGCAGGCTTGCGAAGAAGAAAAAGCGAGTATGAGCCTCGTCATAGTTGCCAGGGCTTTGCTGGGTGGCAGAGCCTTGGGCGCCAGGCTTCGCAAGATCTTGCCGGTGGTGTCTCAGGCGCACTGGTGCGCGCCCCGGGGAGGGGGGGCAACAGCCACTCCGCTACCTCGCCGTGGACCTTGACTGTTTCGAAGGCCAGAAAGTTCAAGCAGAGAGCCTCGAGCTTTCCCATGTCAGAAACAATGGCTGAGCTGCCAGATAGCCTTGGGACGTCTTGCATTTTGCCCCGGGAGTTCTGACAGAACAAGCCCGAGGGTGTTGCATCCAGGCAAGGCAAACCATGCCCCCCCACTCTCACGCGTAGCATAAGCTGCAGTCACCGACTGAACAAGACATAATTAGCGGGAGAGAAACACGTCGTGCAGGCTGGCATAGCCCGAGGAATGTAGACCTTCGTGGTTGGCAAGTGGGAAGTAGAAAACCAGTCCTCAGGTCGAGGTAGGAAGGCGTATTGAGCAGATTCGGGCGTGGTAGTGGATGATAAGAAGGCTAACCCGTTTCCAGTGTCGGCCAGGCTCTAGGTGACCTGCCCGAGATTGGCTACGGGTCTTACCGCGAGGCTGCACCAGGCTAAAAACTGAGTAATGCTTCATGTATGCAAGGCGAAAAGGGAATTGCTTCTCCCACATTGAGACTAATTGGGCTCTGGGGAGGCGGGAATGGCTTGACGCCTGCTTCAATGGCATTGTGTGAGTGTGAGTAGTAGTAAGTTAGGGGCGGAAGCCGGCTGACGAGAGAGGGGTTGAGGGGGTTCAATGCTAGATGGAGGTGAGCAAGGCAAGCTGAGGAAGGAGCCAATATTAGGTACAGGTATGTGGGTGGGGGTCCTTCTACCTGCATGTGGTGATCAATCACTTTCGAGGGTGGCTTGACTGACACATAGCGAATATCCTAGGTATGCTTTCAAAGCAATGCCAAGATCCCTTTCACGATTCAACTGCCTATCTAGGTTTTCATACCATTGCCCTGGTCCGATCAGGGCTGTCAAATAACGAGAAAAATAGGTCGCAGCATATTGATGGTATGGCCTGATCCTGCGAAGCCTGGCAGTCGTGTAATAATGTGTGACACTTGTACGCAGGCAGGTACAAGTCTCATATTTTCTATTGACCAGACCATTTGCAGACAGCACCTTCAATCGGTTCCACCATGTGCACACTGAATGGACTTTGGATTTGGACGTGTGTTCCAATCATTCATCCCATCCCCTCTCCGGACGATTATGTACGTTTGGGTAGTCGTTCACTATTGCTGCTGTGCCGCAGGTTAGATCCATGCAGAGTGCCCAATTTCATAAGCAAACGGCCGGTTCGGCGAAAACCCAATGTCACCCATAAACTCCGTTGCTGTCCCCTCTGAACAAAACAGGTAACCGCCTTTGCCCAAGTATATATCTTAGAACTTGTCGATAGCAGCGAATCCCGAGGAGTCTTTAGTTCCCACTACCAATCATACTGCCTTTCTTGAGTGTCTTATCCGCCACCTGCCGTAATAGTCACAATGGCGGCAACGGCCCAAGAAGAACTACCGCTGCCCTTCATCAACATCCCAGGGCTGCCGAACTTCCGGGACCTTGGCGGTGTGCCACGGCCCATCCCATCGCAGCCCGGGAAGACCGTCAAGCGCGGCGTAATCTTCAGGTCGTCAGAGCCTTCGAAAGTAACCGATGAAGGAGTCCAGAAACTCCGAGATCTCGGCATCAAGAAGGTGTACGACCTACGGTCCCTGGACGAGATCAAGGTGGGTTATACTCCCCGTAACGTGTAGATGGGTATACGCAGTTTCAGAAGTATTGTTAACTCCCCGTCAACGAACATAGAAGGATGCAGAGGGCGGCCAGCGGCAGGTAAAGGAATGGGAAGGCGCCGAAAGGGTCTTCGCCCCCGTATGGAGGGACCAGGATTTCTCGCCCACGGCACTGGCTCTGCGCTTCAAGCAGTATAGCGACGAGTCCGATGTAGGTGATGAAAGATCTTGAGTAGTCTCCAGCTGCACCCCGACTAACCTAACTCGTCTTACAATAAAGCGAGGCTTCATGGAGGCCTACAAAGACATCCTACTCGCCGCCAGCAGCAACGACGACAAGCCATATGAGAAAATACTTACCCACCTCTCGTCCTCGGACAACCCGTCGCCGATACTGATGCACTGCACGGCCGGCAAAGACCGGACGGGTGTGCTCTGCGCCCTCATCCTGTCCCTCTGCGGCGTCGACGACGAATCCGTGGTGGCCGAGTACCACCTCACCGACACCGGCCTGAAGTCGCGGCACGACGAGCTCATGGACTTTCTGATGAGAGATCCGGCCATGGCGGGAAACCGTGCTGGCGCCTGGCGTATGATTAGTGCCAAGTGAGTGTGCCGATGTCTACCTTTTCAGTCGCATCAAAAGGGTGGCCCGTCTATTTGCAGCTGCGGCTTGGCTAGGTTAACTGACTCGCGTAAATAGTCCACGGAACATGCAGGTTCACCTTAACTGGATACGGGAAAACTACGGCTCACTCGAGAAGTGCGTTGTTGACTTGGGCCTCATCACACCAGAAGGCATCGAGCAACTTAGAAAGAACTTGGTCGTAGACGAGGCATCCCACAGTTCGTAGTTGGAGTTTGGGTGTGTTTTGATTTGATTTCTGAAGATTTCGTCGCACCTGTAGATGTGGCTAGACTTGGTATTTGTACAAAGCCAGGGTACATAGACCGTATGCCCTCTCGGTTATAGATGCGAAGACATGTAGCAACGTTATTCATGCCCCGCCCGCCTTTGGTATCTACACCCCAAAACTCCAATATACAGTTCGTACAGGCTTGCGCTATATGATACAACAAATGGTAACTGACACCTGCTTTCTTCAAGGAACGCTGGTGGGGATCTTGACCAGACCCTTCTTCCGGTCGTAATGCGGCATACCGTACTTCCAGCCTACCACATTCGGGGCTCGGCCGTCTTTGCCAACCAACTCCGAATCAACCTCCTTGAATCGGAACTCGAAACGTTTCGTGTTGACCTTCTTGGTAGCTTGCTCCTCAGCCATCGCCTTCTTCATTTGCTTTTCAGCAGCCTTGCGCTCGGATTGTTCTGCAGCATTAATGAAGCGAGCCCTGGCGTCATCAGGGGACATGCCACGGAGCAGGTTCTTCTCCATCTGGATCAACTCGGGATGGGGCACTCGCTTATCCGCTGACAGCATCTTCGCATGGAAAGCTTTGGCAGCATCCTCTCGGGTGAACTGCCTTGACTCAGCCGTGGGCCAAAAGAGTTGCTTTTGAGTGGCAGTGTGGATATGAAGTTCGTTAATGGGCTCAAGAGGTTGGTTCTGCACTCCAGGTCTGAAGGACTTGGTGGGCAGCATACTCAAAACAGCCTTGGAGTAAGGTGTTGCTAATTTTTTGCCCTGTTTTAGAAAGTTCTGCGTTAGCAATAAGGCCAAAGAGAACGTAGCGCGTATTTTGAATGGAGTAAGGCCATAAGTTGAGATCAGAGAGGCTCGCAACAAGTTGTAACCATGTATGTGTCTTCAAGACTAATCGAATTTTTTTTGCATATCATCATGGAAGTGAGGCCGTGTAGGAAGGAATTGCAATGATGGGAGACGAACCTTTGATATCCAATCCTTTTCCACCTCCTTTAACCGTACCACGGCGGCGACTCTAGTCAAATCGACGCCGAGCTCAGCCGAGACGGCCTTGAGGGTTTCGCCTTGCCTCATGACCTTCTCCCAAATCAACTCGCGCGCTTGTTCATCGAGTACACGGCTGCTTCGGAACTGGGCGTTTAAAGGAAAGGGTTGGAGGGCTGACGACCTGGCGTTTGAAATATAGTTGGGGCCACCTTCGGGTTTGGGCTGACGGTAATTGGCTCCAATGGTTCTCGTCCACTGCAGAAAAGCGCGACGCAGATTGGTACTCCGTTCGCGGCTCGGGGTTGTAGAGAAACCAGCTCTACAGCTGGGCAGACACTGCGATGTGCATGGCGATGCAAAGCTGCTGCGCACCAGCGCCGAGGCCGAAGAGGCGCTCGACTTGGTGGGAATCCTCGGCGGCATGACAGTGACTGAGTAGAAACCAGACCAACTGCCAACCGAACCGGGCCCAAGAGACAAAGAGAATTCTTCAAATTGGTCTTGCAAGGGAATGACCAAGTTTTTGTATCAAAAAGCTCATTGGAGAATGGCCAGCCGTGATGGAAAATTCCAGTTCTGGAAGGTCCACCTCGGATAAACGTTTTTGACGAAATGTCTTTCGGTCTATGGCACTAGGTAGAACAGCGGCCCGCTATGCCCGCTATGCGACGGGAGTTTCCTGGCCTAAGACAAATGAAGTCGGTCGGTATCAATTGGCAGTTTCTATGGGCTTTATCAAACACGAGTTCTTGAGAGATGGACTAAAAGTGTCACAATCTCGTAGGGCTGTTCATCGGGGCCTTCTCCGGACTGCATCAGTTCATGGATATACACAGTAATGCAGAGTCTTGTCGAAGAAATGCACTCTGGCTCGTTACGGACGCGGCTGCATAATTCCGAGCTCCGTCTAAGCAGGTCAATTGGTACACTCCCGTGATCGGAAGAGCTGTGAGAGATCGAGCTTATGCCCCGAGCGTGTCGAGAGGTGAGCCACTATGGAGGTGGACAGTGGGCTTGTGGATTCGACTAAGGATTTGACAACCAATATGCAGGGGTGCTAGCAGCAAGACCATCGGTTGCCGACTTTGCCTGAACAGGCCCAAGCAACAGTTGCATGTAGGTTTGTAGTCGACGCCACTTTGCTTTGGTGGTGAACCCCATCCTGTTGACTCCTGAGGAAACAGAGGTGACTTGACATGACATGACATGGCATGACTGGGCATGCGTGCGTGGTCTCGGAAACAGAGAAAAAGGAACGGCAGCTATGAGTTGTCCTGTCTATAGAAAAGTAAAGATATCGCGTCGGGCGGCGGTTCGCAAGGGTAGGAATCGCAGGAGTCGTGGCCGCGTGGGGCGACATGGGAAGGAGCTCGAAACTAGGAAACGCGCTGTGCGAAATATCGTACGTCCCTGTACATCCCATGCAATGTTATTATTGTTATTCAACCATGGTGCCCAAGCAAAGCTCGCCAGCTGTCCAACGCGGCGGGCATATCTATACGCATCCTTGCAGCGAGCATGTGCGCCGTCGTTGGGCGAGCCAATGCAATTAAACAATTGGCTCTGCCGGGTGAGCATTAACCGGAGCAGACTGCCCTCGGGCTTCTTTTTGATCTTCATCGTAGCTCCCCTCGGGCAATATGTAATCTTAGGGAAGGATGTGAATGAATGTCGACTGTTTCCTCCGTTGGTATTGATCCTGACCTCAACCGTGAATGACCGACAACAAGTCAAGGCTGAGCGAGACCCAGTATCATCTGATGTATTCGCGGTAGCAACTCACCTACGACTCGAGACCTACTTGTTCCACTGTCTGGCGTTGCATCGCACGCAATCCAGCGTCTTCAGCCTGTCCTTTTTTATTTTATTTTACTCATTTTGTTTTTAATTTGCAACCACTGCCGTGGGATTTCGTTATCCCATGTAGCATCACAGACATCTCTTTAGATGTTACCAATGGTCGACCTCAAGGCGCGCATCAGAGCTAGGTTTTCGAGGAGAAACAGTACCGCCCCTTCAGTCGCATCGAGTAAAGGCAGCAGCGGCGACGGCCAAAGTTTGCGACACCAAAATTCGAGCAAAACACCCGATCTTCATTCGAGATATGAGGCCCTTTCCAACAATACATCGGGCGACGTAAACGACCACAGCGACGATGAAGAGCACGGGGAACAGTCCCGAGATCGAAAGCACCGTCGCAAAAACAAGTCTCCTCGCTCTCCTCGCGCCTTTGGCTATGGAGATCGTGGCTCTTTGACCAGCCCCAAGCGCAGGCCATCTACGACTAGGTCTACCGAATCCACACATCACCCTGACAAATTACGCGGCAGCGAAGTCGACCACCGAGGCCAAATAGAAGAAGAAAAAGAGGCTCAGGAGAAGGCCATTAGCGACGGGATGGTGGTGGCTCACGGCGGCGGCGGACCAAATACTACGGACAACGGAGGTGGCGGTGGTGAGACGCTAGCTAGTCCTAACTCTAATCACACCACTGAGTCGGGCATTGATCGGCAAGATTTTAGCAGTCCACCACCAACGGCGGCCGCCATTAACAGTCCCAGCACCAGCATCAGCATCAGCAACCATCTCCCCAGCATCAACGAACACCCCGCGTCGCCCACCTCACGGGACAACGTCGCAACTACTGCAATTACTGCTTCCGAACTCCCGTCCAGCCCGTCACGCCAAGCTTCTGCATCTCCTGCACCTGCACCTGCACCTGATCTGGTGTCACCTGCACTTGCTTCGCCCACCCGTGCCGCTCCTCCACCCAAGCTCGACATCCCCATCGATGAAAACAACGCCGACCAAGACGTGCAACCTCCGCTGAGCCCTGATGTAGCGACACCGACGCTCGCTGCATACCTCAACCAACTTTCACCTCGATTACCCCTGACGCCCGGCGCTGCTCGGCCCGGCATCAGCAGACAGCAAAGCATCGTCCCGACTCGGCAGACGACCCTCATCAAAGCTCTCCTTAACTCGGGACATGCGCAGGACATTGGATATAACGTCGAAGATCCGGACCAGCTGCTGCCCATAAGCGGAACCATGGTGACCAGGAAGATATGGGTCAAGCGGCCTGGCGCCTCGCCGACCTTGATCACAATCAACGAGGATGACTTGGTGGACGATGTGCGCGAGCTAATCCTGCGGAAATATGCCAACTCTCTAGGCCGCAACTTCGACGCCCCCGACTTGACTCTTCGGGTTTGCCCGCGCGACCAGAACCAGCGTCTTCTACAACCCGACGAGCCCATGGGAAGGACACTCGATGCATACTTTCCGGGCGGACAGACCGTTGACGATGCCCTCCTAATTGATATACCCGTCCGGCGCACGCCCAAGGCTTCACCCAATCCCCGATTCTACGCTGACGATAGGCCCCACGAGTCGGGATCCGATTACTTCCCGCCCTACCCTCCACCTGCTCATTCCCATGGTTTGGCCACGGCACCGGCACCAGGCGGCGCTCCTCTCAGCAACGGGACGCATACCCTCCACCTACCCCCATCCATGGCAATCCTAGGTAATGGACAGCTACCCCCTCTACCCTCCCCTGGTACCTCAAGGAGGCTCGGCGCGGCCCGCCCCAAGATACAGCGGTTGCACACGGCTTCACCTATTTCCACAGCCACTACCAATGGCCATGTACAACACCCGTCGGCGCCTGGTACGGCCAACGTTGGTACGCATTACTCTTCCTCTAGGCCAGCCAGATCAAGGACTCACTCAGCTGCTTCTTCAGAACAATCTTCCAATCATCACCCGCATCCTCATCAGGCCCCGAGCGCACCACCCATGCCCACCCCGCCCATCGCTGAACGTGTGGAAACCCCTCCTCCTCCGCGGATATCCTCCCCTCGCCCATCAGCTCGCGCGAAGAAGGTCAAGAAGAATGTGGACCACCCCTCGCTCCCTCCGGGTATGCTGAACGGCGGAGTTCCACCCATCAACGTGTTGATTGTTGAGGATAACATTATTAATCTGAAGCTGCTGGAGGCTTTTGTCAAGAGATTGAAGGTGCGGTGGCAGACAGCCATGAATGGTCGTGACGCCGTTACCAAGTGGAGGGATGGTGGTTTCCATTTGGTGCTCATGGATATCCAACTGCCCGTCATGAACGGTCTCGAGGCTACACGCGAGATTAGACGACTGGAGAAGGTCAACTCGATCGGCGTCTTTTCGTCCTCGGCAAGCAGCGCTCCCGAGGAGGTGAAGGCGGACCCTGCCGAAGAGGATAAGCTTTCCAACACGGAAATGTTCAAGAGCCCGGTCATTATCGTCGCTCTGACGGCAAGTTCGTTGCAGAGTGACAGACACGAAGCTTTGGCTGCTGGCTGTAATGATTTCTTGACCAAGGTACGTTTTTTTTCTCTCGCCCAAAATTATTCTGGCCACTGTTGCTTACCCGCCCGACCTATCATAGCCTGTCAACTTCGTGTGGCTAGAGAGAAAGGTCATGGAATGGGGTTGCATGCAAGCCCTCATCGATTTCGACGGATGGAGGAAGTGGAAAGACTTCTCCCAAAAGACGGAAGAGAGCGATGCGGCAAAGAAAGCCGCTGCCGCCAAGGCCAAGGCCGCCAAAAAGAATCGCCTTTCGATGACCACAGCAGCTGCTGCCTGATGACGAGTTGCTACCTTATCATTAATAAGCGCAAATTAAAGGAAGCCCTGGGCTCCAGTCTGAGGCAGACCTTTCGATCTACGATTACTGCCGCATTTAAAGTCCTTTACCGGACAACTTACATGCAGACCGCTGCTTTTCTTTTGTGTATAGGGGCGAGAGGGAGGCGAAATATAGTACACCCCGTATGCGCATGGCAGGGGTATAATAATGACAGAAAAAGCTAGGCACTGCTGTGACAGAGTGCTTGGGGGAGGGGCGAGATATCTGACGTTATCGTGGGAAGACTGTATCATAACAGAAGCGTTGGTTGTCTCGATATTGGGAGCGTTGGGCCCTGGAGGTATATGTTTAGCAGGGTAACAAACACAAAGATCGAGGATGAAATGATACCACTTTTGAATTTATACAAACTGGATTAAACAGCTCTTAGCTCATGCCCCAAGAAGGCTGCCACTCGTGTACTCGACGGTGGCGGTTCTGTTCCACATCGTCATACCATAGCGGACTGGGAGGTAAACTGCCTCTTCTGCCATTAGACTTCTTGTCACGCAAGCTATACGCATGCCGCGCGTGAGCCACCTGGCATCGCTGACCATTCTTAGGCATTCGGAGAGTGAGGAGGCCATATGTATCGGTGCTTCGTCTAGCAATCGTTTTTGAAAGGGGGCTAAATGAACGGAGGTAGTCGATCAACGAAGCCCACAGGGTGAAGATAACGCAACACAACCACCACTGTGCGTACCATGGAGAATAATCTCAAAAGGGTAGACGTAGCGAGGGGAGGGAAGTCTGACTAAGTATATTCAGAGAGTCGGGTGTTCTAGATCCTTGTCGACTCGTTCGATGTGCTCCTCCGAGTCATTTTGTCGAGAAGCTGCAAACGACTTGGGGTCTAATTCTCCCTTCGGTTTCCACTCATGGCCGCATCAAACCTACTACATATTGTCTCCTTGTAGCTATTGCGATCTTGCTGTCCTGCTTCGGGCTCGGGGAGAGTTGCGGGCCCTTTCCCAGAGGTACGTAGGGTCCAACCTGGCCAGAGAGGGTCAAGGGGGCAGTTGAGGACGGCCGAGTAGGGGTCAAAATTCTCTTTCCGGTTGCACTTTGCCCGCCTGTAATTTATATACTACCGTAGGCATTGATGCGTTTCTTAAAATCCGACGTAGCGTTCGTCGAGAATCAGGTTTTGGGCAGGAATACACGTTATTGGGTAGTAACGGACGGTCATATCAGCAAGGGTTGGATTATAACAGTCGCAAGCCTGGAGCCCGGCATCCAGGGAAGTCGAACAAGAAGTAGTAGAATGATATTCTCGTATAATCGCAGGAGATAGTTACATATTGAATGCCGGGTAGCAATTAGGGGTATGTTGCGGTGCGGTACAGTATCAAAATCATTCCTGATTGCCCGTCGGCGAGAAAATAGATCGTTGCGTGTATCTCTGCACACCCGATGGCAGGCTTAAAGAATGCAGTTGCACTCATAAAATCTGACTGGGCATTAAGCCGTCAAGCCAGCCGCAGAGCTCAAGTCAGCACCGTATATTCGGCTAAAGCAAAATGCCTGGAAGTTCAGTGATCCTGCTATATCTTCTTTACTAGGTCGAACCAGGACGGCCGTTCCGCTCGAAGTCGTCCATATCCGGCTCTGGGGGACGGTAAGGCGAAGCGGATCCATTCAGACCGCATTGGCGGTGGCCAAGGGTGATAGGAAGCTGGCAGCTGGTTCACCAGTTGGATCCAGTCATATAATAGTCCTTACGATGTCTTGACACATGCCCTTCCCTCGTAGATCTCTTGAGATATATTCTACGTTTCCTCGCTAATTCTTGGGGCGGGCTATGATGGTATCCTCGCTTATATTCCTGGCCTTCGCCTCGTGCGGCGAAGTACATTCTTATGATGGGCTTACGCAGCCGCATGATTCGACCAGCAGCATGTCATCAGGTGTTATTGGTCTGTACCTACCCAACTTACCTAAGGTAGCCTGGACTGGACAGCCTGGTTTACCCCTTCCTTTTCTACTTAGAATGACATTACTCAGCTCAGGCCAGGTTCTATTTCTGGTGTTTGTCTGCGGGGGCAGTGTGCGTTCTTGGAGATCCGATTTTGGTAAGATGCTTTCCTACACTTCCTTTATTTGGTCTCTGCTGACCATGCCGAACTCGGATGTTTCCTCTGCGAGGGATTCCATTTCCAAATCAGGGCTGCATGCAGGAACGGTCAGATCGGCGACAGGGTACCTGGGCTTATGCTACGTCGTATTCAGCCGGATTGGGTCGAAAGCGCAATGGCACTGCACATTCACAGACGCTGAAGACGCTGCCAAGATCCGATTTTCCTCTTTTCAGCCTTACAGCATACCAGGATAAGAAAATCTATGAAGCTCAGAGATCTTTACCAAGACCAAAGGCAGGAACAAAGGGCTTTACGCTCTCGAGGTTAGGCGCACATTTGCGATACCTATCCACTACGGTTAAAGTCCTGTTATTGATGAGCACACGGTCTTCTCCCAGGCTTGACAGCTTTTGCATATCTCTGATCGAAACCGCAACATGCGGAGTTTCGTATGGAAGGCATTGTTCGGTATTGCTTAAATAATCCGCCTCCGCTTAGCTGACTCTACTTAGACCCCATCTCTCCAGACATTGCTGACGCCCCAAATGGGCAGTTCTCGCTATGGTGGGGTGATGAGAAGTCACGTTTCAGTTCTCTTGTATGTGAATGGGAATTCCTGCACCGAGCACTCCGCGGCTTGAAGAGACAGTGACATTTTCAAGGACCTATGGCCTGGGTTTCCCAGATAGGCTTGAAAAGTTGAAGACGCATGGCTGCACCACAGCAGGATGATCGGAACCTCCGAATACGCTCATGGTATTCATGTGACTGTCGCTTAGGGATGCTCGATTCCTTGTGCTATGTAGCTCGCGGCGATCTTGGAGGCTCAACCCACGTATCTCGTCATCGGTAACTCGCATGGGATTATGGGAGCAGAAGACACCACCCTGAGAGTCTTTGGGATGGTATTCTGGCTGGGACCCCAAGTATATAAGAGTTCATGGTCGCCGTGAATGTCGCCCAAACTGATCAAGACTCCTCAAGACATAAACCAGACTCAGTATTTGAACATTATTTATACCTGTGCACATATATACACACATATATACACATATATCAATACCCATTTCACTACTACAATATGGTTGCTATTCTCGCCACTTTGCTGTTCACCTCCTTTACCAGTAGCGCAATTGCTTCTGCAGTCCTGCCCGCCGTGACCGGAGTCGAGGGTGTCATCCCTTCCGGCATGGTCACGCTCGGTCCCAGGCCCACTCCTCCGCCAGAAGTTCTAGATTCCTTCAGGGCCGCGCCGGGCCCGGGACCCAAGTATGTGACCATCACCATCACTAACAAGAGGGACGACCCTATTTCGACTTCTCACGCCCATGAACCAGGCAGTATGTCCCACACCCCCTGATTTCTACCTCGAGATGGTCAACATATAATAAGGACCATTGTTCGTGGATTTCGGCTGACTCGCATATTGTATAGCCCCTCCCATGGTCTCCGGTAATGCCAACCCCGGCGTCATTCCTGCCAACGGGAAGGCCGAGTTTGCTGTCCCAAGTGGCTGGATCGGCAACGTCGCCATCACCCCGTCCCGTTACAAGCTCACAAACGACATTACCCTCATCGAAGCCAACTACGATATCCCCGACGGTTACAGCTACGCCGTCGCTGACGTTGATGTTAGCTACGTGTAAGTAATACCCAGCGACTCCGATACCAGAGCGATGCATAGTTACCCAGCAGAATCGTGTTACGATTGGTAATGGCCAATGCTAACAAAACTACAGCAACGGCTTCTCGGTAGCCACCGTCTGCTCTTGTGACAATAAAGTCGTCACTGGCTGCAACAAGAACCTATGGAACCTGGGCACATGTGCCGTAAGTTGACCCCTGACCTCCTCAGTTCCCCTGAACTCTCGATCCATCTCTGGGGTGCAAATAGCTGACAGTCTTGGTGCGCAAAAACAGAACAACAACGGACAAGGCGGCTGTGTCAACCCTCTGCGCTCCGACCACTCCGCTACACAGGCCGCCCCCTTTTTCCGCCCTTGTCAGCACGCGGCCTGGACCTACGTCGAAGATGGCGATGCCGACGCCTGGGGTTTCTGCCAGAGCGGCCACATCACCTGCTGTGTTGGGCCCAAGTGTGCTCCTAACCCTAAGCAGTCCTAGATGTCAAGAGGCTGGCTATTTGGCTGGCGACTATCGATCCAGATGGCTCAGTTTCATCTGGTATGCCAATAGGAGAAGGAAAAAGATAGGGGGATAGGGGTCTGGGTTTGACCAATTTTTTGATTCTTGCACAAATTTTATCACTCGCTTGAAGTTGTATCCAAAAGGGGGAAAGAAGCTGGAAGTATGATTGCCACGCTTCGAAGATTGTATATACCACTTACTATGTGTATCTTGGCAACAACAAATATCTACCACAATTTCCATCTATCTAACCGATTATGGTTGACTTTGACTTCAGACTTACGACTCGGCTCGTTATAACCACCTCGGTAGCTAATAGAAACAAGCATGTAGGGCTTCCTCAAATAGCGCATACTCGTATACTGACTGGATCAGATGTGATGTAGCATTACCCCAACTTTATCCAGGGCACGCCCCGTATCGCCCACAAGCGTCCCAATCAGAGCCAATGATCTGTCCAATTTCAGGTATCGTAGACGATCTTCGATATAGCTGCTGGCTGGCTGTATTGGGTAATGACCCCGTAAATTGGAGTTGATAAGATATCATATCGTCTTTCTGCCTGGTTGCATCTCGGCACTTACATTATGACCTTCCGGATATAGCCTCCCCTGATGGAACCGGGAAAGAGAGGAGAAACGCACATGAACCACTGGAACTACTTCAATAAATTTGAATGATTTCATCCAAGATGCAGTCTCTTCGCAGTACAGACCCGAAAAGGACCAACAAAGATGCAGATTCCTCAAACTTGCACATAACCAAAGACCAGCATGTTCGGCTTCTCTATCATATTGTTGAGCCTTTGTTCCCCACTAGCTATAGCCCAGAGCGACGACAACCTCGGCCTGAAGAATGGATACCTTAGCTTGGCTACCAAGAACTTCGAGCTCAAGCTCGTGAAGGATGCCGGGGTCCTGGTCTCGCTGAAGCCCGCCGGCGACTCATTCGACTTCCTGCCCTTCGACTACCTGCGCTACCGCGCCCGCAACGGCCAGTACCACTGGGGTGACATCACGTACCGCTACCGGGAAGCTTCCACCGGAGGTAATGATGGCGGACGCTGGATCGACGGCGATTCTGCCGCGGCGCGCAAGCCTGTACGGGGGAAGACGAACGAGCAGGGGGCTCTGGTCACTTCGGTCTTGACCCCAACATTACCCAGCAACAGCCCGCTCAACGTGACGAGGCGGTGGACCGAGGTATCGGGCGGCGACCTGGGCCTGCGCTTCACGATCCGGAATCAGGGCCGAGCCGCTATCGAGCTAGGCAGCCTGGGTTTCCCGACAGAGTTCAACAGCATTTTCACAGGCCGACCCGCAGCCGAGATGGCAAGAGTCTGCTCGCTCTCGGACCCCTACATCGGAATGCACGCCGGCCACATCCGCGTCGCGCCGACCAAGGGAAACGGACCCGCCCTCGTCGTCACCCCTTTGATAATTGGTGAAAGCAACAACAGCAACACGACGCCCATGGAGGCGTACCGCAACTTGCGCGAGGACCACTACGACGAGCAGACGGCGTACGGGAGCCAGACCTTTGAGGGGCTCTACGAGTGGCAGGTGCTCACAAAGGCGTGGGCTGAGAACGAGTGGTCCGGAGTCGAGCCCTGGAACGCGCCTTCGTCGCGGGTTCTTCAGCCCGGCGAGTCGCTCGAGTTCGGTCTGCGGTTCTCGGTGGCCAAGGGGGGCGTGCGGGAGCTGGATTCTGTCGTCGAATCTACAGGGACCCCAGTCGCGGTCGGCATACCTGGGTACATTATCTCACAGGGGTCCTCTGCTATGCTACATTTGCAGAGCACGTCAGATGTAGAATCAATCACGGCGAACCCTTCGGGGGCATTGACAGCCACCAGACAAGCTGCGGGGAGATACGCCGTGACCCCTGGCGGCTCCGCATGGGGTCGCGCCCGGCTCGAGATCCAGTACGGCGACGGGAAGCTACAGACGGTGCACTACTACATCAGCAAGCCAGGGACCGAGGCCGTCAGCGATCTCGGGCGCTTCTCCACGACGGAACAATGGTTCAACGACACGACCGACCCGTTCGGCCGGGCCCCGTCCGTCATGACGTACGACTACGAGGCGAAAGCCATCGTGACGCAGGACCCGCGGACGTGGGTCGCCGGACTCAGCGACGAGGGCGGGGCGGGGTCGTTCCTCGCCGCGGCCATGAAGCAGGCGGTGCAGCCGAGCGCCGAGGAGGTGGCCAAGCTCGAGAGCTTCGTGGACGGCGTGCTGTGGAAGACGATCCAGACCACCGACTTCTCCGTGCGCAAGAGCATATTCTACTACGAGCCCTCGAAGGTGCCAGGTTTCAAGTACAATCCGTCGTTTGACTGGTCGGTCTGGTGGTCCTGGAATAAGCAGGCGTCGTACGCGATAAACAGGGCGTATGACTATGTCCACGTCGCCGCAACGTACTGGGCCCTATATCGCGTCGCGCGGGCGTATCCTGCACTGACGCAAAGCCACACGTGGGACTTTTACTTGAATCAGGCATACCAGACAATTATGAGAAGTATGAAGTCCGATGTTGGATACAACCGCGTGGGCCTCATGGGGGAGACCGTCTTTGGGGAGATCCTGGCCGACTTGAAGCGGGAAGGAGAGGCGTCAAAGGCAAGCTCGCTGGAGCAGAGCATGCGCACTCGCGCCACGCAGTGGAACTCGGAAGAGGTACCGTTCGGCAGCGAGATGGCGTGGGACTCAACTGGCCAAGAAGGCGTTTACTATTGGACCAAGTAAGTTCACCCACGAATGTGTGTGCCTGACACACCACTGACAACTTGACTGCTTAGCTACTTCGGCTTCAAGAACACAGCACTCAAGACTGTCAACAGCGTCCTCGGATTCATGCCTGCGGTGCCACATTGGGGCTGGAATGGCAATGCCAGACGATACTGGGATAATATGTACTACTCACCTTCTTCTCCTTTTCTCTAAGTCCCGTCCCATTCCTATTTTCTTTTCTTCCGTCCCTGTAAATTATATCAAGTATTGTTGCTGATATCGAACCACCCACCTTGACCAGCTACGGGGGAAACTCCAGAGGATCGAGCGACAGATCCACCACTACGGCTCTGGGCTCAACTCGCTAGTCTTACTCTCGGCGTTCCGCCGCGACCCATCTGACGCCTATCTGCTACGTGTAGGATACGGCGGCGTGAGCGGTCCACTGAGTAGCATTCACGCCGACGGGTTCGCGGCCGCGTCGTTTCATTCTTGGCCTGATACACTGAAGTGGGACGGATACAGTGGTGACTACGGGCCCAACTTCGTCGGCCTTGCGCTCGGGTCGGGGACCTACGTTGCTGATATGGGAGACGGCGACGGCGGGATCGGACTCACGGCGTTTGGTGGGAGTCTGAAGGTTGAACCAGGGGGCAGGGTCACTGTCACCACGAGCGATCCAGTAAGGAGAAGGGTCTTTATTGGGCCCCTCGGCGTCTTGTTGAACATTGATGCTGGGATTATCAGCGAGTTCAGCTATGAAGCTGGTGGTAGCATTTCTGTCACGCTGTCGCAGTTGGGCGGAGTTGCGAAAACCGATGCCGCCGTCCTTTGGATCGAAACGCCGTCAAGCTCTGTAAACTACACTGTGACGACTGCAGGACTGCAGAAGGCCAGGGGAGGTTGGAGGGTACCTTTGTCGACGGATGCAACTGTCGAAATAAGCTCTGTCTAGGCGGCAAAATGGGAGTCTAATTCCATGTCACGTAGCGGGGAAACCGACCAGCTGGGACTCGGGGGCTATTGTGATGTGAACCCATCATCTCCCACATCATATAAGACTGTTGCGTCTGGTCCTATGTGTGCAGATAAAAGACGAGATAGACCACACCGGCCTCCTTTTCGAAACCATTGGACAAGACGACAACTATCGCCCTGATCTTATTCAGCTTCATCGAGAAATCCCGCTCTTGACGTGACGAGAAGTAGAATATAGCAAGTACTGTGGTTGAGGAAAGCAAGCTGGCACCTATAGAGCTGGCGCCACAACATTGTCCCGTTCGTTAGCAAGAAGCTCGAAGGACTTTAAGCCACATGGGTACACAGATATAGAAAGCTAGGTTCGATTTATGGCAGCGCTATTGGCATCTCGTCTCGCTCTTGGACCAGTGAGCTTCTTCCACAGACTCGGGACATTTAGAAACCTAAACAGTCTCGACTGTAGTCTGATGACTGGCGTGCATTTGGCACAGTCTTTAGGTTAGCTTCCACCGTAGTCGTCGATACGTACGGCTCAAAGCAGAGGACGAGCCGTCCCGGCCAGTAGCCAGCTTACTGGGACGGCAAATAGCTCGAGGCCAAGACCAATGAGCCAGTTTAGGCAGACTTGCTTGCCAACTGCACAGTCGGGACGCCGATGGGGCTGAAATAGCTTCTCAGGCGGGCGAAACGGCCGTTGCCTGTGGTTCGGACGAGACCGGCATATTGCTTCTTGCCCATCGTGACGGTGTTCGGCGATCTGAGCGAAGCCAGTCTCAAGCCCCCATGCTTCTTGACCTATATGACATATGTAGGTGTTACCGATAGCAGTTGGATGCTGATAGTGACGATCCCTCTGTGGGTGAACTGATAAGCATCGGGCCCCAGCCAATTCGCTGATTGGCCAGGTCCAAGATAGCCGGACATTTGATGTCTTTGTTGGGGTTAGCGGGAGGCGCATACGATGCATTGATGTATTTCCAGGTATTGGTTTCCATGGAAGTGATAAGCATTCGGGGAATTGAACCCACCCATGCGTGTGTGAGGTATACACTGTAGCCCCAAACCTAATAAGTGAACCTAGGTGCTTGCAGCAGCTGAAAATGTGTGTCGCGTGTGTTTCCGGTTTGCATTACGTGCGTGCCTTCTTCACCGAGCTGAGACTGTGGTTGGGGGGAGGGTCTGGAGGCTGGAGCAATGAAAGGTCCCAGTAGGTCGGGACGACTGCCCAAGTGGAGAGGGACCGCTGTATCAATTGCAGCCAGTGAGGGTAGCCCGCAATCTCCCCTCCTTCTCGCTAAAACTCCAGCTGTCTGGTCTGGAGTTAGGCGGATCAAGGCGAATGAGACGATGTCGGAGGAAGTAGGGAGCGAAAGACACCCCAACGACCGCCTGATTACCTAGGTAGCTATTGTGTTTCTCAGCACGGTATAGAAAAGACTAGCCTGTGACTCAGGTCTTGGAAGAAGAAGAAGAAGAAGAAGAAAAATTCAACTCAGGACCCCGCGTACGACTTGGCTTGGACGAGTTGGTAACGATTTGGTAACTTGGGTACAATGCCCAGAGCCTACTTGTAGGTAAAGTGGAAAAGCCCTACGACAGCCCAACCCCACAATCCACATTCTGGGATTTGCCAAGACTGCATGTTAGTCGCCGCCCGGCAAGATGTGTACATGTAGGTCTAGAGACGATATATGGTGGCACAACATCAATAATGTTCTCAGCCGTCTTCGCCATGGCCTCTCCCGGAGTTTGAGCAGTGCATGATGCTAACTAGAAACGCCCGATGAAGAAAAACATCCAACTCAGAAGCCCTTTTGTCGACTGGCCTCCCTCACTAACAGAGGGTTCGTCTCAGCCTCCCGGAGACTAGACCCGGAACGGTCCCCATCGCCAAGACACCAAAAGATAAGAATTTCTCGCCCTCCATGGATGAGAGCTGCCGCAACGGCCATTATCTCATTCGATTAGTTGTTGGACGAGTTTTCCCTCCCAGTCCACACACATTGCGACACCGGGCTATCTTGGCGGGCAACGCATACAACTGACAACGGCTTATTCCCTTCCTGGCTTTTTTTGCCCCCGGAACCATGCTGACTGCTGCTAATGGTTGCCCAGACGAGCTCTCCTCTTTTATACGGATCCTACCTTTAATCTTGCCCATCTTGTCCAAAGTACCTATGCCATAGAGCAAGTATGGGATAGACACCTCGACGGCCTTGGCCTCGGCCTGGACCCTGGACCTGGCCTTCTCTTCTGAGCGGGTACCCATGGAGCTACTTTTTTTCTATTAGCTATCTCGTTCTCACATGTGTGTATGCATTTAAATATTTGAGTTTCCCACCTCCCGTAGCGCTGGAAAAAAGGTAGTTGGGTCGATGATTTTGTAGGATATCCCTTCCTCCGCTTGCGAAGGCCGTGACAAACCCCTTAACTTGGTCGACTGTGACCATTGTTTGTCTGCCTCCCTTGGCTCTATTACAAAAGCTACAGCTTCCTGTCTTAGACGTATTCTGGATTTCGTTCTTTTCTGGTTTTGGTTACCCGTGTCTCGCCGAGCACAAGCTTATAGTCGCATCTTGGACTATACGATTCCCGCGGCCAACGAGTAATAGTCGACACAATGGGTTGGCTCGAGAACCTCAACACCAAAGTGGCGGCCGGCCCGGTCGGTCGCTGGTTCCGACTGGACGGCTCAGGCCATGTACGTTCATCTCTTCTCTATGAGAAAAGTCCGGATTTGCTAAATGGATCTTCTTTCCACGCAATATAGGCCAAGTCGCGCAAGGGATCCCTCTTTACGACCGAGATCCGGGCCGGCATTGTCGCCTTCTTTGCCATGGCCTACATTATCGCCGTCAACGCCTCGATCGTCTCCGACACTGGTGGTACCTGTGTGTGCCATGGCGGGCCCGACGATCCCATCTGTGCGAAGAACGAAGAGTACGCGCTGTGCGCAGCCGAGGTGAAGCGCGATATGGTCACGGCTACGGCAGCCATTGCCGCGCTGACTTCTTTCTGCATGGGTTTCTTCGCTAACCTGTAAGTGTTTCGAGGCGGTGATCTATACGTGCGTGTAAAGAAAAAGGAGATAAGAGGACTAACTTGATATTATAGCCCGGTCTCCCTTGCTCCTGGTATGGGACTGAACGCTTACTTCGCTTACACCGTCGTTGGATTCCACGGCACCGGCACGGTGCCTTACTCAGTCGCCGTCACGGCCATCTTCGTCGAGGGCTGGATCTTCTTCGCCCTCGCGCTATTCGGCATGCGCCAGTGGCTCGCGCGCGCGATCCCGCGGTCCATCAAGCTGGCCACGGGCGTCGGCATCGGTTTGTTCCTGACCATCATCGGCCTGACCTACAGCGAGGGCATCGGTCTGATCGTGGGCGCGCAGTCGACGCCCCTGGAGCTCGCGGGCTGCCTGCCCGGCCTGAAGGGAATGAACGGAGCCGACCCGGGCATGTGCCCGGACTCCGGCAAGATGCGTAACCCAACCCTGTGGATCGGCATCTTCTGCGGCGGTATCCTGACCGTCCTGCTCATGATGTACCGCGTCAAGGGCGCCATCATCGCCGGTATCGCGCTCGTCTCCATCATCAGCTGGCCCCGAACCACCGACATCACCTACTTCCCCTACACGCCCGTGGGCGACGATGCCTTCAACTTTTTCAAGAAGGTCGTCGACTTCCACCAAATCAAGCACACGCTCGTGGTGCAAGAGTGGGACATTTCGCAATATGGCGGCCAGTTCGGTCTCGCTCTCATCACCTTCCTCTACGTCGACATTCTCGACTGCACCGGCACCCTGTACTCGATGGCGCACTTCGCCGACCTCATCGACCCCGTGACCCAGGACTTCGAGGGCTCCTCTATGGCCTACATGGTCGACGCCATCGGCATCTCCATCGGCGCCCTGCTGGGCACCCCGCCCGTGACCGCGTTCGTCGAGTCCGGCGCCGGCATCAGCGACGGCGGCAAGACGGGTCTGACCTCGATGACGACGGGCATCTGCTTCTTCATCTCCGTCTTCTTCGCGCCCATCTTCGCCTCGATCCCGCCCTGGGCCACAGGCTGTGTGCTGATCCTCGTCGGCTCCATGATGGTCAAATCCGTGACCGAGATCAATTGGCGGTACATGGGCGACGCGATCCCGGCCTTCATCACCATCGCCCTGATGCCCTTCACCTACTCCATCGCCAACGGCCTGATCGGCGGCGTCTGCAGCTACATCCTCATCAACAGCGTCGTCTGGCTCGTCGAGAAGCTGTCCGGCGGCCGCATCGTGCCCCACGACAAGAACCTCAAGGACCCCTGGACCTGGCGCATCCCCCGGCGGCATCTTCCCCGCCTGGACCCGCCGCCTTGCCTCGGGCAAGAAGGACTTCTGGCGCGAGAACGAGGTCCCCGTGCACGAGTCGGCCTCCAACGCGGGCTCGCAGAACGACGCCAACGGCGAGAAGCTGGCGCTGGCCGGCGATGGCGGCGTGTCGGGCAAGGAGACGTCCAAGGTGACAGGGAAGACGACAGGGGAGAAGACGCATTGAGCGTTGATCGTTTTGAGTTGGTTTTCAAAAAAAGGGTTCGTTTATTTTTGGCGTATAAAAAGAGAATCTGCCCGCAGGGAATGTATATAGCAGAACGTTGTCAGAGCTGTGTACGTGAGCAATAGTAGATACCAGCTATACTTGGATATTCAAGACGAAGATAATTAAACAAAGTCTATCATATTTTCTAATACAATAATTTTATGTTTACCTAGCGCATCGATGTAGCTTCGAATCACGAAGTATCTAGCCTTAGTCGATCTAACCCCTTGACTTCAGAGTAAAGTCTCAAGACAACGTGGGTCGATTTAATCCCATGTAGGCATGCACATGAAAACAAAGGATGTTTGCATATCGGAAACATTCAATCGATGAACAGGGGATCATCATCACTACGAAATAGTGTATGCACTAAGTACAGTTCGATGTCTGTATTGCGCTCTAACCAATTAACAATCGATCAAATTGCTCTATGCCTAAGTGGACTCGATCCTCGAGCATCCAAACACCAAAACGCCTGAGTAATTTCAGAAAAATCACCAACCACGCCATACAAGTATCTTGCGCGCTGGCGTACAATCAAACGCGATACAGAATCGGGTTCAAGGAGCGTTAGTTGTTAACATGTTTAACTTATACGCCCATGGTAAAGTCATGTTCTATGCCAGGGGTGACACTGGCCATGAACTGAAGCCGACATGTTAGCATACTGACCAGAAAATATGAGATATGAGGAGTGATGCAAAGCATCGAACCATAAACTCACCTTTAAGAAGACCACGAGGTACTGGTCAACCCGAATGGCAACTTCGGGGTCCTCGGCCTCTACTTCCTCCCAGTCATCATTGCTGGACTCAGCCGCTGCTTCGGCGCTCTTAACGTCAAGCTTATTAATTTCATCGACCAAGCCCTCCATGCCGGGATCATTGCCAACACTCTTGCCAGCTTTCATCTTGTCGCGACGAATCTTGAGGGCAGCGTCGGCACGGTCCAGTAGAGTCTTCATGACAGACGCGTGCTTGCAGGGATGAACGCTGGCCATCTTCACAGTGCTGGCAAAGAAAGGGAAATCCTCGAGAGTCACGGTCTTGTCCTTGTAATCACCGACGATATCCTCCATCATAAGCTGGGGTGCGAGTGGCTGTCCGTCCGAATAGCCCGACAGATATAGACGAGGTGTACGGTAATACGGCGAGTACATGATGTAGAGATTGTAAGTTCGGCGAGCACTAGCAGCAGGTGATGTTAGTATCAACTCCCTTAAATGTGGCTTTAGAACTCTTGCAATAGTAGTAACTTACCCCTTTCTTTTGTGAGCGTCTGCATCACGGATGATAGCCTCGTCGTCGTCTTCATCCTCCATATCCGGGATATCGTCGTCATCTTCAATATCGCCCACATTGCCAGCGTCATCCACTGTCCGAACTTCCTTCGCCTTCAGGGGCTGGGAGCTGCTGAGGCCGCCGGTGCGCAACCAGCCGTCGTCGTCATCCCCTTGGCCTTTGGACTTGAAATCGTCACCGTCGCCGACAACCGCTTCCTCGTGACCGGCATCCCCGGCGAAGTTATCGTCGAGCCGCCGGTGGCAAGGGACGTTGCGCGTAACGAGGTACTGCTTATCAGCGGGCAAATGAGTGGCACGCTGGGCGTCGGACTCGGCGGCAGCCCACTGCCATGTCGGGAACTTGAAGACGAGATAGTCGCCAGCAGCTACGAATTCCTCGGGCGTGATCTGGCCTGTCTTGCGAAACGTCGACTTGTGCGACACGGGCGTGTACTTGTCCCGGATGGTGTTGACCGTTGAGTAAAGGAGATTCATCGTATCGGGAGAGACGTGATGGCAGCTATGTGCGCGTATCTACCGAGTTAGGCCGAGTCGAGTCGTCTCGAGTCGTCGGATCTCAAGGGAGATGTCTTTCAATGTACAACAAAGAACGGTCGGAGGGGTAGGTCTTGGTGTAAGTGGTGCCTAGTAGCTGGTGTTCTTGTTGCGCAGGAGGATACCTGCACTACAATGAGGTGTAGAGGAAGTCCTAACGTTGTTTGTTTAAATAGAGAGAGTAAGTGCAGGAATGGAAGAATGCGAGGTTGATTACAATGATAATATGCGATGTAGAATGGGAGTCTTTGTTGCTTGCAACTTAGGCAGGCTGATTCATGACGGAAATGAAGTTCCCCCCAGGCAAGTAAGTAGCTGAGCTGCTGTCGTCACATGGTACTGAGGCACGCGCAGTATGGGCGTGCTAGAGCGCTGACACCCCCCCAGTCACCCCTGGAACTGATGGAGGGGCAGTGGGAATGCGTACCTAAGGTACCTTCTTACAGTCACAATGATCCTAACCGATTATGCCTACCTTAGTTTTAATCTACTACACGTAGCAGATTACTCCTTCCCCATGTGCAGTCTATTAAATAAATCGTTTACTGGGTTTTAGCTGAATTCAATGGAATTGAAGCCAACCTGTCATGAACTCTTACTCTGGCAAAGTTAGATTCAAGTCTATCTGTGTACTACCCGACCTCGGACGGGTCGATGATGAGCTCCTCCTGTCCATTCGAACCGACAATAACTGAGGTTGGAGCGGGGCAGGCCTGTTATCTAATCTGTACGCTTTACTCAATATGCGCATAATCACTCTTTCTTGAATAATCAGCTGGAAGAGGCGGTTTGGCTACTGACAGGTGGCGGGCACTCGTCGGGCTGAGCTTTGGTCAGCTTACTCGCACTTTGCCGAATTCAGCTAAGTCAAAAAACTGGATTGGGGCAGTCACCTGATCCCACACAACACGCACGCTACTCCAACTCCAACAAAATTGACTGACCTATGCCAAAAACTTTCGGATTTTGAGCAGACGCCAGAACAATTTACTAACCCCCCAGCATCCCACCACCTCGTCAAGATCTCGTTGGGTAACATCTAGCAAGAAGGTATGTACATCATCGATACCGACATTATCCGAATTCTCAATTCGAGGGAATCTCGTTGCTGACCTTTTTTTCTCTGATTCTCCAGTCTCAAAATGAGTTAGTAGCCCACGCCCACCGAACGAAATAACCGAATTGGAATCGAGTGCGACCAGACTTACTGACTTCGATGAACAGCTAAGGGAACTTCCAGCTTCGGCAAGCGCCACAACAAGACGCACACTCTGTGCCGACGATGCGGTTAGTCATTTGGACCTCGATTATGCTGGGAAAAGGAATGTCAGTTGGACTGACATGAGGACTCTCAACTACAGGACGTCGATCGCTCCACATCCAGAAGCACACCTGCGCTTCTTGCGGTTACCCTGCTGCTAAGACCCGAAAGTGTACGTTCATTGCTCTGCCCTGCCGGCTCTGGGCATCTCAGCTCGCTAGGAGAACGACTGGGTCGGGCCTGGTGCTGTCACGCGACGGACGTTTTACTGACAAATTGGCGATACAGACAACTGGGGCGAGAAGGCTAAGCGCAGAAAGACCGTCGGCACCGGCCGCATGCAGTACCTCTCCGGCGTTTCCCGCCGCTTCAAGAACGGCTTCCAGACCGGCATGCAAAAGAACGCCCGGGGCCCTGCCCTGAAGGCATAGATGGACGGTATTGGTAACTTCTGAGGGTTTGCATCATGGACTACGAAAGGCGGTTTGGCGTGATAAGGATTGCATCATTGGGACTGAATTTCCGGGACCCACGAGGTCTTTGCCTGACGAAGAAGGAGGGCATGTTACGCTAGCAATTCCGACCAAAAATTGCATTTTTCGAGGCATTTGATGAGTGTCACGGCAATACGAAAGAATCTACGACCGTCAAGATGTTTCCATGAAACACGTTATCTGGTTCGCTGGTTTGGATGGGGACGGACAATACCCAATTCGGTCTTCCAATTGTGATGACAATGTCTATCTGCTTGCGTATCACCGCGTCAAGAGGTATATACTGGGGTTTCTGAAAGCTGTTGACTTTGACCGAATATTTGATGTTGATTTACTGTCCACGTTCGAAAACACGAACGCCTCCGTCGCCAGCAATAAAGTACAGCAATTCTCGATCCTCTCCCGCATTTGCACTTGCACCTTTTTGCGCTACTCTGAGCACTCCGCTCACGTCCTTTGCCGTCCCTGTATCAAGCATCCTCAGACTGATTATCATATCAGCCGCATGGGCGAATGAAATAGCAAAGGCAGCATGTTCCTTTTCCAAGGTGGTTGTCTGGGCTGAAAGCAGAGGCTCATCTGCTGCAAGTGTCACGATTGACGAGTGGACTTCCTATCAGAATAGTTCTATTAATACTAGTCCTACTACGTACCATCAGTCTGCATACACTTACCTCTCTTATATCAAGTAAAAGATCCTGTAGTGCTGCCCCGGCCATAGCCTTGCCCGCCGCTGCCAATAGCAGATCTGGACTGTCCAGTATCAACACAATCTTTGAGCCCTGACTCTGTTGCCGCAATTGCGTGATGGCTTCAGTCAATTGCTTGCGCAACTCGGGCAACGTCGAATTTGACAGCACCTTGCCACCGGCATCAACAGGAGAGGCGCCAGGCGCCGTTCCTCCTGAAAACAGTCTACTCAGTCCATCCACGAAGACAAATTTGCCCTTTTTGGAGGAGGCATCTAGATCCACTCCGATTCTGCCAGCGCCTTCCTTCCAGAATGCGTAGTCCCTGAGGAAGCTTACCAGCACGACGCTGGCGGAATCGCCGTCGTCGGGGGGAGGAGTCTCCTTCCCCCACCGACGGCGGTCCGCTGCGCGTTGCGGTCAGCAGAAGATGTGGTTGCGAGAAAGCGGCACAAGTAGCGCTGGACGAGCCAGTTTGTGCTGGCACCCAGGACACCGGTGAGAACAATCAGGGATGCCTCCGGAGGAAGGCCGAGATAAGGCTCCAATAATGGCGGCGTCCGAGATGCCATTCTTGCTTGGCCTTAGCAGAAGGGAAAAAAGTGTCCGGCTTCCTTGGCTGACACGGCGGTGAGATTGGGCTTGACTCGAGTATGTGCAAGTGATTCCCGATGGCGTGATGTTCTTTCGCGGGGTGGGAGAGGATCGTCCAGCTGCACCCTTTCTTCCAGCAGGCAGAGGTTGATCGGCTGCTTGGGATATCTAAACCGCGCTCTGGGCAGGTATATTGGTTGCACAGTCTCTCAACTTTTAGAGCCCTAAGAGCCAAGAGCCTGCGTGATGCGCCCCACTGTCGGTTCCAAGCGTGGTGCCACAGAAAAAAAGAGTTCCTCTGTGTTCCCGGGGCTGGACGAGTCCTTGCATGGAGGGTGCAAACAGGAAAGCGCCAGAAAGATAAAAGAACCAGACGAGATAAGCGCTGAAGAAAATCAAAATGAACCGAACGGCGGGCTGGGCGCAAGTGCAGATGGCGGTGGTGGGTTCTTCCAAAGATCGTGATATTCTTGGCTTGATCTGTCAGTCTGTAGCCCAACGAAAATGCAGGCTTATACTAGATAGCACTACTGGCCCACGCTGATCATATTAGAGTTGCTGGACATGGTAGGTTAGTACCCCAGATGCACATCAAGTGATACATATACGAGTGAACCGTCAGAACGAACCAGCGGGTTTGGCCATCCCATCGAACAACAGCATCGAAAATACTACATAGGGTAGGTACATAGAGGTATTGCTAGTTGCTAGTTGGCTAGTTGCTTCAGCCTTCAGGTCTGGGAGGAGGTAGACGAACGGGGGTGGATCTTGGCCTTGGCTCAGCGTCATGATGCATTGGTTGGGCTCTACAGTGTGTCCATGTTTGGAGTTTGGACCCTGAAGCTGGGCCATTTAGAGACGGCCGATCGTTGACTAACAGCCGCCGAATAACATTTGATACCGCACGTTGGCCTCGTTTGGCGCAGCGCAAACTCAAGATGCGCGCAACACCGACTTAGGTAGATGCATGACAACGGCAGCAAATGGGAAGAAGGTTACGTGCAGCGGAAAGACCGTTCGGGATCGCACAGGACTCAAGGTTGCTGCGCCCGAAATGCCGTCATCCGGAGATATGGAGGGACGCAGATGCCGGTATGGCAAGGGAGGTGGGCTGTCAACCTCGAACCTCGACCAGTCTATGCAAGATCATGGATGATGGGAATAAGTCACAACGTAGCACCCCCAGCACCCCTCCTCTCTATCTGTTGGATCTGCCAACCCCCCACACCCTGTTTTCTGCCAAAAACAAAACCCATGGCATGGGCTCATGCGCCTCCTCCTACACTAGCGGCTGACTTGATGGAGAATACGGGGTCTAGAGAGGGTGCGAAAGAGAGGGCATAGCAGCCGGCGCATGTGAGAATGGCCTGCTGACCATACTGACCGCATCCCGGGTGGGTTTTACTACTGGAAAGCACATCATACATTCCCAGCACTCGACCTGGTGATTGGACATCGACCTCTCTGCGGGTGTCCCGCCGCTTTGTAAGTGCCGTACATGTCGACGATAGCAGATATGCAAAGAGTGGAGGAAACAGCGGGAGAACCAACTGGGGCCGAAGCAATGTTTCCAACAAGGTATTTTAAATATCTGGACGTCTTTCTTGATTTCGTCCGTCTTCCCTTTCCTCGTCGTCCGTCTCTGGCATCTACCTGACAACTTGCGGTGAAGTCTTGTCCCACGTGCCAGGCCGTTCTCCAGATTCTCCAGGTCTATCTATCTTAAGCCGTTGGCGCAGGGGGCCCAAGCCCAGTCGCCTGCCTGGGCCGGTCGAAGCTTTCAAGATAGTCGGGACCACCACGCCATATATGCTCCACCCCAATCGGACATAAGTTGGCTGTATGTATGCTCTTTATTTGCCCACCTGGGTAACCGCAACAACTCGCTTGCCTCTGCTGACCTACTATTTGGCGTTCCGTCGTTTCATAGACGACTGCTGTGAGACATTAGCTCTTCATAGCGCCGATAGGGCTTTTGAGCCGTTGCGGTATCAGAAAGCCTGCGGGTTCTAATTTAAGCTGCATCGGCCTGCCCTGTTGCAACCGTCCAGGCCTTAACCACCGCATACTCACGCTCCCGGCCACAACTTGCATCATACCTGCAGCTGTGGATTAATCGACTGTCGTTGCAGTCTACTCAACACGCACCCGCTCTGTTGGCATTGACAAAAGCTTAATTCATCCTGGTTCTTGGGCAACTTCAGTTGACATCGACATTCGAACGGCTAGAGAAGGTTCGTGGGCGACTCGAGTCGCAACTCGGCCTATTTCCCCAGCCTGCCAGGTAGATCAGCGCCACCTGACTCGTTTAACGACAAGTCCCTTGGAAACCACCCCTGACTACTTGATCGCTATCTGCATACCCAATCTTGTCCACGACGAACAGATCTACTCAACACTGAATATATTATTTCCCCAGCGCCCTCCTCATTCTACCTAGGACAACTCAAGACCCCCTCGCCGCCCATCTCTTCCTACATACCTAAGTTTCCTAAAAATATTTATCTTCCCCCAAACATTTTTCCCCCCAATACCCCAAGTTGGCTTTTGCATACCGGCGGAACCAATCGGAAAGTGCGATTTCAGCCCCGGTTTTCCGGATCTAGAAGCGCCGTTCGCAAACACCATGGCAGAGGAGAAACCCGCGGGCCAGCGGCGCCCGTGGAATGGGCTCTTCTCCAAAAAGACTGGGCGAGATGAGGAATCTGGCGAGTCGGACGAGCCAAGATCGAGGCCCAGAAACCCAACATGGAATATGGGCATGCTGAACGACAAGGAGACCATAGAGGTGCCCGGTAAGTTTATGGCCTAGTTTCTTCGCGACCTGCGCACTTTCTAACAAAACCCAACAGGCTCTGTATTGCTCCTCGCACAAGGCCGTAATGAGCCTCTTGGTCTGAGAAACGCTCCCGCAAGGACCTCTCACTCTTCTCTGCCTACTGGTGTTCCTTATGAACCACCGCCGCCTCCGCCAGAGGACGACAAGAAGATGACCAAGGATGGGCAAATCATTCTAGAACCACAACCCGATGATTCACATAACGATCCTCTCAACTGGGCCTCATGGCGGCGAGATCTCGCTCTGTTGTCCCTCGGCCTATATTGCATGGTGGGGGGTGGTATCACTCCTCTGATAGCAGCAGGTTTCACCAATGTAGCCCAAGGTAAGCCTACCTACAAAACTCTATGCAACATTGAGTAAGCTAACACGTCGCGAAGATTACGACGTACCAGTTGCACGGGTCTCGCTGACGACTGGGTTGTACATGATGGGCCTTGGCATCGGAAGTGTTCTCTTCTCCCCTACGGCCATCTTGTACGGTAAACGCCCAGTATACCTGTTTAGCGCCGTCATCTTCATCCTCTCGGCAGTCTGGTGTGCGCTTTCGCCCAACTTCACGTCGCTCCTCATTGCCCGAATTTTCCAGGGTATTGCTGTAAGCCCAGTAGAATGCTTGCCATCCGCTACAATTGCAGAAATCTTTTTCTTGCACGAACGGGCTTATCGCATCGGAATCTATACATTGCTACTCCTTGGTGGCAAGAACTTGATCCCGTTGGTCAGCGCTGCCATCATCCAAAGCCTTGGATGGCGCTGGGTCTTCTGGTAAGCATCGACAGGCAATTCTTAACAGTTGTTGGTCAACTGGCACTAACCACTATTCTGTCATATAGGATCGTTGCTATAGTCGTTGGCTTCTGCGGTTTTTTGCTCTACGTCTTAGTTCCGGAGACTTTCTGGGACCGAACCCCGATTCCGAGGGATCGCACCCATCCCAAAAGGCCTTCTTTATTCAGCAGACGATCGTCTAGACATGCGGTTCAGCGCGTGTCGCAGGACAGGATCAGCAAGGCACCCCATGCTGTCGACCATGACCCCGAGAAGGCTGTCGAGAAGAGGCATGAGCCGGTTGGTGGCACCGAGTCGCCACATCCACGACCCAAAACCGCCCAGCATGTGGGTTTTGCACCGGATGTAGAAGACGATCATCACCATCATCCCCACGAAGAGACAGCGAACACACACGGTGTGCAGGAGGCGTTGGGACCAAGCACCTCTGCCACCCATACAGGGTCTCGGTTGCACCCGCAGAGCGCGTTGGCTTCTCGGGGAGCTAGCGGCGCTGCGACACCAGCTGGCGGAGATACGGAGAGTGAGAAAATGTCCATATCAAACATGCCCAGTACGGGAGGGCAGATGTACACGCACACTCTCCGGAAATCGCCTCCCAAGACTTTCGCTCAACATCTGCAGATCTACCATGGACGACTCAACTCGGACAAATGGTGGAAGGCAGCAATCCGCCCCCTCATTCTCTTCTCTTATCCGGCTGTGCTCTGGTCCTCAGTAGTTTACGCTTGCTCCATAGGATGGCTTATTGTGATCTCGGAATCGGTTGCGATCATTTACCGGGAAGGCACTTACAAGTTCGGCGCCTTGGCCACCGGTCTGGTGTACTTGTCACCTTTCATTGGCGGTGTACTGGGCACGGCTGTGGCTGGTAGAGTCAGCGATGTCATTGTGAAGGCCATGGCCCGCCGCAACGGTGGTTTGTATGAGCCCGAGTTCCGTCTGGTAATGGCGATCCCGATCGCGATCACCACCGTAATCGGACTCATGGGCTTTGGCTGGTCTGCTGAAGAGAACGACCCGTGGATTGTTCCGACCGTTTTCTTCGGCGTTGTCTCCTTTGGGTGCTGTCTCGGATCGACGACGTCTATCACTTTCTGTGTGGACAGCTACCGCCAATATGCGGGCGAGGCCCTGGTCACACTCAACTTCAGCAAGAACATTTTCCACGGCCTTGTCTTCAGTCTGTTCGTCACCGAGTGGCTCACGCACGACGGCGCCAAATCCGTCTTCATCTGGATCGGTGTCATCCAGCTCATCTGTCTTTTGAGCTCGATCCCCATGTACATCTACGGCAAGCGAGCACGTATGTGGACGGTCCGCAAGAATATGATGGAGAAGTTTTAGATGGTTGGTGGCATTCATTGCATTTGGGATTTTGCATTAGGGCGGGCGGACATGGTTGCTGCATGCTGCATGCTGCATAGTAGAGGAGACACCCATTTACTGGAGCATTCAAGATTGGTTTCAACTTCATAGCAAGCACTCAAGAGTATAAAGGTTTTTGGACATGACGAAGTACGTACTGGCGTTTCGGTTGGGGGATCTGTTACTAAGGAATACCTACGATTGGCGATGAACGACGTTATGACAAACTCGAATTGTTACCTTCACCAAATTGACTGAGTGTCTTGCATCCCTAATGTGCTTTGTCCGAATCGAAATGTAGGCGGTTGAGGATGCGCTTCCAGTCAGGGGGCTGTATTAAAATGTAGCGCATACCCCTGGCTCACTTTCAATGCCAAGTGTCTGCTTGCCGATCAGTAGTCCGACGTCATTTTAGAGCTTGTTCGAGTACAACTTTGTCAAACCTCATCCAATCCCACAGACTACATCTGCCAGCAACCTACACTCCAGCCATTGACCTGACTCTCAGCGATCTATCGGTCTCGGTACTATTGACTTAATAACCTACTAATAGTTCAAGGCACACATCAACACATCATGCGCATTGCACTGCGATCCAGCCCGATAACTTCGGCTGCGAAGAACCTCGCGACGAAGCCCATTCGACAGCAACAACGCGCCGCCTTCTCAACCTCGCGTCAGTACAATGCCAGGAACCAAGTCTACGATACGTGAGTCTACCTACGCCCACTCAAAGCCACGAGGAAACCGAGAAAAAGGCAGGCAGGGACAAACGAACAAACTTGGAAAACTGACCATACCAAACAGCGTCCGCAACCCCGCCGCCTTCCAAACCTACGTGCAACTCTCATCGTCATCGCGCACGCCCTTACTGACCCTCTGGACGACGTCGTGGTGCGGGACGTGCCGGGTGGTGAAGCCGCTGCTGCAAGAAATGATTGAGTCGGGCGTGGGCGAGGCCGAGGGTGGTGTTGGCTTCGTCGAGGTCGAGGTCGACGCGCCCGATATCATGGCCGAGAACTTGGGGTTCACGTACATGATCAACTCGATCCCGACACTGCTCAGCTTCGACGCCGGCGAGGCCATGACGCAGACCAAGGTCGTCGACGGCAAGCGGCTGCGCGACCGCGCGTGGCTCAAAGAGTGGATTCGGACCGAGGCGAGGCGGCATGGGGGCCGTGGTGGTGGTGGTGGTGGTGGTGCGGGTGCGCTGCTTGGGGGCTTGTTTGGGAGCTGGAAGAGCTAGATGCGTCTACTCATGCACTGAGACGAAGTTCACCGAGTATGAGCACCGTGCTAAAGAAGAGGAAGTCGATATGGATGACTGCTTAAAAGATAGCAGTTGCAGTACGCTATGCCATTTTTGTTTGGTTTACGGGATACTAAACTCTGTATGATGCCCCCGGGAAACTACCCTCATTTTTCTGCTTTACGACCATTCCATTCTCTACGCCTGGTAGAAAACCTCCTCAACCGGCTTCCACCACGACGGCTCCCCGGATTCGCTGCTCTTTGCGCCTGGGACCATGCTCTACAAAGGTTTTACACCAAGTCAGATATACGAGCCCATGCCTTGGAGGTCGTGGCGGGAGGGGAGGGGGATCAAGTATGATAGGGAGGGGGCATTCGTACCTCTTGGTAGCTATCCGTCATTTTCCACCACTCGCACACCTTGGGGTTCTCCCGCATCCGCTCCATGTCGCCCGTATAGTCGTACCCGACGTACTTGAAGCTCGCAAAAAGGATGCCCGTCTTCGGGTCGTGGCAGATGCTATCTGTAGGACAAGGCGCCACAACGCTTCGTATTAGTCATTCTAACCACCGAAAAAAGAGGAAATACCACGGCATTTACTACTACTACTTACAGTCCTGGATGTTGCAAGCTTTGATCTGGCGGGCCACCTCGGGCCAGACGGCGGCGTGGCACTCCTTGTACTTGGCGACGCACTCGGGCTTCAGCTTGATAATCTGTGCGAAGCGGCGGCCCGGGTTGCGCTGACGCCCTCCTGTGGTGGGCGATGACACGGCCTCGAGTGACGCCTCGGAAGGTGGCGTGGTAGGTCGCGCCGCGCCGTTCAGCGAAGGGGATGCAGGCTGCTTGGACCAGAGCTGCGACATGGTTGCTGGCTGCTTGCTTACTTGTTGGCTTTGGTTTTGTGTTGCTCGATAATCACTTGTCGTGTAACCTCGTTGGAAGATCGACGATGCACTTGGTGGTACTACCTAGTAACAGGCCTGTTTTTATGGATATGGCACCTTTCTCGGGTCTCGGGGATACTGGACTCGACTGGGTTCCTGGGTATATATATCAACGAATAATATGTTTGCCGGAATTGTTGTGTGCGTTTTCCCCGTGTACTGCAAGCAAAAAGCAAACAATTCGATTTCCTGGCAGCTTGTGTGTTTTCTTCCCTGTCTTACGTGAGAAACAGACAAACAGAGCCAGTTGGTGCGGGAAAAGGCAACGTTTTGTATAGACGTGGAGATAGGCTCTACGGGGTCGGATGTCACGGTAGCTTCGGATGAATGTTTGGGGGCACAAGAGTCAAGGACGGACTGTGGGATTTGGGGGTCCCGCGTGCGGGGTATCGCAATGATGGATATCACCGGTAGAAGGGGGCACGGGGGTTTGACTTTTTCATTCTTTTCTTTTCTTTGCCTTGTTGTTCCTTGCCTGCCTGTAACCCCCCTTGCCTTTTCTTTTCCCCCCCGCGATCGACAAGATGTCTGTCCTATCGGCCAGGGGCTATGTAGGCAGGTACATACACGATAGCCAGCCAGCACCTGGCTGGAGCTATTCTTCCGTGAGTGTGTGGATGAATCATGGACGGAGGTTGGAAAGGACCGAGCGGTCAGAGACAAGACAGCTACAGAATCAACGGCGGATCAAATCCGCATTGGCCGACGCGAAAGCGTTTTGGCACATCCCAAGGTCGCGTACCCGAATCACCGTGGTGGCCCCCGGGGCAAATAAGCAGCAGCGCTTCGCACGTGGGGTCACCTGTATGTAAAAAGAACCGACCGCCGAAGCGGAGGAATGTCGATCTAGTGCCCCAAGTCAATTTCCTTAGTGCATCCACCGCTTCGGTACTCCGATCACACATCTCAACTCTAACCAGCGGTCTAGACGGGTCTGGGCAGGCAAAACAGGAAGATCGTACTCCGTAGGTACATAGTGAAAGAGAGAGCTCGACTTCCGAAGTCCGATCACGAGGTGAGTTGAACTGGATCTTTTTAGGGTCCGAGCAGACCGTATTTTGGAATTACAAGTGGTCCTTTTCTTCTATCTGGGTGAAATTGCTTGCTTGCTCGTTCCCTCCCCGCCTTCTTCCTGGGTAAGAATAAAGGGGCGGGAGGCCGCCGCCTCGCTATTTCCGACGTTCAAATGTTTTTGTACAATGAATTTCTTCGCGAAAATGCAAATGTTTTGTGAAAAGTGTGATGAAAACAGATAATGAGAAAGAGATCGTCGCAATCGACCAGCCAGCTCGCCTTTCCCGGCCGGAGGATCCTGTATATATTTTCCAAACTCCGCCCCATGCTTGTAAACGTCCGTAGCTTTCGCTTTCCATTAACTTGCAGATCAGTGTATCCCTTCCCCATTCCAGGTGTCGCATTACTATACAAGTAAAGAAATAAAAGGCCGTAAACCATGCAACATACACTATGTAGCTGGTCGGTGCTGGTCAATATACTGAGATATATGCACCGCAGCCTCTGCTCCTTTACGCCGGGTCTCAACTCTCTATAGCAAGTATGTAGTTACCGTGCTAAATTAAGCGTACAAAGCTTCGAACAGGTAAATGAAACCGAACACCAGGAAGGCCAGGGCTCCACCGACAGTGACTGGTATCTCGTTAGCTTGACTTCAGGGCCATGAGGACATCGAGGAATAGCACAACTTACCAACTTTCATGCTGACTTTACCAGCGATAGCTCGCCCACCAATGACAGCGACACCAGTGCATATGGAGTGACCAACAAGGGCGCCCAGGGTCACCCACCAGTAGTCTTGACCGGCCGCCATCGCAATGGTTGCGATCTGGCTACGGTCACCCCACTCGCCCAAGAAGGTCATGACGAACGTCTGCACCCAAGCCGGACTCAACAGGAGCGAGGCCAGGTTGGACATACCGGTACCGATGCTGCCCGCGATGCCACCACGAGGAGACGGGCTTCTAGCCGGCGACGTCGAGGGGCTACGCGGGGGCGTCGGGAACCGGGACTTGGATCGGGACTTGCGGTTGCGGCCCAGACCCATCTCCATGGCATACACAGATGATCGGCGTCTTCCCTGCTTCAAGGCCTGGTGCTCCTTTTCCGCCATCTCCATCTCAACCTCCTGCATTTCAGCAGCAACACCCTCGTCGGGACTCATGGCCATACCCTCGCGGAGCAACTTGGCGCCAAATACGAAAAAGAGTCCGGCGGCAAGGAATGCCGTGATTTTCTTAGGGATCAGGGCCGGCAGTGTGTGGCCGAGGATCGCAGACAGGAAAGTCATAACCAGCAAAGCGCCAAAGGCTGCGGTAAACACCACCATGCGGTCGTGCTTCATGGCCATAAGGGCAGCAACGAGGAATGTCTTGTCGCCGACCTCGGAGAACAAGATCATGGCAAAGGATAGCACAAAGGAGTGGAAGGGCTGGATAATACCCTCGTTCCCCTCTTGGACGGTCTCTTTCCAATCCTTCGCGGGTTTCGTCTTAGGCTTGGAGACATCGAGATGGTCCTTGTTGGCTGAGTTGGGAAGGGGGTTCGGGCTGTCGCGGAATTTGCCCGGAAGATCTGTGGGCTTCTCCAGACCTGCAACCTGCTCAGGCGACTTTTGGACATCGTCCTTGTCTTTGGCGTCCTTCTCCTTTTCTTTCTTGGTGCCCTTGTCGCTGGTAATCTTCTCCTGCTCGCTATGGGGCAGAGGCGGCTTCTCTTTCGGGGTCTCGGGCACCTTCTCGACCTTCTCGCCCGTCTTGCCCTCTTTAGCCTTGCGGACCTTGTCCTTTTCGCTGACGCCGCCCTCGGTGCCAGTGGTGCCCTTCTTCGGCCGCAGGTGGTCTCGGTCGTCCATGACGCCATCGTTCGTTTGGGGAACCTCCTTGCCTTCGTAGACGGTGTGGTCCTTGGGCGCGTCCTTCAAGGGAGGCAATTCCTTTTTCGGGGCCGCAGGGTCTGACTTATCGGCCTTCTTGGGCTCGACAAAAGGGCCTTCATGGGGCTTCCCATCCTTGCCGTCTACGGGGGCGTCCTTGGTACCAACATCGTACTTTGGCTTCGAAGCGGCCGCAGCACCAGTAGCACCAGTGACGGGATCCCGCTCTATCGCGGCACGGACTTCCTTCTCTGGCGTGGTATCTGGGGTCGCAGACGCAATAGCGAGAGCGGGGAGCAGGAGAAGCAGAAGCTGCGCGTGCTTCTGCCGTAACTTCATTGTGGCGTTGATGAATGGGTCGTGTGGAGGGTTTCCGTAGCAAGAGCCGTCGAGGTGTTGAGTTGCTGATGGTGGAAAGAACGAAATGTGTCCAGTCCGGGGACAACAATGATCGAGTTGGGGGATCGGATTAGGAGTTTTTTTTTGGGTTGTGACCGTTGTGTCAGGGAAATGTCTCAATTGCTGCGAATGAAGAAAAGGAAGGTGGTAGGCTTTGACAGCAGGGAAATAAAAGGATTAGGAATAAAAAAAAAGACGGGCGGGCAGACGGCAGCGAGAGAGAATTGAAGTCGGACTGGAGTTGTTCCTGTTGGACTGGGAGGAAGTCGTGATGAAATGCTCGACTTGGAAATCAACCAAAAGCCCCCATTGAGTTGACAGGCAGGGGTCTGTGCTAATAACGGGAGTAGCGTAGTGGACTCGTGGCCTAGACCTCCCCAAAAACCCCAGCTGCGATTGATTGAGAGAGGAATGAGACACGCGGCCGGCTCAAACTCGAGGCAAGGTGCAGGAAAAATCGGACGAAGCAGATACCTACTTGCTGTGTATTACGATTGCAGGCTGTAGGTAACTTAAGGGGTTGCAAACTGGAAATCTTTTTTGGAATATTGGTTCCTATATGTGATGCGACGGAAGATAGATGGATGCATGGACTGCTGCGCCATCCTTCCAACTTTCCCTTTGGCAGTATCTTCAAGGTATGTTCGACAGTACAAACCGGCATCAATGTATGCTGGCCCTATTCGAGCTGAATGTACCGTACCTCAACAGTCACCTTGCGTATAAAGAGTACGTGTTTTGCATGAGGTAATACAAATTTTCCGGCAGTAGCCCTCAAATGAAGTTGGGTTGATGCAGGGGCAATCGGCCGTGTTTGGCTTAGGAAAGCCAAATATCCCCGATCTGGACAGGGGGCATGGAGATGGCCTCGGGAGGCTGTGCTGAAATACAGGCTACAGGCCCTCCTAATGGATTTCAGCTGGCATTAGGAGAACTTCTACAGGACAAACCCCTTTTTCTCCGGTCTGTTTATCCCCTTGGTGGTGAAAAGATCTGAAGACACTCATGTCTCAACTCGACTAAGAGCCCTAGTAAAAAAATGTCATTGAATCTTCGAGTTATCTCTGTAGACGGCTACCAGTGACCGCAAAACAATGGAGGTCTGCTCCAAAACTCGCGGTACAGTACAAACGGTAGTCGATTTAGTCTCCCCAACGTTCAAAACGCTTTAACGGCTTAGGCAAGTCACTTGACTATAAAGTCAAATTGCCATATTGAATTGTACGTCTCTGTGTTATACGTCGAGTCGGTTACGGCCATCAAAGGGATAGGCTCGATATCAAGATACCACATCCCAACTTATCCAGTACTGCAGCTCTTTATATTATCTTTAAGTATGATTCACTCTTTTGTCACCCGCGACCCGCCTATGGATAGTAAGCCTAGAAGACAGAGTTGTTAATGGGTTGAACCATAATTGCCTGAACTACTATACTTAAGTAGGATAACTGCATGCACTGGCTCTTACCCCTGTCCCTCCCCTTCTGGTCCATGAACATACGATGGTCAATGTTTATTTACCACCATGTTGCTTTCTATCAATTTGCATTCAATGTGCCACTGCTTGAGTAATAATCGTCACGTTGTATTCACATATCCTTGAACCTCGCCCCAATTCTAACTTTTTTTGGTTGTTGTGGTCCGTGCGCGCTCGAAACGGTCAATAAACTTATTGATGTTATTCACACAAGCTCTCGACACCAGAACCTCGCCAAATAATTAATTTTGCCTGACATCATTTTGCGATCGCTGGTTTGGTATGGCGCCCTCTACCAGGTCCAAAGCGGCTGCAGCCGCGGGTATATCGTCCTCTGCCAGGCAAACGCGGTCGACGCGAAAGACGCGTCAAGCAGCAGAACCGAAGGAGGAACAAGAACCCGCCGAATCCAGTAACGCGGCAGCACACCCGGACACATCAGCGCAATCAGCGCAAGCGCCACAAGATGAGTCCTCCGACGAGGAGCAGACATCGGCCGATCCCGTGAAAAGAGATGCACATCCGATTACTCGTCGATATGCACCGCGGGAAAGTCCAGGTGCCAAGACTATCATTCTGGGCTCAGAGGCCGGGCTGGAGGATATTGACCACCGAGAAGGAAGCCCCATGCTTGGGCATGAAAGCTTTAGTAAGTCCGGACCATAATTAGCGAGAGAAGATGCGTTTCGCTCACCAGTCGTCTTCAGTCTCCCCTCCAAAACGTAGAATCAACAGGTCTGCACTGAGGGAGTCTCAAGAAGCAGAACCGTATGCGCCCCAGCCGGCAACAGGCGGGGATGGCGATCCCTCAAGTGAAGTCGTCCAGCTGCTTGAGTATGTGATCTCAGACGTCGAAAGACAGACCTCGGAACTCTACAACTGCTTAATTCTGCTGAACAGTGGAGATCAGCCTGAGCTAAGGATTCGGGCGTTGCGGGTGCAGGTGACATCCGCCTTCTCGGCGTTGAAGAGTTCCCAGTCAAGTTTCATAAACGAAGATGACTTGTTCATTGACGTTGTGCGCTTCCACCGCGTCCTCAAGGACCATGAAGACCAAGATTTTGCCAATCATGCATACCAAGTCATATGCAGGTCGAACCTTGTTATGCTACTGACATATCTTTCTAACAAAACTTACAATTCACAAAGACGACAGGAAATCATGAACAAGGTTGCAAACAATTTTCCTTGGGTATTCGATTTTGCTGCACCCTCAGAGGATGAGGAAGGAGTTGCCAAGCAGATAGATCTATCATTCTCGCTTCGATGTTGTCGCCTAGCCAGCCTGATTGATCAGGAAAGACAAGAAGATCCTTACGTCCTCGCCACCAGGGTGTTTTGCGAAGAGAAGGTTGAATCGCGTAAAGCCGCGAAACAAGCCATATCGCAAGGACCGTATAAGCCCCTGACAAGCCCCCAAACTCCTGACTTGTCGACAGAGGAATACCAGGCTCGTATGGCGGCACTGGATGTCTACTTGTCAGAGAAGAAACGCGAGAAGACACAAAGCAGGATGGAAGCTGAATACTCATTAGAGAAACTCGCCCTGACACTTGGAGATTGGGCCCAGACAAGATGTGAAGAGTTGTTCGCTCTGCGTCGGCCAGAAGTTCAGGACGAGAACGACACGAACTCTGCGACGCATAAGGAAGCACAAAACAATGATGAAGATAATCGAAGCAAGTCGTCCTCCCTGATGGTTGCGCAAGACGACGGCGAGCCCGAGTTGCAGTCGGAGGAGTCGGATTCGGATTCCGAAATTGGACAACAGATTCGCAGAACAGACGCATTGGCTGGGTAAGTCCGAATTCCAGTACACACAAGTCTACTATACACTGACACTTTGGACAGCAAGAGCATTGTCGACGATTCAGACGATGACTCCGAAGTTGGGGAGCCCATCATCCGCAAACCAGGGGTAGACGCCACGTAAGCTATTCAAACCGCAAGTCTCATAACGTAGAGAACCCACTGACGCCTTATAGTAAGAGCCACCTACTCGATGATGAGGCTTTCGATGAAGACGAATCTTCAGTGGCACATGGGACTCCTGCTAGGCCGGCATCGTCCCATGCTGCGCCAATATCCAACCAACAACTTCGTGACAATATCCGAGCTATGGATCCTGATGAAGTTCTGAAGCTTATTAGCAGCAGCAGACCGAATGGGTCAGCCCCGCCAGCCAACTCCCTGCCAGCAGTACATCGAGGTCACAACCCGAAGAGATCAGTACCTCCCATGGAGTATCCTGACGAAGATGACGATAGCGATCCCTTTGAGGCGAACTCGATGTTGAATAAGGGCAAAGATCGAATTGCTGCCAAAAGGACAGCCGCTGTTCCGCTGCCTGCTAAACGGCGTCGTCTTTCGAAACCATCGCCTGCTGCTGGCCCCTCTCGGCGCTCACCCACTCACACCATTCCGTCTAGATCACGGTTTGAAGGATCTGATGGTGAACCAGATGAGCATGTTTCCCGGAAAGGCTTGCGGCCTGCCGATGTAGCTACGCTCAGCCAGCGTGCCAAAGAAACCAAGGGAGCAATACGACATCTTGTAACGAGACCACCCCAAAAGCGCATACCGTGGTCAGACGAAGATACCTTGAAACTTATCGATGATATCGCAGAGTACGGCTGCTCGTGGAGTACCCTAACTGAAGTGCAGCGTTACGAAGTTGAGCGAAACCAGCAGCAGATTCGAGACAAAGCGCGCAACACGAAGGTGAGTTGCTTAGAGGGCAGGGCTCCTCTATGGGCTGGGTTCGATGCTGTGGTTCTTGGTTACAAAGAAAAGCAACGACTCATCAAGCTTGGCCTCAATCCAGACCGTATGGAGGAGGACTTTGAGATTGGAGAAGACGGGAAGAAGATACTCACAAACGTCTTTCTATAGCTTTGAGTTTGGGTTAGCTTGAATGCAGCAGCTCGTCTGAAGCGCTTGCAACTGGGGCCTCCTCAGCTTGGAAGGTGGAGCATTGATATAGGCGTTCGGTGGTGATTTCTTAGCTTCACGATGATTGCAGGGAGGATTTTGTCTGTTATTCTCCTCGGATACCCTCAGCGCGTTTAGGTGCCTCTGTTCTATTTGTATATAGCAAAATGAGGGCCACTTCTCTTATTTCTAGTAAAAAGACTTTCTTTCTAATAATTTTTTACGTGAATGGAAACATAAACCCGGCTAGAAATCGTGAGAGTGAGTTTTATACTTGTATATACTTACTCTCGACAGGGTTGCTATAGTGAGACTTTAGGTAGTGCCTACTTAAGTAGGTAAGTATGTATAACATGTATAAGAAGAGGTATGCATTGATGTCAGGGCACAGTGGGTGCTTGCTGCCAGCAGATGCACATGCAAAATCAGGTGCTAAAGGTTAGGCGTGCAGGGCTTGGTGGGCTGAGTGAGGATGATCAGGGCCCAGTTTAAGACAGTCCCGACAGGCCGTCTACCCCACATGTGGCTCGTTCGCCCACTGACGTTGGTCTGATCTGGTCTTTGGCTGGTCGCTATTGCCGCCGATGGTGCTGCAGTCTGGCCGTACCGTCACCTCAGCTCAGCCAGCTCCGGCAATCCATCAATCCAGTCCAGTCCAGTCCATAGCCCTCACGCCAGCTTGTGCCCTACCAATACCAATACCAATACGAACCGAACCGCCTAAACACTTAGCACCTGCTCCGTACTTGACTTGACTTTAGATGAGGCCATAATTCCATTCTTGCAACCAATCCCTATCTTCCGTGTCTTGTCTTGTCCCGTCTCGTCTTGTCTTGTCTCCCTTGACTTGCTCTCCCTGTGCCGTCGTCATTCGAACTGCTCCCCACCACGGTTCCAGCAGGTGGGCATGTAATCCTCGCTCTGCTCGCTTGTAACAGTAACGAACAACCAATCGCGCCGACATCCATGGGCCCCGAGGCTTTGTTCATGTTGCGTTCAGAAGACCTTGATTCCGCCAGCGGCTTTGTGGCAGCGCCAAGATGGGCAGCTGGACCGGATTCCTGTTAACCTACCTGCTCGGTGGTGTTACCTTCATCCCGCTCGTGCTCGCTACCATCCTGCTGCATGCCTACTTGACCCTCCCCGTCCGCGACCATGTCCAAGCGACCCAGACCAACGACGCCGATAACATCGTCCAGCCCGGCGACGACACAACCGACTTGAAGGAAGTCTTGAAGGAGCAGAAGGATGGGCTGAAATCGCGGCCGGCCGATGCGTCGGACATGGCGGCGGGCTATTTCGCAGTTTGCCGTGAATACGTTCCTATGGGAATCGATGCGAAGCCCATCGAGCGCTCGACTCCCATCGGCTCAACTACCGTCGCCGCCCCGAGCCGAAGCGTTTACCAGGCCATGTATCAGACCATATTCGACCGGAAACAGACCTCGGGTCCGGACATGAACAGCGGCGCCAGTCTTCGCCCTAAGAAGGCCGGCAATGTATTCTACGTCGTGCTGAGGTAGGATGGCTCCTTTTCGTTATTGCAAAACTGCTTGGACCCGATCCTGTGCTGACCACATTTGCCCCTCTTGCACAGACACGGCCACTTGATGCTTTTCGACGACGAGGAACAGCTCGAGGTGCGACATGTCATTTCGCTTGCACATCACGATATCAGTATATACTCTGGGGGTGACAAGACTCCCGAGGGCGAACTATACATAAAGAGGAATGCTTTGTGTTTGACTAGGAAAGAGAGTACGATTGGTGTGAGCCCAGACACACAAATATCGAAGCCCTTCTACCTATTTTCTGAAAATTGCTCTGCGAAGGAGGACTTTTACTTTTCCATGATCAAGAATCAGGAGCATGTGTTCGGCGCAACTAGCAAGGCGCCCCAGCCACAACAATTTGATGTCAAAGATATCATCTCGCTTGTGCAGCGATTACACGCCTCTGAGGAGCATATGCAAACTAGATGGCTGAATGCAATGCTTGGCCGCATTTTCCTGAGCGTATACAAGACGCGCGACCTGGAAAACCTAATTCGTGAAAAGATCACGAAGAAGATATCTCGGGTCAAGCGTCCTTCTTTCCTGACCAGGATCAGCTTACAGGATATTGACACGGGCGATTCAGCACCTTACATCACAAATCCTCGCTTGAGAGATCTTACCGTCGAAGGAGAGTTCGTTATGGAAGCCGATATTAAGTACACGGGATGTACACGTCTTGGCATTGCTGCGACTGCCAGGATTGACCTAGGGCCTCGCTTCAAGGCGCGCGAGGTTAACCTGGAAATTGCGGCTACGTTGAAGAAGCTCGAAGGGCATATATTATTCAAGATCAAGCCGCCCCCGAGCAATCGGATCTGGTTTTCATTCCAGACCATGCCTAAGCTAGAGATGAGCATTGAGCCTATTGTCAGCTCCAGGCAGATTACCTACACCGTTATTCTCCGCCAGATCGAGAATCGGATCAAGGAGGTCTTTGCGGAAACCTTGGTGCACCCTTTCTGGGACGACATACCATTTTCCAAGACTGAACACAAGGAATGGCGAGGAGGCATTTTTGCAGGAGATGATGCTGTCGAGCACTCGGAGGACTACGAGGAGATTGCCGCGGCTCTTGGCGACGTCGAAGAAGTTGCTCATATCGAAGAGACAGGGGTTCCTTCGTCATCTGTCGCTCCTGATCTGACCCCGGGAATAGAGAAGAGCCACACTGCTCCGAATGAACAGTCATCCTCCAACAGCTTCTGGGCCAGGAGGACAAACAAGATGAAGCCGCCACCGACTACTTCTCAACAAGCATCTGCATCCACTACAGCATTAGACGCTAAGCATGCCCAACCTATGGCTGAACCTCCCCGCCTTATGCGCAAAGATTCGTTCGCGGCCTCGAGCCCGATAATAAGTACGGATTCTACCAATGCAGAAACGTACAAGCCGTCTCCAGCAAGCCCTGACGGTGAAGAGGCTGTTCGCGTCATGGCCGATGTTGCTGCACGTTCGACACCATCATCGCCAGATCAGAAGCCAGTGAAGAAATTTTCACAATCTTCTATGGCGGACAAGTCATTGGCAGACAAGTCTGAAGCTGCCTCTTCAGATTATCTTGCTGCTGATGGGGCTTTTGGGCCGACGTCAACATCCATGGGGCGCAGGAATACCGCATCTTCCATCGACAGTGCGGGGAGTACCTCGCCAGCGCCGTCAATGAAAGGTTCGGTCAAGAGCACCACCGGCTCTATTGGGCGAAATTTCTTCACCCGGAAAGAGACTTCGTCTCCAACCCCTTCAACCAACGGAGGAACTCCTGAACGGAAAGGAACTACCTTGGCAGCCGTATCCAACGCTGCGGCGACGGCAAAGCGGTGGGGTTGGAATGCTCTTCAGAGCCGGAACGGCCAAGGATCGGACGGACGGAAGCTATCCGACCCCCCAGCGGTGGATCTGAACCAGCCCATGGGTCGCGGTCAACCTCTGCCACCACCGGGGACGCCTCTGCCGGGCCCGGAGAGGAGGTCCTCTAAAGTGGCAGTTCCCAAGCGGAGTCCCATCCAGCCGCCAAGTCTTCCGAGCCGGCAAAGTACAAATAGTGTGGATCAGGCGAAGACAGTTCGTCGTCCAGTACCCGCTCCACCGCTTCCCCGGCGAAGACGCGTGTCGGAAGCCTACCTGGATGAAGAGGGTGGGACGGACGAGAATGTCCTGGTAGTCGAAGTACCGGCGGACTCGCAGCCATCGTCACCGCTGATGCCGCTACAAGAGGGGTATGATGAGCGTGAGCACGGTGACGCGGCGCCAATCTCGGCCGTTGGTCCCAAGCATGCGTGGGTAGAGGACGCTGCTGATGAGGACAGCACAGAGGGCCGCGGCTCTTCGCGATCCTCTCGTTCAGCGTCCGCAACAGCAACAAAGGGTCTCGCCGAGCCGCACGAAATAAAGACGGAACGTGAGAGGCAAGCCCGTACGCCGCCCGATCTGCCCCTGCGTAGAACAGGCCGGACGCCGCCCGAGCTTCCGCAGCGCAGAGCCGCGCCCGACACTGATGAGGAGGAAGAGGCTTGGGCGAACTGGTTGGAGAACCCGGATTTCAGGGAGCTGGACATAGAGGAAGAAGAGGAGCCTGCCGACGAGGAGGAGGTAGATGATGATAAATCAAAGAGGATGGCCGATACGGCGGCGGCGGCAGCTATGGCGCTTTCGTAGCCATCTGTTTTCAATTCATTGGTAGGGCTTTTTTGACTCGAGTTTGCATTTTCAAGGTGTTACGGGGTTTCAGTTGCTTCTTCGTCGATATCATTATCATTGGTAATCAATCCATTGAATCAGATCAATAGGGGGGTCAAGGGGTTGGTAGGTTTATACGGGATATACATACCATTAAGGGAGCTGACGGGTTTCCTCGTTTCCATTGATACACAGCGAAGCTGCTGCTGCATACATATATGCATGCAAGCCAGCCAGCCGTCGTCTGTTCTGGCGTTCAGTAACACATAGTTGTTACATGTCGCTTTTGAGGTGAAAGAGGGACAAGAGAATACATACTACATATACAGACCCCGTTGATTGCGATTCTTTTGCATTTACTAACATCACTTGAGACTGCAGTCAAGTAAATGGGCTGAAGGATTTGCTTTTGAATAGATAGGGGGCGATTCATAAACCTGTTTGGCCAGCCGGGTGATGAAAGCCTACTGATTCTGTATCGATAGCCATAGGGAATGTTGAGAAACAACGTGGAAGTAGGTTCAACTTGGGTGTTGATGTATCGTATGGCTAATGGTTCATATTCGGCCAATACTTGTGATTTTTGTATTTTGACTCGAAGCTATATCAAACGCCATAACGACATCTGGGCGTTGCACTCTATTGCTGTCATATTAACCGACCGTCTCTGTATGATACATTCATTATTCGACATGTCAGTCTACAGTGTTGATCAAATGAGGCAGTCAGGGCTCATGACTGTTCAAGGTCTCGCGGCTTCGTTTGAATTCACTGCCTGTGACAAAAGGAAAGAGATATCTACAGGTATCACACACAAAGTGCCAGTTCTGGCCATGTAATTTCTGACGGGCGGCCGTTCAGGATCCCCAGGTCTACACCACCAGTGATCGTCGTGTTTCCATCGCTCTATTTGTTGGATTTGCTTGTCTTTGTTGTCGGATACGTCACAATAACCCCCCTCCCCCTTTCTCCTCTCGGTGCCCCCTGCCGGGGTCTGCTACGCCACCTTCACCACATCATCATTCTCAGAGAGCGAGTATACGTGACGGATAGAAATAGAATAGATCGGATCGTCTGATCTATGCGGTCTTGTCCTTGTTGTGGTAGTTGACGGACTTGTTCCAGAACAGAGTCTTGTCGCCATCGCCCCAGGGGAAGTTCTTGGTGCGGATGTTCTGGTAAGGGTACTCGACGCGCTCCTCCAGCGCGGGCTGGTGGCTCCAGTGCTCCCAATGCTCAGCCCACAGGTTGTAGGCGTTGACGCCGGCCAGGATCACGGCGGGGATGACACCACTATATCACGGTTCCTTTGTCAGCGCTGGGGACTTCTTCTTCTTCTTCAGATCGGTACATCGCTGAAACGGTATTACCGGTAAATCCGGTACACCAATTGGGCGGAAGTCGCTCGACAATTAGGAAATGCATTCGGCGGAAAGGAAGATGTGAGTCAGGTATGGCTTACTAGAGGGAGATCTTGCGCCAGAGCTCTGTATGCATATAGAATATTAGCAGCTGTCGTGGGGAAAGGGCCGAATCGGGGGTCGAGGGATATGTATGTACGCACCAGTAGTGGCAGTGGCGTGCTCCTTGACGGCCTCACGCTCCTTGACGAAGGCATTCTCGGTCGAGGCCAATCGGCGCTGGACGTTGCCGCGGAAGGCGGTGTTGCGCAGCTGGGCGGACAGGCGGGGAGCGGCCTTGAGAATCTGGCGTTGGGCGAACATTTTTAGATCGTGGTCGTGGATCAATTGGAGTGGAGAGGTTCTTCAGTTGTGTGCGAAGGGGGAGGTTTCGGGTGTAGCAATTGAAGTGGTTCGATCTTGGGACTCTTCGAATGACCTCAAAGCTCGGTTGTCGCAAAAAGCTTGGGCCATTCCGGAAGGACGGGGGGTGCCTGATGACTGAGGCAGAAAAATGAGAAAAACGGTCCGTCAGCGGTACTTCCGTAAAGTACCGCCCTTTGGGCCTTGGTCAGCTGAACCCGCGTCGCTTTGGTGTTGGCCGCGGGTGACGCAGTTGCATCATTGATCAATTGACCTACAACTGTGCATCGCATCTCCAACGTGAATATTGTCGAATTGAATTGAAGGGACGCCCTTTCCATTGCCATGGACTTGGATCAGTGAACACTTCCGCCATCTAATTTATCGTTATCCCAAGTTGCTTGGGACATTGTCCAATCGTTGGTTATGTGAGCGAGTCCTCTTTTGGTGCCAGTCTTTATAAGTTATTTCGACATAGAAGGGCCTATTTGTTTTTATGACACATTGCCCATGCCCAAGACGACCAAGATCTCAACTTAGCAGAACTGCCCGACAATATGGGTGTCCGTATCACTTCATGGAACGGTAAGCTTAGGACCACTCTCACGTTTCTGCGATGAACTAGCTTCTAATCTGCATCCATGGCAGTGAACGGCATCAGGTAAGCAGACATGATCTTTTTCGATCTCGTGGGGTATGATAGGTATCTGACCATAGAACAGGAATCCATTTGGGTACCAGCCATGGAGAGAAAACCGGACATTCGAGGTAATAAGCACTTGGCCGATGTCTCGACTTATATACTAAGGAAGTGAACAGTACATGTTTGGTATACTAGAGGCCGACATTGTAGTGATGCAGGAGACCAAGATCCAGCGAAAGGATCTCCAGGATGACATGGTCCTCGTGCCAGGCTGGGACGTATTCTTTAGCCTGCCCAAGCATAAGAAGGGCTACTCGGGTGTCGTCATATACACACGCAACTCAGTATGCGCACCCATCCGCGCCGAAGAGGGCATCACCGGCGTTTTATGCCCACCCAACTCCACCACCAAATTCTGCGAGCTTCCCGAGGACCAGCAGATTGGTGGCTATCCGCGCCCGGGCCAGTTGAGTGGTGTTGTCGATGAGGCTACGCTCGACTGCGAAGGTCGCTGTGTCATCCTGGAATTTCCCGCCTTTGTACTCATCGGGACATACAGCCCGGCCACTCGAGACGAGAGTAGGGATGACTTCAGGCTCGGCTACCTCGAGGCTCTCGATGTGCGCATTCGCAATCTCGTTGCTATGGGCAAAAGAGTAATCCTCACTGGGGATTTGAATGTCGTAAGATCTGGCGCCGACACCGCCGGTCTGGCCGAGCGACTACGGAAAGAAGACATGACTATGCAAGATTTCTTCTCGGCGCCCACGCGCCGGCTCTTCAACCAGCTTGTCTTCGAGGGAGACGTTCATGGGCAGAGGGACGAGGGTCGCGAAGAACCAGTCGTCTGGGATCTTGGTAGACTCTTCCACCCCACACGAGAGGGCATGTACACCTTCTGGGAGGTCAAGAAGAACGCAAGACCAGGAAATTTCGGCAGTCGCATTGACTATGTTCTCTGCAGCGACAACATGAAGTCATGGGTTGAGGATTCAAACATCCAAGAGGGTCTCATGGGCTCAGATCACTGCCCAGTATTTGCCACATTCAGTGATATAGTTCAGGTCGATGGCAAAGACGTCCATCTGAGGGATCTCCTGAACCCCAAGGGGATGTTCCAGGACGGTCAGCGCCTACGGGAGTGGACGGCAAAAGACCTGCTGCCTCTGTCTGCGAAGCTCATTCCCGAGTTTGACAGGCGGCGGAGCATCAAGGACATGTTCTTCAAGAAACCTGCAAGCACGCCTAACCCTTCTGCAACTTCTACCAGCATAGAACCGCCTACTCAAAAAACGAATGCAGCGGAGCCCTTATCTTCACCTGGTCGGGAGAGGGATATACTCCAATCTTCTCGGCCAGGTTCGCCTAATCCAGCCGCATCGCCAGCTAAGCGCTCAGCAAGCGGCCTGAAGCGAACGCCATCTGCCGTGTCTACTAGCAGTAAACCACAGAAAAAGGCCAAAACGGCCTCGGGCAAAGAGGCTGCCATTGGCAAAGGCCAAAGTAGTCTCATGGGATTCTTCAAGCCCAAGGTCACGAGCACTGCTTCTGACCAGACATCTGGCCCAGGGGATAATATCAATACTAAACCCGATGGCATGGATGGAACCACGGATGCTCCCAGCGGGTCAGCCACCAAGACCCAAACCGCTACCGACGGCATATCACAATCTGATACGGACACTATGCAACCACCAGCGAGTCCAGCAAAGTTCATTGACCCAATCGAGTCCAAGGAGTCCTGGTCCAAGTTGCTCGGCAAGCGCGTAGTCCCGAAATGCGAGCACGGTCTAGATTGCATAAGCCTGGTGACGAAGAAGCCGGGTGTCAACTGCGGCCGGTCTTTCTACATCTGCCCTAGACCCATCGGTCCATCGGGTCAGAAGGAGAAGGATACAGAGTGGCGCTGTGGGACTTTCATCTGGAGTAGCGACTGGAACGGGAACTCAGCAGCTGGATGAGGGAGCAAAAGAATGTTGGCATCAGACAATACATTCAAAACATAAGGGACCCCGGGGCATGGGGGGCGTCTGGCTATCCATGGTATTCCACGATACCAAGAGGGATATAAGAATTGATAGGGGGGCTCCGAACCATTACGCCCTTGCCGAGAGGGTGCTCGGTTATGATTGGGCTCGAACACTTGCTGTTCATACGGGCTATGTGAAAAAGGGGGGTATCCGACATGGAAGTGACTGGCGTGTCATGTCTACACCTTCATGGAGTACAATCCTTTCTCATATCACTGCACGAAGGTTCCTACAATGGGGCTATTCCGCCAACAGCTGCAAGTGCCCATCATCTTTGGTGCGTAGATCACAGTAACGGGTTTGGCCAACAAAACAGTGGCTCGTTATGCACGTCAAGGAATGATAAAGACATGTTACTGTGTCATTATAATTACCAGGAGGAGCCGAAACATCGGCGAAGGAAGTAATTTGAAGTATCAAAGCTGATCAACGCCCCTATAATGCAAGTTTACCTAATATCTAATGAGCCCTACCAAGACTCCTCTCGAAGGTCATCTTACACCTGAAAATGTAATGCGCAAGGCCATTATCACTTAATCCAACATTGAACCCAGATACATGTACGAACTCCAGGCAGGTAGGTATCCATTCCCTTTGCTCCTGCTACCAAGTAAGCCCGAAACACCCCCTTCCTTTCTATTGAAGATCATTACGTGTATTCTCTCTCTTCTCCATTACACCCTCACCACTCCAACAAATCCCTCCTCTCCACCTCATCCACCAGCGCCTCCACCACGGGCGCCACGAGCCCCCTTTCCGTGCGGTATCGCGCCCCCTGCTTCATGCGCGTATAGAAGACGGGACAGTCCTTGCTGTCGCAGGGGACCTCGTCGAGCGGCGACAGCCCCGCGCAGCTGCGGCACAGCTTCATGACGTCTGAGAACTTGCGCTCCTCGGCCGCGAGCTGGGCCTGGAGCTTCATGATGGAGACCGGAGCGTAGCGGCGTCCTTGGCAGCGCACGCACAACATGGAGATATTGGTGGCGGCGTTCTCGCCATAACTATTCCTGTTCTTATTCTTGATCTGGTCCGGGGTCGTCTTGGTGCCGCACACGAGACAGGAGGCCGCCTGCATGTACGACTCGAGCGTCGCTTTGCGGAGGAGGGCGCCGCCTTTGGCAGTGGTGTCGACGCGGCGCACGCGCTGCACTTTGGGCATCTCGTCGTACCAGCCGCGGACGTTGGCGCCGACGAGGTTGAAGATGCGCTCGAGCGGTGGGATAAGGTTCTTGGAAATGTAATATTCGGCGTCAAGGCTAAGGTGGGAGTTGCTGCCGCACAGTAGGTCCTCGGGCGCGACGCAGCGGTCGATGAGCCGCGCGCCAGGGGCGCCGGTGACCACGACGTAAGGGACGCGCTCGCCGTACTGGGGTTCGGCGCGCGCGTCCTCGAGCATCTTCTTGGTCGAGATGAGAGCCCCTGGCGGCGGCGGGCCGCGGTCGCTGTAGGTGCCCAGCTTCACCTCGCGCGCGAAGCAGAAGTCTTGGATGGAGACGGCGCCGCGCATGATCTTGCGGCACTGCGTCTGGAAGTAATCCTTGACCTGGCTCAGGTCGGCTGTCTCGAACAGGATCTTGAGGGCTTTCTCTTCGATCATCTGCTCGGCAGGGGTGCCGTCTCGGCGGACCGTCTCGATACCTTTGGCATCAAAGTCGGGCTTGACCTGGTCGCGCGATTCGTACTTGTATCCCACATATCGTTTCTTGGCCAACAACAGACAGGGATGGTACACCTTCTCGAACTTCAGCTTGATCGGCCGAGGGTTCATGTCGGTGATCGTCTTAGCAATCTCCTCGCCGATGTCAAAAGCTTGGTCTTTGGTCCGACCTGGGAGGTAAATAAAGAGCGAGTCTGTGTCTCCGTACACCACCTCAGCATTCCATCTCTGCACGGAATGAATCAGCGCAATGGCACGTTCCAGAGTCTCTCGCCCAGTTTGCACAATACTGTCGGCGATCTCGGAACAAGGCATACGACCTGAGAATGAAGCCGAGGTGTATCCGTACGTGACGTTGGCGAGAAGTTTCAGAGCCAGCTGCCTGTTGTTCAGGAGTTGCTGTAATGTCTTGTCGGCCTTGTCCTGCTTCATCCCACTCTTGACCATTACACGGGTCTCGAGGATTTCGGTCAACATCTTTGCCAGCAGGGACTTCCTGATCTCAGCCTTGCTGTACATCATACCGTTGGGGCTGATAACGACGTGATCCTTGAGCAGTTCCAAGAGCATATCCTGTCTCTTATAGTCTGCAAACCCCATCTTGCTCGCACCACCCCGCCAATTATTGATGCGGCCGAGGAAGGTCGAGTAGCAATAGTTATACGCGATCATCACACTCGGATACAGACTCTGGAAGTCCAATACCAAGAGCGGACTGTTGTAGAATGCACTTCGCGGCTCCATGACCAGAGGAAGACACTCGAGAGCGTTTTGGCCACCAACTTGCTTCCTATCAGGGGAGACTAGAATGAAGTTTTCAGGTTTGGCAATCCGGAACATGATAGACTCCACCTTAAACTGCGAACCTCGCGAGAAGACGGAGAAGAAGTCCACACCAAGAAGACGAGCCTGCTCACTTGTCCGCGGAATCAACTCATTGGCTTCAAGAATTTCGATATCGAGTCTGGCTCGAGTCAGGTAGTAACGAAGGAGCTTCGCCAGGTCCCGTGGTCTGTTATTGATGTACCAGTCTGATAGGGTCCTCCAGTTGTAATGTGGGATTCGGCGATGCAGCAAGTGCCATACCACGTTTTCCATGGTGTACTGTAGTAGGTTGAGCTCGCCACGCATGGCGCGCCAGACATTGATCATATGCCTGCCAGTGACCCTAATGGTAGACGTCGTATTGAAGCCCCAACGGTCAGCTTCTTTGCCAAACCTGCCAAAGGACTGGACCTTCATACGTGAGAACTCGTCGCACAGGTTATAGTCATATTTAAACCTGGCCCTTTCGACGAGATAACCCCATGAGCTGCCATGAACTTCGTAGCCTGTGAGGATATCTGGATCGTGCGTCCGAACTATTTCGACCATCCGCACCATCAAATCCAGTTCCGAGCTCTCCTCATATATCTCGACAGTCGTCTGGCTCCGTATTCTTTCAACCATAATGCCGTCTTCGGATGCGACAATAATGCCAGACCGGAGATCTGACGGCGCGCCAGCACTGGAATTGAGATGTTCATCCGTCTTGGAACACCAGAAGATACACTGGACCTCGTCTTCTTCTGGGTTAGGTACTAGCTTTCCTCTCGTGTTGACGTGGACTTCCAAGCTCATTGTACTCATGTACTGTGCCTCGAACTGGACGCTTGTAGTCTTCTTCTTCTGCGAGTACTTGAAGCCGTGTTTATTCCTGGGTGTAGCCCCCTCGATCTGAGACAGATATGGCTTGAGTTCTGGGTCATCTTGAATCTGCAAAGCAGGTTCTTTGCTATCAACGCCTCCTTTCCTATCTTGCCACCACCTCTCGACTTCCAAGCAACTGGGTGGTGGCTGAGAAAACTCCCAGCTTCGAAAGCTACATTCACGCCGCTTTCTCTTGTAGTTTTCTTCATCTGATGGCCTAAGAGAGGAGGTCTCAAGTTTGATACCAAAGGTTGCAGCGGAACCACCCATCCCATCGAAGTCCGGTAGATAAGGGATAGTGTTGCTCTCCAGGCGGAATTCCTGGCCTGCGTACTCACGCATACGTTGAGGTACATCCTTGTCGTTGCTATAATAGGCATCTTGGTAGATGACGTCAGGAAGATTGTTGGCTTGCATGGTAGAGAGGACAGCCTTGGCCGAAGGTGGTGGTGTGGCGAAGATGAAGAAATGGGCGTTCTGTCTTGGTATACAGCCCACATCAATGATTGGAGTCACCTCATTCGCTTTTGGCATACTGTGAGGCGAGAAGTCACATGTTTGCTTCGGTGGCTCAAGGCTCTTGTCCAACGAGGTGTTAGACCCTGATGGTAACGAGTCCATGGTTACTTGTTTCTTGTACGAGCTGTCCTGACTCTGTTGAGAGCTCGTCTGTTGGCTAAGTCGCAACCGCGTGCTCGGATCGTTTGGATCTTTCACAACTGCAAAGTTGAGGGTCTGATTGACACCGCCCCCGAAGCCCTGGCTTCTATGTTTGGCTTTTGACCCCTGGGAAGACGCCGGATGGAGGGACTGACTTATCGTTGCAGGAGTCTCGCCGTGCGGCGCTCCCTTAGTGGTCCTTGGAGTCTTGTCCTGATCCAGTGAGAACTCTACGCGTCGTCGTTTTGGTTGCTGTTCACCTTGAGACGGAGTTGGGGGTCGTTTCATGGACATATCCAAAGATCCACCTGAGTTTACATCTTTCGCAGCTTTACTAACAAGCCCTTGTTCTTTTGCAGTTTCTAGCAGTTGCTCCGACATTGGAATAGGGGAAAAGTTGCCTGACTTCAGTCGACTGACGTAGATACCCGCGGGAAACCCTTTCGGTACATCAGGGCCTTTGGGGAGCTTATCCTGGCTGGAAGCCAGGGAACCTGAAAGAGAAGGTTGCAGCAGGCTGCTATTGCTGCGCATCTCTGAGCCTAAAGGCGTCGTTCTTGTTAAGCTTCCTTTAGCAGTCGAACGGCTCCCAAGCCCTACAGCGGGATCCGCGGAAGTCTTGATAATTCGAAGTGTTTCCTCGTCCGAGTCGTCCGGGAACAAGCCGTCATCGCCCATGTTGTTCGCTAAGATTTGCTGATCATCAACGATAATGCTGCTCGCAGGCTCCACCTCAACTCCAACCTCTGGTACAGGTAGGCCTATAGATGGTCGGAGGTTTTGCGGATAGAGGTCTTCTACCGATTGCAAAAGCGTGTTGACAGTGTTTTCGAATGGAATTGGTTTCACGAAGTTGTCAAAGGTTACCTGGGTTCCGTCACCCTTTCGGTTTTCTTCCCGAACCATGTCCAGAACCTGCTCCCGGTATTCCTCCTCATGAATCCATCCAGGCATCTGAGAATTGCGAGGATCTGCTGACATGGAAATGAGGGCGTCGGCGGTGAAAGGACTACTCTCTGGTGCTGGATTCTTCAGTCTCCTCTTGCGACGTCTGGTTTCATCTTTCCAAAGGCCAGCCATACTGTGGACGAGCTTCATGTCTGGTGACAAGGGATGGAGTCTCTCAACGAAGTCATGGTGCAGCTGCCTCTCCTTGATTTCAAGCCGGTTCAGGATGTCTTGGACACAAATGTCGACCTCTATGGAGCAATGGCTGGCGCGAGGGAGATCTGGGCTGTCCGTAATACAAGCAGCCGAGATAGTCTGGCTATGCCACAGATGAATCGAATTCTCATCGTCATCATGATGCGGTACAGGGGCACGAAAAGACACCCTGCGACTTTCGATATAGCCACAGCCGTAAAGGTTGTAATCGGTCATGAATTGGAGGAGGTACTGTAAGTGTGCTTCATATGGCTGGAATTTCCGCTTCATAATGACACCCTGTTGCAGCAGCTCGGCTAGCCTCGTCATGACCATGGGATTGAGCATGTATATCTTGAGGTAGAACCGATAGCCCACGAAGAAACCGTAGAAGGGAATGCCTTTTGCGAGAGTGATCCGGGCCACAAACTTGGGATCCTCGGCGTATACATTACGCCGGTAGCTCACCGCCAGAGCATGGTCGATAGAGAGATGCAATCGATAGATATAAGCACCGACTGGACTAGATGATTAGCACAAGTTGTGATTTGTACGGTTGAGAGTAAGAAGGATTTACCATCTTCAGGCAATAAGCTACCATCATACTCTACGTAGAGGTACGGCAAAGCTCCGTGAATGTGAGCACACACTTTTTGGCCGGTTTCCGTCGACCCAAAGACCCGGACGATAGGAAGTTTCGGCTCCTTATGGATCTGTGATAGACGGACATCATTCCGAAGCTGAGGGTCATATTTGGTAGGGGCTGTCTGGTAATGGTCTATGCAATTCAATCGCACGCGGAAGACGTCCATGGTGGCGACGACTTCCACATATTGACCGTTCCGGCAAAAAACGCAGCAGGCGCAACAGCAAAGAACGAACTGAAAATCTCGTCTAAATCAAAACAATTGTCTATTACTGCCATTAGTGCTTTGTTTCGGCCGTTTATCGAGATGTGAGACGCGCCGGTTGCTCATAGGCACTTTACACGCGCCCCAGCCAATCGCGTTGTCAGGTGGCAACCTGAGCCCAGCCACAATTTTTAGGTTCTTAGTTACTAGGTAAGATTCATTGCGGGCACCAGCCACAATCTGGAACTTCACTTTACTCTTCACCAACTCTACGACTTTTGTATCTCCGATAGTCTGAGCTGGACGTTGGCAGTTTAAGGGTAAAATAGTACCGCTTTCCGCACCTGCTTCTGTTTTTGGTCCCGACCAAGGCCACCCCTCCATCATGCCGCCGCCGCCGCCCCCGTCCCGGCGGAACGACGCCAACACCAAGGCCTCGGCCGCCTCGAAGGAAGAGAACGTCTACATCCCGTCTTTCATCAGCAAAAGGCCGTTCTACGCCGGCGAGGAGACAGGCGACAGCACCGATTATCTCGAGCATCAGCGTCTGCAGCAACAGAAGAACAAGGACGACACCTCGAAATGGTACGACCGCGGCCGGAAAGCGGGCCCCGCCGCGACTAAGTACAGGAAAGGCGCATGCGAGAACTGCGGCGCAATGACGCACAAAGCCAAGGACTGTCTGAGCCGGCCCCGCGCCAAGGGCGCCAAATGGACGGGCAAGGATATCCAGGCCGACGAGGTCATCCAGGACGTGCAGCTGGGCTGGGACGCCAAGCGCGACCGCTGGAACGGCTACGACCCGCGCGAGTACCGCAACGTCGTGGAGCGCTACAACCAGATGGACGAACTACGGAAACAACTACAGGACGGCGGCAAGGCCGGCGAGGATAAAGACGACGGCGAGGATGAGGACGGCCAGAACGCGGGCGAGAAGTACGCCGAGGAGTCGGACATGAGCAAGCACCAGAGTACAGCGACGCGGCAGCTGCGATTACGAGAGGACACGGCCAAGTACCTGCTGAACCTGGACCTCGAGTCGGCCAAGTACGACCCGAAGACGCGCAAGATGGTGGACGCCGGCGCGACGGTCGACAAGGCTGCGCAGCTGTTCGCCGAGGAGGGCTACCTGCGCGCGTCGGGCGATGCCGCCGAGTTCGAGCAGGCCACTCGCTATGCCTGGGAGGCGCAGGAGAAGACTGGCGACACGCGCCAGCACTTGCAGGCCAACCCGACGGCGGGCGAGTTCTACCGCAAGAAGGAGAGGGAGGAGGCCGAGAAGAAGCGCGCGGAGCGCCTCAAGGCCCTGGCCGACAAGTACGGCGGCGAAGAGCACAGCATGCCGGCCGAGCTACGGGACGTCGCGGTCACGGAGTCGGAGCACTTTGTCGAGTACGACGAGGCCGGCTTGATCAAGGGAGCACCGAAAGCTGCCGCCAAATCAAAGTACGCCGAGGACGTTTTCGTCAACAATCATACTGCGGTATGGGGCAGTTGGTGGTCAAATTTCAAATGGGGTTACGCCTGCTGCCACTCTTTGGTCAAAAACAGTTATTGTACTGGAGAGGAAGGCAAGAAGGCATGGGAGCTGGCTGAGCAGCACAGAACGGGAACCAATCTCACAGTGGAGGAGCAAGCAGACCTGGATGCCGAAGCTGCTCGTGAAAAAGAGGCAGAACTAGCCAAACCTATAGCGAAGAAGCGTACGGCGGAGGAGATGATGGAGGAGGAATTGGAGGAGTATCGGAGGAAACGGACAGCAGCCGCTGACCCAATGGCAAAATTCTTAGGAAAGGACGAGCTCGTTTGATAGCCAGAAGCCATGAGATATCAAATTTGATGTTCACAATCACGAGGGCACAGTTGAGCATGTGAAACCTTCAATCACATTGAATCAAAACAAAAACCTAGTAGAGTATCATTGTTGGTGATGAACTTTTCATGCATTCCGTGATCCCCTGGCCTAACGCCTTGAGCTATGGATGGTACAAGCCCCCGTGCTCATTGTATGAGAGATGACCGGATCTCCTGCCCAGTTAAAGATCCTCATGAAAATCATTAGGAGTATCGTAAGGGGAGAGATATTTACTCTTCCTCCTCCTCCTCACCCTCATCACCCTTCTCGGCAGCCTTGGCCTTCTTTCTTCGGACACGGCCGGGGCGGCCGCCACCGAAGGGCGAGGTCAGAGAGAAGTCGATGTGCTTCTGCGAGTCGAGACGGACAATGAACGAGGGGACGTTGACGATCTGCTTGCCGACGCGGATGTGGCGCTGGCGGATCAGGACACGGGCGTGGTGGATGGACTTGGCGAGACCGAGCTTGTAGACGCAAGTCTGGAGGCGGCGCTCCAAGAAATCTTCAACCTTCAGGGCCAGGACGTAATCGAGCTTCATGCGGGACTCGTCGAGGACACCGACACGCACGAGACGGCGAATGAGGGCATTGCCTTCGAAGAGACGCTTGGGGTCCTTCTCGTCGAGGGTAAGCAGCTGACTGTTGAAGGGGGAAAAGTTATTAGCATTCGATATACCCCACGAAACAGATGGAGTCCCAATTGCGACTTTGGAAGGATGTAAACTTACCGGGCAGCACGACGAATCTTGGACAGGGTGAGCTGGACACGCCAGACCTCACGCTTGTTGCGCAGACCGTACTCGCCAACGAGCTTCAACTCGGAGTCACTACATGGGGAAAAATACCAAAGTCAGTTTCGTTGATCATCACGACTTAAGTAGAGAACAAGCTCTAACTCATTGGCCGGTGAATACTGACAGTCGGGCGGCCTCGAAGGGGCGACGGGGGACCTTTGCGGTCTTGGAGTAAGACAGAGGCGCCATGTTTACGACGTTGCTGCTGTCTTTCTTCTTCGGTTGAGGAAATTGACGATGTGAAGAAGAGGGAAGGTGGGATGGGTGCGAAGTGTCGTGAGGTAGATGGAAAAAAGAGGACCACAGACAAGCCCAGTAGCACCAAAATTCGTGACCAGCCAAACCCACACACAATTGACACAGCGCCAGGCAAAGCGAGTGCAGAAAGCGTCGGAATTCGTGTGGTGGATGGTGCGCCGAATCGATAAAGGTGGGTCTAGGGTTTCCGTCTGGCAAGTGGAAAAGGCTTCAGTGGGAGCTGGCAATGGCTGGCAGGCACAATGGCTTACTTAATGCCAGGTCCGCTCTAGTTCATTGGTCGGGGCTGCTGCTGCACAGGTGGGAAAGTCGACGACCTCCCGCACGGACCTTTTCGAGCGGGCTTTCGTGTCTTCCACAAAAATTCCCAGAGACCCTACCAGCCAAAATTCCCGTTACCTGCGAGATCCCTAGTCCAGCAAAAGTTCGATCATCTCAGAATCCCACGAACCGAACATCACCACCACCCCCTTCAGTAACGACACCACAACACCGTCAAGATGGGTCACGCTGCAGGTCTCCGCGCTGGCACAAGAGTACGTTCCTCCGAAATTTTAGAAATGTCGAATTGGGCTTGGTTGGAAATTTCGAAAAAATCCAATGCGTCGCAGACGATGAGGGGACTCGTAATAATGAGCAGAGAGCAATAACGCTGACTTGAATTCCCGTTTTACAGTATGCCTTCTCCCGGAACTTCCGGCAGAAGGGTATGATCCAGCTGTCCACATACCTCCGCCAGTACAAGTACGTTGCGATTCGAATTGGAAATGGGGTGTCCACGCGGAATTCTAACAATTGGCAACAGGGTCGGTGATATCGTGGACATCAAGGCAAACGGTGCTGTTCAGAAGGGTATGCCCCACAAGGTCTACCACGGAAAGACCGGTGTCATCTACAACGTCACCAAGAGCGCCGTCGGTGTCATCATCTACAAGAAGGTCAAGCACCGATACATCGAGAAGCGCATCAACCTCCGCATCGAGCACGTCCAGCTGTCCCGTTCGCGTGAGGACTTCATCAAGCGCGTCAAGAAGAACGCCGAGCTCAAGAAGCAGGCTAAGGCCGACGGCAACCCCGTCCAGGTCAAGCGCCTGCCGGTTGCCCCCCGTGAGGCCCATGTTGTCTCCATGAAGGACAACAAGCCCGAGACCGTCGTTCCCCTGGCCTACGAGACGACTATCTAGAGGAATACGGATGCTTGGGGGTGTTGTGCTGCGTTTTCACTGGGTCTTCGGTCGGTTTGCTTTTTACTCACATCTGCATGGGGTTCTACGAGTATGGATCTCGTCCGGTCTGGTCCGAACTGGACTGATGACTTTCTACGAGCATGGCATTTAGGATCATGAACAAAAGAAAAAGTCACCAATACCCAACGACTCAAATTCATCTTTACGTGCCACTTGATGCGTCTCGGTTACATGTATATGAAAGGCAGGCATTCGAAAAGTTGCTGTGATGAGTGCATGTTTGATGGGCTTGGGCAGTCGTTGCAGCATCTGTACGAGCTAGCCGCAGGAGTCTATAAGGAGGTGCCATTTTATGTAGACTTCCAGAAGAGAGCGCCCCAAAGCCGAGGACTGATGATGAATAGAGTCGAGATAAAAGTCAATAATGATATATGAACGCCCATAGAACATTGTTTTGCCATTCACCTCGTCGCCGTCTGGATACCACCCCTGGTGTTCGATATCATCACCACTCTAACCTACAGCCGATACCTTACCATCTTTCGGCCAAATCATCGACCAATCCAACCTTCACCCTGAAAGCAGCCATGTTATATGGAGGACCAGCAGGGATGGTAGATATTTCATGGCCTTGCTCAGGTATTCGAACGCAGTTTAGACAGGTTTCCCCGTTCCTTACATTTTGCAGGCCGGATAGCAAGCAGAAAGAGGCTAGGGAGGAAGGGCACTCTCGAAAACCTGCTCGTACCACTATCGAGGGTGATACTCGCTGTTCCAAGTATGCAGCGTGGCAAGCCGCCCTTACCTTGCCTGCCCGGTGTGGCAAACAGTCTGCCAAAGCTGGCCACCCAACTCAGACGACGGACAAGTTGGCGGAGTTTCTGAACGGCGCGTTTGCCCAGGGGACACACGAATGTGATATTACGTCTGTTGATAAATTTGCTGCTCAACTACACTCCTGGCTGAGCAGAACTACGAGGTGGGTTAGTTTATTGCCTTTCTGAGCTCGCACTCGCTCTTAGCCACCAGTATCATCGCACATCTCGATGGCCCCTTGGGCAAGCCGCATTTCCAGGTATAATCTGCTTCGTCGAGCCATACCAAGAAAGACTACTGAATCTTTTAGGACGTCGTTCGGCTCTGTTGCTTCAGATTTGTAATAGCAACATATTGCTGACAACACTGGTGTTCCGAACGGGTACTCCTGGCCATGGCCACAGTAGCAAGAGCTACCGTAGTTGCAAATTTCAAAAATTCATCACCTTATTTCTACATATGATTTAATCCTCTTAGAAGTATGTGTTTTCTTTTTCTGTTTCCCTGAAAAGATTCCTTCGCTGCATAAAAGCCGGATGCCGTTTTTCACATACGCCCTGATGGTGATGGTGATGCGCTGGCAACGCATGAACCAGCCCACCTAGTCGAGGATAGAGGCAAGCACCATGCCACACGCCAAGCGAGCGTCCAAACCATACAGCTTCAGTTAAGTGTGATTTCTTCTGTCAAGTCCATTTTCGCAAACTGGATCTTTTGATCTCGATGATCCGCTGCTTGTATCCGTGTCGCCCCAGCCCGTAGTAGCCTATACCCTCCAATATGTGATCTTACGTTTCGGTTGTAGACGGATCAAGGATCCCCCTTTCCAACATTAGGTAAACTGGGAAACGCCTGCCCAGCATCAGGCACAGTGACGACTTAGGAGGGGACTTGCGTCCAATCGCATATAGCTGGCGGGCGCTTCTGACGCCGGCTCCTGTCTGCTACATGTGGCTTACAACATGTTACGTTCGCCATTTTTGAAGACATAGATTGATATGTAGGAGAGACCCAGGCCTCAACTGGAAGGGTCCCCACGTCAATAAACGCAGTCTAAAGAGACTGGGCACAATCGAAATAGGAAAAGAAAAGCACAGCATAGCCCGTGATTATTTCAACATGTGACTTTATTATGTCGAAAGATGTGAAAATCGTTCGCTTTGCAGGTGCCAACTAGGGGCATCTGCATTTCTCCGCAGTGAGTACGTTTGCAACTACATGCAGATGTTAACTAATTACAGATTGCTCAGTACTGTGTGTGCGCGCGCTCAGCTTACGCCTTACGTTTCCAACGTCTTGTACCTGCATACACAAATATGCATGTATATATGGCTATGTGCATCTGCGAGCAAAGCAAATCAAAGCCGTGGAAAGCTTTGCCAATTATATCACCGCACCAAGCTTTTCCATCCAAATCCCAGCTCCCTCGGCTCGTCCGTTGGGGAAGACAAAGGTGCTATACCATTAGGTACGAAAGGTTGAATGATTCAGAATTCGACGCCCCCTTTTAATGCTCGGACCAACGCCAGAAGCAGAGAGAGCACATGTGAACACCTTGAACCTGCCAATGAAGATGAAGGGGCACTCGCGAATGGAATGCGCTCCTAAACACGTGTACATCAAAATGCAAGTGAAAGGAGCTGACCCCAAATCATGAGAATCGTTTTAAAACGTAAAAACGCCGAGATGGGTCTCGGCAGAGAGTGAAAAGTCGTGAAGAGACCGGGGGTATCTGAATCGAAAAGAGTATGGATTTGCTCGTCATCAGAATAGACTGGAACATATTCTGACGCGAGGAGAAGTTGGTAAAGTTGATGAGAAGATGAGTCGTGCGTACAAGTAATTCCAGTTAAAGGAGAGGGCGTAAGTCCCTGGTAGAAGGAATGAGGGCGTCAGAAGAGATATATGTTGTAGGAAATGGCCCCAGGGCGTCTGTTGTTTAGATTGCGAAGTTTTGTCTATAAGCCGGGATAGGCACTTCCAGGCATACCACCGCCACCAGGCCTCCTCGTCGCAGGACCCAATTGGAAATCCGGATTATTAAGCACATCAACCTCATTTTGGTTCGCTGGTTTTCGTTGTGGCATTTGACCGAGGCCTGCTGGAGGTTGGTAGCGGGGATTGATAGGCCGCTGGGATATTGACGTAAACACGGACCGTTCCGAAGGCACCGGGCTCTTAGGTCCGGCTGCGGTTTGCATATCATCATCGTAGCTTGGCTCACGCATAGGGTCACGCAATGGGGCCGGGCCGGGTTGAAGGGCACGTGGTGGTGGCTCGGTAAAACGTGGATCTACGTCCTCGTAGTAGTTTCCTGAGTCACCAGCAGCTGGCGCTGCGGGCGGAGGAGTCTGAGAAGCAAGCTCTGCAGCCTTTGGACCAACATTGAGCGGCGAAGGCATCCTGGGAGAGTTTCTCCCGGGACCTTGGTTCCAGGCTTGTCGGGGTGGTGTATATTGTCTGCCGGGGTGGTTAGTGATCACTTGCTATTTTGAAGAAATAAGGATTGAATAAAACATACTCGTCTTGGCTGTATCTTGACGCCTCGCTCATGAACGTATCATGTCTTTGGACTCTCGCTTGTTGCAATGCAAGCATGCCGGCCACGTCAGCGTCGCTATCCCTTATACCATTGAACTGGCCAAAGCCTGGCGGCGCTTGTCCAGGGCTGCCAGTAGTAGCATCCATTTCTACCGCCCGACCCACTGGCCCTGAAGTCTCTTTATCAGTACCCGGTAATGGGGGTGGAGATTCCGCTCTGGGCAATTCACTGACTCGGTCAGGATTGTAAGCTTCGAAGCCTCCTGTCCCCGTATTTCCAGTCGATGCACTGGGCATCGAAGGGTTCATGCCATAAGGCACACCCGGCGCGGGAGATCCGTTGCGTGCCGGCCCATAAGCGCCATATGCGTCGCCGGGCGGTGGGCGGCGGTCAAAACCTCCGTTGCCGCCATAGTTAGGGGAGGAGGACCTCGGCCTCCTCGCATTCCAGCGCCATAGCCTCCTCTCGGCGGCCCGTAGCCTCCTCGTCCGTTCGGTCCAGGTCCATAACCGCCACGTCCGGGTCCAGGTCCACCGTAACCTCCTCGACCACCGGCAGGTGGGCCGTAGCCATAACCTCTGCCGTAGCCACCTCGGCCACGAGCGCCTGCGGGCATGGGGCCACCACCTCGTCCTCTGGAGTTCATGCGTTCTTGGGATGGTCCGCGCCTCACTCCATAGGCTCCTTGCGGAGGTTGAATTGGATTTCCATACTGATCTCTTGGGAGAGACTGATTGGATGCTGACCGCTGGGGACCACCGCCGTAAACAGCGTTAGGTGGGGCCTGCATATCGACAGGAGGGTTGTTTGGCGACCGCTGAGACGGCGAAGCAGAAGTTAGAGGGATACGCTCATCGCTACTGCGGTCGTCCTTCCCCTCATAAGTAGCAAACGAAGGTAGCTTATCAGTAGGTCCGTTGGCACCACTAACAACTGGGACTGTAGGTTGCATTGACGCTGGCGTTGCAGTAGGGACAGGTTGCTGAGCATTGCGGTTATAATAATTCTCGCCGCTCATTTCGGCGTTCTCCGCGATTCGCTTTTTCCTGGCCTTCCTGCTAACGACAGTACGGCGCATAGCACATGAGACTAGACCGCTCAAAGCCACCAAAACGGTAGAGGCCAGGACAATGTATGAACCCCAAGCCATATGGGGAACGAACAAGAGGACATCGATCAGGAAGGCAAGAAGACAAACTAAGAAGGTAAGTATACCAAAAATGAACAATGCCAATAGGTATCGGGACGAATGAGAAGGCGAATGCATATGAGCAATTCCTGCCATGATGAGCATAATCAGGGTGAAAAGGGCGGCGACAGGGTGAATGATCAGGATTGCCGAGAGGGTACTTCGCGCCGAATTGGGGAGGTCGAAATCGCCCGACTTGGCAGCCTCAATGGCACTGGCATCGTATCCAATTTCTATCCCACTGCAGGTGTCGCCTCTACACCAACCAAACACTCCAAAGCTGGTGCCCTTGAACGTCCCTAAAGGTATGGCCTTGATGATGGGGGTCGAAAGAACAGACAGCGTAAGCATAGCAAATGCTGCGAGCAGCAGGATCGTTAACGGTGTTGCGGGGCGTAACATGGTGGCGACGGTAAGGAGCGCGCCGACTCAAAAGAGTCGCGCTGAAGTGGCGAGGTATCTGCCGTATGCTTCGATTATAGTGCACCTGCACTCGAGGAATTTCCAGTTGTCGGTGAGGAAGATGCTGTCGTCGCCGATTGTGGTGTTGAGCTGCGTCTTACAAGAGTTGCGGCATAGGGTGCGCGTTGATCTGATGTCGCTTCCAAATTCCTCTTGAATGAAATCCTCCTTTCTTTCTTCCAGTTTTCCTCGGTTCAACGAGACGATTGTTTTTTGCCCATTCAATCAAGAATGACACCGATGGTCGGGCGCCGTGGGTTTCCGATAGTCGACGTGATCCAGCACTTTTCCCAACCCTAATTTTCGACCTGTACTACTTCGAGTCGCGATACCGCAAGCACAAGCCCTGCGACGACCGATCGATCAAATGCCGGAAAGGTTTCGAGTGCGACTTCTAGGCAATGAAGAAATAAGAATGAGTGTGGGTGAGTGTGTGGACGTGTATGTGCATGTGCACGTTGGACGTCTGGAAGATGAAACAGAGCTGGGCGAGACTGGAAGGGTGGCGGACTGGTTACGCCTAGGAATGTGGCAGTGCCAGCCCTTTGGTCAAGACAGGTCAAGGACTGGTCTGGGTAAGAGGTTCGATTGTTTGAATGAGCGACTAAAATGAAGGGGAATAGAAGCAAGCAAGCCGGTTTAGATTGGTCTGGGAGGATTAGGGAGCGCCAAAATGGGGGGAAGATGGGGGGGGAACAGTCCCCCGAAGGTGTCGCTGCGTGTGTGAATGGGTGCGTGGGTGCCAAGGGGATGCCCAGGCCAGACCCAAATCAGTATCAGTTTGACTGGGTACCTGGCCTAGTGGGGATCACAATGTGCCTTCTGACGAGCCAGGCAGGTCTATCGCTGTCCCCACCCCTGATCGCTTCCATTACGGTGGGCACAGTGGGCTTGCTAATGCATGAGAAACGATGCAAGAGGCCATGGAATCGCCCGAGTCGCTTGCGCTCGAGTGTGGCTATGTGCATACATCAGACAGGAAATGTATTTGCTCGAGGCAGAGAATACTGCCCTCTTCCGTACCGCGTTTCTGGCGTATACTACTTGGGCTTGCTGATAGGCTTTTCCTGCTTCCGATTTGATTCACCACCGTGTTCGATGACATAGCCCTTCATGCACTTGAATCAAGGTGAGGTGGGTGGTTCAATATCCCGTCATATCTCAAGTGACCCTAACACTGTTCATCCCTACATGACATGACAACCGTACTTGCATGTACATACCAGTATGTAGATATGCAGTTGCCTGCCTCCTGAAGGAGTACACACACACACACACACACACACATTAATCTTGCTGGTGGGAGAATCGCCATAAACTCTACCTACGCGACTAGGATGGCCAAGGCATAGGAGGAGATAGCGGTACATGCCCCATTGCCCCTGGCTGCCTAGCTGATTTAGTTACCTTGTCTCTATAATATATCCCTCGCACTGCCTACTTACAGGGGAAAGAGGAAGAAGACGTCTGATGAGAGATCAACAATGGGCAAAAAACTCTATTCCGGGAAGAATTTGAGAATGTTTTGATCGAGCCCCAGACACCAGACGCACCTCATACGTTGCGCATCAAGCTGAGGTGGTTGAATCACCGATTCACCCGCCAGGTCGGGCGGTAGCGGCAGTGTCAACGGAAAGCAACTAAAACCGCCCTGTTAGCTTAAACTCGAGGTTCGACGGCGCCACCGTTCCCTGTTGCGCCAGTGTTACGAGTACAATGGTCAATTTCGACACCAACGGCCCCAAGGTTCATTAGAGCTCGACAATGTTTTATTTGATATAATGTTTCGCAATGTTGACGTTACCTTCTTCGCCCCTGCCCTACCTAATTTTCTACCCTTCCAGTGAGTGCAATGCCCGGAAAACAGGATCTGATGCGTCCCCTATCAACAAAACCGGTACCGGCATCCCATAGGCCCATGGCTCTAGGCTAAATTCGCAAATGCATCAGGCCGCACGTGGTGTCATGAGGGCCAGGTTATGATTATAGCCCACGAAAACCGCGCCTTTTCGTGCATAGTACGCTATGCTTGACACCCTATCAAGCCTCGTATTCACTACTTGGCCTGAATCAAGAGAGTTGAGCATAGGTCTACCGGGTAGACTAGTTGCGCGGTCAATGGACAACCACCTACTACTGCAATAGTCGCCGTTGGAGTGCCATTTTTTAACCCAACCAGCCAACCTTCCTGCCCTTACCAGCAAAATTTCGATCCGAATGTGACTTTCCCCGGGCACTTCGAGTCAGTGTTCTTCGTAGTTGCAGCCGGGATGCCCCGCGAGAAGGGCTGAATGTGTAGAATGCCAACTGTCAGCCTGGAAGAGGATCCCGCCGATACCAGGCGAACCAACTGAATGCTGCGCCCCGGGAATCCGTGTTATCCGGCTACTTGCAGGTCTGGCCCTGCGGAATGCTTCGATACTGTCGAATGACTCGTGAATGGTCATCTTCTCAGCTGCAAGCCTAACCCAACCTTTCTATATGCATAGGAGGAAACATCCCAGACGGCCTGCTATTGATATACTCTTTTCGCGTTGGCAAGTAGCTCCACGATCTAACGACAATGACTGTCGGGCACTGGGCACAGTTCGGGCCAGGCGTTCCAAGAGTCGGGCCCTGCTTTCTCTAGCGTCACAAAGATCTCCGAACTTCAGCTCATTCGGAAACGGTCTGAGGCAGAGTTAAGACTTGTATGTGGAAACCCAGGCGGCATGGTGACACCGCCCCATACCTACTGCAACCAACAGCTGCCAATCAAGCAATTTTGCAGTCTATATTGACTCAATATAGGATAGCCCGCCAGCTGTCCAAGCTGTCTTTATTCGGGAACGCTCCGACTCCTGCTGTACGCGAAACGTATTGTGGGCTAGTGGGCGAGTGGGCTTACAGTATGACCTAAGGCTGCCCTCGTAATGAGCGTCTGACACAAATGGCCGTTCTCAGGACATTATGCACCTGATCCCAGCCTGCTAACCCCTCGTTGTTTGCGACAGCCCCTCAATATAGTTCAAGAACATAAATATAGACACGCAATTGACGTGTCGTAGATATCGTAAATCTGTAAGAGCAGAGAGAGCCACTCGCAACTCTTCAGCACGATCGTCGGATGCTCAGCATCCTAAATCAGAAAGCTGTGCAGGTCAGACATATGATCTGCTCATTATAGAGGAACTGCGCCAGGGTTAAGCGCAAACCTGATACTAACCGTCTCGGGATCCGTAATGTCAGGGCCACACGTCTATGCAAGCTACTTGCTTTTAACGGAATTGATGACCATAATGCATACACGTAACACCCGAATCAAATCATGAAATCACAATCCGTCTTCGAGCGTAGTCCAGAACATCTGCCGTGGTATTTTATTCAGGTGTCTGATTACGTACAATATGTAGCTGACAGATAAGATAAAGAATTCTCCGAATGTCCCCATACGGGGCAAGGGCCATTAACCAGAGCGTCAAGCTTTATGGCCTCAAATCCAACTTGGCCAATGGTGCTTCTTTTTTACCGAAGTCCGGTTCGAGCCGGGGATGAGATCGGTTCCGATAGAATGGGGTTAGTCAGCTCGGTCGGCCTAAGCTAAAGTCCAGTCCGAGCCAAATTCCCCGGGCTAGACCGTAGGTTAGGCACGAGACCAAGAACAGAGATCGTCATCAACTTTCGAGTTTCGACTTTTTTTTTCCTGCAGCAGATGTACAATGATGTAGGGCCTCTCTCAAGACTAATTACCATCAAATCTTTTGCAGTCTTTCCCGCTGGCTGCCAATAGATACCCAGGTATGTTTCGTACAAGCATAGCTGGTCTCGGCAGACGCCCGCTGTCGAAATGTTCAAAGACGTCATCGCATAATTGGCTGTCGCAGGCCACCACCACGTCTCGAGCGCGCCACACCACCACCTCCTCCCCCGTGCTACGAAGTGTACGAAATGCCCGCCGGCAAGCATCGACACGCAGCGATGGCGGTCAGTTCCAGCCACTGCGACCACCCTCGCCCGAGTCGCTGGGGGCCCCTAAAGCCGCACGCGAGTTCAAGCGCGGCCGGAAATGGCTCCGGCGCTTCGTGATCCTGGCCACCGTGGGCGGCACCTTCTACCTTGTCGACCGCGTCGCCTTCGCAGCGGGCATCAGTCGCTCGCTCCTCACCTTCGGCAACGGTCTGTTCGTCGCCTTCGACTACAAGATCAACTTCCGCGCGCGACCTTTTGTCGGCACCATCGAGGACCTCCACCGCCGCAGCGCGGAGCGGCTCTTCGAGCTGCTGCGGCACAATGGCGGCTTATACCTCAAGATCGGCCAGGCCATTGCTATGCAGAGTGCGGTGTTGCCACCGGAGTTCCAAAAGATGTTTGCCCGCATGTTTGACGATGCACCACAGGGTTCGTGGGAAGGTGTGCAAAAAGTAATACGAGAGGAATTTGGCGGCAAGAGCGCAGAAGAAGTCTTCGGCGTCAGCTTCACAGGCGAAGACGGCAAAGGCTTAATGGAGAAGAAAGCACGAGCGAGTGCCAGTGTTGCACAGGTCCATTGGGCAAGACTACCAGACGGACGAGAAATCGCTATCAAAATACAAAAGCCCGAGATCGCTAAGCAAATAGGGTGGGATCTATGGGCATTTAAGTAAGGAGAAACCTCGGGTACATTATCCATATAGGATGAAAAGCTGACCTTGCGCAGGGTGGTGATGGGTGTCTACTCCTGGTGGTTCGACCTACCTCTTGGTAGTGTGGTCCCATTCATTACGGAGCGACTTCAGCTCGAGACCGATTTCGAGAGTGAAGCGCGAAACTCCGAGACCATGCGAAAGCTGATCGAGTCGGAGCCGAGTCTGAAGGGCAGAGTCTATGTTCCAACAGTCTACCCCGAATTCACAACACAGAGGATTCTGGTGACTGAGTGGATAGAAGGTGTGCGTCTGTGGGATAAGGAGGCAACAACTGGCCGCTGGATAGGCGGCCACGGCAAAGGATCTCCTGGTGTGCATGGAGAGAAACTAAGTCCACCCAACATGGACCTCGTCCGGAAACAGCTACACGACAACCCGGGAATGACGAACCTCAAGCCTGACCGTGAGACCTGGAGAGGACGTAACAACAAGGGCGGGCTTGGGCTGACGGGCAAGGAGGTGATGACCACAATAGTCGATCTTTTCTCCGCGCAGATTTTCAAATGGGGCGTTGTACATTGCGATCCTCACCCAGGTAATATCTTCATCCGGCGTCTGCCGTCGGGTCACGCCGAGATAGTCCTCATCGATCACGGGCTTTACGTCTACATGTCGCCGGATTTTAGACACCAGTATAGTCTATTCTGGAAGTCGCTCATGACCTTCGACAACGACACGATCGCCGAGGTCAGCAAGCAATGGGGCATCAAGGCGCCGGACTTCTTCGCCAGCGCCACCTTGCTCAGGCCGTACGAGGGAGGCGACAACAAGACCAAGAACGGCATCATCGAGAGCCTCGACGGGAAGACGGCCGCCGAGCGGCACTTCGAGATGCAGCGGCGGATGAAGCAGGGCATCCGCGACATGCTGGCCGACGAGGACAAGTGGCCCAAGGAGCTCATCTTTATTGGGCGCAACCTGCGCATCGTGCAGGGCAACAACCAATTCATGGGGTCGCCGGTCAACCGCATCAAGATGATGGGCGACTGGGCGAGCCGTAGCCTGTTCCAGGACCCTAACCTGCCGTGGCAGGAGCGGCTGGTCAACGCCTGGCGGCATCTGCTGTTCCGGACGGTGCTTCTGGCGACGGATGTCGCGTTTTATACGTTCAAGGTCCGGCAGTGGCTCGGGTATGGCGGCGGCATGGAGGACGTCCTCGAGTCCAAGATGAAGGACATGGCCAACGACATGGGTTTCGAGTTACAGCATGACGTGTTTGACGGTTAAAACCCTGGTTGAGCTGGAAGAGCGTCCTTTCTGCTAGCCTTCTTAGGGGCATGTATAGAATAGTAGATAGAAGACAGACGATAGAGCATGATACCACTCATAACCAGGACAGTTGCCATGCGTACAAATGCATTTCGTTCTCAGACGCGTATTTTACAAATTTGATACAAGTTATCAAAAACACTTGGCCAAGCCTCAAAAGCCAGTGACAGGGACAGGGAGGTAAGTTGGATACACGGATAGCTGCAGTTCTGCCACGTCGCAGTGCAGAACGATCTACCCGTGAAGTAAATCAGCAGCAGCTTTCATCTAATCGACATACGAACTGCCCTCTGTGCATTGCGTATAATATGATACGTCACTGATGAGCCACACACATTCAGAAGGCCGGCTTGACAGAATGACCCTTCGTTCGGATGCCGGCCCACCGCTCATGTCGACGAGATTGGCCCGCGATTGCTGACGGGCCATTTGCTGTTTATAGTTCTGGAGGGTTCCACCGAGAAAGGACTGGCAGGACGGGGTCGGTGACTGCATTCGGCACTAATGCAGGTACCATCCAAATATCCATTATCACCTAATTGAGTGGGTTCTTTGGTAAGATGAAATGGAGACTGTTCCCAGAGTGCTCAGAGTGCCCAGAGTGCTCCCCTTCAATTGCCCATTGCCCTCCTTCATTCATGAACCTACTTTGCGACCAGATGTTCATGGGTTTTTTTGCCCCAGCTGTCATGATGATGCTTTTTGTACATCATTTTTTTTTTGTTGCTGCCGACTGTTCCTGGCTCATCCTCCCAGATGATGTGTATCTTGCGGCGCATGTGATTCGATATTGATTGGGCAATCAACTTCAGCCGCGCAACCACGCATCCTATTGATTGATGGATGGATGGGAAAGCTTGGAAATTCTGAAACGTGAAACAAGGATATCGATAAGATGCGTTAATTGGTCCCATTCCCAGAGGCATTGACCAGGGGTCCAGGGATCCTCGTGGGTTCTCTCCAGAGAGGTGGGTTCCTCCAATCTCGCTGGCCTGCAATTTAAAAGGAGCACGACCGGGAGACAGATTCATTCATCAATCGTATGCCTTCGGATGCCGCAGAGTACTGTGTGTAGACGAACAGGTCATTTTGATAGGCTGGGGGGTACTTATCTAACATCGTTGTATTCTGCTACTGTAGTACGGCAGATACGACAGCAGCGCTAACGCGGAGAGCTTCGGCTGCTTGCGTGCTCGTACACGCTGGTAGCCTCTAGCGATGACGGGCTCTATCCAATCGAAGAAACCATCTTCTTATGGATATTGATTATGCCCACTCGTCATGTGGCATCCGTTGCACATGGGCCACGGGAGAGTTCGAAGTTTAATCGGCGCTGTTTACTATTTGCAGAAATAGGGTTAGCCGTGGGAGAAACATCTGACGACTTAGACGCCAGGGATGTGCAGCCAATGTCGCGTGGTGGGAATACTTCTAACATGGTCCTCCGGCTTGTGCCAGGATGCGCCAAAGTAAACAATATTAGCACTCCAGACGGTCCCATAGGCGATGCTAGCGATCATGTGGCTGGATGATTGCATTGCACCTCTCACCAGTCCCTATCCAGTCAGTCATGTTTGCAGTCCCGTCGCCGTCGTTGTCGTATTGCACTCGCGTACCGCGGTGCGGTCGAGGTCGGGTTTGTTTCAGCACGCAGCTTGGTGGTGGTGGTGTCCTGTGCCCGTCTTCAGTAAGCAAACGCACACGCCCCGGGCGAATGTCGTTCTTCGGAAGATTTCTTATTCTCCACGGTCCAATCCAATCGATTGTCTGAGCCGTGCAACGAAGGGACGTGGGCGCCAACAGAAAGCTGGGCCAAGCCTGTTTGGGATCATCATACCCGAGTTGCTCCCAGTCGTAACCACACGTAGTACTCCAGTCTTGACTCCTTTTTCTCGAGCTGGTGAGATGAGAAAGCCCATTTGATTCGTCCGTCTTTTCCTTCTCCCTCCGACGAACTTCCTAGACGAAGGTAGAAAAGCAAAAAACAACAAAACAACAAGAGAGACTGGCTGCTCCCCCCAACCTTTGGACATCAACACAACATTGCCTTCACCACATTCGTTTTCTTCCACCCTCATGAAAGAGTAATTGGCTGCGCTAGTAAAGCAAGAGTGTAGTAGTCTCAGGCAACACAGACCTCTCTCTGCTCGCTCGTCTCTTCTTTACCCGCTGGCTACGACCGCACGGAGGTGAATCAGTCCATTGAGCGACCTACTGTACATACCTGCTGCTACTGCACCTAACCGACTGTAAGTGGGCTGGCTCAATCTGGAAGCTCGCTGCTGGACTGTCTGTTCTAACCACCTGTAGCAACCCAGTCGATCCAATTCAACGCAGGCCCTCCGCAATCTACAAACAACCTGTCCACCCCCAGTCCTGTCTAGGGTCCCGTGCTAAGGTTAGCACGGAAAGCTATTATTGCATAGGAAGTAGTCAGGAACACTGCTTGCATCTGAAACCTGCATTTTGTTCGTTTCCTTCCCCCCTCGTCGTCGCCGTCGACTTTTTGATTCTCCCAATTCGATTTCCCCTCTGTCGGATTGCCCGCACGAAACCCTAGTGGTTGTAAACCAACGCCCGTCGCCGCCGTTGTCTCTGGTTCAGAACATTTTGCCTTCGGTGCTTATCTTGTTGGTGTTGCGTTCACAGCAACCCACACCCTCTCTCGGCTTTCAGCAGGTTGCGCAAACGCGGCTGTCTATCAAGGTTGGTGCTTCACCCGCTTCTCTTTTCCTTACGTTTGCCTTGCATCTGCTGCCGCGTCGCGTGGCTCTTCCCAATTTGACTCTACATGCCAAGTTGATTCCGACATGTGCATCTCGTGGCAAAGTCCTCCCAAGGTTCGATGTCATCCAAACCTCGAGATGCGCGCAGGAAAGAGACGAGGCCACGCGAAAGTGTTCGCATCCTTCCTGCATCCCACTACCGAAAGATGCATGTCATCCCACTCCTCCGAAAAAGAAGGAGCTGTGTAGACTGTTCCACAGAGAATGCGCGCTACGGCACTCTATCTTGTGTAGCAGATCGCATCGCGCGTTTCCGTCTATCTTGAGTGGAGCTGCTGATGGAATGTGTTGACGTTGCAAAGTCGCGCATACCGGCGCAATGGGAGTGGGCGCAGGAGAAGCAAAGAAGAGAGACAAACCCGTTCACCACTGGATCCAACGGTAGTGGGATCGAGGAGAGACAATCCACCAGATCGCCAGACATTAACTAGCTGCCCCAACCGTCCAAACTAGTGGTGTGCCATCAGAGACACGGATTGCAGCTGTTGATCGCCAGTTTTGAACAAACCGACTGACATGACGCAGATCCCAGGGCTTCCGAGCTTTACGCAAATCGCCGCATACAAACCATCAAGTTGATTCCAGTAGTTGGCATCATCACTCGACACCCGGAGCCTTCTGAAGCACCTAGCGAGTCGACCTTCGTCTGCCTATGCGCCAGCCAAATAGTTCTCAGCGAACCGTTTCTGTTTCTTGTACCAGTTGCAGGCGGCTTTAAACCTTCCAGATTACTGCTTGCGATTGCCCTCAAAACAGTCTCATCAAGCAGGTTTTAGACTTTTGGCAAGTCATCAGCTGGGCTGTCTCGTCTTTGGACACTCTTGCATAACCCACGAGCCCTTAGAAAGCACCAACAGTGGTTTGGGCAAACGGAAAAGGTACAAAGGCAGGAAACTAAGACACGTTCGTTCAGGGTTGATGCTGGAGGAAGGAGAGTTGCGATCCTTCACGCTATTTCGTCATTGTCTGAAAACATCGGTAATTGTGCTGGATCAATCCTTCGCATCTTGCAATTAAGCGGCTTCTACGTCAGTACAGTGCAATCGAGTGGAAGCAGGTAGCCCTACGCGAGCGACTTTATTCGAAATTCACCAAGGACCGAACGTTGCTTCTGGGCTGAAACTTACAGGTTCATGCCCCCACAACCTACACCACCCCAACAGAGTATAACTATGAGCGAGCCGCCTCGCCGCTCCAGTTTCGGAATGCTACTTCGTCGTAGCAAATCCGGTGACCTTGGCAAGGGAGGACGGAAACAGCACCAAAAGCACCAGCAGCAAAGGGAAGCCATCCCCAAGTCCCCACCTCGCCTTCCTGATATCTACAATGGTGCACAGCCTCCCGAACTACAATCATTCGGAGGCGACATGCGTCCAGACTCTCTCGCCATAGTCTCAGGTCGGGCAGAACACACACATCCACACTCATACCATCCCACCTCGCAATACCAACAGCAACTCCGACACCAATATCCTCCTTCCGGTCGAACATCAATGGACCCTGGCCGTCCCTCCGTCTCCTCGGCGGCAGCACCTCCGGTGCCGCCGATACCTGCCAGCAACAACTATGTCGATCCCTATGCTCGGACGGAGAGCATGACCCATCGAGGCCGGTACAGTTATGCTAGCAGTGCCATCAGCTCAATCAACAGCCCCAGGCGAGTTCGTAGACGGAAAGATCCGACGCCTTTCAAGTAAGTAGAAGCCCGTTTCGTCTGCTTCAAACCGGGGCCGGGCAACGCAATGTTTCAACGTTTTCACTTGGCTGACACCATATTCTAGCATATTAATTGTTGGCACTCGGGGCTCGGGAAAGACGTCGTTTCTCGAGTTTCTCAAAACCGCCCTGGCTCTGCCACCCAAGAAGCGCTCGCAACGAGCAACCGAAATCGATGAGGAGTTCGTTGCTAAAGGTGCCTCATCGGGCAACTTCATCCCCCACTATGTAGAGAGCGAAATAGACGGCGAACGAGTTGGTCTGACGTTATGGGATTCCGAAGGTTTGGAGAAGAATGTTGTTGATCTTCAGTTGAGGGAGATGTCGGCGTTCATGGAGAGCAAATTCGAGGAGACGTTTACTGAAGAGATGAAGGTGATAAGATCGCCTGGCGTACAGGATACGCACATCCACGCAGTCTTCCTTATCCTTGACCCCGCGAGGCTTGACCGCAACATTTCTGCTGCCACGTCGACTTCAGCTATGAATGGCCACGGCGGCAAAAATGGAGATGCCTCGCGCATTATCGGCGGACTGGATGAGGACTTGGATCTTCAGGTCATGCGTATTTTGCAGGGCAAGACTACCATCATCCCGGTGATATCCAAGGCCGATACCATCACTACAGCCCACATGAATGTCCTCAAGAAGACGGTCATGGCGAGCCTGAAGACATCCAATATGGACCTTCTGGAGCCACTTGGTCTGGAGGCTGACGACGATGACACCCCGGATTCTAGCAGAATCGAGGAGGGCGACGAGGACGAGGGTGCCTACGACGACAAGACATCTAATGAAGCCGAGAGCGACGAAGGTGAAGACGACGATGGTCTCCCAATTCAAGGCAGTTCGTCTTCATCCAATCCGAAGCGGCGCTCTACTGCCTCGGGACACCGGAGTAAGCCATCGGTGGAGGAAAGCGACGAAGTTGGGATAATTCCCATGTCCGTCATCAGTCCTGATATCTACGAGCCTGGTGTCATTGGCCGGAAATTCCCGTGGGGTTTCGCCGATCCGTACAATGAGGAGCACTGCGACTTTACTAAGCTCAAGGAAGCTGTCTTTGGCGATTGGCGTGGCGAGCTCCGAGAGCTGAGTCGGGAGCAGTGGTATGAGGGCTGGAGGACAAGCCGGCTCAAGCAGCACCAGCCTTCGGTCCGTCGTCGATAGGGTCTTACGAACAACTGATGTTGATTGCGCGAGCGCCTTCGTTGCTTTGGAGAGCACTCTACTTTGACATGTTTTTCAGTCGCATCCGCATGTCTAACGACCCTTCTCTTGGCCGCCGTCATTTGCGTTTCTGGTCTTTTGCAGCTCATACCCCTTTTAGTCCTTCTTCCGACTTCTTGGTTGCGCCTTATTATGGACGCATGTGCCGTCCTGGGCGAACAGCCTTCTTCCGATGCTCGACTTACTTTGAGAGCTTTTGGAAGAGTTTTATCTAATGCCACCTACATACTCAGGGAGGCGGTTTTTGGCGGCACGATACCATTTCCTTTCACCCACTTTGCATGTCTTAGACAGCCCCAAACTGCTGGAGCGCATATCACAAGGTCCCACGGCGGCCGTATTCCCTTTTTTTCTTTTTTTCCTTTTTCGTCCTCTATTCTTCTTGTTTCACCACCTTTCTACTCTCTGATGAAAACCTCCCACACATTAGGATTTCACTTTTGTGGTTGTTTTGGTGACATGCGAAATTCGAATCATGTTTGGCAGGTGAGCAAAACATAAAAAAGCCACGCGAGAGTTGGAGGAAGCTTGACAAAGCAGGGCTACTCTTTTTTGGTGCTGGGGTTTTCATAAATTCAGAGCATGATGGGCCTCTGTGTTTGTCGCCGTCGGAAGAACATTTATCTTTGGAACCGATTCTTGAAGAAGTTGTTATTTCTGTGTCACACTGTCAAAATGCAGGTGTCAAGTGGGAAAAAATTCAACTAGTAACAGGGGAAACGGGAAACTTTGCTAGCTTGTGTTGAATTATTGTATTTCGTCAGGATCCAAGATGTGGAAGAAAAGATCCATATCCTGTAGTAGATACGAAGAAAAAAACTCTGGCAAGTCTAACCTTATCTGAGTCCATGATGCCCTCTTTCGGGTGCCCAATATCTATTATTGCTACGCATAGGCTGGGAGGCATTTCGTTTCTCAATCGGATCTTGGCCTTTCATTGAAATAATAGGGAGTTGTTGACGAAGCAGGCATTCACAAGGGTACGTTTAAAACCGCCTGTCTTATACTTGCCGTCGACAATAACAACGGCGACATGTAAGAGCTGTGAGTTTTCTACATCTTAACGATGTCTAATATTTGTACGTGTAAACGGTCAGGGATTGTGGGAGTCATGGAGTCATGGAGTCATATACACTAATACCTTTCCGTAATCTGGCACCACCTGAATTCAACTTCAAGTTGCCGATAGCCAACAGGAAGATTTTATTAGCACAGTACATGCACCACAGCATACATCATCCACCAGAGTTAATAAGCGTCATGCTTACACGGGAGTTTTGTACACTTATCCTCAATCAAAGATATACAGGGCTCAGCAAACATGGGCCAAAATACCCATTCATGTCAAAATGGTCCTAAGTGCTCATTCAGTCTATTAGTACTGAACTGATGAAGAAATACTACAAAAATGCTTCCACAAGCTCTGCCTTGTGCTTATCAATTGCTCCGGCCAGGCTTAGCTCCCTTTGCCACGGACTCCAATGCAATAGTCCCCCCGAGAGAAAACATCCAGAATCTGATGTATAAGATCGGTATACTGCGAGTTCCTCGGAAAATTTGACCGCCATGTCGGCTAGGTGCTGTGATTATCACATACGGTCGTGAAATTATCGTGGCCAAGACAAACTGAAAAAGAGAATAGACTGTTGCTGTTGTTCGCCATGAGAGACGCGAAAGGAGGCGAGTTCCAAAACGTAGGCCAAGGGCAATCAAGCCAACACAGCACCGCGTTGGCCAAGACGATCCTCCATCTCCAGAAATCGAGTTGCGAAATTCAGTCCTGCAATGTTCCAATTTTGTATTATGAGTCCCATCCAGTCTGCATGAAGCAATACCATTCATACGAACCACCTACAGTGTTCGTAACCATCACTTGTAGGTAGGAAAAGCAGGGAATCTGGGGAGTTTTGAGTTTTTGTTGAACTCAGGATGGTTTAGAAGGGTCTGATAAGCCATGCTGATAAGAGGCACCGAATGCTCGCTTGCCGGTAGATGGTTTGCCTCTTCGATCGTGATCTGAGAGTAGTTGGTCCTGTCCTTTTTGGGAGGTTCACTTTGGATTCCAATGGTTCGCTCGAGGTCTTTGCGATTCTTCTCAAGGCGAGCCTCAGTCACGGTCTTGCTCATCATGTCACTGCCGGCGTACCATATCTCGTGGATCTTGGCCCGGCGAGTTCGGGAGCGTATCTTAGGCTGACCAAATCGGTTCAGAGGGTAATCATGCTGCCAGTCGGGGGTATTGCCCTTGGTCGAGTAGTCGAAATCCGACGGGAGACTGTGGGGGTAGTACTTGGCCGCTTCTCCAGCAGTCAACGTGTCGGTGATCTTGCGACGTTCTGTCTCTTTGAGGGCCGCCTTGACTGAAGCTCCCGTATTGATGACGGACTTGACCGAGACCGCTATGTCGTTTCCAGGGGGTGGGGTAGATTTCGCGTTGCTCCAGGGCTTCGAGCGTCGATGATCTGCAACTTGTGAAGCGATCATGCCTCCAATCTGAGCCTGTGGTTGCTGGTATGCTGAAGCTACTTGACCCGAAGTTTGGTCGTTGGCCGAAGACCTGAACCGGCGAGGACCCGGGGGCCCTGCTGTCAACGGCTGTGGGGCTCCAGGTCCATTTGAAAGTATCGAGTCAAACATGGGTCGTGTTATAGACTTAGACGGGTACTCGCTGGTGCCGTCTGATTGAAGAAGGCCAGCAATAGATACAGGATCTGATCGAGCCCCTCGTAGCGGGGCCAGAGTATTGGCTGTTGGACGCGCTCGTGAGAGTACCTTCTGAGCCTGCTTCTGCATAGGGTTTGGGTAGGAAGCCAGATTTGTCAAAGTCTTGACGGACATGGTCTTCAGCTTCTCAGCCCCCTCGCCCGCGCCATCTTCGTCATCATCCTGCTCTCTGCTTCCGTGGCTCGCGGCAGGCTCGTGGGCGGATAGCGAGCCAGTGAAGGACATCATGGCAAAGGAGTCCGAGGCGCTGGTTATGGGGCTGATGGCGCGCTCCGAGTTCTGCTGTAGAGGGGAGTAATGTAGCAGATTGCCAGCAGCAGCAGCGTTGGATGGGGATCGCGTCTGATGTGCGAGGGATAGACCAGAGAGGGAAGATTTGGAGGTGGTCAGTTCGTTGTGCGGTGGCCACTTTACTGGCCTACCTCTTCGAGTGGGAGGTTGAAGCGGTGCTGCACTTGGGTTGTAAATGGAGCCCACGGTAGTGTAGACTTGGGTGTTCTGCTGTGGTTGCTTTGATGCATCCATGGCTGCCTTCAGGTTTTCTGCTATCAGGGATCAAACTGGTGGGGGTGGGTAGGGAAGATGCAAGAGTAAGCGAGCAGCCTCAAACCGATTGTTCCTGCAAATCATCGGGAATGAACAAATTGACCCAAGTGGGTTGGTTGGAATGGGCATACATACAGATTTTGCTGGCAGCAGCGTCGGTGAAGTTGTTGACGATGGTCCCAGCCTGGGGGCCAAGAGGAAGGCTGCAGGCGCCCAATGGAACTTGTGGGATCAATCGCTTGGTTGAAGAGGAGGAGTCTTCTTACCCGTGTTGGTCCAGATGCCCTCTTTCCTAGAAAGTAGCAGGCCGAGTTGTGAGGTTAGGTAGTGGTGGGTTTGTAGGAGGAGGCTGACGCGATTAGAACCTAGCCGACTGAGCTTGTGGCTCGGGCAACATGAAAGAACAGTTTCAATGCCTGGAGATGTAGGTGATGTAGAAATTACCGGCGGGCAGGATAGACGGCCCAGTAGGTAATTTGCTCAGGAGGGAAAGAAGCCAACTTGAAGCACCCGAATCCGATTATTCGGCACGCACCTGCCTACTTGTACTTGACGCGGTACTTGGAGCTTCGCAATATGCCACAGAGGGATCTTGCTCTTGCCGTTTGTCGGTGGGGGTACTTCAAGCAGAGAGAGCAGGCACGAGAGACGCCCAGTGGGTTCCTCAGATGGGTGTTGGAAGAGCCGGTAGGCAGTGAATGCGTAGGTATCGATACAGAGTGTTTCCCGAAAACGGGCTTCAATGGTTTCTGATATTGATGCTCTCTATCCGTCTGATCGCGTGTGACGCGATAAGACTAACACACGTCTTCTTCAGGTGCCTTTGACAAGATGAACAACTACCGTGTCGTTCTGCATTCACCTGGCCTTAGATTCTGTTGGTAAGTGTCATCACGTTGGACCAATCTACTTCGAGTACGTATCCAAGAGGGATAAGGGGAAAGTTACGGATGTCCCAAGATATCTTCACACACTTTTCACATAGTCGACGAGCATCGGTCAATTACCCCTATTTGTATTGGAGCGGGACTAACATCGTCATGGATACATAACATGTCGCATCCTGCCTTTATCTGTAGACGACTGATAATGCGACAAGTCATCCGAGCTTATAGAGTACGGACAAACATCAAACCGTGAATGTTGCTCGTAAACCTCACGATGACTATTGGAACGTCTTGAAGATGTCTAAGGTGGCCACCTCGAAAACCTTGCCAACAATACCCAGTGGTAAGCCCCAGTTCGTAAGCTGTCCCCAGCGCACTTCAACCCTAACCTTTTCACGCCATAATAGGTAAGTGAAAAGGACGACGGGAGACCCCTAATAAGATTGAGGAACCTGTTGCAACGATGTTGTATAGCCCCTATGGAGTCATCAGGCAAAATTGCGCCTGCTGTTTCATGCAAATACGTACCGATTCAAACCTTAACACTTCAAATCGTGTAGATATCAGCCTTACCGGATCAGCAGTGACCGCAAGCAAGATGCCATAAAAGCATCGGACTGAGATGAAGGGTCCAGGAATGCAATACAGCCGCGCCAGATGTTTACTATCATAAGAGCAAATAGAAGACCAGGGTTGAAGGGGGTGCCATTTAACGGAAGGTAGGGCTCAATGCAGTCAGTATCTCCCAGTTTGTTCTATCCCCCTTTCCGGAGACCATCGCCGATTTTTTTTTTGAAAAAAATTGACAGAAGACCACTGAGAGATCGGCGACAAAAAAGATTGGTATTACTCATGGTATTTAAATCTCGTGTGTCTGGAGGTTTTGCTCCATGGGTGTCATCATCAGTGTGCGCGGCTGACCTAGACAGCGAACGTAAGCAGCACTGCCTGGACCACTTACCCAAAACCAAAAGTATATATATATATATATGTACACTTGGAGTGGCGACCAGTGACGATATATTCACGGGTCGTATTGAAACGGCGAAATATAGACACCATGGTACACTCGTCTCTGGGATGTGGTAGGGTCCAACCACAGCTGTGTAGTTGGAATTGGAAGCATAAGACCTAGATGAGTCAGCCAGCAGACAGACCATTAGCCCATTTAAAAGAACACCCATAATTGATGACTAGAATCTCCGCTATAGCAGAGATTGGAGCCTATACTACAATTATATCCTGCGGACAGGGTCAGCTCAATAGCAGTTGGCATGACCAGAATGAACAGCCGCCTCTCATCGAAACCTGAAATGGCCAGCCAGCCAACCAGTCGCACAAGTCGCCAGGTGACCGAAGAGGAGGAGTGGTTGCGGCTGAGAAGGGCCACACAGCGCCATGGGCCGACAGTGGCCAACAACGGCCTTGTCTGGATTACTGGGCAGGCATCGCGGTGATCAACTAGTCGTTGTTGTCTATTTTGAAGTCGGATGTGGCTTGGAGAAGAGGGTGCGCTATCCTATCTCCACTCAGGCTTGGTCTTAGCTGTTGTCGCAGTGGACTGGCTTGGCTGTAGTCGCTACTGGTCCGACAACCGACCCTGCTGTTTTTCACTGACACCCACCCTGGCCTGGTCTAGAAGGGCGGACGGCAACCTTAATCCCCAGATAGACAGCTCAGGTTCAGGGCAGGTACTGCGCTATCTTCAGGTACCTCTCGGCCGACTGGACGGGAGTGTCTACCTACCTACCTAGCCATTTGAACAATTGAACCATTAGCCCACGTTCTTGTCTCTTTTCTCCCTTGATGTTTTGGTTTTGTATCATTACCGCTTTGGAGGCCTATTTCGAGTTCTCTAGAGAGGTTGAGTAGAGCCGATGACCAAGTATATCCGTGCTATATTTCCACTTCTTTCGCGGGTAGATAAGAGGTTTTGGATGCACGTAAACTCCGATCCGGCACTTGGAATGGGCAAGGAAGTACATGGCAGAAGCCAGAACCCACAGAGTACAACCAAGCCCCCCCCTTCATGTTCGTCCTTGGTGTGCCCTGTCCATCAAACCCCGACCCATCCATTTGATCGCTCTATTTCTCTGCTTGCTTGCCACTGGACGGGAGAACATAAGCAAACGGGGCGCCGTTCTCCAGCTGATCTTTGACGTGCCTGCGTTTTTACTTGATACTTGTCGCCGTCAGTGCTCTCAACCACCATCATTGTCTCGTTGCTTCAAAAGTACCTAGGCTTGCACGTTGGAAACATTCTCAGTCCCATCAACCAAGCACGTCGCCATGAACTTCTCACACCCCTTCTACGGCCAGAACCAGCCGTCATATCAGTTTATAGGCATCCCTCCCTTGACCCCTTCGCATTCCAACTCGGCCGCATCAGATGAGTTCAACAACCAGTCTCCACCGGTTCGTACTCCCCTCTCGACACCAAACCGTCCTCGGCTTCATCGCTATCCTTCCCGCGAACGAGTACTAATGTGCGAGACCTGTGGTCTTAACAGGAGACTTTCGATGGATTCCAGAACCCCGACCAGTTCCAGCACAACTTCGACCAATATGCCCAGTTCAATCAGCAACAAGCGCAAAGCTTCCCTCCCGGGCCGCCGACCCCGCCGACGACACATTCTTTACACGGCCAAGGTTCATCGAATGTAGCACACCCAAACAAAGGTCTCCAGCAAGCCGATATCTTACCCCTGACCAAGTCAGATCCCGGCAACAATGGCTCCAACTCGGACGACGAGGACATGACGCCTGCTCAATCCCGACGCAAGGCGCAGAACCGGGCGGCGTATGTATTGCCACCAGATATATCGGTGTTTTGACCATCTCCAGTCTCTAGGCTAACTTGTCTACAGCCAACGCGCTTTCAGAGAACGCAAAGAGCGACATGTCAAAGACCTTGAAGCCAAACTGGCCTCGCTCGAGGCGACTCAGCACCTGACAGCAACAGAGAACGAAAAGCTAAAGCGTGACCTTCAGAAGATGAGCACCGAGAACGAGATACTGCGCGCCACCTCGAGCGTCCAGGGGCCAAACGGCTCCATGTCCCCCGCAGCAGCCGTGACCACCACGACAGGACCCATGCACTACAACCCCACCGACTTCTACTCGGACTTGCTGGCAAACCATACTAACAAGACGCCGAGCCATCGCGTGGTAGAGTCCGAGGCCGGCGAGCGATTGCTGGCGGCCGGTGCTACCTGGGACTTCATCATTAGTCACGAACTATTCAAGAGGGGATTGGTGGACGTTGGCGATGTCAGCGAACGCTTGAAGTCCCAGGCCAAGTGCGACGGCCAGGGTCCCGTCTTCGAAGAGCGTGCCATTATTAAAGCAATCAACGAAAGCGTTGCTAGTGGCAGCGATGAGCTGATATGAGCACTTTGGCATTCTGTCGAAAGACGCTCAAGGCCGCTATGACGGAAACGCCGCCACTCTCCGTGGCGTTCGCAACGACGAGACGAATCGGTGCTGATGGCATCCCAACTATGCTTTAGGCATGGCTGTCGGGACGCGGAGTTTTAACGGAATATGGGTTGATGATTGGGACGGGCATTGAGCCACACTGTGTTTTTCTTTGGACTTTACGGCATATAGCCGAAAATGATATCCCCCGGAGTTGCTAACCCTCTCCCCCAGCTGTCCAGATCCCTGTGGCTGGAGGCTTACTGCCTCTTCAGCATCATGGAGGGAAAGCCCCCCAGGGTGAAACAACGTCTGTAACTTATCGCTGTATTCATTGTTTTTGTGGTAAAGAATGGCCGAGTCGGTTCGGACTTGATGCCTGGCCTTGAAACATGACGTGTGCCATGGTATTTTCAACATCCCACATTGTAGGAGTCCTTTCGATTTACGGTGTTGGTGTTTTACATGGCTTTGCTTGTGTATCTTTACTTGTTGCTTCTCCAGGTTCATACGACTGGAAGGAAAACCTTTGGGCTTTAGACCGCGGATGCGGGGGACGGATGGGACATCTTTGGACATTAGGATTTGGAATCTGGCGGCTTGGGTTGGTTTTCCTGCCTCTCTTTCTCAGATCTTTTACTGCATATAGGGGGGGAGGGTGGACACTGCATTCACGTGCTATATGGAAATTATAGAAATACGTGACCAAATCAACGCTTGGAGCGATCTCGTGACACCGAATAAGTTGTTTCTGCACACCTGTAACATGCTGCTATATATACTTCCTAGCACCTTGTGACTTATACTGTGCATCGCTCTTCCGAAATCAGTAAGCCTACGTGTGAGGAGTGGTCCTTGTATGGGGGTCTACACTCTTACAACTTATCCCAACGGAGTTCTGCTTGCCAACCTCTCATCACTATTTCCATATTTTGGGCTAGACAGGTGGAGGATGAATGCAGACACTGGGTTATTTTTTCTTCTTCTTTCAATCTGTCTACTTAGATTACCCGTTACATTCTGTTTGTAGGGTGGCTCTTTGTGGTAAGAGGAAGGTTCACCTAGATTTATTCCTCAAAGGGGGCTGAAAAGGGGGGTTACTGCTGGGACATGGACCCTCGGCGGTAGACCGCCAATGCAACATGTTGCATAATGCACTTACTCATTCACCCCATCGATATGTTACTGCTCAGAGCGGTGGTTGGATTCAACTTGCCTTGATACCTAATGAATTAACCCTAACCCTATAAGCCACTGTACAGTGAGTATATCCTCCGACGCAAGAGCCCGTCCTGATGGGGGTGTGGTTGGGAGAGAGGCGTACATTGCCTTCCTCAAGTAGTGGCTTTTTCCGTAGAAAAACAAAAGGCGCATTCCTATGCCCTCGCTTCCCTGGCGTCGTAGATTTCCGCCACCCGGATCGAACCTTGTGGTAATCAAGGGAGGTGTGACCGTGTGACAGCTATGTCTAGGCCTACCCGATCTCACAGCAACGGACGAGCTTTCGGGCGGGGCGTTGTTTGCTCGGACGGACTTATTACGGTACTTTTGGTGCCACCACGGTCACAGTGGCGGTAGGGCGTCTACACCGTCGCCGCCGTCTCCAAGCCGTGCTCGTTGGCGGTGTGCAGGAGTAAGTATCAAAACCCACCGCAGAGATCCTTATAGAGATTCCTTGGACTTCATGTGAAGCAAGAGAAGAAGGAAATATAAGCTTGAAGGCCTGTGGACGGCAACACCTCGCCATCTACGGATGAGCACAACATGAACGGATCTGATATTGCTATATGTGTAGATCTTACGCAGGGTATGAAAAAGGTACTTAGGGATGCATAACATGGTATCTGCTGACTACGCCCGCCCCCTTTTGCCCATATGCTATAAGACAACAAAATACATGCGTAAATATCCGGATCCGAGGGTCCATCATGCTTCCGGTAATCGCGAGTAGTGTATTCGACCCTATTACACAGAATACCTTACTCGTTGGCCGTTTGCGAATAAAGGGGTAACCATACGCAAGTTCCAGCAGTAGCACACTAGATTATTCTAGCTTCCGCCGCCACTACCAGAGCGACAGCAGTAAGCCTCTCGCATGACCTGCTCGAGAGCCATAAGCAAAAGTGCCCACTCTCTGTCAATCCGGTGTTCACTGGGCACACTTGCAAACAGTGAGAACCCCGTATGTTCGATTTGGTCTCGACATTGACTGACAAAAAAGCCCAATGCAATATATCAGCCCAGATCAGCGTTGGTAGCAGCATATTCCAAGTAAAATCCATAAGTATATATCATTAAGTACTCGTGATCTCGCTTTAACTCCTGAATCTATCTGACTATAGTGGTATCTCAAACATTTGCCCTCATGCCCAGCCTCCCACCCATGGTGCTCCCACTCGTTACCAGAAGAACACATGTCTTTCGTAGAAGATTGCCTGATCTCGCCAAGACGTATTACAGGATAGTGAAAGTAAGTACACCCCATTATCTCCATTTTGCCCCTTTTCGTGGTGACACTTCCATCGTATGTGGTACGTTGCCGTCGTTTTCTCATGAGCACATGCACGCAACGGCATTTCTGCCTTTTTTTGTTGACGCGCTTGTGCCGGTGTCCTGCCATTAACTGAAGATTCTCCTTTACTCATCATGAGAACCTCTCGTATGTGGCATGGTGCCTACCCCTTTTTTTGCGACTTTCAAGTTGTTGGTGAACTCCTTAATTCGCCTTCTTCTCTTCCTGACCCTCGACATACGGATGCTTGATGGTGAGGCACCAGATATCCAAGTAGTCACAGATGGTCACGATGACATCGACAACGAAGCTGCCGTAGACACCGATGGCCATGCCCAGCATGCTGAACATGAATGCAACCTGGTAGACACCGTCACCCAGGGCGCTAGGCCAGCCGGAGGCCCAGCCAACATGTTGCTGGAGAATAGGGCCGATCGAGTCGATCACACCGAGTCCCAGAGGGATCACGAGTACATTCCAGTACGGGAAGCGGAGCTTGACCAGATGCGCTGTGATCATCTGACCGACGCTGTAGGCATTGACGAGGCCGCAGAAGATGACGAAGGGAACCAGATGCTGGGTACGGATCACGGGCTGGAGATACAGGTAGGCCACGACCAGAACCCAGGTGCCGAAGAAGGGAAGCAGGCCCTTGAGGGCGCCACGGCTGCGGTCGCCTCGTGCACGTCGCGCCTTGATGACGTTACGTGCGCTCTCAACGGTGTTCACGATCAGCATGACGGTACCCTGAACCATGTACCACTGAGTGAAGTTGAAGTTGTAGATGAGGTCGGGAATGCCCAGGGTTTCGGGTACACCAAAGGTGGCCAGCATGGACTGCTTCCAGAAGCTGGCGCCGCCCATGTAGCCCGTCAGAGCGTGGACACTGACCAAGATAAGGACGCCCTCGACGGGTCCGTTCACGATGCCCAGCGTCAGGGTCTTGGTGTGGTACTCATCCCAGGTTTGCACGTAGAAGGTAAGCAGCGAGGCGAAGAGGGTCGCGACCGTGTACCATGTCTGGCCCATGTTCTGGCTGCCGGCAAATAGGAGCGCCCCGAGCGACGTATTGAGGGCATCCACACCGTGGTCGAAAAGTTCGCCAAGGGGCCCGCTCTGGTGGGTTCGCCGTCTGATGGATCCAGAAAAAAAACATTAGTTCACATGCTCCAGATGCACACAACAGCTGCGCCGCAAGTTGCAATGCCAGAAGAAAATCAAAGAGCTACTCACGCCTGTGATCCGTCGACGGCATCAAATGTCTGGTAAAGAAAGAGACCCAGAGCCCAGGTATAGTAGACCCATGGCGGGCAGTCCTGGTCGAGCGAAGGGTTGTACCACAGCAGGGTGAAGAAGTTGAGGATGATGAAACAGAAGCCGAGCAAGGTGATCAGATTCGGGGCCATCCACATGGGGAAGCACTTGATGACGACATTTGTGTAGAATGGCTTCAAAATGTACTTTGACGTGAGCGAGCGATCGACAGCAGAGTACTTGTACTGCTTGAGGTTGGGCAGGCGCTCCTGGCGGACGTAGACCATGTTGGCGGTTGTTGGCGACGGTGTTGCGCCTATTCAGTCCCAAGAGAAGGAGGGGAGAGAGTTGGTTGATGGATGTGTAGGAGTGTGAGGCAGTGTGGCTATCACTCGAAATATCAAATAGTATCAAGTGGTCTCAATCCACATATGTTTACGTCCTGATTCGAGACACGTATGCACGCTTGAGTCTAACCTGGATGCCCGGCGATCGGGGCTATTAAATGGCCCAGTCGGTTAAGAACGGAGACTCGTCCTTATTATGTATTGCGACGAGATTAAAACGGAAGTGCCGTGTTTCATGGAGCGGGAGGGGGAGGTGGTTTCTGACCAACTTCCTCTGGCGGCAGTCTGGTCTGGGTGAGATGTTATCAAAAGGGACAGGAAGGAAACATTTTCGATTAAACAAACACGTCATTGGGACTGGAGATAAGATTAAACCAACATTGAACCCTAGCCCGGGCTCTGTCCAGGTGCTTGCCCGCCCAGGATCTCCAATAAACCGGCTTTGGGGCTTTTCGCTTGGCGCGTTCCCGATCTGCAACTGCTGTGCGCGCGTTACAGCGAGCAACCCGTGCTCGACACCACACACCACTCCCTGTCGAAAGGCTAAACTTGGTTCGGCCTAGATGCTCTGCCATATTGATTGCGTGCATTTGCATCGGCTCAGGCAATGCAACGCGACGCGCGACTGGAATGCCTCTAACGTGACAAGACAACAGCGGGATATGCAAGGTATACTTCCCAGTGTTGCCTATAGTTCGATCCCTGAGGTCTCGTATATCCGCACGATGACGTTGGACAGACAAGTATATCTAGGGAGCTATAACTTTCGTCACTGCATAGGGTAACAGCTATGTTCATGGCAACCGCCTATTACGACTTATACAAGAGCTCTTGTAGACGACCACACATGTGAATGATATGCAACAACCTAGGGGCCAGACTGTACAGTTACGACCTCAGTATCGATATTCTTCAATTGGTCTACTCTTGGCCCTCGTCTATCCCCGGGGCTCCGGGTTCTTGCACGTGGTCTGCTGATGCTGGTGCTGGTGCTGGTGCTTCCGACCCAGCCCGACGGCACTTGGTCACCCAACGGCTCGAGAATCCTTGATCTAAAGATGCATGCCTTGGATGAGAAAACAGCTAGACATCGCCTCATCATATTTTGCTGCATGAAAAACGCCACCCCAAGACAAATCATTAAGCGACCGAATCCACCACCATCTGCGCCACGTTCTCCTCCTCGCTGCGCACCGTGATTTTCGTCGTCACGCCAGACTTGGACGAGTAGGCCATCCTGATGTTGGCCACCACCCGTCCGCCCAGCACCGTCTTGCCCAGAAGCTTGAGTTGATGTGTTGTCTGGCTGATAGGCACGTCTGTGCCCTCCAACGCTTGCAGCGAAAGGGTCTTGGCCAATAATTCCGTTGCCTCTGTGTAAACTTGTTAGCCTGCCCGTTGAAATGGCTCCCATACCCCATAATGACGTACCTGCAATGCTGTTGACGCTGGAAAGCTGTAGTGTCTCCTCGGCCTCTTCCCCTGAGGCACCAACCTGTTCCCAGATGTGGGCAAAGTTGCCGGCAAAAGCAGGAACGACGTAATCACTACCTGCAAGGTCAAACTCCGAGACCTCGTATTCATCGTCGTAGCCTGTGTCCTCAGGCTCATTGGTCGACGGATCAATCTCCTTGCTGGTGAACTTGAGGATGTTGGAGAACGTGCTGGTAGGCATGGAGCCTTCGCCGTTGGCCTTCTTGAATGCCACATATACCTTGCCCGGCTCATCGGTGGGAAGCTTCTCCGCCTGAAGGATGAAGACTTCCTCAAGTTCCTCCTCATCAGCGGGAATGGCGACCACCGACACGTTTTCAAGTACCGTAGAAGGAAGCGTGTTCTTGACCTCGTATTGCAGGACAATGTGCTCCTTGAAGATGTGCTTCACGACCGATACGACGTATTCGGTCTCGGCCTCTGTCAGCTCAACGACAGGTGACGACTTCAGTACGCTACCAAACTCCTTCATCTCCGGGATGGCCATAAGCTCCTGGGCGTACTTTTGAGCAGCAGCGACAGCGGAAGCCTGCGCCTCTGCGCCGCTAGGTGCCGCCTTCGAAGGACCAGTCTTAGGCGGCTTGAGGGATGGCGTAGTAGCCGTAAGCTTCTTGGTGCGGTCTTCGGCATCTGCTTCTTCCCGAGTGACGACGGGAATCTTGCTGATGTCGAAAGCCGAGTCGAAAGTAGACTTGTCATCAGATGTTACATACATGACGAGCTGGTGCTCGAAGTATGGCAGTGAGAACATGTTTTCTACGGGATTTGTTAGTAAACTGTCTCGAATATGGGCTAGGTCTCGTGGCATACCGTTCTTGACGAAGCGCTCGGCCAGCTCATCTTCTTCATGCATCAGTCTTAGGTTGAGAGCAGCACGGTCTCGCACCTCATCATCAACATCGTCCAAGCATCTTGTCAACAGCACATCAACACTGCTCTTCACCTCTGGATCCTTCTGACCAACACCAAACTTGGCCAGGGCAGTGACGGCCGCAGCTCGTACGATGGCGTTCTCCAAAACCACGCGGTTGTAGATATAACGGATGTACTTGGTAGGCTGAGACGTCTTGGGGCCCTCCAAGCCCAGAAGGTGCAAGATTCGCACAGCTAGCTTTGTGAACTCACAATCCTCGATGAACTCGCAAAGGTGAGCCAGCGCATCCTCCTTGGACTCGGGCACAAACTTGATCAGGTCAAACATGCTCTCAACGACTGCCCTCTTGAACTCGTAGCCACCCTCATCCCGCAAAATACCACTCAGGAAGGCCAACATGCCAGCCTGCTTGCTGGGGAACTTCAAGCAGAGAGTGCGGATAGCTTCCACAATGGTGATCTTGAACTCGTCGGTGATCTCAGACATGAACCCAGTGATCTGTTTCATCAGGCGGTCCACGCTAGCCTCGTTGCCCGTCTTCAAGAGTGTAGTAATCGCGAATGTAGCAATGGATCGGTTGCTGTTCGAGATCAGAAGCTCAATATCGGGGTTGCAAACGTGCACAGCTTGAGGCTTGAAAGAGGCAAAGTTGTGGAGGATGCGGAGAGCAGCGAATTTGGTGACGGCACGAGGGGACGAGAGGAACAGCTGCAAAACGTGGACGGCCTGGGTCACCTCGGCGTCTGTCACATCCCTCATGTCGCAAATGGCCTTGGCAGCTTCGAAGTTCACCATCTCGCTCTTATGACGCAGCCAACCATCCAGCAACGACATCATGGGCTTTCGGAGCTGGGGGTCGTCCTCGGCGAGTTGCGCAGCCAGTCGGACAAGCATAACGGTTGCGGCGGGACTCTTGACAGCGCCAGGGGTACCGAACTGCTGCACCATCTTGACCAATGCCATCTTGTCGTGCGATCGCATCTGGTATAGGAGACCAATGGCATGGTACTGAGTCATAGTAGAGTTGTTGACTGGCATCGAGCTGGAAGACGACGAGAATCCCAGAGAAAAGCCGCTGGAGGACTTGGTCGAGGCAGCAGCCTCTTGCGTCTCGGACTGCCACCGGCGGACGACATCCTTGGCGATAGGAAGAAGGTGGTAGGAAGAAACCAGGGCGGCCGAGGAGACGGACGGGTTCTTGTCCACGATTGCCGTCTTCATGACACGCTCAATGGACTGCACTGTAGTAGACTGGCAGATTAACTAACGTTAGCAGGAGAGCAGAACCAATTCCGCACTATCTCTATACGCCCAACCTACGTCAATAATGCGACACAAGGCTCGGATAGCATTCGGCCTGTAGATTGCGTCGGTGCTTCCTCCGGTATCCTTCATGATGGTACTCGTGACCATAATGATGTCTTCTGCCGAGGATGCGAGCTCCTTGATAACAAGGTGAACCATTTGACGCAGGGCGGCATCTTTGTTCTGGAAGAGCTTCGAGATGCCGAAGAAGAGGGTGGTGGCTTCATTGGTCGGGAACTTCTCGCCGGTGTAGAGGAGGAGCGCGATCTTGGTGAGGAGGATACGACATCTTCGGGGCTGGATGGGCGAGCTGTTGAATAGTCGAGCTGGAAGAACACTTTAGCTATGCGTCCTTGGCCATGTACGTATGTAGTGGAGGGGGAAATGGCTGATGAGATGCCGAAATCAAGGAGCAACGCGGCCCCGACTCAATTGGGTACGCACCTTCTTGGAACACCTGGGTCCGGTCTACCTTGACCAGACCGAGGTCTGCATCTTCGTCTTTCTTGCCGTAGCTCATGTTGGGCGAGGGTACGGCGGACAATGGGAGCGACGAAGGTTGAAGAAGCAGTGGCTTTGGATGGGATTATCTGGTAATTGGGACTCCTTGGAGTTGAAGACAGCCGCGACAGTTGTCCATTCGGATAGGCCGCCCCACTATCCCATCCCCTTGCACCCAATCACCAGGCACAAATTCAGTCCATAATTAGCTTCCACGCCCCCTGTGCTTGTACGTACTCGAAACCAGGCACGATGTCAGCTTATCAGCTTAATTGAATGATGTTCAGCTTCAACATGCCTTCAACATCCACATCAATTGATTGATGGATACCACCAGCGATGCCATATCTTCAATATGACCATGTAGCACGCTACATATGGCAAGTTACATGAGCTCGCCAATCCAGTCTGTTATTGATTCAATCAAAGGAATGCGATATCGGATTTATTCAAATCTAGATTTCGCATTTAGCTACATGTAGCCAACCATTGGACAACCAGAAATCTCAATGAGATCTGGGTGCGACTTTGACAAGCTTCATGACATTGTCGAGATAACCTGCTGTGCCTCCATATTTTTGCACGACTCCATCAAGCTCCTCATCCGACAGAGTCGCTTTTCTTTTTCTTCCAATCATCGCAGTGTTTCTAGTGCTGGGTATGCGGAGCATTTCCGTCTCAACCTCCCATCCACAGTCATCCGCAATGCCAGAGACCCAAGCGACGAGTGAAGCGTACGCTGAATTCGACTTGTCCACACCCTTTGGTACAGGAGCCCTGTACTTCGCCCCCGTCAAGTTGTGGCTGCAACAAGGAATCATCATGAAGGGGCAATCAGAGATCGCTGCAAGAATAGGGGTCCACGGCGTTAGCTCGTCCGCATGGTTGGAAATAATGAACGTGCCCTTTGGGAAGAGCCCATCATGCAACAGATTATTGACATCATTGTCGCATGTATCATCTCCAAAGAATTCTGGTGCCTCCTGTTTCGTCGTTATGATGGACGGTAAGAGAACATGTTTCCTCAAACACGGCATATCTTCCGGACCTGATGTTGCTTCGCCCTTGACGTTGTAGTTTGCCCAGGATTTCCTTTCCCTAGCATCAAATCCCCAGCCCTCGTAGCCCTCTTGCCTCAACAAGTACACGAGAAGTCCGTTGCCGCAGCCGATGTCAACAAAGCCCGGGAAAGCCTTCCCCTGATACATCTGTCTCCAGAGTTCAATCAAGAAGGCGGCAATCCCTAGATCTTCAAACACATGTTTGGTTGGGTCGGTTACCTCTGCCCAGGTGTTGATCAACCTGCGTGCGTACTTCTCCTTCAATTTGGCATAGGTGTTTTGCATGGTGATCTGAGGCACAACGACATCATGGTGAACTCGCTTGACGTAGCCTGTGGTTGTACCTTGGCCATGCTTGTGGAGGGTTGATAAGAGGTGAAAAGCCGTTCTCACCAACTTTGGCGGACGTTCTACATCGTCGAAGAAGCAATAGTGAGTAGAGACTCGACCTATGCTCTCGCTGCGGTTCCACTCATGCAAGAAAGCGACACCCCGAACGGCCGGGTGGTAAAAGGGCATCTCAGATGGTGAGGAAACATGCGGAATGTAGATGACCATGGACTGCTCGTTGTCGCCTAGCTGATCACCCAGCTGACGACTGTGGTAGAATAGACACGTCTGGTCAAGAGGCTGGTCGCGTAAAGCATTTCGCGGAATCAGTTTTCGGACCAAGCTCTGTTCCAGGTCAAAACCGACGAAGCTAGCAGGCCGCGGCAGCACTGACGCCGAATCCAAAGCCTCTTCACCCTGGACGCTTCCGTTTTCGTAAAGCACATCTGCCCGGAAAAGCCAAGATGAGTTAATATTTGGGTTGCGAATGAGGTTCATCATTACCTCCGTAAAGGCGGTGGGATTGAAGGTGCAGGCGTGCCAGAAAAGGGGGGTCCATGGCGCCCCGGAGACGTCCCGGATGAGTGGCGCGACATCAGTCCCAAACTGTGTTGGTTCAAACCCCATTACGGATTCTCCAGTTGGCTTTCCTTATATTGTAGGTATACAATATGACACAACTTCTGGAAGCTCTTCAGCTGTGTAAGCTTAATCTGTCGAAACCTGGGGTTTGGTATATAAAATGGTCCAGTCATCTACCGATGGTGTGCGTGTGCTTGACTTTGCCATCCATCTAGATGCGGCTTTTTGCAAAATCGAGTTGACTAGACCCCACCCTGGTCGAGGCTGGTCACACGAGATTGGGTTTGCCATACCTCTCGTTAAGCGTGTACCTACCTACCTGCCGATACCGACAAACAGCAGCACCATGGGATGGTCGGTCTCGATCAGCCTGCGTAACTTGGACAGGAAACATGACTCAACCATGGAGAGAGTCTTGCTCTCGAGTGCCTTGAATCAGGCTATAATTACATATATTTTTGTAGGTATTGCAATTTGTTCCGTAGGTATCAAATAAACAGGTAGCACTTATCTTGAAAGAAGGTACAGAGGTTACTTTGTTGCTGATCTGATGAACCAGACCGACCACCAAACAGCGGAAGGAAGGACCTTGGCCCTTGGCCCTTGGCACTTGGGGCCTCTCAACTCTTGGCCCCACCGACCGCTCCTCTGTCCGCCAGTCAGGACTCGCTCCTCCCGCCTTGCTGCTAACTCAGCAACTCAGGTAGGCGTTCAGGCGTTGGTGGTGGGTGACCCAGCTTATCCCCCCCGCCACTATGTTGCTCATGGTTGCTCCTCCTGCTCTGCTAGTACTCCCCTAAAAGCCTTGCCTGCCAACTGCCATCATCCCCAGTTATTTCATTCATTCATTCATTCAACCCACCCGCCCACCAACAACAACGAAGCAGCTCTGAATAAGGAACCATTCCAGCTTCAACATTCTTCTTGTCCACTTTTCGCGACATCAACTATTTCTTCCACTTTTCTTCCCACTCCCACCACTTCACTACCAAACAGCAACTACTACATCACCACCTTACCTCACGAACAACAAAGCCATCTGCGAGACCTCATCCGTCGGTCGCACCACTTCGACAACCCCTCAATACAAAACCCTTTCCCCAGTTTACCCCGGAAAAGACCTTTTATATGTCCATCGAAAACCTCAAGACCTACGGTAAGTCCAAAGTCGCTAGCAAACCATCACCACCATCCGGGTGCCACTTTCCACTGCTTCCCGCTTCTTTCTGTGCGACCCTGCGATGCAAGCCCGTGTCCAACGAATCCCTCGCTCCCCTTTTCCCCCAACCCGCGTCCTCCCGAGGAGGGCCTCGAATGATTGTGCTATCGCGATCAACTTGACTGACAAACCGCTTTCGTACAGACCCCTTCGCCGAAGCCGACGAGGATACCGGAGAATCCAAACAGGCGCAGAATTACATTCATATTCGTATTCAACGTACGTACTGCTCTTCAACTCGACACTTCTTCATTTATACGTCTCACGTGCAGCAATGAGATGAGGCGTCCCGATCTGACAAGCCCCTCATTGACCGCATACCCCACTACGACTTGCATCATCCAACATCCTCCTCCTTTCCCCTAACGACCCCGGTAACTAATGTCATCGTTCTTAATTTAGAGCGCAATGGACGTAAGACCCTGACCACGGTTCAGGGCTTGCCCAACAAATTCGACCGCAAGAAGATTCTCAAGGTCATCAAGAAGAAGTTTGGTAGGATGACTCTCTGGCCTCAATCGTTGGTTCTATGCACTAACACGGCTGTTATGCAGCTTGCAATGGCACCATTGTTAATGACACCGAAATGGGTGAAGTGATTCAGCTTCAGGGTGACCAGCGCAAGGATGTTCAGGAGTTCCTCATCGACAAGAAGGAGGGTCTAGAGCTTGATCCCAAGACCATCAAGGTCCACGGTTTCTAATCCTCTGTTCAGTGCCCCCGTTGCAGTCCGGAATCGTCATGTCTCGTAGCGATCCTATCGCGCCTACTTGATGGCTGGGCAACGATGTCTCGCTAGCCTATGCTGGGCGGTAAGCGCCGCTGGCTAGCCATTACACTACCAGTAGGCACGGTTATGATCATTAACGAGAGGCGTTACTTTCACGGACATGGCACGGATCCGGCATGATACCCCCTGTTGATACTACAGGACTTTTACGGAATGGCATCGGGAGTTCTTGAGATTTCGTGCTCGGCCTATCTATCTTGCTTCGCTTCGGCAGTACGCTCGGCACTCTGCAGGAACACACCGTAAGTTGATTGGCAAGTGACTTGCACGCCTCTCTTTTCTTGATTCTGCAAGCACATTACTTAGGCACGAATGAAAATACAGACATGAATCTCTGAATCGTGGGCGCCCCTATTCTTTTTTGAAGCTGAGCCCTTGTATCTTGATATGAATTGTGTAATCTGCAACATAGAATGCCTAAGTGTCGGGGTATATATGTAATCACCAAATACGACAAACGCCATGCCATTTCCTGTCCATGAATGCCCCTTTATATATTTCCCGGCACCAGCCAACAACGCCTCGAGGTCAAGTACAGCAAATCGTAGATGAAAAGTAGCTGTGACGTGCTTCCGGAGTAACAGCAAGTAGGACTTGGCTGTACTACAAGCCATCCCGGTCGCGCACGTCCAAGACCTTGACGACGATCCAACCGCCCAGTTCGGCGGCCTTCTGCAGGACGCCGAAGAGCGGGACATCGGGGTACTCGAGGCGATTGATGTGGTGGTGGGAGAGCAGGGCGGCCATGCTGATGAAGCTGGCGATGGAGAAGATGCTGATGGACGCCGAGGTCTCCTTGCGGATGTTGATCTTGCGCTGCGAGACGTGGTAGCAGGCCGTTAAGGTTGTGGCGATGCCGATCCAGGCGGGGAGCAGCATCGAGGGGTCGTCGCTGCCGCCCAGCAGGTAGACGGTCCAGCTCGAGACGTAGAAGTAGATGCCCGTGAGGGCGAAGAGGCGCACGATGGTCGCTTGCGGGGTGTAGTTGAGGAGCCAGCGGGACATGAGGGAGTCGGTGAAGATGAAGGCTAAATAGGCTCCGGCGCCGCACTGTAGTGGTTTCGAGAGAGTATGTTAGCATGACTGCTGAGGGGACTTGAGGAATGGACTGGGAAGCTCGTTACGTACCCATATCATAGACAGCGCAGTCTCGGTCAGCCGTAGCCTCTGCTCGGTCCTGACCTGCCTGCGCGCCGCGTCGGATGCTGAATCCAGTATACCACTGCCGCCACTACTACCATAGTCTAGCCCGAGGAACTGAGCAATGTCTCGACTCTGGAGGAAATCGGATATGAGGAATCGGAGGGCACACCGCAGACCCCACCACAGGGCAGGGGCAATGGACTGGAGTCGGCAGATGAAGAGGAAAGGGTGCCAGACCCGCGGCACGTCCAAGACGACGGCGATGCGGGGCTGCATGAAGCCTGCGCGGACGACGGGGGAGTTGCGCAGGTGGTGGCCATTGTAGTTGTTGTTGGGGTTCTCGTCGTGAGACGAGGTGCGTGTTATCGCGACGAAGCCATCTTGTTGTTGTAGCTGTTCGTATCGAGACGAGGACGGAGGTCGGTGGCTGTTGGTGTGGCTTTTGGTGTGGGCACTGTTGCTACTGCCGTTCGGCTGCGATGTCCAGGACCTCGAGAACAGGGTGGCCATCAATTGGCCGCCCGGGCAAGTAGGGGACTGCCGAACCCTGAGGGAGGATGCTATGTCGTCGGGAAAGTTTGTCTCGGCGGTGGCAGCAGCAGCAGCAGCAAAAAGAGCGAAATGCAACCCAATGATGGCAGAATGATCAGGGGGGAATATAGGTATTTACAAGATGGTTGTCAGAAGTCGACACAAGACAAGAGGGGTGAGCGAGCACGTTTGGAGAGGAATATGGACACACGACCGCCAAGAGTGATATGGAATACGTCTTTCCTCCCCCCCAAAAAGAAGTCAATGAAAGGAAATGAAATCAAATATACAAAACAAGGGCAAAAGGGTATTGTATGCAAGTATACCTGCTACTCACATAGTCCTATATATACATATACCTACCTAGACATGAATGCTACGTAGGAAGCATGCAAATGCAAGGTCCCCCAGAGTGAATCAAATTGACATTGCCATTGGGCAGCGCTAATCAGCTGTGAGGTCATTCCGTTTGGTTTTGGCTCCTAAAGTCCAAAACCCACCAAACCTTTGAACCCTGGGACCCGGGCTTGGGACTGATGGACGGACTGACTTATTGATTTTGGGGGGAGAGAGGGAAAGATGGGCACCTGCACAGAGCAGTAGCAGGCAGTTGTCGGGGCAGTCTAGCAGAGGACCGACCGACTTGGAATTCAATCAATTGAACCTTAACAACAGGGGACGTTCATTGGTCGGCGTTTTATTGGCCGCCTTGTGTCTTGGACTCTCGTCGTCTCCATCTTAATTTTTTCCGCTTCGGACTGCACCGAGACGTCTAGAGAGACGAGCAGTTCGACAAGGCAAATCGATATTCTGCTGGAGCTCTCTCTTTCTCTCTCTCTCTGTGCTCGTTGATCACAAGCGGCCCAAGGTTCCAATTGATTGATTGGTTTCCTTTGAATTCCTCGGGTGGACCGAACAGAGTCTGATACCCTTGAGGCACTCCATGCACTCAGACAGCTAAGCTCTCTCTTGCGTGCTCGGAGCTTCGAACCACGCTCGACCCTTTCCACGGTTTGAACGAACCCTCGGCGCCAACGAAAGCCCATATAGGCCCTCCTCCTACCATGGCTACCAAACAGTTTACTCGGCTGCTGCAGCCGTCGCTCCGCGCCTCCATACCAACCTACAGAACCACAGCCCCCACTTTGCGCCTCACATACAGCAGCATCAGCAGCGGTAGCAGGAGTAGTAGGATATGCGCAGCCACGACAACATGTTCCTCCGTCACCCGCGGCTTCAGGACCATGTCCTCGCCGCTCCGAGCGAAGGCCGTTCCGAAATATAACCGATATAAGAAGCACGAGGACTCCTCGTCGAGGTCGCTGGAGCTCGGCATGGAAAACGTCACCTTCCTCCTACCCCAGACCCTCGTGGCGCCGCCCCTCTCGCGGTACCCGCGGTCACCCGCCAAGTTCCTGCAGATGGCCTGGATCGCCAACTTTTCGCGCGTCTGGAACTACGCTTCGCTACTGCTCTTCAAGATCGCCTCCAAGCCCGACTGGAAGACGCGGCCCCGCTTCAAGGTCCGCCGCGGGGTTATCCTGCCGACGGCCAAGGCGCTCCACCTCGAGATGAACGAGGCGCTGGCCCGCGGCGACAAGGAGACGCTTCGCCGCATTTGCACCAACGAGTTCTACCAGAAGCTGGCTGGCATCATCGACGCGCGGCCCCGGGGCCACCGCGCCGAGTGGGAGCTAGTCAAGTATCGCAGCTCCTTCACGTACCCATGCATCGCCGAGGACAAGATTGGCCTCATGCCCACCCCCAGCGGCATCCAGAAGGCCTACCGCCAGGCCATCGTCTCCATCGCGAGCATCCAGCGCATGGTCCGCCACGTCCCCAACCAGGCCAAGCCCGTCGTCACCGAGAAGCCCATGCTCGAACACCTTGTCCTTTCCTCCCAAGTCGACCATACCGACACATATGGCCAGACGCCCTGGAAGGTCTGGGGCACGCTGCAGGAGTCGACGCTTGAGAGCTACCTCGAGACCAAGGAGGTGGAGGAGTGGATGGCTAAGAACCCTCAACGCCCGGGTCAGTGATCTAGGGATGAGTCGGGTTTGGCTGAAAGGAAGCCTGTCTTGTCTGGGCGAAACCGTCCAGATGGATAAAGCAAGCGACGTTGAAGAGCTGTCAATAGATGAAAAGGGGCTGTATCATATATAGATGTCGACTGCTGTACAAATCTTGTAACTGTATGGGTGGTGGTGTGCTTGCCGAAACTACAGGACAGCTACCCACTCAACTCAAACCATGACACATAATAGTAAAACGAGAAACATTTACAAAGTAAGGACTACTCCTAGGCTTCGCAAGGCATGATTGGGTGATTCTTGAAGTGGGTTATAGAATAACGACCAGCTCTTCTTAGAACTCTTAGTATAGATTATTATTCGATGGCGTTTTACTGGGGGTTGTTGGTCTTGGATCAATCCAGATCTCGGTGGTGGTCCAGTTGGCGGCGACACTCGGGGCCAAGTTCTGGATCTAGAGTTTGGGGGAAAAGTCGGTTGCTGGGCTGATACCCCTTTTCTACTGGGTAGCCCCTAACCTCGTCGCCGAGGATATCGACATCAATACCGCCAAGTACTTGGCCAAGGGTGCTAATCTCGTGCACCGTCTTGCCTAAAGACACGCAGTGATGAACTCCAGGAGACTTGAGGTTTTACAGTCATAGAATACAATTGGGTTCTCGAGTGAGACATCCTCATGCATGATGCTCTTGGGGTGTATGGCAATGAGTGTTACGGAATAGTTAGGCGTTTCTTCCCTTCAAGTATCCCAAGAATTCATCCAGCTCATGCCACCACGCAGAGCTCTCGACAAGTTGTGACTATGCTTTCATAACCAATTCCGAAGTCGCGAGGAAATCATGGGTAGTACTGGATAGGTTATCGCAGTTCCAAACAGCCTCCAGTGTGTAAAGTGCTCATGGAGGGGGCGATACGAAGTGTGTGCCCGATAAGTAAACCCATAGCGCCAATCCCTCGCCGTCCAAGATTGTTGATCTGCTTAATCGTCCCTGCAATCTTGTTCATAAGAAGACTGAATACCCCATATATTGATATAGATTATGTGTATTGGTTATGACTATATAGATGAGATACCAGTAAGAAAGTCGCCTCACTACGTTGTGAACAGCATATGCACCGACTGACCGTTCGTAGCCATTGCTACCCTGCAGCACATATATTGCAGAATGGGAAGACCCCTATGTAACCCTAATACCGCTTTACCTAGTAAAGGGGTATCAAGATGACGGATCTATTAAGTGAGCAACCATGTTCACCAAGACCTGTAATGAATAAGGTGGATGATGTGGCCTATCCCATATGATACCGGCTGTGTGCCGCGAAAAGGGATTTTGATCCTGCTTCTCACACGACCAGATATCACACTTCGTCTCAAACCCACAATCAGCGAAAGCTGTCATGCAGGTGAAGACTGACATTAATAAAATCCGTAATCATACACCAATGACTGGGTCGGCAATTATTCCACGTCGCCTTCTTAATATTCAGACAATACCAGCTTCGTCGCCTCCTTTAGCCAAATGATGCAATTCTTCCCCAGCAAATCTCTCGCCAGCCTCGAGCGCAACACCATTTCCAATCAAACTCAGTTTTCCTCTGCTGCTACTTCGCTGTCGAGATATGACGAGGGCACTCTCCTCGCGTACCTGCTTCGTTCGTCGCCGCAAACCTATGTATGGTCAGCCACTCCAAGTCTCGCTCATCAGAGAATAGGTAATTATTAAACAAAACCGCGAGGTCTTCTGGTTTTCTTCGACTGACTTTTCCCAGATCACGAGAGTACGCGCCCACGATACCAGCATGATCAATCGAGCAGAATATTCCCCGTTTCCGCAATTTCGATTTCCGACTCAGACTACTCGCCGTCTATCCATTTCCGATACCCAAAACCCGGACTATCCTGCTTGATCCCCGTTCAGAACCTCGACCGCCTACGGTGCTTTCCTCTCGTCCTGTCACACATCGCCCATCTTCGCCAAGCGACCGGGTTCCGAACTGGGGAACATGTATGGGTAGATGTAATCAGCGACGAAACGTATGGCGACGCTGCCCAACTGGTTGGGACTGCCTGGTGATTTTTGGGTGAAACAAATCAGTCGTCTGCTCTTCGGCTCCGGTCGCATAACTGAACTCCACGCTGAACATGACGATAGATGATGACGGGGTGGCTTGTCCTGTCACTCGGCCATTTCCTTTTCAATACAGCACCTACATTTCAACTGTTCTTCACTGACAACACTATGGCGCTTCGCGCCTCCGTTCTGCCAGTAAATCGTAGCGAGAGGCACAGCCGTATACGCCAACACCCGTCACCAGCACCCTCGTCGACGCCAGCATCCTTTACCCCTTCCCCCAATTCCTAGCGAATCCTCGACGACTCAACCCCTTCCTCGTCGACGCCGTTACCCCTTTCCCTTACCGACGCCAACACATTCTCCCCATCTCCGGCTAACAACATCCGTTACCAGCTGGCTACTTGACACCGAGTCCCCTTTCCCTCGTACGCCAGCCTCCTCGTCGACACCAGCCCTTTCCCCTCTCGTCGACACCGTCGCCAGCCCTTTCATCCCTCGTCGACGCCCTTTTCCTTCGACGGCGCCGTTGGCAATTCCCCTTACCGATGCCAGTACATCCTCCCTATCCCCGGCTGCCTGCATTGTTTCGACCAAGCACAGCGTATCTGGTCCACACGGTCCCCCAAATTAAGTCATATAATATCCTTTTTCTCTCGCTCGAAACTCCACTAATACTATGAATATGGCATCTTCTGTACACAACTCTTGGTCCCAATATTCCCTAAACGCAACTTCAAGTCCATCTCCAGGAATATCCTCTTGGTTCCTGGGTCTTGTCGGTCGCTATATGTTTGTACCAGCTTCTTTAAAAGGGTTCACTGGCCAAAAAGGCCCAAACATTAGGTTATAAAGGGCCAAACGTGCGAAATGAATAGGATTGCTGTTTTTGTTGCCTCTGAGTACTGATTCCAGCGCTCATCTGATCCTCATGTATATAAGTGTAAAATTGGAGACTTCGACTGCCACCAATACTGCCACACCTTCTAATCTCTCTATACGTCTACACTCCTCGCACCCTCGTGTCCTTGGTGTATTGACATCGAGGAATCCGACTGTTGTCCGCCTAACTCTCCCGGTGATATATACGGTCCGCTCTACATCACTCCGTCTATGCGTAAACTCGTCCAGCTCACTACCCTGTATTTCCCAGGCTTTCTAGAGTCTCGCTCCCTCACCATGTATTCTTTCAATAATACTCGCAGAACTTAGAAGAACTTGCCGATAGACTTCGAAACGCCCACTTCCTCACGCTGAACGTTGACCGAGTTCGTGTCATCGTCGGGATCGCTTCGAGAGCCGGAAGCAATGAGAGGTCTGTCCAGGGCATCGAACCGTCGGCCATTCTTCTTCGCCATGAGGTACTGGAACGACAACCTTGCGCCGAGAGCCAAGAAGCCCCAAATGAGTCCACCAAAGGGAGCAGCCACGAAGGCGCCAAATGCGCCCCAGTCGGAAGTGTACAGACCTTGCTCGAGCAGGATCAGCTCGGCGCCCATGTGGGCATCGCCATAGTAGATGGTGCCGAAGATGAAGACAGTCAGGATGCCGCCGAGGCCGCCCACCAGGACCTCAAAGCCGCGCCACCAGTAGAAGCGGTCCATCAGGCCCAGGACCAGTACGGGGATGGTCGCGGCCGAGAGCAGGTCCGAGATGAGGTAGATCTGGAGGATACTGGGCGCCTTGATGGCGATGACGACGACGGGCGCAAAGATGGCCACGACGGCGCCGCGGATCCACCAGATGTTGAGCCGGTTCCTGAACAGATCGTTGGAGGCCGTGGACACCATAGCCGATTGCAGACTGTCGAACGCGGCGGTGCTCATCGTGACGGCCATGACGAGAATGATCCCGACGACCCAGTTCGGCAGCTGCTCGAGCAGGAGGAAGAATGCGACGGAGCCGTCTTGGGGTGGGTCACCGGGCCAGGCACCAGACCAGGCGGCGATCAGACCGGTGCAGCCGACGAGCGTCAGCACGATCAAGATCACGACCATGGCGATGCTGACGCCGATCCAGAGGTCTTTGTCGGTCTTGGAAGCAAAGGTGCGGAGCCAGAAGTTGGAGAGGAAGAAGTCGTTGGTCAGGACAGCAACGGGGAACATGTAGAGGAGCTGCCAGCCCAGAAGGTTCGGCTCGAGGAGGCCCGAGGACTCGACCAGTTCGTGCTTGATCTCCGTCTTGGCACCGATGGTGATCGTAGCGATGATGATCAGAAGAATGATCATGACGCCTTGTACGTTATCGGTCAGGAAGGAAATTCGGAAACCTCCGATCGCTGTTTGCCCAAGTGGTTAGCATGGAGCCTCCCGATACTTTGGCGAACGGACTTACAGGTATAGATCGTCGTTACGACGCATTCCACAATGATCACCGGCAACTCGTTGACGCCAGTAAGCGCAGTGACGACTTGTCCTATCGCCGACAGTTCCGCCACCATGTAGAGGAACAAAGTGACGAGCGTCAGGAAGCTCAAATAGAGCATAGTGATGATGCCGTATCGCTGCCTGGTCCACTCCGTAAGAACAAACCCTTCCGGGCATTTCTTCCGGATAACAGGACCAAGAGCAGCAAAGACCAACAACGGCAGAGCCGAGGAGAGGGCATAAACAATGACACCCTGAAGACCAGCCAGCGTAGCTAGCTGCGGGTATGAGAAGAGGATTCCAGAGCCCATGGCTGAAGATTCACACGAAAGCGTGCAACGGTTAGCAAAATCGGAACAGGGAAGAAGAACAGGAGGGGGGTGTCATTAGAGCGGCAGCACTTTTCCCACGCAAGCATTAACTTGATCGAGTAATTACGGTACAATCTCAGCTTCATCTTCACAGCTCCCTTTCTCGATCTCCTTCCGCTCGCGGCGATCAACGCCACCGAGAAGGTTGGATCAAGTTAGGGGTTGTTTCGAATCGGCGCCCGTAGTGAGCCGCGGCTTTCTGCCTCTCTCTCTCTCTCACGGCCCTCAACGAGATAGTTTGAGTATCCAACGAAGAGAGAGGTAGAGGGAGAGACAGAAACCATCTTCATCTTGGGTACGAACCTATTGGTCAGTTTTGCTCACTGGCGTCGTTGTCACCCTTAGACCTCGTACTGATCTTGCTCATTCGGGTGGTGCCCAGACTCGCCGCATCGTCGTCGTATGCAGGCATCTGGGGGGTAATCGGTACTCTTTCATCAAGCTGTGCTACCGCTCGGGGGATCTTGGCAAGGAGATGTCTCGCTTAGGGGTAAGCCAACATAGCTTTCGCCTCTACTCACCAGCGGCGATGAAGTTGAGGGCCAAAGGAAAGGCTATAGATATGGTTAGCACGCGTGTTCTTTTCACAGGGGATAGCTGCCGATGAAGATCTTTTTCGTGCTGCGAGACTCTTTGCAGGCTCTCAACTTTGCGATCTTCTTCGTTGTTTTCTGACCCGTCTGAGTTCTGTTGCCGGCAAGGAAATCTGCCTTGGGCTGATTCCACATCTTCACGGCCAGCCCTGTTCCCAACACCCTAGAGAGATGGTCAGCATGACGTCCTTCTACATCGAAGGGCAGTCCAGTCCATACAGGAAGGCGCCATAAGTAACGTAGATGATGGCATTGGATGCCTCAAACGACGGTTGGCCCATTCTCAACACAACGATTTGCGCTCCGTACGCAACGAGTGAATATGAATCTGAGTGTTGCTATTCGCAGATAGAAGTGTTCTCAACCACAGTTGAAGCTCCTGATTCGACAGATGCAGGAGGGCGATGGGTGGCTCTGGGGTTAATAAGGTGAGAAATTATTCTTTAGCTCTGTGGCACGTCGTTGGCGCCTCGGCGGTATAGCGGGGAATCGCCCGTGACGCTATCCATTTTGTCCCTAGTGTGGAGAACTATGCAACCCAAAACAGGCCATCCTCGACAGATCGTCAGTCAGGAACAATCTAGACTTTCAACATGAATTCACTTTCAGCTCCGAAGCCTGAACTTGCTTCTTGATCAGAATTCAGACAGTTCCAATATTGCCGGTCGCGGAGGAGTCCTTGCATGTTGCGTTATTTTCTAGTTTGGATTCGATGCCAAGCCAGCCCAGCAGAACCGAAAGACTCGCAACGAAGCAGGTAACCGTAGTATGAACTACACTCCGAAGAAGCATCGTCATGCCTTGCTTGACCTAAGGCGCTCGAATCTCCCGGGATATGCGAGCCAGTTAGCAGATGTCTTCTTCAAGGCAGAGTGCCGTGGAATAGAGGCGAGATCTTACTTGTCCTGGATATTCGCGACTCGATATCTGCTATGATCAATCACGGTTCGGGTCGTTCCTTGGCATCAAGAGTGACACACACGGGGGAAACACGACTTGAGTTTCATCTCTACCTAATGTATGGCAAGTCTCGTCGTGGTGCATGCTATCCATGCTGTGTGCAGGATGAACCACTCCTGCCCAAGTGCTATTGTCTATCGTACATCTCGTGAACTAAAACCCTTGCCAGAAAAATCTGGTATGCTGAATTATATGACAAAAGTGCCAAGTATCTCCGGGGCATATCCACCACCATATATCCTTCTGCATGACACAAGATCCGACCCTGCGGCTTCAACTGCCGGAGCAAAAGTCAAAGCCAGGCGACGCAATCAAGTCTTCAGCCAATGTGAAGGAATCCAGAAAAAGCCTAAGAGTCGTTGGGATGGGACTCTTCGGGAGCACGATCGTTCTCGCTTCCAGCCTCAGGAGCACGCGTGGCAGATGCAGGGGCGCCATAAGCATGCTGGAACGCGGTCCAGTAAGCTTGCGGAGCCACACGCGGATCATTCATGTATGGCGTGGCCCAGGACATAGAAGGGGGAAGATAGGCGGGATGGGGAGGGAAAACCCCTTCCATACCAGAGGCCGGGAACGAAGTGGTTGTGTAGTTGGGGCTGCCAAAAGGAAACCAGGTCGGCATCGACATTGGAGCAGCCGGGGCAGATGGCAAGCTGGTGGCAAGCTCGTTGCCAATGTTCTCAACACGCCGGGGCGTGTACAGGCCAGGTTCCACCAAACCACGACGAACAGGACTAGCAGCACGAATCGTGGTACGAGTTGGCAAGTCCAAGGTTCTGGCGCGACTCTCATCACCACCAGGCCGACGAGTCTCCTTCCGCTCGACGCGGATGCGACATCCAAAGATCCGACGACCAGCCTGAAAATAATTAGTCAGAACCATCGGACTCGTGCTACCCTACTCTGGGTATGTGACTCACCAAATCCTGTGCGGCCATTTCGGCTACCTCAGCGCGTGCATACTCCACGAAAGCGAACACATTCATTCCATAACCTATAACGATGGGATCGTTAGTGTATGTTTCCATATGGAGATAATGCAAAGCATCACTTACCGGGACGGCCCTCCTTTCGGATCACTTGAACGTTGACGACGTTGCCAATCTCGCCAGCCAGAAGACGAACTTCACGCTCCAGTCCATCGATATCAGGGAGATTTCCGACAAAGATCGATCGTTGATCGACTTCGTACCGTCGGCGATATGTCTGCTCCGAGTCGGCAACTGGCTCGGCATGGCGCGATCGTTGAGGATCATGGGCGACGACACGGTAAATAGCGTGACGCCGGAAAGTCTACAAAGAAACAGTTAGTGGAAGGCACGTGGCTCGTTCGAAGAATGATGAGAATACTTACCGCCTGAATGTCGCGATCCGGGTCGTAGTTCTTGAACTCGACCAATATTCCCTGGTGAATTCCATGGGAATCAGCAATGTCACGGCTGATCTCCTCCAGTCTACCGATAGCGCCATGCTGTTGAAGGACCTGGCGAGCCTCGTCGAGACCAACTACGCCGCCGACGTAGTTACGCAAAATAAAAGTTCCTCGAGGCAGGTTAGTAAATAAAGACAAAAAAGAGGCAAAAGGGGAACAGATCAACTTACGATTGGCCCGAACTTTCTCCACTCGGCAAGGACGACCTGAAAAGATGGTTCCAGCACCATTGGCCATGGCAGCAGCTGCATCTCTGTCATTCTGTGATGAGATATCATATTAGCTGGTTGGCCTGAGTCAGAATTCTCGAGATGACCTACGGTATATTGACAGAACGCGTACGGCATGTTCTTCTTGTCTCGGCGAATCTTGACGAATACGGCACCCCACACGCCAAACTTGTCATTAAGCTCTCTTTCGAGCTTAATATTCTCCATCGACTCGGGCAAGCTGGATAAATCGTCAACAAAAGACTGCTAGAGGATGTTGAGGAAACAGGAGGACTTACTTGGCGACGAACACGCAAGACGACGCAGGGTAAAAGACTTGGGCGTCAACCGTGTCATTGTCGTCGTAGCGGGAGCGTCGAGCTTCGCGTTGTTCGCGTTGCTGAACCCCATAGGGGTTGTAGACGGCAGGGACTGTGAGACCAGTGAACGGGTCATCGTCGTAAGTCATTCCCATGGGCAGCTCAGAGACAGTCCTGGAAGAGGTTCCCAGGTCAACAAGAGGATCAGCATAGCTTGGTCGAAGGTTCTGGCCAAGAGTCATGCCTTGAAGCCGGTCTCCGAGTGATGCGCCACCTGGATGTGTCTAGTCAGTCCCGTGTACCAGTAATGAAGATATGTGAATATAAGGAGAAAAGAAGAAAAAGTGACCAGCCAGAAGCAACAGGTCACTGTTGGGACTGTGTCTCGGGCGGACGGGCGTGACGGGCGACTTCTTAGGGAAAAGTTTGTGACCCCAACGACCAACTTGTTGGAGAAAGGGAGATTGCAGTGGGTTAGGTGAAATCGCACAATACTTACCATCAGAGTCGGACGTGGCCGATTCGATGTCAGGGGAGCCCGTCTCTCGAGCGCTAGAGGTTCGCATGAGACGTTGAGGGCTTCTGCCGATAACATCGGCCGATGATGATCGGAGGAATGGATTAGTGGAATCCATTGGCGGCAAGATTTCTCTCTGACTGGAAGATTTCTGGTTAGTATAAGTACCTACATACATGGTGTAAGGATCTAGAAAGGGAGGGATGGAAAATACTCACAGGTCTTTGGGGTTTCTTCCTTTGGTAACAATGATTTGGATCTGGCGACTCTGTCGAGATGCTGTTTAGCACGTGAATGACTGAAAAATGTACAAACAAAGCAAAAAGGAAAGCGAATACGTAGGCTGATAAGCCAGTATCCTGTGAGTTAATGTTGAGGAAATGGAGGAGAAGGAAGGGCATATGAAGACCATGACCCCATGATGAACGCCACCAAGGCAGCGTAGAGCACAAAACAGAAAAGTCAAAAAAAGGGAGGGAAAGTACTTACAAGTCGAAAAGCGAAAACTCAGCAAGGGAGGAGTTTTCTGAGCTGCCGAGTAGTCAGCGGACTGAAGAAGAGCCAACTGGGGAGACTTGTGCTAATGTTGCAAGATATTTCCAGTGGAAGCTTGCGAGGACCGCGTAATGGATCCCATCAAATCGGTATAGCCAGCTTCCACGAAAAATAATTCACAACTTGAAGTGATGAAGGGGCAGATGTAACGGATTTGGGTATAGAGGGAGAGGAGATTGTGGGAGCCAAATTGGTATGTAATACCACCTTCGTGGGCGGCTGCTGCTCGTAAAGGACAATCTTGCGACCGTGAATGGAAGTGTGAGTGCCCGATGGTGTATTGGGAAAAGAAAAACTGTGGCTGGGCAAGGGGAGGAGGGATGTGGGAACCAGACTGGGACGTAAAACCAACTTCGTAAGCTGTTCCAGCTCACAAAGAAATATCTTACGACACAGGTGGAAGTCCGAGAATGTGACGATGTATGGGGCAAGAAGGATTCACCTGTAGAGGAGGAAGAGATTGGGAAAGCCAAAATGGGGTGTAATATTACCTTCGTGGACTTTTCCAACTTGTGATGGAAGATGGTGCGATACAGATAGAAGTGAGGGACGGTGATGTGTGGGACAAGAAGGCTTGTTGAAAAAGGAAAAAAAGAAGCGCCAGAGAAGACGAAACACCCGTCAAACGACGATGTAGAAGAAAAGGCGACCGAGTGATGGATACAAAATAGACACGAAGAAGAAGAAGACGAAAATATAACTTACCTTGGATTGACTTGCAACCTGGAAGATGTTGTTCGTGAGGGAAGATCAACTAAGACTGGAAGTCCAATATGATTAGTGTTTGATCTAGGATGGTGAAGGAAGGGACACAAGTAAAAACAAATCGAACCAACCTTTGGTGTTAGCGCGTTGTGGGCCAGTGCTTGTTGGAGGACGGGGAAGGGAATTTACGTGAAGGGGATTGTGGAGGGAGGTTGAAGTTACGTTGTGGAAGGAATAGACTAGGAACCTAAGTGGGAAGAGCCATATACAGGGAGAGGAGGATCTAGTTACAGGCGATGAAGGAGAGCTGGGTCGCTAAGTATAAGGGGTTGTGACAGGGACTGGTCGCTAAACATAGGGGACTGGTCGCTAAGGATAGGGGAAGGCACGATGTTGTACAGCGTATGTCTGCCAGTAAACATATGACCCACCTCTTCGCAAGGCAGAGAGTGATCCACTGAATAACCTGGCGGAGCAGAGGGCCATTTCCATACCAGCTTGCCATCTGGGGCGGCGTGGTGTGGAGGACGAACAGGCTTATCAGGTAATACCCATGCATACACAGAGATAGAGGTGGTGATGCGTGTTGGGATACGAAGAGGAATAAAAGAGATTGTGGACTTACCAACGAGATTCTTCTGGTTGATGATGTTGTTGCAACTTCAACAAATTTCAGAAAATTAAAAAGCCAAAGAAAGATGGTTGTTTATCAGCAGGGCTAAGCTAGGGCACTTACCCGTGGGCTTACGATATGAGAATTTCGCTATATTAGGTACCTTTGGCGACGACAACATGGTCTACATTAACGCAGGAGCTATGACCGCGAGGCGAGGGGTTCGGCTCCCGGGGCGCCAACTAGGTCGGGATCGATAGGAGCTTCTTTAAGGGGCGAGCACCCCGGAGCGCCGGTGAGGCCCGGGTGCATGCCCGGGGCCCAGCCGGAGCGTATGAGTACATCCACTTATATAAGGGCATCACATGTGGCTCCCCTGGAAAGTATCATGTTGCAGTATGTACATTACCGGGTGAAATACTTCTACCATTCACTGACCTTCAGGGGAAATGCTTCTTCCCTAGGCCAGTTCTACCTTAGATGATTCACTTCGGTAGTATCAAGTAAAGCTTGCTATATAAGAAGGACGGCACTATTTTATGCAGGGCACGGTGTTTAGCACGGATATCTACTAAACATATTCACAACACAGGCATGTTGTTTAATTCGGCAAGGACGGCGGCCAGTATGAGCACGACGAACAGATCTGATGGACAACAAAAGGGGCTTTGATGGCGAAAGGTGAACATGGATGTTTAGCTTATTCATTGAGTGTATGTACACATGGATAACATTTATTTAAAGGACACGTGCTGTATAGCCAGCTTTCATGAGAGACGTGCACATATATCATGCCAGGGCTGCTAGGAACTGACCACTCATATTTAATTTTGGGTCACAATTGAAGCCAGTGACTGACAAGAGGGTCCGGAGGCGTGGCAACATGGGACAGGAATATTGTATAGGTCATGGGCTGCTTGTAAGTTTGTCCAGAAGTACAACGGTATTGGAACCAGGGAGAGTTGTAGAAGATCAAGGTTCTCCGAGGTCCCTTAATTGTTGAACCTGTGGTCTTGGCTACAACAAAGTGCCATCTTGTATCCATTTCTGAGACACCCGTGGGCTGGAGAAGCTTCGTCGATACGGCGTGAAGAATCTGGTGGCTCGAAGAGTTGGAGAGGACTGCTTCAATTTATAGAGCAGTGCTTGTTTCGAGCTGTGGGACGGAATGAGTTCGAGCCATGAGATTGAATGACTTCTTTGGCTACAGCATTATTACATTGGTTTAGCCGTGCTGGTGGACGTGGGGTGTTGATGGGTGGAGATCGATAGTCAGTCCCCCCTGATGCCGAACGAGAACGTCATGTATCCTTTTGATCAGATTATGGCTGCAGCAAAAGGGGTCGAGAGTGGAAGTCTGGAAGCTAGAGGCCAGCGCGTCAAAGAGGCCTTTGACGACGTAGTTGGTAAAAATATTCATTGCTAAGCCAGTGGCCGTTCATTGCCAGACTGTGCTGCGGTACTCCCATTCTTGTTATATGAATGATGCCCTTTATGTGGGTGTATTGAATTTATTTCGTTTGCCCTGGCGTCATGAACTGTGTTGACAGTGTTGGACCGAAGGGAAAGACAAAATACATTAGCAGTACTAACTGGCTGGGAAGTCATGAAGTCAGAACCGTTTTTCCATGTGAAGAGTCAACAAGATTTCCCAAGGTGCATCGGTGAGCGTGTGACTTGGAGCAGCAATGAAATACTCCACGGAAATGGTGTTCGTGATGAGCCGAATCATCAAGGGAAATAGTCCCGGGTTTGCAGCTCCAATTATCTATAGACGACTCCTTTTCTATTTGGATGCCGGTATATGTGTTTGAAAATCCAGTGTTGTTATTTATTTTCTGGGACCTGTTTTAATAATCTAGCACCGTACGAAGCCACATACTATGTTTTATCATGAGTTTTAACTCGTAGATTGGAATTATATAGACACAGGTTCTAAGGGGTTCACGTGACTTTGGGTCTTAATATAAAGAGAGGCAAAGAAGAAACAGTCTTTTCCATGAGAAGTGGCAAAGTTATTTATGTATTGGCCGAGTATGGCAGTCTATACACCGGGTACAGTCATGGGTTGGTGTGAAATCAAGAGGAGACCTCTCACTTGATGGAAAACAGACCAGTGTTCTTTTGTACAACGCTTCTGCTTGCAGCAAGGCAAGGAGGAGTTAGATTTCATTATGGCTAAATCAAACTGTTCAACACATTTTATAATATTAACGTTGCTATTATTGAACGGGAGAACGAGTGCAGTATGGGATGGGGTGGGTTGCTTTGAAGGATAACCTCTTATTGACCGATGTAGAGTAACAGGGGGCTACAATGATTAAAACCAGAAGCTCTGGGTTAGTGACATGATGAATCATGTAGAATGAAGTGGGTTCATCATGATCGTTCAGACAACCTGGTAATGACTACCTGCTTGAACACTGGATATGTTCATTGTCTGGACCAAAGTATTCCAGGCTTAGTGACATTGGATATCAATACGTCTTATTTGGTCCTAAAGAAAGCTAGGAGGATGACTTTGTATTGGTTCTAGGGAAACCAACTAAGATGTTGGTCGTTGTTAGATGTGGATTGAGATTTCGTGGTTGATCTTGTTGTCGGTGTGAACATCGGTATGAGTAGTGAAGCCGCTACTGAATATCGATATTTGTAAGTGACTCGTTGTGGGTTTGGTTTGGTGGAGTTGAAGACAAGCTGCAGGCACACCTTTTAGCCATGTTAAGTAGTCATTAATGGATGGTATTCATTTAGGGAAATCCTTGCGGCACTCCTGAAACCTGAAAGGCACTTCTGTACGAAGTCTGGGACCTTTAAGTAAAAAAGAAAAAAAAAAAAAGTCGAAGGGCAAGAGAAATTATTGCTCTAATTGCACCGTATGAGGCGACATTGAGGTACAGAAAGCCAGCCTTGGTATCTAGTCATGGAGTTGAGTCCGGCTAGCGTGTGGCCATATGTAAGGCTTGTATATCCTTTGGTTATGACAATGCTGGGATTATCGAGTAACAATTACCGTAGCGAAGTTCTTGGCATGGAAGACACGATCGTCTAGGTGTGTTGCTTGGCCCGGCATCTTCTACGGCAGCGAAGTTCGTCCAGTCATCTTAGTCTTGGAACTGGCGGACTCGAGAAGTAAAACATGTGTACGTATTGTTTGAAATATTGCCGTATATGCAGACGTCGTATAGGATTTGATATCGGATCTGGTTTATCCTAGGAGTTAGTTGGAATCGCCCAATGGAAGAAACATGGAAGTACGTAGCTTCAAGTGGTGCGTATTTGCCGTACTTTCTAAAGTTATGACGGCTCAAGTGAATCTCCCAAAGGTAAGTCAGGGACAGGGGTGTCGACGAGGACTCGCTGGCTTTTAGGGGAAGGGGTAAGGGGTGTTGACGTCGACGAGGGTGCTGGCGTCGACGAGAGTGCTACAGTGCCGTGTAAGTGGCCGGTGACGGGTGTTGGTGTATACGTCTGTACCCCTTGCTACGATTTATGCCGGTGTGTTGCTAGTAAGTATTTGATCAATGTAAGTTTTCAAATTCTTAGACAAAGGAAGAAACGTCACCGAGAGCCCCTTTTCTAGACTTGGTATTTTTGCATGGGAATAATGACAGGATCGTGATCAGGGTGATCGTTCCAAAGTCCAGTTGGCGAGATAAAGGCAACGTAGCTTGCATCTAAACGGGCTTTTCTTGGTGTATGTTTGGCTCGGGAGAGAATTCCAAAACTTCACGTAAGTCACAGAAGATGAAAAGGGGAAGACCACCTTATACAGGAACGAAAAGGAGTTTCTTTTGAGCATCAGACAATGAAGGCAACCCGAAAAGCTTGCAGAGTGTGGCTTCAGCCAGATACTTGTAGACTCCATCTCAACTACATCAGAATATGTACTTGGTCGACGAACCACATTTGCTTTGAACATAGCCCCATCCATCCATCTACGATTGTCTCTCGGTATCACGTTTGAATCAAGAGCTTCCCAACCACAAGATCATTGAATCCCATCTCTTACAATAAGGTGGGCCAGCAGAAAAAGACTTTGAAAATAATTAATACCAACTTCGCTGCGTCTTCTTTCTAGTAGGACAAGCATTCAAAGGGAAAAGACCTAATATCAGCATCCTCTATGACTTTTGCCAGAGACCTTTTATTTCCTGCGGATATGCGATACTAGCTAGACATTTGACCACCAGGCGCAAGAGACAGGCCATAAAGTTGAGTCCAGAGCAAGTTGCTATCCAGAGGCCTCAACAGTGTCGGCAGCCTTGATGACAGATTACCAGGGGTATTGGAGATACGCCAACCAAGACGAACCACGAAATAGCCTTCAACATGGAATATGTGTTTCGCGGCAGTGGAATGAAGAGCTGTACCTTATTCTGCGCGCTCTTGTGGCGGTCAATGTCCAATGAAGGGGGAGGTAAGTCAGTTTTTGCTCCATGGATATCGCATTTCTAACCCATGTCTTCTCGCAGAATCCATAGTAACCGCAGTCCGTGGCGCATCATATACTCTACTGGTTCCCTTACAATCGAGAAAGAACAGGAAACACAGCAGCCTGGTGTACGATAACAATTTGGGGGAAGCAAGAAGCGAGAGTCGACAGCAAGCTGCCCAACTTCAGATTGGCACAAATACCGTAGTCAACCAATCCCACAGTCGACAACAACCAATATATGCATCCAAGTCCGAGAAACAATGGGATATGCATAGTCTACCCCACTGCCAGATTGCTTTGCAGCTCTTGCTCGTAAAATGTGAGATATCGCCGCCGCCGGGCAAATACCTTCTGGGAAATGAGTCTACACAAGGTGGTGCGAGAGTGACCATACCTCATCAATCTCACCCGAATACATTGCGCAACTTTCCTACTTGATGACAAGGCAAGCTGCTGTTCGGGGTCTGCTAATTGTGGCATAGGTGGTCGAAGCCCCAAGAGTGAGCAGTTTCTTGCGAATTTGTTAGCCTGTATATGCAGGCGCCGCGTATTCACGATGGTCACATAAGATCTAGTACCGAAATGACAGACCATGGCTACAAGACGAGTCTTGCCATTCCACACGGAATTCCGTGTTTGACAATTTGTGTCAACAGATCCAGGGCCACGGCGAAGCTCGTTCGGAAGACGACCACAGCCATTCCTTTGCGGCAGCATTAATATACAGGTCATCCTATTGAACACGGACCAATCATGTTCATCTTGAAGTAGTGTGCATAATTGCAGTCTTTCTCGCTGACAAAATAGAGCAAAATGCCAATCGGGGAACGCGTGTTGAGCTAACTTCCAAGCGCAGCGCCAGCTTACAGGGTGACTCAACAGCCGTTCCAGTCAGCGAAGGCATCGCAATGGCCAGCCTCGTCATCTCCTGGCAAAAAGACGGAAGTCTGGCAGATGTCACTCGCCGTCCCCTGCGAGTCATACCGTATCCTGCCCATATGAAACCTTACATGAGTTGGAAAACCGAAGGTTCCTGACTTCCTGCCTTGCATCGACGCCATGAACGCCATGGATGCGAAGAAAAGCCGTGGGCTAAAGAACAAGGAAAGGAATTTCAGCTGGCTACGTGCCGCTTAAAGGCGACTGCCTTGCGCAATGGACCAGGAATGTCTTCGATAATCAAGCTCATCGCCGTCTTGAGATGGTCACCGGCGTGGGGGGTAGCCGCCCTACCGAACCAGAAGCTTGCTCCTTGATGCCACCTTTGACATGGATGACAGGTCTTTTCCCAAATTGGGATTTTTCCCTGTTCATCCTTTGTCAGGCCATGCTACCGGGCTTGATGCCCACCTCGAGCCCCTAGCAACGATTCCGTACTGGGTCCCGGGGTGTGGAGACGATAAGCCGGCCCGATGGATCACAAGCGCAGCAGCTTGGGAAAAAATAGCCCATCATGGGCCTAGTGACGGCTCGAAGTACGTATGCACAATGTGGTTGGTGGCATGTCGGCAGCAGTCCCAGGACTATGGTTCTCGATACTGTAATGCAAGTCTTGGTTGCTTGGAGAACGAACTAATCTTTCTTCAACCTTCTCTGAGCCACTTGAACGATTTACTGCCGAGAGTGTTTTATCTCCCCTGGGTATTCCAGCAGTACACATGCCAGTGTGTTTCACATACTGCGCAGTATCATGGCAAGGTGAGGGGTTCTATGGACTGGTCCACAGGGCGGCAAAAACAAGCGCCAACCTTGCGGGCAAGGCAGTATCGATGGGCGCCTCGACGGACTGACCGAATGTTTGGACATCACCGACTGTGGCGCAAGCCTTAGACCAGCAAGTGATATCACCGAACATTCAATCGCTCCACGGCCTCCAACTATCGCTGAGAAAATCAATATTACGGTGGTTACAAGTCGATCCCTTGTATTGATTGCCTGACTGCGCGCATCACGTCAAGATGATTGCACTCTTGAGTATCTAAGTTTGCTATGCTCTTTAAAGCAAATTATATCGAGTCACTACTAACAACATTGGTGTATCCATGTCAAAGATATGCAATGTGCCTGTCGCAATGCCAACCTTCGGAAGTGGGGTGGTGAGGAAAATGGGCAACTGGCCGTGTTTGGTCTTGGAGTGGATTTCCTGCAAGGCTGTGGCCACTTGGCTGAGGGGGGATCAGACGAGGGCAAAAAAAAAAAAATCGTTTAACGCCGATCACAGATGTACGTGGCAGGCCTGGTAGATGGAAAAGTCTAGATTCAATCTGATACGATTCTCTCGCATATTGCTATCTAAATACATGCAGATATCCTTGACTTGTGTGTGAGTATGCATATTCTAAATAATGGGTTGCTATAACGTGTGTAGGAGAAGCTGCGGGCAGGCTTTGCCTCAGATGACGTCGGGTGGGCTATGAAGGGGGGGGAACTGAAAATTTTGGGTGGGCAAGGGTTTGGGCCGCAACACAATGTTCAAACCAGTGACTCAGGCCGGCACAATGAGAGATGGGATAGAAATTGAATGTTTGGTAGAAGCAGGAGCTTGTTCGTGTATCAAGTTAAGCTGCCTGAAGTCCCTATTTGTGGCCCGATCCAGACTCAGGTGGCGGTGCGGTACTTGTGTTTGGTGCATTGAAATCACCAACGAGCCAAGTACTGAGGCCAGGCCCTTGGGCGGCGGCTAAGGAAGCAACCAAGCAGCCAAGGCAGCTATCCTTGCCAATCTAAGTGGGTCTGTCTTAAAAAACAATTTTCAGAAGGAGGGGTTGAGGGGAATTTTCACAATTCGAGCTGTGTGCGGGCCAACCTGCAGAGCAAGTGAGGAAAAAAAAATTGACTGCCCAAGGCCACACAGGCTGATGCAACCCCGCTTCGATCTCTCAGAAACACTTCATAAGCAGAACCCTTCCCTCAAACTCTTGTCAACTTCTCCCCTTCGATTCTTCGTCGCACATTACCGTTGATCAAGCATCACAACCTGTGCATCTCAAGGTAAGCAAGCCTCTTCTGCCTTCCATCCTCTTTACATCAACAAGCCAAGTCGAGGAATCATCACCTTCGATCTTTGCACGTCAACTCAACTAACTTTACTCTTCCTCGCAGCATCCAGACAACGCATAAACAACAACAACAACCACTTCTCGAGAATCATCCAACACCGCCATCATGGGGTAAGCAACACCGCGAAGTCATTCCACTGTTCGTCACTAGCTCACTAACATTCCTCCTCGCGTAGTAAGGAGAAGGCTCATATCAACATCGTCGTCATCGGACACGTCGATTCCGGCAAGTCTACCACCACCGGTCACTTGATCTACAAGTGCGGAGGTATCGACAAGCGTACCATCGAGAAGTTCGAGAAGGTTAGTTCTACTCATTATTTTCCAGTTTGCTTGTTCCACATCATGATCATACATCGCGGCTGGCATGTCGCTATCCCTCTTCACCCCGCCTTCAGAGTTGACCCCTCCACTTGAGATTTTTCTTATCTTGGAGGGGCAACCCAGCCCTGTGTCCCCACTTTCATTGCACAATTTGGCGTGGACCTCGCACGGGCCCAGTATCCAAAAAGTCCTCATTTGGAATAATGCAACATCAATTCTGACAACCATAATAGGAAGCCGCCGAACTCGGCAAGGGTTCCTTCAAGTATGCGTGGGTTCTTGACAAGCTCAAGGCCGAGCGTGAGCGTGGTATCACTATCGATATTGCTCTGTGGAAGTTCGAGACTGAGGAGTACAATGTCACCGTCATTGACGCTCCCGGTCACCGTGATTTCATCAAGAACATGATCACTGGTACCTCGCAGGCTGACTGCGCTATTCTCATCATTGCCGCTGGTACTGGTGAGTTCGAGGCTGGTATCTCCAAGGATGGCCAGACTCGTGAGCACGCTCTGCTCGCTTTCACCCTCGGTGTCAAGCAGCTCATCGTCGCCATCAACAAGATGGACACCACCAAGTGGTCTGAGGCCCGTTACAAGGAGATCATCAAGGAGACTTCCTCCTTCATCAAGAAGGTTGGCTACAACCCCAAGGAGGTCGCTTTCGTCCCCATCTCCGGTTTCCACGGCGACAACATGCTGGAGGAGTCCACCAACATGCCCTGGTACAAGGGTTGGGAGAAGGAGACCAAGGCTGGCGGCAAGAAGACCGGCAAGACCCTGTTCCAGGCCATCGATGCCATCAACCCTCCCCAGCGTCCCACCGACAAGCCCCTCCGTCTTCCCCTTCAGGATGTCTACAAGATCGGTGGTATTGGCACTGTGCCCGTCGGCCGTATCGAGACCGGTACTCTGAAGCCCGGTATGGTCGTCACCTTCGCTCCCGCCAACGTCACCACTGAGGTCAAGTCCGTCGAGATGCACCACCAGCAGCTTCCCGAGGGTTTCCCCGGTGACAACGTCGGCTTCAACGTCAAGAACGTCTCCGTCAAGGAGATCCGTCGTGGCAACGTCGCCGGTGACTCCAAGAACGACCCCCCTATGGGTGCCGCTTCTTTCAACGCCCAGGTCATTGTCCTCAACCACCCTGGTCAGATCGGTGCCGGTTACGCTCCCGTCCTCGATTGCCACACTGCCCACATTGCTTGCAAGTTCTCTGAGCTTCTTGAGAAGATCGACCGCCGTACTGGTAAGTCGGTTGAGAACTCTCCCAAGTTCGTCAAGTCTGGTGATGCCGCCATCGTCAAGATGATTCCCTCCAAGCCCATGTGCGTTGAGGCTTTCACCGACTACCCTCCTCTGGGTCGTTTCGCCGTCCGTGACATGCGTCAAACCGTCGCTGTCGGTGTCATCAAGTCCGTTGAGAAGGCCGCTGCCGGTTCCGGCAAGGTCACCAAGTCTGCTGCTAAGGCTGGCAAGAAATAAGTGCATTAACGCATTTATTTCCTTCCTCCTTGTGGCTGGCTTTGCCTTCTGAGGCTCAGCTGCCTTGTAATGCTCCATCACGACACGACTTAACGTCACGAATCTTCTTGTCTCTTGCGATGATCACTGGAATTTGACTTATGGGGAACAAAGATATGAAGGGAAGGGTTATGGACTTTTTCACGACAAAACTTCTCCATAGTGTGCTTGTAGTACCAAAATAGAGTCAATAGACAAGTGGTCTGAAACTTAATTTCTCGTCTTCTTTTAACGTGTCTTGTGTTTTCTGCTGTAACATCCTTCATATCACCGACCGTATGGGGTGCCTACCTACGTTTCCGTCGTCCAACACCGATGGTCAAATCTGCAAATCAAGCAGTGGGTCACTGCGGTTATGAACTCATACGTAGAGGGAATATCTTTATTCGTTGGTTTCTATTCTGTGTATACATAAAATATGTACCAAAGGGTCGTTACTTTTTCTAGAGTCCTAAACGGTATTTTACAGAGGTTTGTACAGTTCACCATACCATGTCATGATATACGAGGTCTCAATATAATAATACAGTTAGCTTTCCTTGCTGCCGCCTCGCTCCCTTGTTAAACCTGTTCTGTTCAATGCACTCTCATCATCCAGAAAATCCAGACCAGAACTTTGCAGTCTGAGCTGTTTTGTATACGAGGTTCAAGAAGTCACTCGTAGGTGGCTGCTCCCCCTGCTCCTCCAACGTTTCTCCGGTTTCAGCTGAAGAAATGTCGCTAGGTAGCCGCGTGGGCGAAAGAGCTAACTCAGCGCGACGTCCACCGCCCTGTCCGGCCTCGATGCTTGTGTACGTCAAGGTGTGGCCCTCGTACGGCACGCTGATGGAGCGGTGCAGCTCGAGGCCCATGAAGGCGTAGAGGATGCTGACGGGCTCGTTCTTTTTGGCGGGCATGCGCGCTTCGAGCTTCTTTTCTAGCTTCTCGCGTTTTGCATGTTCCTTGGCCGCCGCTTTGGCGGACAGGGTCGTCGAAATGGGCGGATGGTGGGCGTTGTAGAAGAGGCGCGCCGGGATTTGGAAGCGCTGCTGCGAGGGCATCTCGAGCTTGCCGTCGGAGATGTCAAGGCGGGCGCGGTCGAGGAAGGCCTGGAGAGGCTGCCAGGTGGCTAGGTCCTCGGGGTGGCCCTGGAGCGTGGCGACGCGCTGCTGCTGCACGCGGACGTCGACGGGCGACGAGGGGAGCATGACGTCGTGGAGGTGGGTCTCGACGATGGCGCGCATGGAATGGACGCCGGTGATTACCGGGTCGTCGCTATCGGTCAGGGCGAGGCGTAACTCAAGAGGCGGGCCGGGGTAGTTAGGGCGGGCCGGGTTTGGGCTGGGCGAGGGCAAGAAGCGGACCAGGATGGTGTGCTCTACCGAGAACGAAGGCTCGTCTCCTTGCTTATCGGGCTGTTGTCCACCATGGAGCGCGGCGAGCTGCATAGGATGCGGAACGATGGGCGAGAAGATGCGGGAGTAGGAAGACAGATCGGTGCGGGTTTGCTCGTGCTCCGGGATGAGCACTTTCGCCGGCAATCCCATCGCATCCAGCAGAACATGACCAAAAACGGCGGAGGTAGTAGTCTGCACCTCGGGAGACCAACGGACCGGCTGAAAAGGGTATCGTTCTGACGGTGTTTGCACCTCGATGTTGGCATTTTCCAGGTCGGCAGTCGTGGATTCGTTGTAAACCTCAGCCCCATCAAGTACATCACGCGTGATTTGCAATGCAGTATCTTCTTCTATGGGGGTTGCTGCCGGCGTTTCAGCGAGTTGGAGTTGTACGGGCGGATTCGGGAGAGGGTGTTGTTCATCAGAGAAATGCTGCGCAGCATCTTCCGTTTCAGGTGGGTTGATGTACCGAGCCCACCTGCCCAGTCTATCCTTCCAGCTCCATTTCTCGCGGTTGTACTCGTCAACTAGGAGACTACCTTCAAGGTATGGCGTGGTTTCTTCTGGTTTATATAACTTCAACAGGGCGAGCTCTGGGTTGAGAGCGGTCAGGAGAAGACGAAACACAACGTGCCGTAGGTCCTCCACTTCGTACTGAGACTGCCTCATCATGCGGCCCCTGCTTTCAAGCCAGGTTACAGCTATCTGGGAGATGAGGTTTAGTTTACATGATCAGAACGACACGATATACTATACTGGAACAACTTACCTTTTTTGTACTGTGACTTTGGTTGATGTACGTGTTAGTTATGCGGCCGACCTCCTCGAGTAAAACTTCATCGATGAGATCGTGCGGACCAGCAACAAGAGAGACTGGGAAGTGACGGGTGGTGATGGTTTGGAGAATGCCATTCAGCTCGTGTATCAGTGTCTCGGCCTTGGGCCGGGTAGAAACAAAGCGAATCGTGGCCTTATTCCTGAAGATCTCCATGCTCTCGCCGCGGTCGAGGAATGTATCATTGAGGAGCTTGAGGAATCGTCGCGTTCCTCGCGTGAGCATCGTGAATTCAAGTTTGCGCACCGCGACTTCGACCTGTCCCAAACCTCCCATGAGTTCCTCGATGTGCAGGCCCCAGCACTCACGCATGATGCGCACAGCGAGCTTTTCTTTGGGGGAGGCCGCCTCCGAGACGTAGCCATGTAAGTGTTGATCCGTATCCTCTGGCAAGCCACCAGCGGCCACCTCTTCCGAGTTGAGTCGCACCCAGGGTGATATTTCGCGAATCCAGGGGTATGTCGTAACGGGCGCAGATGAATCCACCTCACCCTGAGGGCTGGCTTCACCCGAGCCTGTGTGGTCTTGAACTTCTGTGACCTGGCTTTCCAGCTCAGCTTCGTCGTGTTCGTTCTCCGATACCTCTTTCGTCTCTTCCTCGGCCCTCGTTGCTTCTTTCAGTGCGGCCTTGAAGCTGTCAATATAGTCGACAAGCTGAGACTTCAGGAAGCCTTCGGTGAGCTCGTATTGTATCCTACGGAACTCTTTTTCGGGAAGGTAGGTTTCCGACTCGGGGCAGAGGCCGTCGATATTAGCACGAACCTCCTCAGGAGTAGCAGGTTCATCCTGGTGTTCGAGTAAAGATTGGATCTCAAGCTGCGATGACTCCTCCTGGACAGTGCCAGTGCCAGTGTCTATGGCCTCAGCAGAACGCTTTCTCTGCCTGTATAGACCCTGATCTTTCATGACAATGGCATAAGCCGGCTTGCCTAACATGTCCGTGCCGAGGTTCTCAGATGCTTCGGTCAACAGTCTGTTCCGAGACAAGTGTATCTTGCTGATATTCAACCGTTTGAAAGTGAAGGCGCCTCCCTCCGGCTTCCGTCTCGAACTACGGTTTTCATAGTCATTGGCCGGATCGTCCGTCGCAAAGAAGTCGGACTTGTAAAATGACTTGTCTGGGGGGCGTCGCAAGCTCGCTTTCCTTGGGGCTCTGGTTCTCCTCGTCGTGACTCTGGCCGCGCTCTGTTGGGCGGGCTGCCGGCTGGTCGGTGGTGAACCATCGCGGGGTCTGTCCCCGGCTTGCGACAGCAGCAGTATATCGTGTTAGGGCATGGGGATATCGAGGTCGGGTGGCTTGGCTGAGAAGCCGTAGTCGGCACCCTAGGCAAATCGCACCACTGGAGATTTTTCGTGATATCATGAAGACCAACTAAGAAACAAAACCCAAGTACTGAGAAATATGCATTCGACCACACTCCTGACTAGTTCTAAGTCTATTGGACTTCAACCCTTGAAGACCTCAGTCCAGATGCGCAAGGACTTTTGCTGAAGCTATCCGATAAGGAGGGGCGATAAGAACTTATGGAGACCAGTAAGTCGCAATGACCGGGGTTTCTCAATTAAACCGACAGCAGGGACGCGCTCCGACGCGGTTGCTGCTGCTGCTGCCACCGGATGCCCCTCCACGCCAATGGATAAAGGACTCAATACTTGCGCATATCTTGCGCACACGTCATAACTCAAAACCCGGTGTCTTCTTGGGGGTGTTTATTTCTGCACCATCGAGCAGCTCTACCAGATCACTTGTGTTGTTTCGACCCAAGAAGTGTTAGCATCACGACTCACCATGCCGACTCAAACCCAGCGACGCCGTCGCGATGACGACGAAGAGCCCCGCAGACGATCTCGTCGTCAAGTCGAGTCCGACGCCGAAGAAGCCTCGAGTCAAGACGAAGACGGCGATGTCAGCATGGGTGGCGCCGGCGACGAAGCCCAGCTCATCAAGAAGCTAGTGCGGTACGCTCTAGCATGCGAGCACGCCCGTATACCAATTAAGAGGGATGGTATAAGAGAAAAGGTCCTAGGTAGCAACTCGAGATCTTTTAAGAGCATATTCGACGGAGCGCAGCTCCAATTGCGTCAAGTATTTGGCATGGAGATGGAAGAACTGCCAGTGAAGGAGAAGCGCACACTTAAGGAGAAGCAGAGTAAGTGTCTCATCACATTAACCATACCCAGCCCGCCCTATGTTAGGTAGAAACTGACTGCGCTACTCTGAATAGAAGCTACAGCTAGGAAAGCCAACGGTGCGACTTCATCGAGACAATATGTTCTGGTCACGACCGTACCGTCACAGTATAGGACGCCCGAAATCATCGCGCCGTCACGAGCACCGAGCTCCCGCGAAGAGGGTGAATATGCTGGCTTCTATACATTTCTGATATCCATCATTAGCCTCAGCGGTGGTGAGCTGAGTGACATGAAGCTCAGGCGTATTCTCACACGTGTGAACGCCTCTCAGAACCTGCCCATGGACAAAACTGACAATGTCCTTGTCAAGCTTGTACGGCAGGGCTATCTCGACAAGGTTGTCGAGAAGTCGGATCATGGTGAGGAAGATACCGTGACATGGTGTGTGGGCTCAAGAGGCAGGGTCGAGGTTCCGCCGGAGAGCGTTGCTGGTTTTATCAGAACGGTCTGGGGGGGAGAGAAACCAGATGACCTCGAGAAGAAGATTAGTAGGAGTCTTGGACTGCCGCAGCCAGATGACGATGCAGGTGGGGCATAACTATGCAGGTGTACAACTAGGATTCTTGTTTGTTCTTACATCAGCATCGCAATTTCTGCGATTAGCGACATCATGTTTGGCGTTTGGAAGGGACTTTCTGGACGGCGTTGCAGAAAAACCGAGACACAATGGTTGGGGTGTTATATTTATACCCGCCAGAGAAACTGGCTGCTATCTTAGGACGAAGCTGTCCCCATAGTGATTACTTCTGATCTTCTATCGTACTTCTTCCATGTGTGAAACTCGTGATTTCTTTATCGAGCCGAACACAAACGCAAGCTACCTTGCCGTTGAGGTGCCCGTACGTTCTTCATCCAGAGTAGCGGCTCCTCGTATGCTGCCCAAAGTAGTTGAACAGGGCAACGTAATCCGACTGGCACAGCAGTAAATATATGTACTGGCTACGTGTGCCTGTCGTGTAGCTCGGCACAGTATTTAGCGGAAAAGACCAACTTTTTCGTAGTAATTAATGGTAGCTAAGCAAGCCGTTGAGTATGACTTGGGTACCTCGCATCATAGAAATGCATCTTCCATCACGAAGGGGTCTCCTCATTCTTGCGCCCGCGGCGTCGGCGGCGCCATGTACATCTCCTGGTCCTCGCGGGGCGGCGGCGGACCACAGGGCTGGACCATCTTGCGGAGGAGCTGGGCGCGCAGCTTGGCCGAGGGCTCGTTGAGCGCCAGGCTCATGTAGGCGAGCTGCGAGGGGTGGCCGACGATGGAGCTGTACGTGTCGCGCGCGATGTTGGTCCGCCACTCCCACGACGTCGTGTCCGGGTGGCCTGTACCGACGTACTTGGCCTGCAGGCGCTCCAGCTCTTGCTGGGTGCGAAGTTTATCGGCCTAGAGCGGATGGGAGACATGTTTGGTTAGTTTACGATGCGACAAGACGAATCAAAGGTTGCCTGAGGGTTGCTGGGCATAGTGATGGAGAGGTATCGCGAAACGCTTGGGATGAGAGCAGGGACACTTACCATCTTGTATGCAGGATGTCGGACGTTGTGATGTCCTGGATGCGACACAGACTGAGAGTCGATGGTTCGTTCTTCCTTGTTGCCGTTGCTCCTTGCGATAACGTTGCTGTGGCTAGAGGTCATGTGGCGCAAGCTTGGACCCTATCCCATCCCAACCTTCTTAGCAGACCAAACTACCCGGTCTCAAGACAACCGCATTCAATTGATATCCATCCCGAATCAGTAAATTATAAACACGTTCATTTCTCAATTAGTACTCTTACTTTCAACTTATTACTTCTCAAATACCGTCCTCAAGTGTTGTTCTTGTTGAACATTGGCTGGCTTCAGAGTCCTCCGGAGCTGGCAAGTTTATCGAGCAACAGGGTCTACTGAAGGTCGACACTGCAACCACTCTGTCCGGGCTATATCGCTCATAAAGGGTTGAGATTTATATTCAATTGAGTCTACCATACTCCGCATCAGTATGTTGGAGCCATGGGACGAGGTTCTCACCCAGGAGAAGGAGAGGCAATCATGTGCAGAAGATGTTACGGCAATACAAAAAGCTTGTGTGGCGGACCATAACAATCTACATGTCGCTGAATGCACCGAGTGTTGGCCGAGGCTCCTGAACCGGATGCGCGATCGATATCTTAACTCGGCCACAAAGGAATGGTTCTCGGGCAGGCGCTTATTCCTCCAGGATCTCGACACTCTGTTCACACAAGCCCATGAGTACAAAACAGACCTCAAGACCATTGAGCAGAGGATATCTGATGAGAAGCGAGAATGGTTTCGTGATAAGTCCAAGAATCTGGGCTTCCAATCGGCCGTGTCACCAGCTGAGGCCAAGTCTCTGCAACACAAGCTGAACGACCGCAGCATACCAGTCGAGGAGCTGGTTCCTGAGTTCAGAAGTGCCCTAGGCGAGGATGTGAGCGGTGACCAGAAACCCCTTGATGATCTGCTGGAACGATTGAAAACTTCCAAGTCTCCTCAAATGAGAGCTGAGGCATATGTTGATATCTTCTTTCAGCCTGGGAACGACACAGAGGGTGTTGCCAAATCGCAGAAGTATATTGAGATGATTCGAAATGGTACACCCATCGCGGACGTTATCCATATAATGCTTCGCGATCGCCAGGCCAGCAAAGGGAATCAGGAGCAGAAACAGGCTCTCCAGAAGAAATTAGAGGAACTCCGTAGAGCCAAAGCGGCTCACGAGGTGGATAAGGCGAAAAAGGCGAAACTCAAGCAAGAAGCCTTGAGCGCTGCTGCAGTCGAAGATGTCGCGGAAGTATGTCAAGCCTGTTCGCAGACGATTCCTGGCGACTACGCTTCATGTCCACTATGTGACGTGCTTGCGGATACCTACAAAATTCGAAAGCAATCAACATTCTTCTGCCCAGCCGAAGAGTGTAGCGTAAAAGGACAAGTACGTACCTACCCCCTCGTAGTTTTCTGCCTACTCACAAGATGGACAGGAAGCACACTGGAACGAGGCACACGAGTGCGCCTCGGGAGATTACTGCACAGACCTACAAAAGGAAGATGTGGACATGGATGGAGATAGCCGTATCACTGTTCTGTGTCGAGAATGCGTCGAGGCTTTTAAGGTTGAGTCAGTCTTCTGTTCTCCTCAGTGCTATAACGACAACTTCCAAAGACACCGCGAAGGGGTCCACCTGTCCGAGTGGGCCAAGATTGGTGAAATCGCCGATGACGATGACGACCTTGAGTATCTGCCCGGCGACGAGTCGAAATATCGAGCCAAGAAGATCGAGAAACACTATCTAGTCTTCGAGGATGTTTTAGCAGACCTGGTGAAAAGGGCCACAGCACCGTAGGATTGGCTGGTGGCCCAATACCAAACGTAAAGCGAAACTCTGGAGGATGGAGAGGCGAAGGGTTGGTTTCTCGGTAATTTCGGTTGAAAGGCAGGGGGCCTTTGCTGTCAGAAGTATTGTCTGGTATTGCGGGAATTGGGCCTGATTGCCAGCGAAGGTTCACCAGCGACCCTCGCTTTCCCATATCACTACTGGGACGAAACCCTTTGGGGTAGTTGAAGTGAAGCACCGCTCGGTTCCCTATAACATGTTAGAAGAGTGAGTATATAATAATATACTCTGAGCGCTACAGGCCCTGTTACGGAGCGGCATTGCATTTGCAATCTTCAGATCAAGTTCAAGAGGTTAGACCCGAAGGTTTACACAGTCACGAGTTAATTCCAATACAGGCATGGCTAGGGGCAAGATCATTGGAGCTCTCTATGAGTGTCTGCCAAGGCTGAGGAGTTCAAGTCGAACCTGCGGTTTGCTTGTCAGGAGCATGATCAAGTGGACAGCCTAGGGTTGGAGGAGCCAGTGTGTCGTGGTCCAAACAACATGCTTACAGCCTCGAATATAGAAGTACGTATATAGTCATCAATATACATCTGTGCAACACCTTTCTGGTTTATCCCGAGAAGCTCGGAGGTATTGTGTGTTATAAGCGCTGTGAGATGGACAGCTCGGTGTATAGCCGCTTATCCCCGGAGTCTTGGCAATGACGAGCGGCGACCGAACGTTGGTAGCCGACGCTAAGATTTTTAGGTACTGGAGTAGGTACCGAAATCGATGTTATCAATCGCCAACGGAATTTGCCATCAGGTGTAATTGACGGCAGCATTTTGCATCATTCCCCCCAATCCCAATTCCGACATAGCTTCAGCGCATAGACGTCGAGAGCCGGTCTGTTGATTTGGAAACCACATCACGCTTCCTCGTCTCCTCTCCCCGAATAAACTTAAGCCTACGAGTTGCCAGCGACGATGGCGACCAACGGCCCCATCGTTTCCGCCTTGAAGGGCGACCTCCCACAGCAAGCTCGGTCATTAGTAAGTAGCAGTGCAGTGCAGTGGTGGCCCCCTCTACAGCAGCGCCCTCATTTCACATCACCGTATTGGTTGCTGGCAGGCTTTGCGCCGCCAAGGGTGCCTGCTCCACGACGCTTGATGCCCTCATAAACCAATATCTCCTGCTAACTACGGTCGCCCCGCAAACAGTACCGATCATTATTACGACAAGGCCGCCAGTTCCAGGCCTACAACTTCCGCGAGTACGCCCGCCGTCGGACCGTCGATGCGTTCCACGAGAACAAGAATGTGTCGGACCCGCGTGAGGTGCAAGAGCTGATGCAGAAGGGCTTGAAGGAGCTACAGATGCTGAAGGTAGGTCTTGCCCCCTTCGTTACTTCTTCTGCCGGGCTCGGTCTCTCTGGTCCGAGACAATGTGGTTGCGATATACGACAGCAAGGCGGAAATCGCGCGTCTTGGGGAGGCGTGCCCGAGGGGCAAAATCCTGCTCTATGCAACGCCAGGAAGTCTTGTCGCGAGCCGGAGTGTGATATAAAATAAGCAGTAAACCAGAGTTTGGGAAACTGGCTAACTCGAAATCATGCAGCGTCAAACGGTCGTCAGTCAGTTCTTCCAATTTGACCGGTTAGTAGTCGAAGGTGGCATCTCGGTAAGTTGCAAATCATCATACTTCCGCAAAATCGACCACACTCTAATACGGTATTGGCAGGGCAAGCAACATGGCAAGTCAGGCGACATTGCGCGGACAAAGGAGCAAGGGTGCGTATTAATATCCAACCTGCATACCCTAACTGGACCGAAAGAGCCCTGAAAACTAACGAAAATTTTGCAGCTGGACTTGAGAGCCCGCCATGAACCTACAGCTGCGAAGATATGCTCTTCACGTTTGCAGGGTGTACTAAAAGGGTGTACGATAGGGGGCCGGCAACAAAGCGGTGGCGTGGGAGCCAGCAAGTCCTACAGACCAAAGCATTTCTTGCAGAGGGTTTCCACGAATTACATCGCTGCTCAACATAGAATCTTTGTCCTGGCCCGCTCCGGTTTTTTCGGTAGGCTTAGGGTCCATAGAGGCGTTGTTACGCTGAAAAAGCATGGCAATGATATCCAAGAATCCCAGGCTCAAAGCCATTCGGTCACCAAAGCCTGCCCATGTGTCTGTTTTGTTACTGCTTGCATGGAAATGTGAATATGTGCGATGTGGCTCAAATTAGCCGTTTGGTCCACGTAAGTTGTGTCCGACAGCTGCTCCCAATGAAAGCCAGAACTACGAACATCAGGCAACTCTCCTAATGCGAAACCTTGCCTTTTTCGTCCTTTCCTTGCACGTGAAGAGAATATACCGCTACTCATCCTCATTGCTTGCCTGTTAGCACCAGTTTAGCACGCCATTTTATGAAGTAAGAAGCAGACGAGATCTCCTGCGCTTTGTGCTGAACTTTTGCTCAGTGCTTTGCTATAAAGAGACAGCACTGCCGAAAGGACCTCCCTTGGCAAGATCGAGTGCCTTTTTGACCCAAATGATCAGTTTGTAGGTAAAGGCGGCCTTTCCAGAGTCTAAATCTAGTAAGTCTGTGTCAGGATCCCCAGACATCGAAGTAAGAATGTCGCTGAGAATATAAAAGGGGGTTGGACAGGAAGTTTGTCGGTAAAGGGGTAGGATTTCCCTGTGCCACGTTGTGTATAAAAAACTTCACAGTTACTATTAGTAAAGTCTGTGTTAATTGCCAAGACTTGTATAAAGTGATTAGATATAATAAAATAGTAATTCGAAAAATGCTTGCTTGTCTTTCAGCTACACCGTACAGCCTAACCCTAGTTTTACTTCCGTAAGCCAAGCTATATCCCGTAGCCTTCTGGATCCTATCTGTATTACCAACAATTTCGTTTCACAGTGATATCACTACAACGCGCCTGTTCCCGTAGTGGAAGAACGTGCCTGACCAGGTTCCAGACGTCGAGAAATTATACAAAACCACAAATATATATGGGCAATTTTGGACTTTAGATGTTTTCGTGATGTGTTGGGAATTGATGATATTTTTTTTTTATTCTGTGCACCACGGTACTCTTGGAAAAGGGGATGAGGTAAAATATAAGCGATTCGTTCTTCTCGTGTCACCAACATAGAGGTTCGGGGATTTGTTCATTCTTCACGATCTTGATTGTAGGAGCGAGAAGTGTTTGGCGCGGATGCACATCTACGCCACGCCGCAACGGACCTGCCTCCTACGGTCCTGATCACTTGCGCGTTTGGTTCTGTTCTAATCATCATCATAATAAAACCCTCTTTCCTGCCTTCCTTCCTGCCTGCTTCCTGATTATTCGACCAGCGTCTCGAGATCTTCCCTCGTGAATCCGAACAGGTAGAGCAGGTCCATCAGACTCTCACCGTTGAGCCGGGCGCAGGCCTCCATCTGCACGCGCGGCTTCGCGTTCCAGGCCACGCCGAGCCCGGCCGCGTCCATCATGAGGAGGTCGTTGGCGCCGTCGCCGACGGCCACGACCTGGCTCAGGGCGATGCCCTCCTTCTCGGCAATTTCCAGCAGCAGCTCACGCTTGCGCTCCTTGCCCACGATACGTCCTTTCACCTCGCCTGTGAAGCGGCCGGCGTCGTCGAGCTCAACCTCGTTGGCGTGTGCGTAGTCGATGCCCAGCTCCTGGGCCAGCCAGCTGGTCAGGGGCAGGAAGCCGCCCGACAGGACCGCCGTCTTGACGCCCAGGCGCTTGAGCGCCTTGATCAGGTCGGGGACGCCCGTCGTGACGTCGAGTATGGGACGCAGCTGCTCGAAGAGGCTTACGGGCAGGCCCTTGAGGAGCTGCACACGCTCCTTGAAGGCGGCGTCGAACTCTAGCTCGCCCAACATGGCGCGGTGCGTAATGTCGGCGACCTGCTGGGCCAGATCCGGCGGGTCTTTCAAGGTCGCGGCGAGCAGGTCGATGACTTCTTGGGTGATCAGGGTACTGTCCATATCAAAGACGACCAGTCGTGGGTGCCGCCTCCAGAGGGAGCCCCTCTGCAGTGCGACGTCAATGTTCCATTCGCGCTCGAAACGGTAGATGAGCTCGTGCTTGCGCAGGTCGGCCAGAGACAGGGAAATCTTCGGCAGGGCCGGGCGAGAGTGTCAGCTCCACCACCAGCGGATGATCCGGGTCATCCAGACACCTGTGCGACGAGGTTATCTCGGTCGATCCCGGAGGCAGGGGGAAGGTGGACATCAAGTGCAGGAAGGAGGTGATGCACATGGGCGAGATGTAGGAGCCGTAGAGGTGGTCGAGGGGCTCGGGCTCGTTGGCGGCGCGGGGCTCGAGGGGGAAGTCGTCGAAGTTGGTGGTCGGGGCCATGTTGGCGGGGAGGTCCGAGTCAGACTTGGGCAGGCGCGGCGAGGGCAGGTTGTCGTTGCTGGCCGAGGCCCGGCTGCTGGCGAGGGGCGTCGACTTCTTGTTGGCCTTGTACATGAGCGTCGCGATCAGCTTGCTCGTCTTCTGGCCGCGCGGTGCGGCGCAATTGGGGTGCGTGAAGTCATGGCTGCCGCCGTCCACTATGCGGGGCGGATCTTCTTTGGACGGCACGCCATTGAAGGGACTGAAGCTCTTGGCCGGCGATATCCTCGCGGACTGCAGGTCCTCGACGACGGTGTCGATGCCGAAGTGGCCCTCGGGCTTGGTCGCAGGCCCACGGTATTGCTGGTGCTCTTGCAGATAGGAGCTGCTGCGCATGCCGCCCAGTTGCGGTCGCGCCGCCGGAGGCTGTCTGTGAGCCGTGGCGGGGTTGCCTTCAGCCATGATTGCGAATTGACTTTTTGGGAGCCGTAGGAAAAGAAAGACCCCTAACTTTGAGAAGAAAGGTTTGGTTGGGGAAGAAGGCGGGGCGAGGGGCGACGATAATGTTTGTTAGATATATTTAGGATAAGTATATATTCAAGTATTGGAAATTCTTTTTTTTTCTTTACACGGAAATGTCTGCAGTCCTCCCCGATGGCTTTTCGAGGATCGATCAATTGGTGTTGTGACAGCTGACTCTGACTGGAGAATCGAGAGCCAGCAGAGGAGTGTTTGTCCCGCTGACCGTAGCGAAGGATGGGCCCAACCACGATGCCCATTGCGCAACCCACGGCTAGGCCGACGGGGCGGTTGCTTGCATCAACTCAACGTGGGTTGGGCCGGCCCGTTGGCTGTTTCGCGACAATGCGACCTACTCACCTACCACTGCTAGACGAGACGGCGTTCTTCTTAGTCGCTAGGTACAGCACAGCACAGCACATGCCAAAGAGACATCTGCCTGACAAGTCACTCATTTCGGACTTTCAGGACACTGCTGGCTTTTAAACTTGCCGATTACGAGCCCAACGAAAAAAGCCTTGCGTTAGAATGCATCCAAGACATTGTATCATTGCGCATGGCAGAATTGCTACCATAGGCTGGCTCTGACCGTCGGCGACTTACCTATCCAGGCCGGCCCCATCGCCATCCTCTGCCAATACCCCGCCAAAGTGCCTTGAACTACTCGGTCCGTTCAGGAACGACGGGGAACTTGTCGTACGACAAAAGTCATCCTGGCGTCACGGGTCGCAAAGAACTTCAGGGTGATCGGCAGGGACTCCGGCTCCTAAGGCACGAAGGGCACAAAGCTCGCAAGGGCACTCGCATTGCCCTGTCCAAATATAGCGCGCTACCAAGTAGTATGCCTTGTTCCTCGTCCTGCCCTGCCCTGTTTCGGCCAGGTCGGGCCTTAGGGCCAGTGCCGCTTTTACCTGGGCTCGCTCGGCTTACTTACATCGCCCAATTATACACATCCGAATGTTATGCAGACAAAACGGACTGGGAAACAGGAAACGAGCACGTCAATCTACACCCTCCGGACTGCACATGTCCTCGTGGGCTGCCGAGTTCTACCTCTACCCTATCCGTTCTCTTCCTTCTCATTGCGACCACACCACTGCTGGATGATTTTTATTATTATTTTGTCTTTTTTCTCAGGCACGCACCACCTCGGTCGCACGTTGGCGGCCCAATGATCCCGGCCACAGAGCCCGCCAGTGAGATTTCGCCAACTGTGACTTCCGGAAGGCCAAATACCGCCGAGGAAACAGCGATGACCATGTAGCAGTTGACTGCTTTCTCCTACCCCATCGTCAGAGCAGAAGCTATTCACAATTGCCAAGATGGGCTGTTTGCCGTTTGGGTTGCCGATGCCACCGAAAGCGCTGGAGGACGTGAAGACACCGCTGGCCTCATCATCGTTGAAATAAATACTTGGTTGTGTCTGACGTTGCACTGGCATAGATGACTGCGACCTTGTGCAACTCGGGATGAAGAGCGTGCCGGATGGTATTCAGCGTTTTGGGACACTTCAGAACAAGCTACCGCAAGATGTAAGGAGACGACGGTGTGAGCTACATAAGGCGGCTCAGAAGTCAATCTCATACTGAGCTCCAAGTCAACATCGTATTGAGGTAGGAAAAGGTGAAAAGAACACTGTGCGGGGAGTTAAATTACTGATATGCGTGCCATGACTGCCTATTGACAGCACTTTGACTGAAGACAGATCCATGGTTATAGCCAAGTTCAACTACAGATCAATACCGATGGATTCAATACAAAAGAATGTCGGTTAAGGGAAATTCGCCGTTTGCAAGGAGCGATATAGGACTTGACATGAACAACTTTGAGCTTGGTGAGAAATAGAGGTAGCTCGTATATCTCGTTTTGCGTAAGGTTATGTAAAGCTGAGCATTAGTTTGCTCGGCTGCCTCATCTATACGTCTTCCTTTCATGGCTTGTATAGAAGATGGCCTTAAATGACGGTTGTTCAAATAGCCTCTCCCTGGGTCATCGGCGCATCCGGACCTCAACGTTCCAATCCAGCGATGACGCTCCGCGAGTTCGCATTCCCTACGCCAGGGCCCCTTTTGAGCCATTTCCCATCGAGCCACACGTCTCACACGAATTCCATGCCAAGCGACGCGACTACCATGGCTACAGTTGGAAGGGATCTTAGAAAAGTACCGCTCGAAAGAGATGCTTTTGCCACTACCGTATAGGGGGAAGCTGCCCGGCTTGGGGATCGTAGCCGCCACTCCCGGTATCCCTATGCGAAGGACGGGTCAGTGAGACGGAGGCGCCAACACGAAGCCCTGAAGTGGCGGCGTGCAGAGCGCCGCGACATCTAGGTCTTGCAGGAAATCTTGATGGACTCCCCTGGCCGAGGCAAGCTCATCGCGTATTCTTCGTAGAAGAGATGACTCACAGACCGTCTCGATCAGCTTGAGTTGCTGTTGGAATAGAGTTCACGTCGAGTACGATACAAGCAAAGTCCCGATCGGTGGATTGCCATTAAAGTGAAGCAAGTGGTTCACCTACATCCAAATCGACCCAAGCTGCAAATGCCCCCGGCCTTTCAAGTTCATAATATGCTTTTCGAGATATTGTGTCCTAATTCTAGTCAACCTGTTGCCAAAGATGGTCTCCCAGTAGGGACGGTCTCGAGGTACAGACGACCAGTCCGTTTTGGCCCGGGCATCAGTCAGCCATCGCTTGGTTGTTGGTAGGCATTGGTCATTGGCTTTCCATATCTTGTGATAGGCAAACGGAGGCGCGTCTGAAAAGAGGCTTATGAGTCCAATACTGGACTCCTAAAATTCCTTCCGCAAGCAAGATCTGGGGCCCGGCAGGCGTCAGGTCAGCGTAAATGCCATGAACAATTCATTCAGAGCCCACTGCTCGGTGAACTCCTTTCGAAGATGCAGTCGTAACGCACTGATTAAACTCTCGGTCGGACTAAAAACTACGCTGTCACTAACGGAATCCTCTCCGGATATGATATACGGAGTTGCCTCCAGATACGCCTCAGCGGGTACGGGGCTTATCGGAACCGCGAACGTGCCCGAGTGTCGTCCCTTCGCTTGTCGGCCGATAGCCCCTTCGCCAACAGCGCCACGTGGAGCCGCATAAAGTCGAACACAAGGTTATTTGAGCTGCGCAAGAGGGTCTAGACATTATCCGCCTCAGTGACCAGGTACATGTGTGTGCAGAGATTCAGCGAGGGCCTCGACAGAAACACCGGCAGATGTTATCCGCCTACCGAAAGCCAGCCATGCTAACTATAATTAGCACATGCCCTTACAGAGAAACATACATGGCATACTCGTAAAATTGACAGGTTGTTATGAAGAAGGTTCCAATAGATACCAGGACAGTGATCAGCAGCACGTATCTGATATATTCTACATCGCACTGGCTAGACAGGCGTAGATTAGATCCATGATGCTCTATGTGGTGGCACAAGAAAAAAAAAAAAAAAAAAAAACACTAGATTAAGGATATAAACTGAGGCCCTGGGAGGATTCTACTTGTTATTTGTGAGAAGTCTCACATTCCCACCACTATAAACCATAGTGCATCCATCTTCGGCTCCTAATAGACAATAGAGTTCGAAGGGCTATGTTACATAGGAGACTGCCAAAGTAACCTTATGATCATGCTTATAGGGCTTCAGGCTAAGCTCGAATATCTTTCCCGTAGCGCAAGAGCCGGTATCAAAGCGACGGATATAGAACCATCGCGGTTGGCTTTCACTGGGTGATCGCCTGGTGATCTCGTGGCTCTTTGGTCCTAGGGGTAAGATACCTCATGAACCTTGGTATGGTTAGGGGTCAGTGTTTGTTAGTTCGGTTAGTTAACACTTCACACTAGATGCGCTTGAGATAGTTGGGTCAATGAATTCTGACGCGGGAGACGATATCGTCACTATCATTTCGGAGCGACTCGTTCAAGGCAGACGATTGAATCCAAGCAGTCGTCCGCCGGAGACATCTGATACAAGGCGGCAAGACGAAACCAAATTACCTACCTAGTCAGGGAGCTAAACAAGAGAACGAAGGCGAGGCTCTTGACTGGAGAGAGTTGCTCCGCGCCGTCGCTACGATCAGAGTGGGAAAGGTAAGACTGGGGGCCAAGCTGGCTGTGAAGAGTCAATGCGCACTATAGCCACCGCTAATACTAAGATGCCGCGCATCAATCAGCAGAAGATGTATTATGTTGCTATCTATACGCTATCACACTCGATTATTGTCTATCATTTCATTCATCGCATATACTGCCTGGTTCAAGCGGTGGTATAGTAATGGAAGTGGCCGAAAGAAAGGGGGATTAGGGCAAGAAACAAAGTGACCGCAGAGGGAATCGAACCCTCTCGCCTTTAAGTATACCAATAAGAATGCCACCGCTAGGCTACACCAGCCCGGCCAAGGGAAATCTACCAAGCTAGTTTATAAGCCCGTTAACAAGGAGAGGGATATTTGCTCTCGAAGGGGTGAGCAAGTATATTCAAGGTTTGGTGGTGAAAAGGGAAGTCGGATCCAGGTTCAAGCGCTCCCTAAAATCAGGCCCACCGACTTCAAGGCTATTTCTATGATAATAGATATGGTATATGGCGATGGCATCCTAAAAGAAAACATGTACTCGTGGTCGAAAGGTCAACTTATCGGGCAGTGAATGCTGTAGCTGTCGGCGTTAACCAGGTGAGAAAAGGGTTGGCGCCACGATCAACTGGGCAACCGATGGATCATTCGCAGCCATCAACGTTCTGAAATGGTAGCCCCTGCGGGTAGTTGATCAAAACGAGACATGTCTTATCAGGGGAGGAGTCGCCATAGGGCTTGCAGCAGTTGTCCTCAGCCTTTGGGGCCGCCAAGTCTGTTGGTCTCGCTGAAGCAGACAACTCCATGCACGACCGGAGGAGGAGGCATAGCCACCTGCCACTCAAAAGGCCCCAGGTTGAATGAATTGTGCTATGTTCACCTCTCCGGATCATGGACGCCTTAAATACTGAGCTGGGCCCTCAATGGAGCGAGGAGGCCGGGTCACCGCTGGCCGCTGAGATATATCCATGATTCCGGTGGATGAAATAGTCGCGTCCAAGCCCATGGATGCTCTTGGCATCGATTCGCCTGTTCCCATTGAGCATCGCAACATGCTGGCGTTGCAGGCGGGCGGTGATGTGTCAATATCTGATATCAAGCTGAGGTTCTCTCCTCGACTTTGCCGGAATTAAAAGTGTAGCTCCTTCTCCAATAAGGGAAGTAGGAAGATGAGTTGGGATGCGATATTGTAAGTCCCGGAATGTCGTTATCTGATTGGAGCAGGGAATGGGCGGGTCACATGAGGGAAGAATTTAGAACGGAGGGGAAGCGGGCGAGCTGCGACTTGCCGCCAATCACATAGCCTGGCATCCACAAGTTGTGGACCGCAGTTCAACCTCATCGTCAATCTGGGGAGGTGAAACGATAATATAACGACGAAGCGACCATCCCAAACCTTAAGTGAGAGATCTGATGCGACGAATCACCAGCTTGCAGTCGAACGGGCCTATTCCCTGATCTTCGGGCCGCTCCGTGGCAGTTCCCGAGTAGTTACTTGCATCATGACAATGTCATACTATCACTTCTGGGCAAAAAGGTAAGACAAGCACTAGATAAGTCAAGTTATAGTGTTTATGTTTGTTTATTCTTTATTCTTTCTTTAAGGTCAAGTTCTATCTATAGCAAGCTTTCTGTTAACTTGGTGCTAGATGCTGGCTCGCTACTCCCTATCCGCCGCCAAACCAACCATATGGCACAGCCCATCCGAAATGGGAAAAGGGGCCTCGCGACGATGCCAATGGTCTAACAAACATGACTGAAAAAAGACGAACTCCTCCGCTTGCCTAATTGATCGCCTGTCCCGAAACTCCGCTCTGGGGAATGGATATCCCAACGCCTGAAAATGCTGCAGCAAATGTTCCCAAAGAAAGAAAAAGTCCCTTCCTGGGTCTGAAATCATGTATGTCGTGAAATGGCATTTCACCTCTCGTGTCCGACCCTTACTTCATTGGAGGACGAGGAAGTGATAGTGGAGGTGGAGGTACATATTTAGGCGGCGGCCTCGACACGTTGCTCGATCTCCACCTTTTGCAGGGCCGCTGCGAGCTGCTCCTGCTCCTTGCGTTGCGACTCCTCGAGGAACTGGGCGTAGCGAGACTTCTTGTTGTGGATGCCGCACTCGGTCTTGGCCTGGCCCTTCCAGCGGCCGGCGCGCTCGTCCTCGCCCTCCTTGACGGGACTGGTCGAGTGCCAGTCACCGACGGACTTGTATCCCTGGTCCAAGAGGACGTTGTAAGGAACGTTGTGCTCGGCGATGTAGTTTCGGACCTGGGCAAAGGACCAGTCGACCAAGGGGTTGATCTTAACGATGCCCGTCTCCTCGTCGACCTCGAGCACGGGGATCTTATCACGCTGTCCACCCTGGGACCGACGGCGGCCTGTGAGTTCTGCGGCGACGCCCAGCTCGGCGTAGGCACGCTGCTGGGGCTCCACCTTGGCGATCCAGTCGTACAGCTCGGCGGCGGTATCGTACAGCTTCTCGCCGTAGCGCTCCTCGAACTCGGCGGCGGTCTCGGCACCAGAGGGCTTGTACACGTGCAGGTTGACGTTAGGGTAGCGGGCACGCACGCGGTCCACGAGGTCGTAGGTCTCGTTGAAGTGGTAGAGGGTGTCGAGGAAGATGAGGTCGACAGAGGGGGCTTCCGGGTCCTCGGACTGGATCTTGGAGAGCACGTCGATGGCTACGAGACCTGACAGACCGAAGGCGGTGGACTGGTACAGGTTGGGGAAGAGGACCTTCACGAAGCGGAGTCGGTCCTGTACCGACATACGCTCGAGCTGCTGGTTGAGGTGGCGAATGTGTGGCTTGGTCAAGCTGATCAAGGGCAGGTTGGTGGTAGAACCGGAGGCGGAGGAGGCTCCCGACGCATAGCCTGATTCGAGGTCTGTGGCGGGTGGTGACTTGGTGTCTACGACAGGCCTGGCGGCCGGGGAAGACGTGAAGGACGACATCTGTGCGGATGCCATTGTGGAATGCGTGGATGGGGTGTTGTGAGACTGGAAGAACGACACTTGTTGAAAATCGCCTTTTACTGTTCCTTCGAGAATATTCAATGTGTGTGTGAAGGGGCACACGAGTTCTTTATAACGGGAGCTAGTAACAGTTGGCAGCGGGATGATAGTTGCTTATGAAAGCCTTGGATGACGACAGAGCAAGAGCAGTGTCGCGTGAGGAGAGATGGATATAGGGTTCCTTGCTGGGGTATAAGTCTGGGGAAGACGGACAAGAGTATGGGAAAGGAAGGAAGAAGAGAAGATATGTGCTCGGGGAAGAAGACGTTCGACTTTCTACTCGGGGACTACTGCTCCAGTTGCCTACCTGTGGTTCCTGGTTGGTGGTTTGGTTTGTAATTCCACATAGACTGGAGGGGACGGGATGGGACTTACACCAGCCGCCCACTGGGTGGCATTAGTAATTGCGTGCTGGGAGGAATAATGCGGGCCCTTTCTTGTGACTCCAGAAGCAAAGGGAAAAATTTGGACATTGCTATTGATTGCCCACTACTGGCGCATTGGGGGTGAGAATTGCGTGATTGCGTGATTGCTCCTATTGCTGGCCGGGAAGCGAACTCTACAGTGTACGCCGAGTGCCTATGATGCTGCTTACCAACCTAGTAGCGCCCCTGTCGAAGATCAGATCTTTGGGCTTTGCAGTGTTGGAATCGATCACGACATCCGCGCTAGACCGTTTGCGGCCCAGGGCTCTGTCGCTGATTGGCCGTTTAGGGGCAAGCCCGGTTCGGTTTTTTTTTTAAGGCAAAAGCTGAAGAAGTACCGAAACCTTGCGTTCTGGGCCTGCAACACCCGCTTGCGGTTTCAGGACCGTCGGGATACATGTACACAATACAACTCGAAGGGTAAGAAAACGGCATGGGATTTTATTCTCCTCGGGCCAAAAGAATAGGCAATTAATTAACCTTGGGATGTAGGTTGGGTAGGGGAATTCCCACAAGTCTCAAACGTCAGACTTTTGCCTCGTCGAGACCCACTGGTCCTTCCCCTATGGGCATGATTCCATAAGCTGGCCATATATCGTACTTACAGAACACGCATTGCAATTCCAGGGGAGGATAACGCTGGGGCGCTCTTGGTGTCTGTAGATCACAAATCACACCATCATCGACCTCGATGATCAAAGAAAGGCAGTAAGTATCATACCCATGCAGAAGGCGTCAGACCGACCAGCTCTCTCAATATGGATGGTTGATGGACGGTAGACGGCACGATACTGGGTCGGATGGCCGAGGCGCCCATGGCCAGCGCGCCCAAGCGAACACCGAACCCCCTGGGACAAGTTTCTTCTCTGCGATGGGGCAGGCTTGCAAGCACGCCATCACACCTTTGCATGGGCTCATCATGCAACCCGAGGCTTGTTGCCTGTTACTGGTGAGCTCAACTTGATTTAAAAAGAGTATGCAACCCCATGAGTCGGGATAGATGGGATGCACGAGTGAACTCTCTGCTTCCTGCTACAGTGGGTGGGAGACAGATAAGACAATGGCACCTCATGCGACTCGTCCGGTCTTTCCCTCTCCGCGATGCCTCATTGCGGCTTGCTGGGCGGGTTCAAGTCGAACCGGCTATGGCTCGTCACGCTCTGTTACCGCAGAGAGAGTGTGTGTGTGTGTCTGGGCAGCCCGGCAGAGGGTCGTCATTATTATGCAACTGCACTTGTGCCAATCATTGAGTGCGTTGACGTGCTCAAAGGCGTGCTCCTTGTTGCAATGTCAGCAACGTGCGTAAGACTGATAAGCAGCGCTCCAAGGTAATAACAACAGTGTGTGAGTACATCGCCGTGCGTACGCAGATAGAATGGGATAGTCGGTCGGTCACACACACACACACACATACACACAAGGGGATGATGGCTCAACTGCAGGGGCGTGGACCAAGTGCAAAGGTGCAGTGGCAGGGCAGGAAGGCCCGAACAATCACGCCTTCCTTTGTGACGATGGCGTGCTCGAGAAGACGATGATACTAAAAAAGAAAGAGGGGACGTTTGCAAACTGGCAGAGCCATAGCCAGAGCCGGACGAGCCGCCGGTTCGATGTCGTGCTTTTTGGGTTGAATTCGAGCTTACAGCCGTTGTTGTGAGGCTGACCCTGCACCGATAGCCAGGTTTTGCCGCCCCCGACAGCCTAACCTTTAAGCCGCATCTTGATCGCAGGTCGCTACCCGAGTCCCGACTGCCCGACATCCGCCCCTCCCTGCTGCTTGGCTAGCTCCCCGGATAGATAGATCGCCAATACATTTTGGATATGCAGCCAACATCCATTTCAGGGGTCTCTCATTCTTGCGTCTGGTACAATTACCAGTCTGCGCCGCGCAGTAGCATCAAGCTTATATAATCAAAAGCTCCCCTTATTCTGATGACCGAGCGATAGGGAATTTGCTGTCTGTTGCATCTTCTTAATCCACAACTTTTTTCTGTGCTCTCCAAACAACCGAATATTTGTGGTCTTTTGAGACGTACGATATCAGCCGACGACATGGCGAATGTTGCATCCGGGGTCCTACTCCGCGTTTGGCGTACGAATCTCCATGACAACTGACACCTTCGATGCCACCACAATTTCCTATACTCGTCGTTCGTACAAGAAGAGGTCATTTCTTTGGGAATCATGATTGCCTCTAATGAGTCTTTCCGTTACCGTCAGGCTAGCCAGCTGCCACTCATTACACTTGTGACGCCGCTGACGGAGCGGGTACCCGGTCTACCGCTGACTGACGTCTGCATCAGTAGACATGCATTGGAATCAATAAGAGCAAAAACTCGGCCTGCTCGATTTCCACAAAGGGACAAGAAGGAAATCCACCAATGCATAACCATCCTCATCGGCCGAGACGGAGGTCAGATGATACAAAAAGCGGAAATGACATGCATACAACCCACGGCTGCGTCAGACGTGTCGGAACACCAGACGAGATGGCAATGCACGGGCTTCGGGGTTGACAATCTGTCTTCCTCGCATGTTCTAGAGATCATGGAGGCGTCTGGGGGCATCTGCGTGACATATGTGACACCCCGATTGCTACGCTCACATCTCCGATGGAACCGAAACTTTAAACCACACCTCCGGGCTCCGTCGTGGGCAGCTCACATCAGGTGAGAATAGTCCCATCGGGGTCGGATCAGACCGAGTCGCCCCACGCATGGCCCGAGCCGTAGGGTCAGAGCAAGGTTGAGGGATCTAGATCCCGTGTCTAAAGGGACAACCGCCCTACACGACGCTCAGGGGCATATTGACATTGGTTCTGCCTGGATACTTGAAGGACACGAAAATATATCGGAGCTTGCAATGGATGCTGCCAGTATAGCCATGCCGTACTATGCTGGAATCTGATGGTTAGCATCAGTCGATGAACACCGTTCGATGCCCTCGAATGTTCAGCTACGCACGAGGAGAGATCTACCCTCTTGATGTGCATGACCTTCGGGCGTTTTTGGGCAGATGGAAAGTCAAGACTGGCGGCACATCCTCTTCCATTGACCCTGGCATTATAATAACTGTTGGGCTGCTCAACGGTTTATGGTTTGTCTACTTAATGAGCAGTCGCAATGTAAGCTCGATGCCCCTGATTGCTGATTGCTGAAGACAAGGTATTTCATCAGGCTTTGATATATCCAGAGAACCCATGGACGGTCTCGTATGTCCACCCCTTCGACGCTTGCTGTGTACGGTGCTGTGTATGGAGGGTTCTTTCCTTGCTTCAGCAGTAGAGCTCTGAAGAACCCATCGAAATTAGATTGTCGTAATATGGCGTAGGAGATCGATCAAAATCGGATATAGGGGTAGAGTATGCTTACATAGTAGGTGGTGTGCCGTCGAGTAACCACAACTCGGGTGTGCGCGCTTCTGGCTTCGGAAATATTAAGAAAACGCAGACACTATGTCAAGAGCTTGCGTGCCGATAAGCAGATGTTGCTATCGTCTCCGACGACTAAGAAGCCGCAAAGCCTCCACCCTCCTGAAAGGTACGGTACATGCTCCTTATCTATGTTACCGAGGCAGGAATACATTAAGTTCAAGACGAACCAGAGATGGCTTATGCTTCTTGGCTGACCGCGATGCCTTTTGATCACTCCAACCCAGTCCTCTAGCTTTCCCAAGGATGTGTACACGATGACTATTGACATCTTTCCATCTGTTTCTCTTCTCTCCTTGACATGGTCTTCTCAGCACCGGCCTCGTTTCCCAATAAAAGCCTTTCCAACTACAAGCTTCGGTGGCCCTGGCCAAGCTCTGCCCCAAGTTGATCAGACACCTGTGTGTGGCGAGTTGAAGACATGTTACACTGGAAGGAGGCTTCTCAACATTTGCCTGCCTCGTCGACATCAATACGAGCAGTGGAAATCGTGGTCATGTGCTGCAAGTCATGTATTAGACATCGCGAGCCAAAGCGAATAACATCAACACAGCGGGCAGCCCGAGGGCGCCTATGGACCCCCATTTGAGGCAAGGCAATGGATTGGCATTTCGACAAATACAATTTTCATATTAACATGTGTTACATATAGAGAGGTAGATGCAATTTCACAAGGGACACTGGCAGCTTCTAATGCTCCGGTAGAGTTTATAGGATGTATATCGACCCCTATCCCCAGCAAGCACCCCCATACATGTATAGAGTGTTACCAAGGGCCAAATCTTCCGCGATGCCACGTTACCAAGCACCAATTGCGAAGCATTGAGGTTCTTATATATACATGTCTCTCCCTCGGACAGTTACTACCGACATTAAGAGGCAGCAGTCAGGTTTAGAGACTGGGTAAGGTGTTTTGAATCAAAAGGGGGGGGCTGGCATTTCTTACATCTCGGCCACATTCCACCATTGCGATTAGCATATATGACATTTTCATTATTCTTCCGTGCTGGGAATTAAGGCGAACCCCATCATTTCTTTCGCACAGAGACCATGTCACCATAGTCTCTCATGCGAATGTCTAACTTCCATCGATGGGTTGTTCTAGACCCTATGGCATACGTGTTACTTCAGCAACCTAGAACGATGACCACGCAGGATGCGTTGCCTTGCGCGGCAGTTGGAATATTATCGAACACCTTAGGGCTGCAGCAACAACCCAAAGGATGATAGTTCGTTACGAGCGTTGGCAGTATTCGCCTTGGCTATCGTGTCTGTTCCCACACTTGGCCAAGAGAAGGCGTGGACCGTTTGAGGAAGCCATTCGATTGACTTGCATAATACTCCCTGCGTAGCTAATGCACGTTTCTAGGCTAACTTGACGACAAGTGCGATTATGCATGACAAAGGCGTGGTACTCAAAAAAATATTATGTACTCCGAGTGGCCCGGCCGAGAAAGAGAGGCATCCATCAGTGAAGTTTCACGAACAAACTATGGTGAGCCCAACATGCCTGCTACGCAGCCGGGATTCGTGGAGACAGAAGAGAGCTTCGAGCACATCAGAAGAAGAAAAAAAAATCAAAAAAAATCGCATATCCAAACCACACGAAAACACACGAAAAGTTTGTCGAAAAACACCCAGAGGGGTTTCGGCCGTTTGTGCAGAGAGAAAATGGATGAAGTTGAACTTTTGCTCCGCCATGGGACCAATTCGATGCCGAACTCCCATGCGATAGATGCAGCAAAGTGGATATGCAGAGAGCGCTTCCGGGAGGATTGGCTGCTGGCAACTGAATGCGACACGGGCCCAAAACCACGCTGCTCTAAGCATCGAACGAATAGTCCACAAAAGTAATGCACAATTATAAGATGGCCAACTGGGTTGAGCGTAATAAACTGAAGAAAAGCCCGTTCACCCAATTAATTCTCCCGTATATATAAGGTAGGTAAGATATAAGCATTTGCCAACAAGCTAATTGCCGGTCGTACTTTACCCCTATTCCGTAGCAATCATCTTCAAGGGAACCGGCCAGTAAGCTGACAGTCTATAGGTAGGAGTGACTGTACTTAGACAGACTTTATGAGAGCTAGGTCCTGAAGCAAGGAGACAGCATGGCCAGCTGCACACGAACGGACACCAAAATAATTGAGACTGTCTCGTGAATTCAGAAGTCGCGGTTATAGGAAAACAAATATACATAATTGATTTACGCTATGAGTCTGCAAAAAGACTCCATTAAAATACACCAGTGCCCATGTCAACCTTAAAACTCCTCTTGCGTATGGCCCTACTATTCACACATACCCACCCGCTCGTCAGTCGCAGCTATTGCAGATACCATTACTAGGTTGTCGCCTCAGGATTTTGCTCAGCTGGCTTTTCTTCGACTTGCGGCTGTTCCGTCTCCGCCTCAGGCAATGCAGCAGGAGCCTCGGGCACAGCCTCCACGATAGTCTGAGCTGGAGCTTCGACGGCAGCTTCGGCTGCGGCTTCGGCTGCAGCCTCGACGGGGGGCCTCAACAACGGCCTCGATAGGAACTTCGACGGGAGCCTCGACCGGCAGCGCAGGCTCTGGTTGACTCGTTGGCGCCAGGTCCGAAGCCACTGTGGACTCCGTTTCCGCAGCTACCTCGGTGGAAGGCTGCTCGTTACTCGGGTCCTCTTTGGAGTCACTATGGTGGCGATCCAGCACGGCCTCGAGGCCGCCCAGCAAGTCGGGGCTTGCGGGCTCAGTTCCTGTCTCTTGCGACGTTGCCATCGGATCCACGGTAAGATCAGATGTCTCCGCAGGATTGAGTGGTGGCAACGAGCTGGCTGGCTCCTCAGCCTGACCCTCTGGAATGGGGACAATGTGGTCTGAGACCTGCTGCTGGGTTCCAGCATCAGGTTGTGGCTGCTCTGGAGAAGCTGCTGATACCGGCTCTGCTGGGATCGATGGTTCTGGTACTGATGGGAGCGACTCAGTTCCAAGCTGGGAATTCTCAGGAGCTTGTGAGGTTTCAGGGGGCTTTGCTGTTTGGGAAATTCCTGTGGCTCTGCGGGTTCCTGTTCAGGGGCCGGAGCCGCTGATCTTTCGTTATGTGATGTTACATCACTCCCGGCAACACGCGGTACTTCCGCGGTCGAGTTCATCTCGATTCCTTCCATTCCTGGTGACGCTGCCGCAGCTGGCGCAACTTCAGACGTGGCTTCTGGCACGACTTCCGGTGCCGCTTCAGGTATAGCCTCAGCCACGGCTTCAAGAACAGTGTCAGAAACACCTTCGGGCATGATCTCAGAGGCAGCCTCTAATGTAGCTTCCGGCGCAGGCTCAGGGACGGCCTCAGGCGCGGGTTCCGGCAGAGCTTCTGGTGCGAGTTCTGGTAAGGTTTCCGCCACAGTTTCCGATACAGTTTCCGATACAGCTTCCGCTACAGCCTCTGCATTCGTTTCTGCGGTAACATCAGGCCCAGGAGTAGCATCCATAGTAGTCATTGTGACATCCATCGTATGGACATCGGCTGAGGGCTGGGGTCCCGCGCTGGCATCCTGCTGATTATCAGGCTGCTCAGTTGGCACTACAGGCTGCTCCAGAGGTTGCTCTACCGATTCGACAGGAGCCGGTATTGGGTCCGATTTCGTCTCTGCTGGTGGTACTACTGCGGGCTCACTCGTCGTCGACACCACCTCGGGTGGGCTCACACGAGGCGGTTGTGCTGGGGCAGCCTCGGTAGGTGAGGGAATTGATAAAACGTTCTTCAACGGACTGCCTTCCAGACGGGAAGCCATCAGGTGTGATGGATGCGGCAGCGATGGGATACTGGTGGTTGATTGCGACTCTTCAGGCGCAGATATCTCCATGGCATCTGGGTCGATGGGTGGTGCGGTGATAACTGGTGGTTCGACAGAGGGTGAGTTCTTCATGTCTTGGTCGGCGCTGCTCTCCTTATCGTGGGCTGCAGGAGTGCCATTTGCAGTGTCTGGAGCATCTCCTTCCTCATCGTCGCCACCATCGTCGCCCTCTTCGCCGTCGTCGCTGCCTTCGTCGTCATCATCCGCCTCGCCCATTTCCGTGTCTTGATTCTTGTGCTCGTTATGCTGGTCATTCGCGCCCTCCTTCTTGATAACCTATTGGATCATTAGTTGCGCTGCATCAATAAGAAGCTCATATCTTGTGACTTACATCGGCTTCCGCATTTTCTGGTTTAGGGCCATCAGTAGGCACCGTGCCAGGTGCGCCCGAAGGTTCCGGTCGTGTACTTGCAGGAAGCGGCAACTTCTTCTTACGTCCCCTGCCAGGTCCCTTAGGTTTCCTCTTAGGGGGTGGAGGTCGTCGCTTGACTGGTGTCGGGGCCGCGGTGCCATCTGGATTCACGTTTGCGACTGGCGCCGGAACCACCGTCGTAGAGATAATTTCACCATCCACAGATTGACCCTCGGCCAAAGTAACCTCTTGCGTATAGGGGTTGCCAGCAGCATCAACGCGACGAACAGTGGCCTTGGTCACCGTGGGGCCGGATGTAAGCCCGGCTGGTAGGCTCGAAGATAATGTTACCGTGTTCTTTCTCCTCTTAGCGAGGTGCGACACAGTTGAACCTTCGGCATTACGAGGGATCTGTTTCCACGCCCTGATCAGGAAACCCTTGGTGCTCTGGTCTTCGTCTTTCTTGTCTGCCTTCTCGGGAGCGGCATCGGCATCGGCATCCTCTTCCTCAACCGGCGCAGGTCGCTTGTATAATCTTCCAGACCTGGCGGCTCGGAGAAGTTCCTGGGTATGTTGTGGCAGAAGCTGCGAGTCCTTGGGCATGCCATGGGGCAACTCAACGTCCCAGATATCGCTCTTCTGGGTGGTTTCGGCCGGCGGAGGGGGCGCGACGCTTACCCACTCTTGACGCCATTGTCGAACGGGAAGTCCTGCGAAATAAAATATCAGCACCGCGGTAGGTTTAGATGCAGACCGAACGCGCATACCTTCAAAGTCGTCGTGTTCGACGTATCCGGCTCTGTTGCCTCGTCGCGTCGCAGTGTTGGTCCGAAACTGTGCAAACAGTTAGATTTACAGGCGTTTTCCCCGGAATACGATTCGTCCTTACATTCGGCGCCATCACGACCTTGTTCCCAATTGTCCAGTCATGTATAATTGGATGAGATATAGTCGATACTGCAGTTGCGAAATATTGTCTGTCGCAAGTTGAAGCTACTGGAGGATAAGCCTGGCAATCAAGTCGCGACTTTCCGCGGACAGTCAAACGTAAGCGCAAATGGCCCGTGCGCAAACTGCCCATTATTCACCCTTGCATAAACTAGAAGACATTTGATGGCTCATATACAGACTTCATGCCTTCTCCAGCCAGTCAACTCCAGCGGAATTCGACTGGTATACATCTGCTATCTGCTATAATATACATAGTTTCCGGCATATCTTGGAGCTCTGGTTGCGAGATTAAAGCTTTAACGACTAAACTTCTAATATTCTGTGGATAGTCTGTCGTTTACACAACGTATTTGGAGCAGACTATGTTCTACCTTTACATGAGTGCAAGTTCCAGTCAGCGTAGTTGGTGAGTGCGAAGGTACGGCCAATGGCAGCAACACTCTTGGGGGTATAGCTAAGGATTCGCCAAATCCTAAGGTATCCTTGAGCAGAATGATGTGGTGGAGGATAACGTTGACTTCCATGTTGAGCTTTTTACCGGTATGATAATACAGGTACCGTGCCTGTGGACAAGAGCCATACAACCCGGCATTTCTATATAGTAATTCAACTCATTATATTACAAAACAACTTGCCAATTCTATGTTACATTTTCCGATGCCATTGAGCCGTTCTTACTGATCTCATATACTTGTACAGTGATGTAACAGTGGGCGTCTCTGAGCTCGAATGATTGGCATCGCGTGATGATAATGGAGAATGCACCTAGTAGCAGTCACTCCCAATTTCTCAGGGTGCCCAATTCAAACGTACGTAGTATATTTGATACTTTGAATTAAGATACAGTTACCTATAGGATACATATCGATGAAAACTTATATGTAGAATATTGCGGTCTATACTTAAGCAATCGTACGACATTATCACATTGAAGGCCTTAAGATACATGTACCTACCCACTTACAGACAACACCAAATAGCGTTGCATCCACTCTCGAATGACCGAATATGAAACGGTTCGCCAATGACATGTCACTTTTCGATGCCGCTTCGCTTCTACCGGTGGCGGACTTACCTGAGCTTCTTGGGATACGGCATCGGGACTCTTTAGCACTATGCTCCGCATACATCAGGAATTGGGATTCCAGAATTCAAAGATTACAGGGGGAAAACGGCGGGCCACTACTCAGTGAGAAGTCTCACCATACCTCACCAGACACCAGTATAATAAATTCAACTTCTAAGCGGAACTCTCTCCATTGATGCTGAATTCGGATGTTTATGTATGTACAAAGAGACAGTGCTGTCGCGTCGTCTAGTGCCGCATGCCAGGATACCAACTCACTTCAACCACTCTCTATGAGAGACTAGTAGCCGTCCTTGCCCCATTTGTTGTACTTATCGTGCAGTCGCTGTAAAGTCTTGTCAGTAATCCGTATTCCCATGACGATTAACACCGAAACTCCGGGAGTAACTCGATAGCCCTTCGGCGAAAGCTGAGACAGGACCTACCTTGGGGAGATCGACGTCGGGAACGACGACAACGTTGACGGCGCTAGGGGCGTCCTTGGGAGCATTGGCAGGGTTGCCGCCGGGGTGGTACTGGTATTTACCAGCCTCGGAACCAGTCTCCCAGGGCATGGCCTCCTTGGACATGTTGACGGGGGCCTCGGATGTGGACTTAGTGGGGGACTGGCCTTTTTAGAAGCAATTGTATTAGCAGACGTCCTCGTTCGAGCAGCTGAGGATTAAGAATTCGCATGATGCATACCGAAGTAGAGACCGGCACCACCGAGAGCAGCGCACATGACACCTCCGAGAATCTGTTTCCCACCAGTCAGCGAATATGTTCAAGATCCAAAGACCGTCAATTGCCCTCGTCCGTGAGCTCGAAGGCGCTTGCGGGAGAATGAGAATCGGCCGGCCGGTCGGCGATTCTGTGTTTTTAATAACGGGATATGACGCACGTAGAGCTCGGGGTTGCGCTTCGTCTCGGCCTTCAGGTTCTGGTCGACCTGAGCCAGGCGGCGAGTGCTGGTAGAGAAAGCTCGGCGGGCGATCATGGAAGCCATGATGAAAGTTGTGTGGTGGTTGTCGGGAGGGTCGTCTCGGGGTGGTTCGCGGCGGGTTGGGCAGGTTTCGTCAAAGAGAAGGTTAACTGAGGATGTCACAAAAGGACGGTGGTTCGATCATTTCCAACAAGCTATGGACCATTGGCCAATGGGCTTGGGTTTCTCGGCTGTCGGTGGGGCGCTTCGCTTCCTTCGTGGCTGACGAGAGAAGTGCTTACCCGTAGGGCCGTCAGGTGTGGCTTTCAGTTGTGGTTGTGGCTATACGACGCTATTCGCAGCCTAGCTCAGGTTGCCTTAGGTAATAACGTTTCTCCTCGCCTTACCCAATCTTGTGCCTGGGCACCAAGCACTGGAACACTGGACGAACATTTCCCAGCTGCTAACCTAGCCCCCCTCCTACATACAAACATGGCCAAGGGAAGGGGGTCCGTGTTGGAGTGCATTAACCTAAGATCGGAAAGGTCCATCCCCATTCGACCCATGCGCGTTTGCTGCATGTCGAAATTGAGCCCACCCCAAAAGACATTGGCTCTCTGATGCAAACCGCTGTCGCGGAGTGCCTCTGCTTGCTTCTGGCGTCGAGTTTCAAGTGTGTATCTCCCAGTCGATCGGGTGCTAGATGGGTTCTTGGGAGATCTTCGAATATTAATAGGCAAAACTCTAGGAATGTGGCATTTGTTAGTAGTTATCAAATCCGGCTCTCTGCCTATCTTCCGTACATGTAATAGTCGTGCTTCATACATGTAGGCTATTGAGGCGTGCACCTAGGTAGGCATAAGTAGTGTAGTACAGATTGAGATGAGCATCTTACCACTACCTATATACCTGCCACTCCCAGCGCATGTACGTGCTAAGATTCTGCGCATTGGCGACCCAAACCACCACCACGACAGCTGCCAATAAGACGCTCGTGCCTCCTTAAAGTGATTTCTCGTCTCACTCACTGCACCTTCCCTGCCTGTGCTTGGTTGCCTTGCCTTGCATCTCGTGCCGTGTTCATCCATCGCCAAATGAGCTGAAGAACAAACCGGATTTCTTCCCATCGTGGACTTGGTTCGCTCATGCACACGTCTTTGCTTTTTACTTCTATACTCTCATTCCACTCCGTCCCATCCCATATTTCTTAATCATAACCCACCATTCCATCCGCTCCGGTGTGTGTACCACCACTACTACCACCAGAGGATACCGACACTCTTTTCTGCTGCTGCGCAGGACGGAACAGCCACGCTCTCTACGGCTTAACACGCCCCAAACCACCAGTCTCACGCTCGGTAGCCAACAACCACCTCGAACACCTAATACGACTCCGTCCCATCCGCAGCACGACACATTTAAATATCTCCCTCTGTGTCATCCGCAATCGCCTAGATCAAATCGAATGAGGTTCAGTCCCTTTTGATGTGTTGACAATTTTTACGAACCGCGCCGATACAAACAAACGCTGCGATACACCAACACCACACTACGGACGGAATACCGATTAGGACCTACTGTGTGACGCCTGAACACCCACTCAACACGGCATGCCAGTAACCGGCAGCAGATGCTGTTGAATTCCTTGTGCTACTTGGCAAAAATAAATCTAAACCTCACTCTGTGGCAAATAGCATCATGACATCAAACGAACCGCACGAGCGGTCGGAATGGCCCCAAGCAGACGACGATCTTCCTCCTATGCCGCGCTTTCCTGCGGGTCCTCCCAGCATCGTCTCGTCCCGTATGACAGATATCGCATCGGAAGACGGCGATGGACACGCTGCCGAGCAAACCAGAGCTGTCTCGAGCCTAAATCGACGAAGCGGGATTGGATCCGAGTCTCGACCTGATACTGCAAGAACGGGCAATTCTAGGAGAGCCTGGTCGCAATCAGGACCACATCGTCTAGGTTATCAGAGAGGAAGTATCGATAACGGTGCGACGGGATCCGGCGCCGGTGGTAGGCCGATGAGTGCCGCAAGCAGAAGCCATGTACCGTCTTTAACTTCGCATGCCTTCTTTCATCCTATGAGCTCTTCCAGGCTGCAAGCACAGCGAGGGGCGTCCCGACCTTCGACGAACACCAACCAACAGCCGCGTCTGACCAACGACGAATCTACTGCTGAGAATCGAACTAGTGTGGTACAACAAAACGAAGTAACAGCAAACCCCACGAGACTCAGCCAGCTGTCTCGCCATATGACAAGCGATGAGGAGGGGCACCATCAACTACCTCCTTCCAGGGGGGACGGATGTAACAGAGGGCGAAACATACGACAGGGTAACTGCAAACACCAGTCCTACTCAGGATCACTATCCCACTGCTAGTCTCAGCGAGAGCGTTCGCCCTTTGCAGCGGAAACAGGCTGAGAATAAGGGTCTTAGCCTGGATGTTGATAAAAGCCAGGGCTATCAGAACGGTGCGAACCTGCCAACACCAGGAAAGTCGCCTCGGTCTTTCCGGTCAGGCTTCATGTTGCCTAATAAAGGAGACGCTCCCAGCATACCACCAAACCGTAGTATGCCGGGTGCAGAGAAACTCTCGTCTGGTGCGTCATCGCCTCAGCTGACTCCGTTAGCTGCTCCAGTGCGACCTGGCAAGCCGTCTGCGAAGGTGAAGCACCCGAGGGTCGGTCGAAACCATGAGTACTTTGAAGGAAACACGGTGTTTGCATTGGGTGGCCGACTACAAAATACCCATCATCGGCCGATCAACATCGCTACAGGCTCGCTCGTTGTGATGCCCGCGGTGCTGTTCTTCATCTTCTCTGCTCCCTGGCTGTGGAACAATGTATCACCGGCGGTCCCTCTTGTCTTTGCCTATATCTTCTACGTTAGCATGTCGTCCTTCATACATGCATCAGCTTCAGACCCAGGAGTAAGTATACTTAACCCGTGTTGTAGTTCTAAGAGGACGAGAAACTGACAACGTAATCTAGATCTTGCCGCGCAACCTGCATAAATTCCCTCCTCCAGAGGCAGATGACGATCCATTACGCCTGGCTCCTCCCATGAATGACTGGACTTTGATTAAGTCGGCTGAGTCCAGCACCGCAGCCATGGAGGTTCCTACTAAGTACTGCAAGACTTGCAATATCTGGCGGCCACCACGCGCCCACCACTGCCGCTTGTGCGACAACTGTGTCGAAACTCAGGACCACCACTGCGTTTGGCTTAACAACTGTGTTGGCCGCCGTAACTACCGCTACTTTTTCACTTTTGTGACCGCGACTACCCTCCTCGGAGTTTACCTTATCGGTGCATCGCTCGCTCATGTTCTAGTATATGCTTCTCAAGAGAAGGTATCTGTTGGGGCAGCCATCAACACTTTCCGTGTACCCTTCGCCATGTTCATCTATGGAATCATCGCAACTTTGTATCCGGCAGCTCTCATGGGCTACCACTTTTTTCTTATGGCCAGGGGCGAGACGACTCGAGAATTCCTCAACTCCCACAAGTTCCTCAAGAAAGACCGTTACAGAGCTTTCACTCAGGGCAGTGCTTGGAAGAATTGGGTAGTAGTCCTTTGCCGGCCTCGGCCACCCACCTATTACCGGTTTAAGAATCGGCATGAAGAGGGAGATCAGCGACTCGGAGAGCGAAAGATCCATGGCAACACCAATGCTAGAGCCCACGGCCAAGATATGGAGATGCAAAACGTCAAGCCTCTGTCGTCTTCTGGATTTGAAGGCCCAACCTCTCTTCGCAGCCATGCTGAGCAACCTTGATGGACATGGCTTCGTTTATACTTATCAGTCCCTCGTTTGGACCCCACCCCTCCGCGTTCGACACGAAACGTGTATATGTTTTTATTGTGTAATGTTTCCAACCTATACCCCCTTTTGCTTTCCTATTCGACTGTGTACATCATACCAAGAGTTTACTTGCCATGCTTCAAGAGAACGGCGTTCGATGGAGAGAAGATACAAAACCTCAACCACTAGATTAGAGGTGGATATGTATAAGCATGCACGCGTCATATACGCAGAAAGCATCTAGGATAACAATAATACCATGAATGATCCCCAATACTGCACGCATGAACCGGGCTTGATTATCCCGAACCGTCTGCGGAGACCCACAAACAACCGGGCATTTCTTCCACATATCACAATGCGCCTCAGCATGCTTGGCCCTCTTAGACTCAACGCGGGGAAGCATGTACCTGGACTCCGGATCGCTACGTAAATCGTCGCTAAAGTATCGGATATTGTGTCCGGGCGAATGATTCACATGTTCCTTCCACAGTATACTGCGGTGGTGATCTTGGCCGTCTGAGACCTATCTCGAGGAGAGCTATATAGCAAGAAGGTATCTTCTCCGAGAGAATAAGTCTCCTCGCATACGTAAGGTCGGCTTTGCTTTTCATTACCAGCATGTGGGTTACGGATGTTGCCGCCACTATGGCGCTGCTGCTAAGCAGCAGTCGTGCTCATGCACTGCCTTCTCTGGCACCGACGGGCCCTTTCTTCCAGGAACTCGGAAACAACACATGGGTCATTGGCAACGAGATCTGGAACATGACCCAGGGGCGTCAGTACGGCGTTAAGTTGTATTACAAGGACCACGACTGTGTCGGTGATGCTGTAGGACACTATGTCAGCTATAGTGAGTTCTCCTGCCAGCTCCTGTATTTGTTTGACCATTGGTGCGTATGGTTCCTAACTCCGGTACCATCATAGACGGCGCGCAGAGTGATCTGAACTGGACCTCGGCTTCCATCCACAACGGGGGCACCTACCAGGGCGCCACCTACCTCGACGTTAAGTTCGCGTCGCGCGAGGGCGACATGCACTGGGTCATCTTCTCCGGGCTCGCGGGCGCGTACCAGTACTTCGTCAACCGCGACCTGCCGACGCTGGGCGAGTTCCGCACGTTGTGGCGGCTGGATAACACGACCTTCACGCACGGCAAGACGGACCTCCGGGACGAGGCGCTGCCACCCCTGAGCGAATACCTGCCGGAGAACAAGGTCCAGGACGAGACGTGGCTGAGAACGGACGGCAGTGGCGGATATATCACCAAGTACGATCTCAGTAGTTGGGTCCGGACGCAGTCATATTACGGCGTCTACAGTGACCGGTTTGGCAGCTGGTATATCAATGCGGGCAAGGACTACTACAATGGGAATCATCTCAAGCAGGAGCTAATGGTGAGGGCCACAGTCATGTATGATATGGGGGAGAGACTCACACTAATGTACCCATGTAGATTCACCGCGAGTCCAAAACCGGCGACGCGGTACAGCTCAACATGATCCACGGCACACACTTTCAAGTCTCGGCCGTCGACGAGTTTCCCGAGGGCAAGATGTGGGGCCCGTGGCTCTGGTACCTCAACGACGGGTCGCGAGAGGACGCGGCGCAGCGGGCCCAGGACGAGTGCGCAGCGTGGCCCTACGCCTGGTTTGAAGACGAGGCGTATCACCAGCGCGGCTCCGTCGGGGGCCAGCTCATGCTGCCGGACGGCCGCCCGGCAACCCACGCCGCCGTGTTTCTGGGCGACAACAGCCAATCCAAGACGGCGCTGGACATGGGCTCGGACTACTACTACACGGGGTACGCGGATGCGGAGGGCCGCTTCGAGTTCCGGGACGTCCGCGCCGCCGCCTACGGGCTGCAGGCTTGGTCCAACGGCAGCGAGCTCGCCGATGTGACGACGGAGTTCCTACAACAGGACGTCGTCGTCGTGGCGGGGGAGACGACGGAGCTCGGGACGATGACGTGGCGGGTCTCGAACAAGACCAAGATCTTCCAGGTGGGCGACTTTGACCGCACCAGCTACGGCTTCGCTTACGGCGGCGCGCCGTACGAGCACGGCCTCGTCGAGAAGTGCCCGGCCGACCTGAAATTCACAGTCGGCACCTCCAAAACAGAGGACTGGTGTTTCGGGCAGTCCAAGCAGGGGAGCTGGGTCATCTCGTTCAGCCTGAATAAGCTGGGAGCTCCAATCCCGAAAAGGGCTCAGAAGGAAGAAGCTACCCTCATCGTGTCCCTAGCGGGCTATTCGACGGGAGTCAGCTCTCACATCTGGGCCAACGATGTGGTCATCGGCAACCTGACGAGCGGCGCCGCCCCGGGTCTGCTGAACGACCCTTCCCTCTACCGCTCGGGTACGACGGCGGGCGAGTGGCGCTACTTTGAGTTCCCGTTTGACGCCGGGACGGTCCTGAGGAAGGGGGTTAACGAGATCCGGTTCGAGGTCACGAGTAATACGACGTGGCGGGGGTTCATGTGGGATAGTGTTGTGCTCGAGTGGTAGAACAGAGCACACAAGACCGACGATATATGCTTTTTAGTTGTAAATAAATTAAAAAGTCCCTTTCCCCCTGTAGAATGAACCCTTGCATTGAAGCTACAGACGACGGGCGACGGGTACCTTTTGTTAGCCGGGCCTCATTGCGTCAGAAGGTGTGCCGTTGGGTGGCCCCACAGTAAAATCCCAAGGTCCCAGTGGCTGCCGTGCTTTGAGCCTCGGAAATAACCGCTCCGCCAAAGCTAAGGTAGGAATTGAATTGAGCATGCCAATTGATGAGCGACTTGAAGCTCTCTGCGCCTCCAAAAACAGCATCACCAGAAAAAAAAAACCCCACCCGCGAAAATAGACGATAGATAGACTTAGAGTCTTTCTCCCCCGGCCGGCCCAGAAAACCACCCAATTGACGACCGTACACACACACACATCATGGGCGCGAGCTCCTCCAAGGCCGCCGACGGCCAGTCTTCTGCACATGTCTGGAAACCGTCAGTCTTCCTCCATGGCCCGAACAAATTGATGCGCAAGTTGTACTGACTTGACCTATGCGTGCAGCTCCGGCCCTGTAGGTGTATCACAGGATGTCGTCGAGCGCCTTCAAGGCAACAGCGAGGTATGAACCACTCCGCTACACTTTGCCCTCTCCCCGGGCAATTATACAACATCAGCCTTCTTCGGGTCCTCATTCCTGCAACCCAGTCCATACCCAGTTGGGGCAGTGGAAACCGAGCACAAAACACAAGACTCGAGAGGAATACTTCATGACAGCTTGAATAACTAACCAATGACTGTTCCAACCCACAGAGCGACGTCTCCCGCGCCCAGACTCTCGAGCTCGCCGTACACGCCCGCGTGGCCGAGGAGCTGAAGAAGCTGGAGAAGAACGAGAGCGCAGCCCTCAAGGCGGCGTACGAAAAGGCCACCGCGGCGGCCGATGACGAGAAGAACGGCCAACAAGACGATGGCAAGAACCGCCACACCGTATCCAAGGAGGTCGAGGCCCTGCGCACGCGGCTCGACAAGCGGAAACAGCTGCGCGTCCTGCCCGACAGCGTCGAGCGCGCGCGCACGGGGGTCCTCGAGTGCCTGCGCGACAACGACCGCCGCCCGCTCAACTGCTGGCAGGAGGTCGAGAACTTCCGGGAGGAGGTGCGCCGGCTGGAGAAGGAGTGGGTGGACCGGGTTACGCGATGAGGGGACGACAAGCCTGGTCGGAAGTGATGAGCTTACTACGAAGGAGGGGATGATGTGGGAAAAGAGGTTCGGCAGAGGGCGAGGGGAGGGGGTACGTCAAACGAAAGCAGGGCAGGGTGTGGGTGATGGATGGTATGATGCTATAATACCAGCAAACCCCCTTGTATAATCTGGGCCTTCCTGTAAAATATCTTATAGAGAGAAAGAGCTGGGCCCCGGAGTGGAGCCTATCTCGACTGCTACATATTTCATTGTAAGTGTGTGTGTGTGTGTGTGTGTGTGCTGATCATGCTTTTGAGAAGAGTTGGGCAAGTGTGTATCAACAAATTCAGGTGAAAGCTGTATTCAGATTCAAGTCTACGTCACCATCGTCTCCTGCTACTGTGGTTTCCAAAGATTGGCCTTGGCTCTGCTGGTTCTGCAGCGCCGCCTTCCTCTTCAAGCCTTCAGCCTTCTTCCTCTCCCGTCTCGCCTCGGCATCCTCCCAAACGGACCCATCCCCCTTGATCTTCGGGCCGGATGCCGTGGGCGCAGCCACGGCCTCCAACACGGCGCTACGGAACCGCTGGATCCGGCGCGTGTTCTCCGCGAACCGCTCGTTGCCGATATCCACCAGCGTCCGCAGGTACGCAGGTGTCACGGTGCACTGGATTCTGTCGCTGCCGTCCTTCACGCCTACCAGAGACTCGAAGGTCAGGCCCATGCAGCGGATCGCTACCATTGGCGTGGGCGCCGTCTCTGTCCCGGCTGTTGCGGTCAGGTTGATCGCGCCGCTCTCGCGGAAGCCGGCTTGGAGACCGCAGCGTAGGAGGAGCTGGGCGTGGGCTAGGGATGCGGTGAGAACGTGCAGGATCTGGGACTGGGTTAGCAAGTGATCTTTATAAGTTTATGCTATGAGGCGAACAGGGTCCATCATGTGTAGGAAAGAAGGCGGCATCTGTGGGTTGACAGAATGAAGAATGGTTGTATATGCATGATTTCTCGTCCGGGGCCATCATCTTCTGGGGTCTTCGGATGCGTACTTACCATGGGTTCGAATTTGAAGTGGATGAGCCTTGAAGAAGAATCTCCCTCAATCTCTACCTCTTTATTACTGTTCTTCAACCCAAGGACTTCCATCAGATCCATCTGGTTACCATCTGCCTCTGTGAGGACTACCGGGTCATGAGACACATAAAGCCAGTTACCACCACCGCCCTTACCCCCTGTAGCCGCTAAGGTGGCAGGGGCCGGTCTTGTCGCCTCCGCCGTGGCTGTGGTCTCTTCATTACCATCGTTATACCCTCCTTTGGCGACCTCCTCGCGGCCACCGGCCTTCTTCTTGACGCCCTCAACAAAGACGCTGACCCGCCCACCGCAGCTGCTCGTGGTCACGAACCCGTCCAGCCCGTTGAGCTCTTCGATCAGGTCCCGGATCCCGGCGTCCACAGTGCCCTTGGGGCTCGCGTCCGTGTACTCGGCGTCGGGGACGGCGAGCTGGGCCAGGATCTTGCGCTTGCGGGCCGCGAAGTCGTCGCTGATAGAAGACCCCGCCATTTTCTCCTCCTTGACGAAACTGCCACGGGTTCTGTAACAGGGCTTTTAGTTGTATAAAGTTCCCAGCGCGAGTTGAACAGAATACCCTGTCCAGGCAATTTTCTTTTGTATTTTAATTCATATAATGGAAGTAAGATCGTTTATTAGAGTCTTAGATTGTTGGCGGGTTTACACGATAAAAATGTGAATAAACGACCTAAATCGCCGGACCCCACTATTTAAACTTACATGTACTCACCCATTCATTAATATTCGGCAAAGCTCCATGTAAGTGAAAGACATTATTATAAAATGGGCTTGAAACAATTATTATAGCACTGTTTATTTATCTATTACGCTGTATGAGAAACACTGAAAACCGCCGAAACCCTCTGTATTCCGTTCACTGATCTCCCGGTCACGTCCACCGTCTAAGTTGACAGGTTGAAATCGAAATCTCGCATGACAGCGTCAATGTCGATGGTGCTGTCAAAATCCCAGTCGCCCATCTCGAAGAACTCGTTGATGCCGTCGTAGCCAGTGTCGAAAGTAGTAGGGTCATTGTAGATTTGTACTTTGTTGGCAGCAACATTGGTGGAATCATCGTTGATGACGTTGGCAAGGTCCTTGTTGGCTCCCTTGACTGCCTCGCCAGTTCCGTCGGCGGTGCCAGTGCTAGCCGGGTCATCGGCGGAGACCTCTGCGGTCATGGCCTGGTCGAAGAAAGACTCACTCGAACCAGGTGTTGCCATTTGATCCAGCTTCGGGTCGATCGGCTCCAGCTTGACATCGTCTCCAAACGAAGTCTTGTTCCACGGAGGAGAAGGCGGGAGCTCATACGACGACTGAGTGGTGGCGTGGCCTTGCTGCTTCTTCGAGGAACCCTTGCTCTTGATCGGTGTATCCTCATCCTTCTCGCACTTGGACTTGGGGGTGTATCTGTAGTTGGGATACAGGATGGCGTGTTGGGCGGCGGCCTCTTCCTGACGGAGTTTCCAGACGGCCTTCTCCCCCTCAGGTAGGTTGCGCCACTGCTTACCGATGATCTTGGCTGTTCGTGAATCTATTAGCATTGCTTGAGTGCGCACAAAAGAATAAATACGTACAGATCTCGGAGTTCTTGACGCCAGGGTTCTGGGCGGTAACTTCGCCGTGCACATGCTTGCGGTACAGCATGAAAGAATTGGCGGGGCGAGGGCCACCAGATGCGTATTCCTTCTTACGATACTTCGATCCGGTAACAACAAGGCTGCCACCCTCGCTGTAGCCATCGTCATCCTCGCCTCGATAGCCAGTGCTAACGTCACCGCGGTATCCAGTGCTACCACCAGGGGCAGACTCGGGCATCTAGCCTTGGCCATGCGTCTTGGTAGGAGGGGTCTGTGGGTTCTTGTTACTCTTGGAGGGGGTTGCAATCTTCTTCTTCAGCGGGGACGGCTCCAGCTTCCGTTTCTTCGGCGAGCCATCTTGGGTGTTGGGACTGTCATAGCCGTTGGCCGATTTCTGGGGTGAGAGTGACAGATGTTGAAGCGACTGCTGCATGGCTTGCTGAACGGCCTGCTGAACAGACTGGTTGATTACCTGCTGCATGGCCTCAGTGACGAGGGGCTGCTCCTGGACGGGCTGTTGCATTCCAGCTCCTGAAGCCAACGTGGTTCCACGTTCAACGATGATGGGCAGTTGGCCTTGGCCAGTGGCGCAAATGCTCATCTGCGCAGCAGCAAGGGCAGAGATGGGAGCAAGGAAGACACGTCCAGGATTTCCAGAATCCGCAAGGTAAAAGGCTTCACAGCTGTATCTTGCTCTGGAAGAGAGGGAAAAAAAATGAAATCAGAATTTTATGAAGAATGCCAGACGGGTTGGATCAGATGAGAATACTGTGTACTTACTCCATCTTCTGCTTGAAGAACTCTCGCGTCATCGGCTCCCAAGACTCGTAAAGACCAGCGTCCATGGTAATGACCTGGCAGAACAGGCTCAGCTGTTGCTCCAGGGAGTTCCACATTGACTGAAGTGTTGTCGGATTATTCTGATGCTGTCCAGCAGCAGCAGAAGCGGTAGGTTGGATCCAGTGGTCAGCCATTGTAGGTCAAGTGGATTGTTGTTGATTGCACAAGTACTTAGGAATGAACAGGAGAATGAAGGTGGAGGCAAATGATACAACGGCAATGATATAAATGCTGAGATCAACTCAGTGTGGTGGTGGTGGAATGGGAAGGGAAGGGGAGTTGAGGTGTGAGGTGTGAGTGAAGCTTGATATTTGTTCAACTGAAGGGGGAAAAATCAGTTGACTAAAAAAAAAAAAAAAAAAAAAAAGCATGGCTGGGATGTGTCGGTCAATTGAAGAAGTGAATTTAGATCGCCGAGCACATATGAGACTTGAGTGCAAGATGGGTGAGCATATCAATGGGACAATCGGTATCTTCAGGGTAGGTAGCAGATGCAGGTGGTGGTTGTCCTTGGGAGTTGTTTTTCAAGCAGCCCCCTGACTTAGTGATAAATAGCGCTACCGCGTCGTCCCCCATCAAAATGCACTGCTTTCCTCCTTCTTCCTCCACTGCCTCAGTAGTTACTGTCCTCCATCCTGTCTTCAGGAAGGAAGCTATCGTAGCCCAGCTGCGATAATGGATCCCAAAGAGGAGCAGTTGTTGGCGTTTGCTCACAACATTGCAATCGAACATGGCCTTGATACGGATGACATGCTGTCACTTGCTGATGATCTCTTCAATGGCACGACGAAGGAAACATCGTACCCCGGGGATGGTAAGCTTTTCTATTATATCGCCAGACTTGCTTGAGCAACTTCAAAGTTAACTCGCTGGCGCCAGCTTTTGATGATCTCGTCCTCCACATGTCAAAGATTGACGAGCAGATTCCCGAGTGGATTGGCAAGACCACAGTTCTTCCCTTCTCTGACTACCAGCTGGAAGTTGTTCTCCTGTTGATCGAGGCTCGGTTTTGGCATGGCTTGCTCACGAAGCACCTTAGCAGCTTCTGGCACTGGAGAGTTGTCTTCGGCTCGGCCTGGCCTGTTCATCGCCAAGCGGTCAGCCAGGAACGCATCGCAGGCTTCGTACAGGTCATGGAGAAGTCGAGCCATAAGTTCTTGCCTTGGGTCGACATGATCTCGAAACACTATGAGGAAGACTTTGGTGTGGGCTACGAGGTACTGCACCGTGCCTATTTCCCTACAGGCATCGAGGATGTCCGCGAAGGCTTTCAGAAGCATTACAAGGAGACGAAGAGCGCATATCTTCATCTAGAGAACAGATGTCACTTGATAAAGAAGTACGTTATTGCTGACAGCTCCCTCTTTAAAGCATGCGAGGATCTGCTTCAAGAGGCAAAGGGGCTCCTTCGCCCTGTGTTTAAGATAGCCAAGATCTGGGGAAAGAACACTCGGACACAGAAGGAATGGTGGCAGCTTCCCGGCAACACATGCGGCTTGACCTATGGCCGGATGACGCGAGTCGATCTAAGCAGCAACACCTATGAACTCAGCCTGCGCGAAGACGATGGCAAGTTCCCGTGGCGCAGCTACTGCGAACACCAGACTCCAATTCGCATGGAGAAGGGCAGTCCCTGGCGCAACTTCCTCTGCAACCAACGACAGCCGGACTTGACGACTGTTCGCCGCTACAGCGTGGATGATAGCACTGAAGAGTTGGATGAGCAGGAGGGCCCGCTGCAGATCATCTTGCCTCAGAGTTTGTACCCCATCTGGCTCAAGCACCAGGTCAAATACAGAGCAGCCGAGAGAGAATTGGGAGAGGTAGGTAGAAGTCACCCTAGATATTAAAACCGCTAACTCTACATACTGACTGATAACCTTTCAGTCTCAAGGTGGCACGAAGCAAACCAGTACGCCAAAGGTGAGTCTTCTTGGGACCACTTTCCTCGAGGGTCGCTAACAAGAGCAGTTGCATTCAAAGGAGTTATCCATGGTCACTGGCGAGGACTACTGGCAGACACGGAGCATGAAGGTTTGTGGCTTCACAACAGTGGACACGGATATCATTACTTACAGATCTCGCGACAACTAGGCCCGCGCAACCCATGTCGATTACAGGATATACGACCAAAAGCTTCTGGCAAGTGTTAAGTTGTTTCTTGTGGTATATTTGGACAACCATAGACTAACAACTCAGCAGAAGGGAAGACCTCGATTCGACGCAACTCACAGTCTACGACTCGATTACCTCAATGCTGCGCTGAAGGATTTGCGGCTAAACCGTTACGTCAAGGACAGCCGATCCGACCAGGCCTGCATGGTGTTGGAGGGTGTTGTTGAATACTAGACCTGACTGGTACCAGTGACCCATTCGACAGGGCTCGCATACGGTTGTTCGTGAGCTGGCACTGGGTTGGAGGGTGTGAGTTGGACAGGTGCTGGTGTTGTTTCAGGTGCTGCTTCTGGCCATGGCACGTGACACGTTGCCTTGGGGCTACCTTGCCAAATAGAGCCTGCCGAGGGGACGTAGCTACGTATGTAGAAAGCGTATGGGCTGTGTAGACTCTGCTAGAGATAGAGCCCTTCAGCAGTAATATGTAAAGAATTTACAAGAATAACGTCTTGTAGTGGGTGGTTTTCCTGTGGTAGGTCGAGTAGGAGGTAGTATAGTATCCCAAGACTGCCTAGGAAAATGCCAACATCATTGCTAACGGGCGACGCATTGTGCTGATGGTCTTACTGGCTCCTAGAGCCTATGAATGTGAGGAGAGATTGAGTCTTGGTGATCTTGTTGAGATGGTGTAAATGGTGCACTTTATCTCATTAAGCGGGATCATTCATGAAGGAAGATATGCAGAAAGGCCAGTAAAGCCATGGTAGAACCTATTCAGCTAAGAGAGCTGTATGACATATGTGCCTCAATCAAGTTGAAAATGATCCCTCACGTGATAAGCTATGCATTTAAGAGAGCATATTACCATCTCGCGTTAAGCAAGAACGCGCTTTGTGCATCACGTTAAAGCAACTACCTACCATTTAAACCCAGCTAGATGGCTATTGCATCAATACCGGCTGTTGTTCTTGTGTTTTGAAAATCTGAGGCTTTCTGCCTGGTGTAGCTGCGGTGAATAATCCAGCCTCCATCGTAGAGGCGGAAGCAGTCGAATGCAACAACATCAATTCGAGTGTGCCAATTTGTCGACCTACTATCTTCACATGTACCCTTGCAGGTGCAAGTGGCTGTTCATTGACATACGGGTGTCATGTTAAACTCCTGTTACTTACCAGCCGCCTAAAAGTTCTGCCTGTCATTTGCTGCAGAAAATCAACAAGATGTCACGGTTTCTCACGCCGGCCAAGATAGGCCTGCTGGCTCTGATTGAGCTGTACGTCGACAAGGCCGTCCCCACATCTTCTATCGTCGATGTGCTCTCCTTCATTACTTCGCACTTGATAGACCGCGATATCTCAGGCCAGTCCGCCAATGGAGCAAATCGGTGGGAAAAGGCCGAGCGTACGGTTAGCCTGGTAATCTCTATTGCGGATTTTGAAAAAGTCCTGAGCACACACACGGCGGCCTCAGGAATGCCAGGTCGCAGCCTTTGGTATGTGTTCCTCGACAAGATATGGAAGATCAACTCGTTAGATGCCCTCCACGAGTTCTTCGAGCGCCGGTCGGAGCTGCTGGTCAAGACCAAAGAAGAACTCCGGCGCGATACAGAACAAGGGGTTACACCCCCTGGCCCGGAGGTCATACTACTTTCTCGAAACTCCCCGTTCGGGGCATTCATACGAAGAGCACAGCTGGAGTTCACAAGGCTTCGGTTCCACGATGCTCTCGATCTGTGGAAGGACTTTGTCAAGTACCGCCAAACCACGGCCGCGTTTTACCGGAAGAAGACCCCTAGTTTCCAGCGTCTGAGTTTCGACAATGTACTCCTAGAAGGCGAAATGACGTGGGGCTGCGATGTGGAAGCCGTTGCTTCTGTTGCTTATGGCGATATGCTCCGAGATGACCCAAGCTCCACACTGCCTGTCAGCACCGACGACATAGAGAAACTTCTGGAGTTCCAGATCGAGCAGATGCAAAGTAAGATATGATCTAGGGTGCGGTGTATTTGGTTACTAACGTGTCTAGAATATGGCAACCGTATTCCCCAAGAGATACGTCACCAATTCCACGACTTACTGAACGACAGTTACATGGTGCCCAGTTTGTCACATTATCTTAGGTTGGTTTCCATGCATACCCAATACCTGAGTACGCGTGCTAACACATTCTCTAGTTACCTGGATGCCTGGCGGGCAGGGGATTATTCGACGTCCTTTGACCTTTTGCATAAATATTTCGATTACACAATGCAACATCGGGATCGACTGTTCTACCAGTACGCCTTAATGAATCTCGCTGTCCTTCAGGCAGACTTCGGGTGTTACAAGGAGGCTGTATCCGCTATGCTTGAGACGGTCTCTACAGCCCGCGAGAACCGAGATATCACTTGCTTGAACTTTGCATTAAATTGGCTCTTCCACTTTGGCCGAGCACATCCCGAGGTAACTAGAGAGCTTGAGTCGAACAGCATGTTAGGTACAGGAAAGGAGTCATTGGCATTCCTTAGAAGCAAAGCAAAGGAGACGGGCATGTGGACGCTTTGGAGCTCAGCACTCGTAAGCGAAGCGAAGATGACCTTATCCAATGGCGAGAGCATTGCCACGGCTCTTGAGCATATGGTCCGCAGCTCCCAAATCCTAGTCGAAAGGAATATGAAAAGCGCAATGGGAAACCAACTTGCCCTTAGTATTGCGCTATGGGACAGACTCGGGATTTCCTATCTTTCGTCGACCACTTGCGAGATCTTCCTCCGATGCCATGCAAGGCATACGCTCTTCGACGACGAGCTAAAAGTGACTTGCCGCCAAGCCTCAATGCTTGCACTCAAGGGCAAATACGATGAAGCTTTGGAGAAATTGGAGAAGATGAATGCTAATTCCCTTCGTGCCTGGAAGCCCAACCAGTACTGGCACAAATTCAGGGGCATTATCAAACTCCGCCGCGACTTGCATCGTAATAACCTAGATGGAGCAGAGCGCCTTCTTTCACAGCTCTTGCAATCCAAAGACGAAGATCTCGAACCTGATTTAGCCTTTGTTATTGATAGCTTGCACATCGAGTGTCTTACCCGACGGGGGAACCTCGAAGAAGCTTTTGCCAAAGTCGAGGGTCTGGTCTCCGAATTGCGAGACGAAAACAAGGATATCGCTCTCCGAGTACGACTTTTGCTTATAAAAGCCGAGTTACTAGACCGCTGTGGCCGCCCGCAAAAGGCCTTTACCATCGCCGTTCGCGCCACTAATGTTGCATGGCGTGCGCGCCTGATCCCGTACCTGTGGCCGGCCATCGGCGCTGTCGCCAATATTCTCAACTCGCTGAGCGACTTTGAGCCAGCTATCCAGCTCCTGATGGCGGTCCTGCCACGAAGTCTCGAATGCGAGAATTCGGCTATGACGGCCAAGCTATACTCGTTCCTTGGCGATGCATATATGGGGATGGCAGGCACAATGCCAGTCAAGTCCCACAAGAGGAGGGAATATATGACGAAGGCGTCTGAGGCGATTGAAAAGGCATTCAATCACTATTCCAGCATGGAGGACATCAGCAAGCAGTGTGAAATGATGGCCAAGAGAGCCACTATTATGAAGATCTCTGGTGAAAACCACCTGGCAAACGACCTTGCTGCGGCATATTTGGCCCTGAGAAGGGATGCCGCACTTTTGAAAGATTGAGGGAGATCTTAGATATATTATTACACAAGAAAGCTCGTGTGAGCTATCCTGCCAACGGTACGGTAGCGTACAAGGCGCATGAGCCTCCCGTCTTTCCAATGCACTTTTTGTGTGATATACACTGTGCAAACGATATCATGAATACATATGTACCCAGTACAAGATATGCTTTAGTCGCAGTTTGTTCCTCTCCGAACTGGTGTAGACACCTCGAAGACCCTTCCAAGGTGGCCTGCTTATTTGCTGTAATATATGATGTTTACTGACACCATATTTCTTCAGTCTTCGCTCCATTTAATGTTCTTTCCAGACTTGTTCTTCAATTTCCCCTCGGCAGCGTTTGCCGCCTGAGAGTCTTCTTCATGGCTGTCCGCCTCGTTGGGATCGTTGGTAGCCCACATGCTCTGGATGCACAGCTCGAAGGGACCTGGCACGCGGTCCGTCAAGCCGATGCCGATGCTCTTTACCTTTTGGCGTAGCATCTCGGTCTGGGGCTCGACGACGAAGCCGTGGTTGGTGCGGACGAAGTCGTTCCACTTGACGAGGACCGTCTCCCACTCGCCGGCGCGGCGCGCGAACAGGCGGTGCTGGTGCAGGTCCGAGGGCACAACCGATTCGGTCTGCACGTTAACGAAGTAGCTGCGCCCGTCCGATTTGACGCGGAGGGCCAAGTATGTGTACATGTCGATGTCCCAGACAGCCCGCCCGAAGACGGTCGGGGGGCGGTCCAGCGTCCGCCACGCCGCGAACCCGGACCGCTGGATGTCCGGGCGGTGCGGCGGCAGCGCCGTCGAGATGCTGCCGTGGAAGCGCGCGTGCGCGGGCATGTGTCGGGGCTTGATCGGGTCGCTGGGTGAGTGCTCCGCCGGCACCCAGTCCAGCGACGCCTTGGAGTAGCCGCCGATGTCGACGTCGCACATCAACTTGCAGTCGGCTACGCCCTGCGGCTCGTCGAAGGTGTGCAGCGGTAGCGGTCCCGAGGGGCCCTTGATCCCTTCCATTTTCAGCGCGATGTTGGACAGGCGCTTGAACTCGTCTAGGCTGCGGCCGAAGAAGCCTTTGTACAGGAGGCCCGGTGTCGCGCGCATCTTGTCGGTTGCTTCGTTCTTCGCTCGTGGCGGGGCTTTTTTTGTGTGAATCGTTACGGGTCGATTGGGCGACTTGTCTTCAAGGAGCCAAGAGGCTCAAATCTCGGAATGAAGCATCAGTTTTCGTCGGGTGCGAGAGGGTCGTGTGGTCAACAAGATGCCATGGAGTTGAGGTGCTGTGTAATTCAGCTATGGCGTTCACGATGATAGAGCTCCAATCCCGTCATTGAAATTCTGCCGGAGCTGAGCTTCAGATCGATCAATTGATCAAGTACCTCCCACCATCAGTTGTACATAGCGGGTGCGCCAAGACTGCCCCCCCGTCAACGTCAACTGGAATTGCCAGTGCACATGCGGTTAAGCCGGGTTGGGTAAGTGCCTGCGTCCTCCCTTGCTCCCCCTCCTTCCGCTGGAGCTCCAGCCAGCCAGCAGCTCTGGCGGAATAACGTAGAGGCCCTCGAGGCCCTTGAGGCCTAATAAACCCATGGGACCCAATAAGGGGTTAATTTGGCGAGGGGGTGGACGAACTCCGCCAAGGCCGGCCTGCTTTCAATTGGGCTTGTCAGGCTGCGTCAGTGTTGCCTCCCAAACTGCTCGGCGCATGCGCAACACGAAGCTTCATCAGCCAATACCAGCTCGTCCGTCGTCTTGTCCCAGATTCAGATTCGCAAGGACGCTGACGTTGCCTTGTGTCACAAGAAAATTAAATCCAACCGCTGCGATTCGTCTACCTAAATCGACATTCTTTTTTGTTCGTTTCGTTCCAGTTCTATATAGGCGCATCTCACGGTGCCCTTTTGTTCGCCGTCGCGTTGCTTCCCCATCTTTCCCTTACCGGTTATCGAGGTGGTGGGATGAATTGGGCCTTTTCTGGAGAGACGCTGTAGCTTTGCGAGTACGTTACAGAACAAACCTCCGCGCTTTTGGTTTGCCTTGCTCAACCTCCTCAAGTTGTCTCGGGTTCAGCAGCGACAGTGGACAGCCAGTAATTGTAACAACCCTCCTGGCAACGCCTGCCGTGCAACCATTTGTTCCCGCCCACCATGGCTAGCCGTAGCATGGATCACACGAAGTGCGTATAACCCCCTCAGAATGGCTTCCAGCTCGCTCAGTTCGTTGCATGGAAATGAGCTCTGTTTCTTGCGACTCTGTATCTGCGTAGCCCCGTCATAATGTCCTCCGCTGACCCTAGCAACTTTTACAGGTCCGAACAGGAACTGGCTATCAACATCAAGAAAGCCACCAACAGTGACGAGACCGCCCCGAAGCGAAAGCATGTACGAAGCTGCATTGTTTACACATGGGACCACAAGAGCTCCCAGTCCTTCTGGGCTGGTATGAAAGTGTATGTAAATGGTACTGACGGTATGGCACGGAACTGTAGCCATTGCTGACTGGCATACCACGGATGATAGGCAACCGATTATGGCCGACGAGGTCCAGACGTTCAAGGCTTTGATCACCATCCATAGGATCCTTCAGGAAGGACACCCCGTATCGCTCCGAGAAGCCATGGCAAACCGTGGTTGGATAGACAGCTTAAACCGAGGAATGGGCGGCGAAGGCGTCCGAGGATACGGCCCGTTGATTCGCGAATATGTTTACTTCCTCCTAGCGAAGCTGTCCTTCCACCAGCAGCACCCCGAGTTTAACGGCACATTCGAGTACGAAGAGTATGTCAGCTTGAAGGTTATCAACGACCCTAATGAAGGCTACGAGGCCATCACCGACCTGATGGCTCTCCAAGACAAGATCGAACAGTTCCAGAAGCTCATCTTCTCGCATTTCCGAAACGTAGGCAACAACGAGTGCAGGATTTCGGCCTTGGTGGCATTGGTACAGGAGAGCTACGGTATCTATAAATTTATTACCAGCATGTTGCGCGCCATGCATTCCACGACAGGCGACAACGACGCTTTGGAACCGCTTCGTGAGCGCTATAACGCTCAGCATTACCGATTAGTCAAGTTCTATTACGAGTGCTCGAACTTGCGGTACTTGACTAGCCTCATCACAATCCCTAAATTGCCTCAAGACCCTCCGAACCTGTTGGCCGAAGACGATTCGGCACCATCTCTGCCAGCAAGACCGAAGCAAGAGATTGAGAGACAACCGACACCGCCTGCACATCCTAAAACAGACGAGCCCGACGAGATCGCCGAGTTTTGGCAGGGCGAGTTGGATAGACAAAACAAAGAATACGAGGAGCAACAGAGGGTGCTGCAGGAGCGACAGCAACAGGCTCTCTACGCACAGCAGCAGGCCCAGATGCAGGCTCAGCGAGATTTCGAAGAGCAACAAAGACGTCTGGCAGAGCAGCAACAGAGAGAGCAGGAGGCTTTGATGCAACAGCAAGCTCAATGGCAGACTCAAGGCAGACTGGCCGAGCTCGAGCAGGAAAACCTGAATGCGCGCGCACAGTATGAGCGTGACCAGCTCATGCTCCAGCAGTACGATCAGCGTGTCAAGGGCCTGGAGGGCGAGCTGGCCCAAATTCAGAACAGCTACGGCCAGCAGATTGGCAGCAAGGACGACCAGATCCGCGCACTCCAGGAGCAAGTCAACACATGGAGAACCAAGTATGAGGCCCTAGCAAAGTTGTACTCACAGCTGCGCCAAGAACACTTGGATCTCCTTCAAAAATTCAAGTCCGTTCAGCTGAAGGCCGCATCTGCGCAGGAAGCTATCGACAAGCGGGAGAAGCTGGAGCGCGAGATCAAGACCAAGAACTTGGAGTTGGCAGACATGATTAGGGAAAGGGACCGTGCCATGCATGACAAGGACCGTCTCAGTGGCAGCAACAAGGATGAGCTCGAGAAGCTCAAGAGAGAGCTGCGTATGGCCAACGACCGCGCTGACAACCTCGAACGACAAAAGGGCAATGAGCTCTCTACCATGCTGTCCAAGTATAACCGGGAGATGTCGGATCTTGAGGAGGCTCTTCGTACTAAGCAGCGAGCTTTGGATGAAGCTTCGAACAAGCTGCGGGATGGTGACTCCGACCTCGAGGCGCTACTCCGTGAAAAGGAGGAGGAGCTTGAGGTCTACAAGGCGGGAATGGACCAGACTTTAATCGAGTTGAACGAGCTCAAGCTCAACCAGGGCGATACCGACCAAGTCCTTGATGGACAAATCGATGCGCTTATCATGGCCAACCTGGACAAGATCAACGAAATCATTGATTCCGTACTACAATCCGGTGTTTCACGTGTTGATGATGCTCTATACGAGCTGGATTCCACTATGCAAGCTGGTAACCAAAACGCTTCCCCGGCCTATGTCTTGTCGCAGATTGAGAAGGCGTCAGCGAGCGCTATGGAGTTTGCCACGGCCTTCAACAACTTCATTGCGGATGGTCCCAACGCTACACACGCTGATCTAATCAAGGCGATCAACGTGTATTCTGGGGCAGCTGCCGATGTATGCAGCAATACCAAGGGTCTTACCAGACTAGCGTCCGAAGAGAAGAAGGGCGATGCCCTAATGAATGGCGCTCGCCAAGCCGCCCTCTCTACTGTCAAGTTCTTCCGTGGCCTGCAAAGCTTCCGCCTGGAGGGCATGGATCCCATACAGAAGACTGATGTTGTCATCAATAGCAACAATGACGTCCAAATGAACCTGCAGAAGCTGAATAAGCTCGTCGAGGCTTTCGCGCCCCTCGCTGGCCGACTGACCAACAACAAGGGTGATATCGCTGACCTGGTGGACTCTGAGCTTAGCAAAGCTGCAGATGCCATTGCAGCTGCGGCTGCTCGACTTGCCAAGTTGAGGAGCAAGCCTCGCGATGGATACTCGACCTACGAGCTCAAGGTCAACGATACCATTCTTGATGCTGCCCTGGCGATCACGGATGCCATCGGCAAGCTCATCAAGGCGGCTACTGCTACGCAGCAGGAGATTGTGCAGGCCGGACGTGGTTCTTCGACAGCGACAGCTTTCTACAAAAAGAACAACCGATGGACCGAGGGTCTGATCTCGGCCGCCAAGGCCGTAGCCACGTCGACCAACACGCTCATCGAGACGGCCGACGGCGTCCTATCGAGCCGCAACAGCCCCGAGCAGCTCATCGTGGCGTCCAACGACGTGGCGGCCTCGACCGCCCAGCTCGTCGCTGCCAGCCGTGTCAAGGCCGGCTTCATGAGCAAGTCCCAGGAGAGCCTCGAGGACGCCAGCAAGGCCGTCGGCGCCGCGTGCCGCTCCCTGGTCCGCCAGGTCCAGGCCCTCATCAAGGACCGCAGCCAGGAAGAGGACCAAGTGGACTATTCCAAGCTCGGCGCGCACGAGTTCAAAGTGCGGGAAATGGAGCAACAGGTACGTTTTTCTCTTTTCACCCTACTATCTTTGTGCCTTTGTTTGGCAAATATTGTATGCGATGGTACCGTTGCTAACAACTGCTCCGTCACGTCTAGGTCGAGATTCTGCAACTCGAGAACTCACTGTCGGCTGCCCGCAACCGTCTGGGCGAGATGAGAAAGATCTCTTACCAAGAGGATTACACTGGCTTCTAAGCAATGCATGTATTTCCTGTCTGTTATCAAAATGCGATCCCTTGTTGCTGTACATCTTTCAAGCCATACTCGTGGAGGGGATTGATTAAGTTGATGTTTCAGCCAAGTTCGTATTTCTATTGGGGGTGACTGCTGAAGATGGTTATGGGTGGTAGGTATATTTTATCCATCCTCCTGTCCGGCCTGGACTGACAGGAGAAATTTGGGGTAAAGCGGTTTCAAGGAGATAAGAAGATCGATCCTCACCCATTCAATTCAGTAAATATTGGTCGATGCTGCCGTACATGTAGTCCTCTAATAACTAAGCGTTTCTAATGTTCGTGGAATATGAATATGAATATATGTGACAGTTTCTATGTAGTATGCTCGTTCTTCTAACCCAATTCTAGAAGGGGTAGGAACGGCATGTCTTATCGGGTAATCAGAGCCATCCATGACAAATGATGCATGTGCCAGAACCATGATACATATGCCCACGGACTTGACCAGATCGTGATGACGGTTCGGCCTGCGCCCCGAGAATCCCCGCAACTTCATTACACAACATGCTACTTACTATATGTACGCATTCGGTCCGAGCGCAATGGATGGATTCATGGTAAAATCTGCAAGATATGTATCAGGTATGTCCAGTCTCGGCAAGGTCCAGTGATTACGGAGGAATGCAGTGCTTGTTGTTTCTGCCACCCAGGGGCTGTCTGCCGAGTCCTTGGCACTGCCGCTGTCATGTCCCTGCAATCAGCCATTCCGGGGTTCAGGGTACTATATTCTTGGGCCAGAAGCCCTCGGAGCACCGCATAAATACATTACGGTGGTGGGCGCGAGTTTATTCCGCTATTGGTTCCCGCACTCGGGAGGCCACACCTGCATCCGGTTGGAGGGCCGGTTGTATATACGAGAACCAAACCCTAACCTAGTCAGCTTCGAGGGAGCACTTGGAATACACATAGCCGGAGGCTAAAATACGCCCGATTGCTGACACGGTTATGTGCCCAAGTTGCAGGAGACAATCAACAGCGAAAGGTCGACCGATGTTGTTGAATATCAATGCCAGATCCAAGAATTCCCATATCTCACTGGTGGCGGAAGAAACGTGCATTAAGCATCTACCGAGCCCAGCGGCGTGTAGTGGCCCAAAGCCGGACCTGACGCTTGCGGCATTGCTTGGGCGGAGGATGCTGATTACAGTTAATCAGGAAAAGAGGAATTGGCGACGATGCGAATCTCCGGCGGCCAGGAGGGGCGGTGGCTGAAGTTCCGTATTTCTCGCGTGACAATCCTATTAAGGGGAAAGGGAAAGAAAGAGGCTGACAAGGGGACCCCGTGCTGCCATTTGGCAAGATCCGACAAAGAGGTCGCGCCACGTGACAGGGCCGTGTGGGAAAGGGCCAGTGGTTCATGCCATGTCCTTTGTTGCCCATTGAATGGAATGGGATCGACCAGAGCCCAAAGAGAAATACCCGCGATCAGGCTCCCTAGTTAGTTCACAAACGTACGATGTGGACTGATCGATATGCTCGACGGTTGAGTCCGAAAAGGCCGCCCCAAGTTGCCCCAAGTTGAAGTTGTGCATGGCCTTCGGCCGAGATGGAGATTTAATGCGCCGCAGATAGAATAATTGCAGGCGCAACGTCATCTGGGTACGACCCGCTTCATAGTATTCGCGGCCAGGATGCTGACTTGGTGAAGCTAGGCTAGGCGTGGCTGTTGGTTAGGCGGTCCGAAAAGAGAAACTCCCCCATCTCTGAGCCCTTGTCTTCCAATCAAACGAGAGAAAGGTTAAAAAAAGAGTACGCGCATCGTGTCAATGTTTGGTCTGGTGTTCGACCCGACAACACGGGAAAGAGGGCCCGAGCTATTGATAGTTCACCTACTGTAATGGTTTGTAAGTAGTCGTCGAAAACAACGACGGATCGCAGATGCCGTCCACGTTGACCTCGATTGCCAGTTGACGAGGAGAATGTTGAGGACTGCTTGGCTGGTATGCTGTGTCTTGCAGGTGTCCGGTTTTCCTACACTCACCGTGATTGTTCAAATTGCATGTTCCGGGGAGAACCGACGGTCGAACCAAGCAGCAACATGTCGATTTCTGCGCCAAGGATCCATCTGGTTCTCTTCCATCGTGAACGGGAAAAATATGATTCGGTATCCGAGCCTTTATTCAAAGCACATGTAGATTCGCGAGGCTAGAGGCGGGAACTCGGGTCCTTTTTGCAGTGGGATCTTTCCGGCAAGTTGGCAAGGTGATGTTTGTAATAGAGTGAAGGAGAGCCATGGTGAGTAAGTTGACAGCAGTGCGGGCGTGCAGGCCTAGAAGTGAGCAGGGGATCCCTCCCCAGCACTCCCCAGGCAGTTCGATAAAAACCAGACGAAATACGGCGGCCAACCGTCTGCCGTCCCAGCAGGGCCCGCCGCCGCCGCCGTCCCCCTGCATGGATAGCGCCAACGCTTCCTGGCTTCGTCCGACCACTATGATCGCCCCCAGGACGCTGCGTCTCTCCAGGTGGACCGTAGCTGAGCCGAAGAGTGGCTCAGGACCTATCAAATCTACCGCGGCTGCCTCTCCTGACAAGCATGGCTCTCTCGTTCGGGGCACTTACTGCAAGTGCATACGGGAGCTGCGGATTGATTGGCCATCAGGCAATCCTTGCCAATCCCCGGCCGAGGAGCTGGGCAAGTCCGCCCAGAAACAGAGAATTACCCTGCTACCAAGGCTCATGTACAGGTAAATCGGACAATGAACAGGGCCTGGACAGCATCGCCGTTGCTCTTTTGGCCACTTATGGGGCCCGCGTCCAGGACTCAAGGGGCGCACATGTAAGTGCAGGTCCACGCTATGGAGGCCATGTATTATGCCAGGGGCGTCTGTGGCCGGCGCCTTTTTCTCATAAACTCTACTGGTCCCGTTGCTGCGGCTCGGGGATCGTCGTAATCGCGATTCTCTCTGTGTTCTTCCTTCTCTCCCTCTTCTCTGGCCATTCTTTCAGTGGGACGAAATTGAAAGGCATATTATCTTCTTGCTCTTCTGTTATTGTGATTACTGGATCAGCTGAGCGGTTCTCTGGTGGCAGCAAAAAACACCTGTTTCCCCCTGCTAGGACCGTAATTCCTGGCGAAGTTTGGGCCCGAGGAAGATCTCAATTTGTCTCGCTCTCCCTAACGTTCGAGCTGTTCTGTGTCGACATTGCTTTTTCGCAGCCGATTCTCTCTTTCTCCCTCCTCCCAAAGGCATTGATTGATTGTGTTTGCCATAAGGCCGATACCTAAGGCAGGCAATTAATTCATTCTTGAGACCTGCTGCCGCGCTCGCTGCACCTTTTGCCAACCAATCCTCTTTTACTGGGTCATTTCTCAGTAATTAGAGTGTCAACCAAACAACACACTTGCCGGCAGCCACCCCATATCACATCAACACAAACATACGTACTCACGACTACACACACGTACATACAGACACGCGCAGGCAACATATCTTTTACCGACCAGACAACCCGATTCGCACGTCAGATTCGACTCCCTCTTTTTTTCATTAAGAGTGTCTGACTTTAATCCATCCCGTCCGTCCAGCAGCCACCCCACATTGCCCTGTTTGGCAACCATCGATCGACGCCTGGATTTTTGGCATCGGGCCCCGTACCCAGTGCTACACCATTCCACAACACGAGAGACGCGCAACTTCCAGGCAGGTTCTACCCTCTTGCACTGTAGCATCTGGGCGAGGCGAAGCAATCCGCAATCTTTGTCTGGTCAAGCACCACCTGGCCACCCCAGGAAACAAAGCCCGGTCTATGACCACAAAGGGACTCTTCCCAACTCATTGTCCTGTTATCTCCACCGCAGCACACAATGCATTCATGACCATTGGCCACCAAGACAACTGTGCACTTCTTCCCCTAATCTGAAAGAGCTCTGGGCTAGTCCGAATCCATATCTCTTCAGTATAGATTCTCCTTGTCCCCCGAATTCCTCAGCGGCGTTTGTCCCCTTTGAGCTCGAGGACTATCTCACTCTACGACAACTCCCCCGGAAAAAACGAAACCATGTCGATAATGCGGCGCCGGATCGCAGTCCCGGACTTACAAACTCCAGGGCCGATATTGATGATGCGCGATGCAGCAGTGGCTACGGCCACAGAAAACGCGGGATCCAATCCCACCATCTCACCCTATCACAATGGACTCACTGGCGTGAACCAGCCAGTAAACATGCTCTTCAAGGACATGCTGTGGTGGACCTTGGGCATACTGGCACTGATAATGCTGTCGATACGCCTTCTCGCGATAGCTTGGACCTGGCTACGACAGGTCTCGGCCATGTCATCGCCAGGCGACAAACAAGCCTATTGGAAGGCCTCACAATGGAGCTGGATGCCGAGTCTCAAGAACCATCTCATCTATGCACCCCTCTGGAACAAGCGACATAACCGCGAAATCAGACTGTCGTCCGCCATCAGCATTGGTACACTACCGTCGCGATTCCATACCATCCTGCTGGGTATCTACTTTACCAGCAACTTCGTCTACATGTTCGTGCTGAACTGGAACAACACGAACAAGTACTCATTCTGTGCCGAACTGCGTGGCCGTTCGGGCACTCTGGCCGCTGTCAACATGGTCCCTCTGATCATTATGGCCGGCCGCAACAACCCTCTTATCGCAATGCTCTGCGTCAGCTTCGATACGTACAACCTTCTTCACCGATGGATGGGCCGAATGGTCGTCCTTGAAACGATTCTCCACACAATCGCCTGGGCTATTGTTCAGGTTGCCGACGGCGGATGGGAGAGTGTGGGCTTTAAGATTAACCATGACAGCTTTATCGCCTCTGGCACCTGTGGCACCGTAGCCCTGGTCATCCTGGTTATCTTGTCTCTCTCGCCCCTCCGACACGCCTTCTATGAGACGTTCCTCAACGTCCACATCGTCCTGGCACTGATCAGCTTCGTTTGCACGTGGGTGCACTGTGCTACTGCGGAGATTCCCGGAGGCCTGCCTCAGCTGCCGTGGATGGTGGCCATCTTCCTGCTTTGGTTTGCCGATCGTTTCGCCCGCATGCTCCGACTTGTTTATTACAACTGGTCCAAGAGTGGCTTTACTGAGGCCACTTGTTCTGCTTTGCCATGTGAGGCCACTCGCGTGACGTTGTTCTTGCCTCGTCACGTCGAGATCAGGCCGGGAACGCATGCGTATCTGCGCTTCCGCGATGTCAAGCCTTGGGAAAACCACCCATTCTCGGTTGCATATGTCGCCCATTACCCTCGATCCAGCCCGAATAGTCTTGAGAAGGATGATATCATCACCCGGGAGGACATTGAACGAGGCACCACGGCCGTGTCCTTTATCATCGGCGCTCATACTGGTTTCACACGTGCACTATTCGATAAAGCCAGCCTGGCGGACGGACAAGAAATAACCATGAAGGCTGCCATGGAGGGGCCATATGCCGGACACCACCAGCTCGATTCGTACGGACACGCGGTCATGTTCTGTGGCTCCACTGGCATCACACATCAGCTTTCGTATCTCAAGCCCATCATTGACGGCTACAATGAGGGCACGATTGCGACGCGGCGCATCACACTGGTCTGGGTCATTCGCGAATTCGAAGCGCTCGAATGGATCCGCCCGTGGATGAACGAGATCTTAAGAATGGACAATAGGAGAGACATTCTCAATATGCAAGTCTTCGTTACGAGGCCGAAGAACCCGAACCAAATCCAGAGTCCGTCCAGTACCGTCAAGGTCTTCTCCGGTCGACCCAACATCATGACCATTGTCAAGAAAGAGGTCGAGCAACAAGTCGGAGCCATGTGTGTCACGGTATGTGGCCCGGGCGCGTTGGCAGACGACGTTCGCGAAGCTGTTCGGGATGTGCAGAACGGCCGATCGGTGGTCGACTTTGTGGAGGAGTCCTTTACGTGGTAATCCAGCAAACACGTGGATGGAGGACGACCCCGAGATGATTTTGCATTTTCCGATTTGGGTTCGAGCATTATTTGCATTGGCATAGCAGGAGTTGCCAAAGGTACCGGCGTTCCAAGAAGAGAAGAGCGAGTTGATTTTTTTGGTATTTGGTAATCGTGAAAAAGGGTTTTCTTCAAGCGACATACGCAAAGGGCGTTCCTCAAGAGTGGTAATGAAGGCAGCCGATTCAACACACAACCTGTTGTATAAAAACAGACTTTTTACGAAGCTCTTTTTCAGACTTCTTTGGTACATACATATTCTTCATCTGATCCGTGGCTTGGCTCGGCCAGGTTCTTGTCTATAGAGCTTCATCGAATTATCATGTTCGATCTTCTTTTCTTACGACAAATCCAGTCCCTAGACCTTTTCGAAATGTGTGATGCACGACGAGGATAAGGATACAAGTGCGTCGGTAGGCAAGGAAGGTGATGACTGGCAAGGCGCATATCGCCCCTTTATGGCCTCGTGTAGTTGCATTGTCTCTTATTGGGTTTGGAACAATGCCGCGCCCTTCGACGATGTGATGTCCGAAGACTGGACGCCCTTCCTTCGGTATGTTCAGAGTGTGGTAGTCGAACGATCTTTAAAAGATCTTTTGGCGACGATCCGTCTCCACCGTAGTATATAAGTCAGCTCGCTAATTCTTTCTCGGGCATATCGTTATCCATTCGTTGCTGGCGAGCCGTACTTGGCGTCGCTGTCGGAGCGGCCTGGCAGAGAAGGAACGTTTGAGGAAGTGAGACTAGGCAGAGCTATAATTTGAACGTGTTAGCAGTATATACAATGGGGGCAAGTTGCCCTGCTTAGGTGTAGTCTTGGTAATATTTGTTCCTTGGACAATAGAATGATAGCGATGGTCTCGAGTAGACCGATTGCGGCTCGACGCTTCCGTATATAACCGCTCTTTACCGGCAACGACACTAGGTAAAATGGGCCAGCGTTATGATCGGCAGACAGTAAGGCGCGGTTGAGATTCATACCCAACTAGGTATATTAATCATCACGTTTTATTTCCGTCATAGGTAGCTGCTGACCTGTGGCAGTTGTTGGCGGTACTGCTTGTCTAAGAAAACCCAATACTACAGCTTCATCCCAAGAGGTGTTTGCTTTGTACAACAGAACGTCCAAGGCTAGAAGTAACATCATGCGGGTTACAAACGAGTGGGTGATATTTATCGTTAGTCAGCTATAGCGAGAGCACGCCCTGCCAAGGCTGTCGGCTGTCACTTACAAGACAGCCTACTTAGTTAGGTACACAGGAACATGCGTCCTAGACGACCGCTGTACGGGGCCTCAAGCGAGGATTTTGTTAGGTGCCTAAGCTAAAGCATGACCTCATTCCGCAGAAGGGCGGTCCAATGAGTTGGGGGTGATATAGGATCAATGTATTGGGATTCTTCCCCGGCCACACTAATTGCGTAGTGAGCATGTAGTCGGTCGTATATCCAAGGAGGAGCTGAAATTGATGTTTGCTTCGGGATATATCAATTATACGACCCCAAGGAATAGTATCCAATTGCAGTCATCCAGCGCCGTGATCGGTCTGCCTGCTAGATCCCCACAGTCCGGCTGGATCCGCCTACCCGGGATGGTTGAATTCGCTCGCAATGACTCAATTCTAATTGATTTGGAGCCCCTCGAGCTCGAGAAAATATTGAGCGGTTGTCGTCTATAAATCACCAAGATCTTTTCAAACGGGTCGACTCGCCCAACCATATCTACCTACATACCCAACAGACCGTGAAAACTGCATCCTTATCTTCTGTTGCTGGCTCCCGATTGAGCAAGCATTCGTCATAATCCTAATCCACACCTGAGGAACTGCCCACTACCCCTCCAAGAAAAAATTACCCCGCCAAATAACTTTACGGTAGAAGTTGCGCACACAGCCGCTGCCGCGGGAGAAAGAATTGAGCCTCTACAAGTATCCTTTACTTTTTTTCTGGATAAGGAGTGACTAATCCTGGTCTTGAGACATCATGGGTATGCTTAAAGATCCCTCCAAGAAGTACAAAAGCTTCAAGCCTTTGGATCTTCCCAACCGCCAATGGCCCTCCAAGGTCATTGAGAAGCCTCCCAGATGGCTCGCCACTGATCTGAGAGACGGCAACCAGAGCTTGGTTGACCCCATGAACGGCGACGAGAAATGGAGGTTCTTCAACATGCTCGTCGAGCTTGGCTACAAGGAGATCGAGGTTTCCTTCCCCTCTGCGTCACAGACCGACTTCGACTTTACGCGACGCATCGTCGAAACCCCCGGCGCCGTACCTGACGATGTCTGGATCCAGGTCCTCTCTCCCTGTCGCGAAGACCTCATTCGTCGAACCGTCGACTCTCTCAAGGGTGCCAAAAAGGCTCTTTTGCACATCTACCTGGCCACCAGCGAATGCTTCCGCCGCATTGTCTTCGGCTTCTCGGAAGAGGAGAGTCTTGCTATGGCTGTGAAATGCACAAAGTACGCCCGCTCCATCACCAAGGACGACCCATCGCAAGCTGGTACCGAGTGGGCTTTCGAGTTCAGCCCCGAAACCTTCTCAGACACCAGCCCCGAATTCGCGATCAAGATCTGCGAAGCCGTCAAGGCCGCCTGGGAACCGACCGAAGCGAACCCGATCATCTTCAACCTCCCCGCAACGGTAGAGATGGCCACGCCCAACGTCTACGCCGATCAGATTGAGTACTTTTGTACCAACATCACCGAGCGAGAGAAGGTCTGTGTCTCTTTGCACCCACACAACGACCGCGGCTGCGCAGTCGCTGCCGCAGAGCTGGCGCAAATGGCAGGCGCAGACCGAGTCGAAGGTTGTCTGTTCGGTAACGGCGAACGCACTGGTAACGTTGACTTGGTCACCCTCGCCCTGAACTTGTACACCCAGGGAATCCACCCGAATGTCGACTTCTCCGACCTGAAGCGCGTCATCGATACGGTCGAGATATGCAACAAGATCCCCGTCCACCCCCGTGCCCCATATGGTGGCTCCCTTGTCGTGTGCGCCTTTAGTGGATCTCACCAAGATGCCATTAAGAAGGGATTCCAAGTACGGAAGCAAGAGAACAAGGCCTACGACGATCAGTGGCAAGTGCCTTACCTGCCTCTCGACCCGCAAGATATCGGTCGTACCTATGAAGCCATCATCCGCGTCAACTCCCAGAGTGGTAAGGGTGGTGCTGCTTGGATTATTCTGCGGAAGCTCGAGCTTGACCTGCCTCGCGGCTTGCAGATTGCCTTCAGCAAGGTGGTTCAGAAGAGGGCAGATGCGCTCGGCAGAGAACTGTTGTCGGACGAGATCAGTGAGCTCTTCGAGACAACTTACTTCCTCAAGGAGCACCCGCGGTTCCAGATCGTCGATTACTCTATCTCGGTCGACCGTTCCCACTCACCCGCTCCCCCGGCACCTGGAAAGTCGCAAGACACTAAGAATGCTGCCCGTCTTTTCGAGGGTATTGTCGCGGTCGAGGGCAAGGAGTATCAGCTCCAAGGCCGTGGCAATGGACCTATTTCGTCCTTGGCCAACGCGCTTAAGAGCGTCGGGATTGATCTTGATGTCGCCGACTACAAGGAACATTCCATCGGACGCGGCCGAGATGTGAAGGCCGCGACCTACATCGAGTGCACGGCTTCCGGTACCTCCCAGAAGGTGTGGGGTGTTGGTATCCACGAAGATGTGGTCCAGAGCTCGCTCGTTGCCCTTCTGAGCGCAGCTAGCAGCGTAAGTGAAGCCGACCAAGCCTATGGCACACCAACTGTTCTGACTTTGCATATCTAGTTCGTTTTGAGCCGCCCCGGAAGCCCTATTCTCTCCAAGGCCACACCACGCCGAACACCCAGCCAAGACGTCGATCTTAACGGACTTACAGTACCGGATACACAGAACACAGGCGCGACCTCGAATAACGGTGTCTCGTCAGTGGTGGATGCCCTGGAAGAAAAAGCGAATCATATGTAAATTTCGTGATGCTAAAGGGGGAAGCACCCGGTAATGTCCATCATGATTGCCCGGGGTAGCAGCACAAGTGTTGCTGGAAGCCGAAGTTGAGAATTATAATCGCGTTGCGTTGAAGATTGATTAGTAGCGCATTTACTGGACGGTGGGAAAAAGTCATTCATGCTGGCCGATGAGGCCGAAAGGAAGTACAAAACTAATCGGCATTGTTTTCTCAAGAAGTCACCGTAGTAACATGTTTAAAGGTATCTTCTACGCATCGGGGCGTGCAAGGTACATACTAACGTTCTATTTTACTATACGTTTTCTATACTGAAGTGCTTTGATATTGTTCTGTTACGTCTCAGACATGGATACGCTCAATATGCTGCTGACTGATATGAGATGCGTACCATAGCCTGCAAGGCTTGGCAGTTGAAGGAGGGGCACTTTGCACTTTGGGGGAATTGAGGGTGTGGGGAAACACTGACAGAATTTCGAGGGTGTGTCCCTCCAGTAGGTATTACATGTGAATTGAAGCCTTGTGAGCAGCCCCTCGCTTGCGCCTCAAGTCGCATTGAGTACTTCTCATTGGCTCTCGAGTCGCCAGTCGGTAAGATTGATCAGGTTAGGAATCTACTTCCTAGAACTAGAATACATCTTGAGCATTTTTTGCCCTTCTGGAACCGATGGGTGATGGGAGGCAAATTTGGCTAAGCAAATGAAATGAGTGGTGGTCGCATCAATTGGCATGTAGTGTCTTTGCCGGAAAACACTTGGTGGGCTTAGGGTATGTACATGTAGCAGGTAGCAGGTAGTAGGTAGCACCCCCTTACGCATCTGTTTCTTTCTGCCAGTACGATAAAGGATTGAAATGTCGGTCACAGGGTAAATAATGAAATGAAGCATCAATCCACAACTTTTGGCAATGAGACACACATACATGCATGTAGACAGGTGTTATAGAAGAGGACGGGTAGGTTAAAAGTGGCCCAAGCAGTCGAGGCTATCTCTATCAATCAGAACCTCCAAACGGTCCGGTGGACTGACGAGCCTTAATAAAGTTGAGTTCTCACCGGCAGTAACAGAAAAGTTCCCGTGCCTCTAGAACACGGCTCTGGCTTTGTTTACGAGTCAATATTATGCATGCACTCATTATCCCTTCGGTATGTTTGCTTTTGGATAGTGAAAGTACAGAGGTAGGTAGTGAGTGGCAGGTCTGGGAGGCTTGGCAGATGGGTGTTTGCAAATGTCCAAGGCGATAAGAAGAAAAGACCCGAAGTAGATTCTTACTCTGTAGGCACCTACATACAAACATACATAGAGGGCAGACAAAATTAGGTCCATTGAACACATATAGATTCCCCTTCTGGTCTCTCTTGTCATTTTCTTTTTGTTCGGCCAGCCCCAGGACTGGTGATTCAATTGTCAAGTCGACTAGACACATTTCCTCATTATTTGCTACGGGCCACGCCACGGGCTACGAAGCGCTCCCAAAGCCCCCCAACGCCTCCCCTAGCCAGACAGACCCGACAGAGGCTACAGACCCTACGCAGGTGCTAAGGTAGGCTCGGGTCCACTTAAAACATAGGGAAGGACCCCTCAAGCACTACCCACTTTGGTGGCCAGCAGCCAACGACGATTGCATATTATTCTCCCCTCCCATATTCCATCTCTCATTCTACCAATTTCTCTCCATCCCCCCCCAAACAAAATAAGAAAAATCAACAAACCCAGGAAAGCTCAGTGTGCCGAACTCGAGCATATCGCCGCCGCATCAAAGAGAACTAGAGCGCGGGCAGAAAAAGGCAGCCACATTCCTTCATCATTACTTTCTAGAAGGGAAAACACACTGCTGGTTTTATTTTGACCAAGACCTTATTTCTCTCTCTTTCCCCCATCCCCACTTTGCCCATACTGCTGGCCATTATTTACCCCCCCTCGACACCACCATCGCGCTGGATCGACACCGCATAACACAGGAGAGGCTGTTAAGCAGACAAGATGGCTGACAACGGTGGTATCAACACTGTCCTCAGCAACTCGCTGTCGCCTGGTATGTCAACCCTCCATCCAATTTCTTCCCCTCTCGGGCCTGCCCTCCCATACACAATCAATCCATCTGCCGTATTCATGTGATCTCGCCCATACGTCACGGGCCTTTCTGAACCTTCTTCCGTTTTCGCTCTTGGTACCACCACCCGCTGACCTCAACTTTCCAGATGCGGCTACGCGAAACGCAGCCGAGCAGCAGCTCACCCAAGCTGCCGAAAACAACTTTGTAAGTTCACGATGCCTCCCGACTGGATCCGCCTCGGGCTTGGCGCTGACTGCAAATTCTCAACCCATTAGTCCCTCTACCTAGCCACCCTCGTCCAGGTATTAGCAGACGACAACGCCGAGGCACAGATCCGAGTCGCCGCCGGTCTCGCCCTCAAGAACGCCTTCTCCGCACGCGAATTCGCACGACAGCAAGAACTGCAGGCAAAATGGCTGCAGCAGACGGAGCAAGAGACCAAGACACAGGTCAAGACTTTGGCCTTCCAGACCCTCTCGTCCAGTAACGCACAGGCCGGTCAGGCCGCCGCCCAGGTCATCGCGGCTATTGCCTCCATTGAACTGCCCCGGGACCAATGGCCCGACCTTATGTCTACTTTGGTGCAGAACGTCAGCACCGGTGCCCCCACCAGAAGCAGGCCTCGTTGACCTGTCTTGGTTACATTTGCGAGAGCCAGGACACCGAGTTGCGGACGGCTCTCATCAGCCATTCTAATGCGATCCTGACTGCAGTCGTTCAAGGTGCCCGGAAGGAGGAGACGAACCAGGAGGTCCGTCTCTCCGCCATCTTGGCCCTTGGCGACTCTCTTGACTTTGTCGGTAACAACTTCAAGCACGAGGGTGAGCGAAACTACATTATGCAGGTTGTCTGTGAGGCCACACAAGCCGATGACTCGCGCATTCAGCAGGGTGCTTTCGGATGTCTTAACCGCATCATGGCCCTTTACTACGAGAACATGCGCTTCTACATGGAGAAGGCGCTCTTCGGTCTTACTATTCTGGGTATGAAGAACGAGGACGAGGATGTTGCCAAGCTTGCTGTCGAATTCTGGAGCACAGTTTGCGAGGAGGAGATTAACATTGAGGAGGATAACGGCCAGGTTGAGAGCTCGGATCAGATGCGGCCTTTCTATAACTTCGCTCGAGTCGCAACAAACGAGGTTGTCCCTACACTTCTCGTGCTGTTGACCAAGCAGGACGAGGATGCCGCCGATGACGAGTACAACTTGTCCCGCGCCGCCTACCAATGTCTGCAACTGTACGCTCAGGCTGTCGGGCCTAACATTATCCCACCGGTCATCCAGTTTGTCGAGCAGCATTTGCGATCGGAGGACTGGCACTTCAGAGAAGCTGCCGTTGCTGCCTTCGGTGCTATCATGGAGGGCCCCGAGGAGAAGGTGTTGGAGCCCATTGTCAAGCAGGCTCTGCCGGTTCTGATTACCATGATGGAGGACAGCTCTACACATGTCAAGGACTCGACCGCTTACGCACTGGGACGCATCACCGAGGCATGCTCGGATGCCATTGACCCCGCCACACACCTGACTCCCCTGATCGGCTCCCTCTTTGCTGGTGTTCATGATGCCAAGATGGCAAGCTCTTGCTGCTGGGCTCTCATGAACCTGGCCGAGCGCTTCTCTGGCGAGCTGGATGCGACCAGCAACCCCCTTACTCAGCACTTTAACGAGAGCGTTTCCACTCTGCTCAACGTGACAGCGAAGCCTGAGGCCGAGACCACGGTTCGCACCACCGCTTACGAGGTTCTCAGCGCATTCGTCCAGCACGCTGCCACCGAGAGTTTCCCGGCTATTGCGTCCTTGTCCGACGTGATTCTGAAGCGCCTCGAGGAGACTGTGCCCATGCAGAGTCAGGTGGTCAGCATCGAGGACAAGATTGCTCTGGAGGAAATGCAAACCAGCCTTAACGCTGTCTTGCAGGCTATCATCCAGCGACTGGAGAAGGAGATTGCTCCCCAGGGCGACCGCATCATGCAAGTCTCGCTTCAGATTCTTACCACGGCCGGTGCCAAGTCGGCTGTCCCCGAGGCTGTCTTCGCCACCATCAGCAACCTTGCCAACGCCATGGAGGAGGACTTTGCCAAGTACATGGATGCCTTCACACCGTTCTTGTACAATGCTCTCGCGAACCAGGAAGAGCCCAGTCTATGCTCCATGGCTATTGGCCTTGTCAGCGACATTACGCGATCCATGGCCGAGCGCAGCCAGCCCTACTGTGATAACTTCATGAACTACCTTCTTAACAACCTTAGGGTTAGTGACACTCCTTTGATTTCAGCATCCCACGCTTCGAATTTCCATTCGTCTAACGCGAACACGCAGAGCAACTCGTTGGGCAACCAGTTCAAGCCCGCCATCCTCCAGTGCTTCGGCGACATTGCCAGCGCCATCACCGGCCACTTCGAGTCCTACCTGTCTGTCGTTGCTCAGGTACTACAGCAAGCCTCCACTGTTACGGCCAGCCCGGACGGCAGCTACGAGATGTACGACTACGTCATCTCCCTGAGAGAAGGAATTATGGACGCCTGGAGTGGTATCATCAGCGCTATGAGGGATAGCAACAAGAGTAAGCAATTGATTGCAGCTTACTTGTACGGAACTATGCTAACAATGACCAACAGCTGAGGCTCTTCAGCCCTACGTCCAATCTATCTTCCAGATGCTCAACATCATTTCGCAAGATATGAACCGGAGTGAATCCCTGATGCGATCATCCATGGGTGTCATTGGGTAAGAACTAATCTGCAATCAACTTTCGAAGCGGACGATGCTAACATGGGTGAATAGCGACCTTGCTGATGCCTACCCCAACGGAGAGCTCGTGGACGCATTCCGTCAAGATTGGGTCACAGCTATGATCAGGGAAACCAAGACCAACCGTGAATTCCAATCGCGCACAATCGAGACGGCTCGCTGGGCACGCGAGCAAGTTAAGCGTCAACTCGGCGGTCAACAGTCGGTCATGCAGCAAACCTGAGCCGGAAACGGTGGGGCACGGGCTTGACCCTCCCTCCCTGCGTCTACTCATCGGGTGATGGGCGCCTCAAAAGGAGATGTTGAGCACCAAGCCTGGCCCATAACCCTCTTTACCCCCATGTCATCTACATGAGACCGAGCCAGGCACCTTGCACAGTCCAGTGCAGCGAGCGAAAGGAACAATCAACCCATAGTAGCAGCTACACTTTCCCCTACACGTCGATGCAAGACCCGTGTGTATATAGACCCCTTCCCACACTACCCTATTGATCCTATACCCCTCCAACCCCCCAATTCCCACGACACAGCACACACACAAACACAAAGAACCCACTGCGATACGCCTTACCCCCTTTACCCCCGTTGTATTTTGCCGCGGAGTTTTCGGTTTTGGCTGAAAACCCACTACGGACATGTGTCGCAGCTAGAGAAGATTATTATGTCATGTACGCCCCTCTACCTTGTTATTGGCGGCCACGAAGTCATGTAAGAAAGAGACGATGGAGACGTGATAAGGAAAGTGGAGGCCAGCCCCGTCAGGTTTGTTCAAGTGAACACAGCCAACGAGGGACGAGGGAGATGCCTCCAGCTCTGAGCCCCGACGGTTCAAGGCTTGCACCCTATTATGCACAATGAACGGCTAGCGAGAGAGCCAAGTGCCATGCGCTCTCTGGGATGGCGGATGGACGGTCAGGCTATCTCATCACATCATCCTATGTTTCCGTTGGAGACATCATCACTTACCTTATGTGTCGTTCCCGCAGGATATGATGCATATATGGTGGGCGAAAAGCGCTATGGTCTAGTCTGCTCCCCCTTAGTTCAGTGCAGAAAACAAAGATAAATAAAGTTGTTTAATCCCCATATTTGCATCGAGGAAGTGTGCTACTACGAGCGGTGATGCTATTAATAATTTGTATTTTTTCTGATGTAAACTTTTGATGTGTTGCTCCAGGCTGGCAGCCAGTCATGCGCTACAGCCCGCCTGTTATATTGAGACTAGTACTTGAACAGTGATATCAATGACAGCAGACACAATAACCAGACAGAATCATTCACGGCACAGCAAAGTCTAATGTCTGTTGAAATTTCCGACGCACTGGCGTTTAGTAGCTGGAAAAGCCAGCCAGCCACTCCAGTCGTAGAAATCTGGACAACATAAAGTCACTATTGTGAGGTTGGTCGGCACGAGAAAGAAAGCGGATGTGGGTATGTATCATCCATCTATTGTTGTTGGTCATTAATATTTACCTACAATCTGAAATATCGCCCAGTTATAAACAACCAGATCGGAGAATAAGAGAAGATTGCCTATGCGTGTGCTCTGGGTATAACCATCATCGACCGCTAATATCGAGATCCGGCGTTTTTTGATGCGTTTCTTGAAAGAAAAGAAACATAGCAAACCGATACCAACCCGCCCTAACGAACACATTTTGGGAGGTGAGTAGAAACGAAAAGAAAGACACTAAAGAAGATACGTAGGCATATATACACGCCCTTTATGTCGGCGGCTGGGTCGACATGTCTGCCAGGTGGTGCTGATTGTACAACGGAGCCATCGCATCCGGTGCGTTCCAGTGTACACCCATTAGCTGCTGGAGTTGGAGGTTGAACCCGTCATTGGTCGTAGACATTAAGTTATGGTAGTCTGGTATGAAAGCCTGGTTCTGGTCGTACGTATTGGCGACTTGCGGGGAGATTTGTGCGGCCGCTGTGCCGGCGCCGTGTTGACCGTGGTGGAGGGTATACAATCCTTCGTATTGTTGCTGCTGCTGTTGCTGGTGATGATCGGGCTTCCCATAGTCAGGCACCTGGGACGAATAACTATTGTATTGAGGGTGATGATACTGCGTCGGTGATTGTTGCTGCTGTGTGGGGCTTATGTAGTCTATAAGCGGTGGCGGCGGGAGGGAAGGGGGTTCGCCGGATATGGATTGACTCGATTGCAGAGGTGGCAGGATTGCAGGCTCGGTATTCACAACAGGGACAAGATGTTGCTTTGGTTCGACCTTGCCATGGACAAAGGAAGGTGAAAGAAGACCTGTCATTTTGTCTGCTGGCGTAGAAACAGGGGGATGCAGAAAAGCGTGTGGCAAGGGATCCTTCTGTCCATGAGATCGGGATTAGCTTTTCATCCGAGGAAATCGAGGACTTGGGACGACCTTACGCCATCCGCCATGAAGACGCCTTCGTACACTCCACCCGTATCTGGGCCACCCATCCAGCTCTTCAAGCCATTGAGCCAACTGGAAGCAAGAGGCCAGATCGCTTGGGCTTCCTCTAGAATGCCAATGATACGATCATACATCTGTTTAGGTGGTTCGTACTTTTTTGATTCAGAATTTTGATAAACTATGAGCCGCTTAGCAAGGCTGGCATGAGAGGGTGGTGCTTCGAATACTCACGCCCAGGGTACTTGACGAGGTAAGATAGGAGCAAGCCGCAACTGTAAACACAGAATGCCTGTTGCATATTAAGGAACTGTTTGAGCGGCGGCAGAGAATGCTTCACTTACAGCCATTTGAGAGCCAACCATTTCTTCCAAGGGCCTGTCCGAATCACCAAATTGGGCGTGGATCTGTCGGTAAAGATGATACACATTGTCGAAGAGTTCATTGGTTATAGTATGAAGGATGTGCACTCCCAGGCCAGAATGGTGGCCTTTCAACGAGCGGATCACGCTGTAGTAAAGTCAATGATTTGGACATGCGAAAGATCCCTGGCGTTACATACTCCCCAAGATATGCTTTCCGAAGAACAATGTTGCTCAACCTTAAAGTTGCACAAGCACTGAGATATGCCTATACCTCGTGTCAGAACTTCATGCCATCAATAAATCTAGAGCAACTCACAAGATCCTCGTTTTTCTTTCGGTAGCCAGCCAGAAATAAGTCGTCGTAAGCTTGATTCTTCGGCAAGTTGTCTTCGAATTCAGCCAGCTGGTTAGCTATTTTTGCGTAATCGCTGCCAGTGTCGTTGGGATAAGAGCTTTTCTTGTTCGCTACGGCACGGCGCGCAACTATGCCCCAGATGTGGTGTGTTTGGATGAGTGTAGCAAAGAGCGAACGTGAGCTGAGTGTTGCCAGGGTTGGATTCAGATCAGCAGGTGGCGTTCCGACAAGAGCCGCTCGAGGCTTTACTTGGAATTCACCACGGCGAAACTCATCTTCATCGCAAGGAAGCAATGTCGTTATGTCGCCCGCGGCAAGCAATACCGGCTTATAAGGTCCAGAGTGGAGGTTGTCCTGGCCTAACCAGCTGAGCAAACGAAACACTTGTTGGTATAGACATCACTTACTATGCAGCATCCACTTCACCACTTTCGAGTCAGCCCGCAAATACCAGGGCACACAGGGTTGAAAGAAATTGTCCGCAGGATACGAAGTCTACCATGAAAGCACTTACAAGAGTACGCCGAGCGGATTCAGCCCTGATTCTTGCCTCACGGGTTGAATCCTCCGTTATTAGCTTGAACGTTTCTTCGCGGTGAAGCCGCATCTCCGTGGCCATCGATATGGCTATACCCATATTTATCTGTTGGGATTAATGTGGTGCTCGTCCAGTATAGATACCAACGATGACCTACATTGCTACGACTTGTGTCTCCCATGCCGTGTTGGGCGATGGATAGGAGAAAAAACGCCTGGCATCTCTCCAGAGTGACAGGTTGTTGGTAAAGCTCCCGCAAGGCCAGCTTCTCGGCACAGTCCAAATAGGATTGCACAGCCTTCTGTGCAGCCTCGTAGTTCCTATTGAATCGCGCAGAGATGCTGAGGATGCTCACAAGGAGGAAAGCGCCTATCTTGCCAGGTTCTCTCTCCACCTGCAGGAGAAAATCTTCTGTAGCGATGAAACCCAGTTGGAAGAAATGCTGGGTGAAGGCTCGGACACCCTCTTTCACCGTCTCTACGTCTGTCAGGAGCGCTAACTCATCGCCATCCCAGTCCAACGTGTTGCTACTAGTGGTAAGACTCGGGGAAACTGTATTTTCTTTATTCACTCTTGGTGTTTTGCCATTGGGCTTCCTGTCTGCCCTTTGACGCGGATGGCGGAACTGGCGGTCCTCCGTGGACTCGCCACGGCCCGGATAGAAGCTAATGACACATCAGCAAGACAAAACAGAAAACCGGTCCGATGGAGAAGCATAGCTACCAATCGTCCGGCTTGCCAGATTCTATGCATCCCTGGCATGGCCCGTTGTTTTTGTCGTGGATACATTTGCTCCTCATACGCCGACACCTGGGGTGAATGGTAAGCAAATGCTGTTCAGATAGTTTGGGATCGGAATGCACGATACCTTCGACAAGCTATGGGTGCCCTCCTTTTGATGGGCGCACTTGAAGTGGGAACCTGAGTAGAAGCAGGCGTGGGGGATGTTGAAGCAATGGAAGGGTTGATATCTGATGTCTGATCCATGGCGCATAAGTAGGAGGCGGTAGTGCTCTTGCCTGCCTATTCGTTCATTTGCCCTGACAAACAAGCACCTGGCATTGCCGGATGAAATGAAAACTGCCCTGCCGGCAAACTAGATTGATCCGGCAGTGTGACCAAGGAGACGAGCGAGCCAGTATTTACTGCTCCCAGGACGACGGTACCACGCCAGCTCACGTGTTTGCCCACCTGCGGCTTCCAAGGCTTGAAGTAAGGCGCTCGGTCAGCAGGCTCAGGTCGCCGGTAGGCTATCGTCAGATCTCCCCCACATTCGCATCCGATGGTGCAGAGATGAGGCCGGCTAAGGGAGGGATCCGGGAATTGGTGGGGTTATGGCAATACCTACGTAGTCGCGCGAATGGAGCAGAGTGACGAGGCTCATGAAATAGGCAGTCGTTTTGCAGTTTGGCGTTGGCGCCCGGTGCGCATAGTTCAACCAAAAGATCCTAGCAGTCATTGATTGACATGCAAGGGGGTGGTTGGTGTGTTGTGCGCCAGCCCGGCCAGTTGGTTGCGGCCCTACGTATCTGATATGACTGCTTTGATTGCAAGGCTGATAGGCTGTTGTGCTTGCCGGCTGACTGTCCTTACCCCATGTGCAATAGACGGTTATTTTGCCAATAACCATGGCACGACTGGGCTTCAACAGCAGCCGCATTCCGGGAAAACGACGAACTGGGAGATGCGATTCTGAGGGGGGGCAGTCAGCGGCAACCCCAGTTTTCTGTCCAATGGTTTCTCCCGTCTGTTGTGAAAGGAAAACGCAGCACAGAATTGATATCGACCAGGTGGTGTGTGGCTTACAAGTCCTTGGCCACCTCATCAATCTTGCATTGCCGAACCGGCAGCGTCTTTCTTCATGTCCACTGCCTCAACTTGCCATGACAATTCATCGCGGATCAGCCCGTGGTTGCAGTCGATCACTGTCAGAAGTACAGCAGACTCCAACTACACTCATGCATGTAATGGTATATAGTGTGACGCATTGCACCACAACATCCCACGTACACCAAGGCGGGCAGGCAACGTCTCTCACTCGTACTGGGATCTCGAGTCGCCGGAAGTAGGTATCCTCTACCGACTACACGCAAAACCGAGGCCAAGCCAGACAAGCATCCCTTGAAGTTTCAGTCCATGGTAACCTTGCCTGCAATGTATTGCCAATCGCCCATAAATGTTAGCAATATTGGTGAAGATTTCCACTTCACCGGTCCCATCTTACCTTTGGTTGTCTACCTTCCACGTCGACGCCCTCATCCCTTCTTCGGCCCTTTCCAGCCAAGACTATTGGGATGATAGGGGTCGGCACCTCTCCCCCGAACCCGTATGCCGTGATAGGGCCCCGAGCACTACCACCTTGATCTAGGCAAAGTTCCACAGCAATTCATCCCCTCCAATTGTGTTTGCGAGACAGTTGGCAATTGTCCATTCGGCTTATTTTTGCTCAAGAACCCTCCTCATGGAAGGGAATCGGCACAGAATACCCCATGTGGGGGGCCCTTGCAGGAAGTGCCATGACGAACATTCCACCCTGGAGGGTAACCCGCCAGGATCATGGACTGCTGGCGCTGTATCGGACACCCGCTTTGCATCGCCTCCCCATTCCCAAGTCTCGATAGGCCGCTTGCCTCGCTACCCTGTGTGTGTGAGGATACTCGGTGTTTGCAGGACGACCCCTGGTTTCTCATAGATACCTATTTATGTCTTTCTCAGGACGCTTTTCTTGTTCTGCGAACAAACCCTTGTGTTTCTCAGAACTGAGCTCTGGTATCACTTGATTCCTCGCATTACTAGAAGATGGATTCCCAAGTTCACGCTCTCATAGGCGCGGTATTCCTCGCAGCGTTGGCAGTTTTCATCTTGTGGAAAAGCCGGTTCGGAAGAAGATACCCCTACCCGTTACCACCTGGGCCACCGGGGAGATTACTTATAGGGAACCTAGGTCAGGTCGGCGCTGACCACCCTGAAAGCGATTATATCCGATGGGGCATCGAATATAGTGAGCAGAGATCCGTCGTTATGGCGCGTTCGATGTGACCGTTGACCAGTTTGTGAATAGGCTCAGATGTGATTTATGTCAACATGCTTGGCCAACACATAGTTGTTCTGAACAGCGCAGTTGCTGCAACTGAGTTGCTTGACCAGCGGGGAGCCAACTATTGTGACAGGCCAGACTTTACCTTGTTCGAGATGTGAGTCGCTGTTTCGAGAATACAGACCTCTTGGAATAGGGTCTAACAAAGATCAGCATGGGCTGGGGTCGTACCTTGACGTTCCTGAAATGGGGTGAACAGTTCAAGCTACATCGTAAAATGTTCCAGAGCACCTTTTCCCGCTCCAACGTCGGGATATTCCGCCCGATGCAGCTACAGGAGAGCAGAAAGGCTGTGCGGTCTTTGATCAAGGGCGCAGGCAGCTGGAGAGAGTCTACACTTCTGATGACGACGAGCATTATCTTTCGGATAGCATTTGGTCAAGATGTCCCAAACGAAAGCTCCCCGTATTGCGAGATGGCCAAAGCAGCAAGCCAAGCAACTGCCGCTGGTGGTATAGCGGGGACAAGCCTTGTCGATATATTCCCACCCGTTCGGTTCGTACCCGGCTGGATCAACCCTTCAGCGGCTTTGCGCCATGCCCGGGTGAGCCGAAAGGCCATACAGGCAGTCCATGACCAGCCCTGGGATGCCAATATGAGGGCCATAGAGGCAGGTACTGCGTCGTCTTCCTTTATGAAGATACACTGGGACCGTTTCGTCGAGAGCGCCAAGGCAGGCCGGCGGCCGGAAGCGAACTTGGAAGACATAAAGGGGGCCACGGGGGCCGCTATCATTGCCGGAGGGAACACCACATGGGCAACGATCCTCTCCTGCATGCTGTTTCTCACCAGACATCCGGAAATCCAGCGAGCAATCCAAGCAAGACTTGACATGTTACTCTACCCAGAGGGGCAGGCGCGCTTACCAGAATTTGGTGATCACTGCGAGCTGAAATGCCTCGACGACTTCATCATGGAGACGATGAGATGCCTGCCCTTGAACCCTCTGAACATACCACACAAGAGTCTGCGCGACGACGTATACAGAGGAATGTTCATTCCTGCTGGCACCATGGTACTCACGAATACCACGGCCATGGCGACGGATGCTGGTACGTACAAAAACCCCAGCGTCTTCGACCCGAGCCGATATGAGCGTGGGGAACCCTACCCGCTTGGGAATTTCGGGTTCGGCCGGCGGAAGTGTCCTGGGAACTGGCTGGCCCTTGCAAGCGTTTACATGTTCCTGGCGACTTTCCTGGCCGCGTTCGAGCTCGAGCAGGCCCTGGACGACGAAGGGAAGCCCAAGATACCGGAACCTGGGGTCTCTGTTGGTTTAGGAGGGTGAGTCCATTCCGTTGGCAAACAAACAACCTGGCCCGATGAATTGATTGGCTGACGTGCAGTCTGCATCAACTGCAGGCACCCTTTGCCATTTGAATGTGTACTCAAGGTCAGGTCGCAAGAAATGGCCAGGTTGTTGATGGAAGACGCCTGAGCAAGGGAAGGAATGGCGTTGTTTGTTGCTTTCACTGGGTCTAGGGCACTGGGGTTTTGACAAGTGCGGATCCAAGGAAGTCACCACACCGCAAAGTTTATTTGTTCAGCGCACCTTCTTTCCTTCATCACAGTACTGGTTGCCACTTCCACTTATCCTTTTCACGTCTACGAAACAACGGGGAAGCAGAGTATCTCTTCCGCTATATACCCACTAGATTGCCTATATCAACTGCAGTATAGGATATGGATGACAGACAGTATACTTCGGAGAATGGCCTATAAGACCCGCTTCTCTATGGCTGGTCCATATCATATATATATAAGTTGTCGTTGGTGGTAACACGAATTTAGTATGGTCGAGCGTTCGTCGAATTAACCAATACAACACTCAAGGTTACATGAAGTGTCTACTCGGTCAATATTCCAAGTTCCAACCCTGCGAGCCCTTCGAGATGGGTACAAGAAGAGCACGTGCGGGAGGGAGCCGCTGATCCACCACGGGCAAAGATGGACGACTTGCCCACTTATCTATCTCTTTACTTTCCGACTCATACGCCTTTTCCGGGATGCCGTCTTTCGGGCGACCAGGTATCGAGCGCTTGTCGGTCCTTGTGGCTTCTTCTTGGAATGTCGCGAGGCTCTGCGGAAGCCAAAGTCCCGGCCGATATTTGCTCACCAACGATAGGGCCATCACCGATTGAAATTGACGGCTTACCGTCAGGTCATGAAAGTCAATTTCACTACTGCTGGTCTGCCTGAGACGAAAGTGATTATCTCCATAGGAGGCTGTGTCTGCGTATATGTCCAGACAGAGGCCTCTAGCTGGCTTTTGGAGATGTCGAAGAACAGACTGCGCAGAGCCTACCCAATACCGTGCACTGGTGGAAGTATTCATCTCCGCGCAATGCTCGAGTGGACAGAGGGTAGGTAGTTGGAGGGTCATCAACCGGTGCCGGTGGTGGTGGAAGTGGGCCTCATCTTGGAATTGGGAATTAGGCGGTGGACGACAAGGGAGCCCACGAACGACAACCGGGATAGGGGCTAATAAAATTACGGACGCTCGTTCTGCCATTCCCGAGACACCATGACACGTTGTTTGTATTGTTCGCATTGTTCAGCGATAAGATATGTGATTGGCATTGTAAATGTCGCATTTATCTATCTAATCAAGGAAGGAGAGTAGAAACCTGTTCTTGGATCATGAAGATCGTCATTAACATAAGTATGTATGCTGTTATGTAAGGCCCCAATCAAGGCCCTTACTAATGGGGAATCGAAAACGTGAACTTTTCAAACCGCAGTAGGCTGGATGAACAGCGGACATGTGTGCCAACCTCGTCATGTCTGCCCTTCCTTTCGTGGACCGACTATCCTCAAATCCATCAACCCAAAATAATGTAGCAATACATTGGCTGCTGCAGTCAGTGTGTGTCTGTGCCCCTTGAAAATAATGCTTGCTCCTCCAAAACGCCATCGCACTGACAGTCAGCCGTGTCCCAACGACAGCTGTAGTTCCCAAACCTTTCGGATTAGTCCATTACAAAAAAGATAAAAAAAAGATAAAATGCCCCAAAACGCCGCTGCCATGAAGTTCCATGCACCTTCCCAACCTCTCCATGAAGAGGTCATCAGACTTTAAGGGACTAATATTACACAAAATGGTCTAAGTGAGTGGTAGTATCGTGTAGACAAACGACATGCCAGCTTCGCCTTCGCGTAGGAGCTGGCAAGGAAGCATGATGTCGAAGATGTTCTCCCTTGCATTACTCCTCGAATGCTCCAGGAATGGATAAAGAGAGCCGCTTCACCCCATCGTCCAACTTGATCGGGGTTTCCAGTGTGTGTGACGAGATTCGGATATCCACCGGTGAGTTCGTCACGTCGTCTTGCGACAGAAATTCCGCAGGTATGTGGGTGGGAGTAACTGGGGGGTCGGGTTTCGCGACAGGTCCGACAGAGGCAGCGACTTCAGTTGGTTTCGTTACGATGGGCTGTGGTGTCAACGTAACCTCGGATGCGTCTCTTGCTAGTGTCTGGGCTTTGACGTCGTCGTCAATTGCACCTTCCGCTGCCTGATGGACAGCTTCAGGTTGGTCCTCTTGACTTATGCTCATGCGTGGACTCTTCCCAGCTGAACTTTCCGTGTGTCCGTGGAAGGAGTGAGACACAGGCACAACTCCACCTCCGATGCGGCTCCAAAACATCTGCTCTCGCAGTCTTACACTCTCCTCCCAAGCGGCCCGTTCCGAGTCAGCGTCATCGGCGCGCCAGAACCCATCCTTGACAATGCGCAAAAAGCCTAAGAAATCGCACGTAGACCGTACGCGACCAAGGCAGTACTTGCAGAGTGGGTAACGCTGAGCAGAGTCGGCCTCGCTTGTTCGGAATCGGTGGTTTCGCAGATGAGGCTCATCCCGGCGCGTGTCGCCACACAGCGAACATGGATAGAATTGCGGCTTACTTATGGACGCAAACGGACTGTTCGATGGGACGGGTTCCACGACGAGCGTTCCTTCACACATGGCACTGAGGACAGCTCGCCTGGCAAGCCATGATAGCCCAGGTGCCGTATCGAGTCGTAGAGTGGGTTCGATGTCCTCGGCGAGAACCCTCTTGTAGAATTTGCTATCTTTCAAGGGCGGTAATGGCCCAGAGGAACCGGTGCTGACGGCCGATGAAGGGGTATTGGGAGTCTGAGGCGACGTCGTATGTGTCGTATGGATGGAGGTGCCGGCTGCAGACAGTGAAGTTGTTGACGCATTGGAGATGGATGCCGCAGAGCTACTGCTTGTCGCGTTTAGTAATCCTAGGCTAAGTCCACTATACGAGCCCGAGGAACCACGGCTAGGCGGCGCTCTTTTCGAAACATTGACAAGGGCCATGAAATCATCGAAAGAGGACAGGTCCATCCGTACCACAGGCTGGAGCAGGTGAGTAAGATTCGTAGGATACGTCGGCGAGAGAGGCTCCGTGATACCGCTTTGAGAGATGCCCTCGGAGGTATTTCCGTCCTCATCTGTGGGCGCGAACTTGCTAAATCCCGGGGAAGATGGCGTGGTCCCACTATGATCATCGCGTTCGGCTGTCATTTGCTCCAGGACAAGCTTGAGCTGGACGAGCTGCTCCTGCGACGACTTCAGCAAACTTTCGCTATCGGCTAATTGGGCCTTTAGTTGGTCGTTTTTGCGTTGAAGTGCGTCCTGTTCTTTCTGGGCATCCTCCTTGGCCGATATCACCATTTTGTTGGCTTCTTCGAACAAAGCTTGGGTCAAGTTCTCCAACTCCTGCTCGATCTTCTTCTTCTCTTTCTCCATTTCACCACGCACCCGTTTCTCCTCAACGATCTTGGACAGCAACTCTTTTTTATCCGCTTCCACGTTTTTCCGCTTGACCCAGACGTCCCCGGCCAACATCTCTGTTTGCCGTGCTACCTGCTCTTCAAGCTCACGTATCCGGTCTTTCGAGTCTTCCAGTTCCTGGCGAGTAGAGCTCAGTGTGTCGTCGAGATTGGTCTGGTGGTTGAGCGCGTTGACAAGCTTGGTGCTAAGGGTCGCGACTTCGTCGTCCAGATCAGGGTGATGAGTGTTTGGATCGGGACTCGATCCATCTGCCCGACTCGTGGCTCTGCTCCTCGGACCAAGATGCGTACTAAATTCTTGATCTTCCATCAAAGACTGTTTTGACGGCATCCTCTTGGGCGGCGGCGTATGGGCCTCGAGTGTCGGCTGCAGTAGGTCACCTGACGCTGTCATGCTGGACAGCTGCGATGAAGACGGAGATCTGACGTGTGCCGGCGATTGGGAGCGAGGCGATACGCCTGAGAATGTGGAGAGAGACCTGAAATGGCCAAAACCGCGCGGTGGCGTATTAGGACCAGAGCTGGCCTGATGCCCTGTCCATGACGCCATGTGGATGAAGCTGAATTTCCCCATGTTAGTGATATTAGGAACATTGAGAACATGGCCATTTATGAGACATTAACAGAGTTCTTAAACTGCCCATGTTCAAACGGGCAACATGTGGAAAGAAGATAAGAGCAAAATGGGAGAGGGGAAACTGCAGGTATGTGTCATGGAGTTACGGCAGGCGCGAGTAATCGGAGAAGTAACACAAAATTGCACGTACCCGTCCATCTGGACTGGCTTACGGACCACGAGGTCCCCTGATGTTGTGTGATTTAATTCGTCGCGGTCCAATCAAGTGTGCGAATAGCAGTCCAATAAAGTTGAGTTGGCGATCCTGTGTATGGCTCGTTTTTGATCGGCCGTATAACTGGTTCGCGAGTCGTCGAAGTGAGGAAGCTTTTCCTCCGTTATCAGCAATTGTTGCTCGCCGAAGCGTCGGAGTCTGGGCAAAATAGGCAGGCAAGTGCGAGCTCATGTATGCATTTCTCCGATTCCGCACGAGTCGTCTAGGGGGCTTTCGTTGGGCGTGCAGTTGAACCTAATACTTTTGGGTTCCGGTTGGTGCTCGTTGTTTTGTGAGACAGTCCCTTGCTGAACTGAACTGTCTATGGTTATAGTTTGGGCGCGCTATAAAAACGGGTGTGGTGTGTATGTTAGGATAGGGATTGTTAGTTGCTCAGGCAGCTCGTCAACCAGCGAAGGTCTACCGTGAAGAAATGGAATTACAATGAGGTATATGAGTGAGCGGAGGGGGGTAAGCGACAAGTGTGAATGGACGAACTGAAGCGCGGGATAAGTGTGGAGGCCGAGCAGAAGGAGCAATTGAAAGAGAGAAGGAGTGTAGCGAGCGACAAGTTGGTTATCGGAAAGGTGCAGATGTGCCATGCGGAGAATGGCGCTTCTGGCTGATTTGATAGGCCGGGTCTAGGTGGTAGTCTTGGCCCTCTGGGCTTGACCTGGGCGGGATCTGGGAAGAGTTGATGGGATGGGAACACACTAGGATGACATGGGCTTGTCAGGACGCATGTCATTCGTTACATGGCAACTCTTCACGGATGCAGCGGGTAATATCCATGCTGGGTACACCACTGGAACTGTGGCTCTACCGCCGCCCAAAGTACTCTCGTACTGCCCTTAGCCTGCAGATCTACGCGCTGGATGCTGCACAACGCGTACAGCCTGCCCAAGGATCTGGTATATGACGCCAAGCTTGGGATTTCCCATCAGTCGATAGACCTGGCGCTGACCCAGTAGCACGTTTGTTCGTTTACCAAACCAAACATTTCGGGGAGGGCGGGAATCGCCTGTGACTGGGTGGCCGGCCCAACCAGCAGTCACTCCCCGATTCCAGAAGGGCCACTGTCGCCATCACGTTGCGGGAGCCGTGACCAATTCGTAACATCAGCCCAGCCAGCCTGACAAGAGACTCTTATTGAAAACGTGGGAATGAGTCGGGTGGGGATGGCGTTGGATGAGGCGCATGCATAATGTAGCCGATGATAAGAGGAGCACGAGCACAAGTCGCAGAGGGCGCTAGTTTAGATCTTCAGTTCTATGCGACGAAAAAAAAAAAAAACGTACAGTACAGCTCCTGCCGACGGGTTCTGTTCAACGTCACAAAACAAAAACAAAGTCAGTCCGCTAAAAGCGAATCGACTGATTCGCATGCACAAAAGGGAAAGCTCGTCATCGATACGAGTGCTTGCGCAGGTTTTCCTCGCTTAGGCTGACTCTTCCAAGCTTTTTCTCCGTCGTATTCAGCAAGGCCCCCGTAGCCCCTAGCTGATAGGCTTACAGTGCTTGCGAGCCGCATTTCAGACTGTATGACGACTGTCTCTGATTAACAGAGACTGCGGCGCGCTGCGCGGATACCTTTCAAGCACCGTGTGACGTGCGGAGCACAGGCCAATTAGCTAGTGGAATGACAGCCGACCGTCAGGCTTCAGGCCGAAATGCCATGGCAATCAACAGGTTAATACGATGAGCTCATACCTTGCGCTTGCTGCACTGCAAAGGTTTGTTTCAATTGACCACCATCGAGCATCGCAATTGTGTTTCGAGAAAAGGAGTCCAATAAATAATAAAATTCATCTCCGCCTTCGCTCCAAAAAGGGGACAAGAGCTGACAGAAAGGAGTATCGGAGGATCAGAGCCTGGTATTTCCCCTTCAATCAACCTGGCCCCCGCTTTCCAGTGGACGAGCCTTTATGGAACGAGCAACATGGCGAAGGCTGTGTCGTGCTGCTAACCTGAGTGCTACCTGAGTACTGAAACAAACCAACCTGAACCCTTTTGCGGAGCTCTGAGTTGGTCTTGTCTTAACTCCGGCGCAGGGGTTTGCAGTCCATCAGGCTGCCTTTGAACGCCCACGATATTAGGTGTTGCTTTAGCTGGGAATGAGGAACATGTGCTTACTAGTATCTCACGTATAGTGAAATAAGCAACAACGAGGATATGAGTTGGCAAATGTCGACTACTCTCTGGCGCTGCGCCGCTGTATCCATTCCGGGCGCAATGGGAGGAATTGAGATGGGCATGTCGAGACGACAAAATGATTGATGATTATCGGATGCCACCGCACTACTACCATCCAATGATGTTCTAGCGGTCCCCAGGACCCTGCAAGACCATAAAAGCCGCCCACCAGGATCTACGGCGCCGAACCAACACCTTAATGAGGAACTGATTCACCCATTTACGCAGCTACGCGCCCATCGCTTTCGGTCCCGGCAAGGGAATGGCCCTCAGTGAGAAACAAAGAATTGCGGGCGTTTCGTTTCCTTCGTATTGTCGATCTTGGAACCCTCAAGTCTAAATTGTCCGGATGCCTTTCCCGCCTCGGCTAGATTAAGTCGTGATGAAGTGAGTGACTAGCTGGGCGACCTGAAAGTCGGGAGTTCCGCATGCAATAGATATCAGTCAATCTAGGTTACCGAGGTTTGCAACAAAGAACGCCGACGAGAACCTAGCCCACCCCCTGGACGCCCCGAGTTCGGATGGAGCCTCTCTCTCTATCAGCTCAGCTCAGCTCCACCGGCCGTCAGGCACATGTATGATAAGAATGGGGCCTGGAGCCCCCTTCGAGGCTCGAGGCCCTTGCATGGTCTTGCCAGCTCAAAAGCAATAGTATTCCAGATTCATCTGGGCTCTGTTGCTACTATGGCTTCAACAAAAATAGCAATGCAATAGTCCCAAAGTAGTAGTCGTCGCCGCCGTCAGCGTCAAACACACCCAGCGTTACCCTGACCGACCTCGACGAATGGGGATGAAAAGCCGTCGTTCACGTGCTTGTGCCTGCAAGTTCGAGGTCCATCGCTTTTGTCGGGCCTCCAACGCTCTGGCCATATTTCTCGTTGCTTCATCATGCCAACGCATCCGTACAGCTGTGTAAGGAGCCAGCCTGCATCAATTCTTCTTTTTGATTTCTCTGCCAGCCACCCAGCAGCAGAGGCTCGTGATACCGCTGTAAACTTAAAACGTCTTGGCTCTCGATGATCTGCGGTTCAGGCCGCGTTCCTGCATCTCTAAACGGGCCCTGGCGCTCTGGATGGGTCTTGGGGTAGGGGCGCGGAGCGTGGTGCGTGGACCAACCAGCCAACAGCCGTCCAGCGTACGTGTGTTACACGCTCTGGACCAAGCAAGGCACCACACGTCGCCTTGCCGCATTTCATGCCTTGCTGGTCGGATGTGACGGCTCACTTCAACTTATGTTCGTCTTTCAACGACATCTCCCTCCCGTTACACGATACCTAGCGAGCTCTGCAGGTATGCGACCCAAGACAGTCCTCCCATGTACGTTAACGGGCAGTTGACCCGGGCTTTCATATCTTCGCCATGAGCCGCGACAGCGACAACGTTGTACTAGAAGTGGCAGTGTTGTGGTTAAGTAAGAGACACGGAGACACGATAACAAGAACGAGTGTATTGCGAACTCGAGCTGATCCATATGCAGCTCGAGGAGAACAAAACCAAAAACTGACTATCTCCATCATACCTCTCATCGTACGTCGAGACGGAAGTAAACCAGACTCCCACCTCTCATCACATGGACACGTAAAGCAATAATCATGATTCTACGAAAGACCATCCCGCCCATCCAAACCCCCATGTTCTTTAGCACGCAGTGGATGACAACGACCGTAAATAACCCTGAAACTGCCTGGGAGGGGCGATTCCCGCTATGGAGACCAGATGAAGCGACTGACTGGCAGGCCTGACCGAAAGTCTACCCTTCCTTAAAACCCTCCCTCCTGCCCAGAAGGACCCCGCCAGATATTGGTCTCAGAAACCACACTGAAACTTCCTCCTTTTATTCACTTCCCCTTGATGTAGGACGACGACAGCTGAGAAAATGGCGGTCTACTTAGGCTTTGGCAGCGAGTTGACAGCAACGCTACCCGTGAGCCGGCTAGTGGGCAAGGCAATGGGCCACGCACTCCTGGACACACTCCAGGATCCCGGCCACGTTCTTCTCGTGGGCGCACTGCTTGCCGCAGTCGATGCAATGGTCGTGGTCGTGTACGTGCGGGAGCTTCGTGGCGTACGGCTGGGGGACACTGAGGCTCGGCACCGACAACGTTGGATACCCCACAGAAGCAGTGACGGACGGCGTGGAGAGGCTGAGGCTCGGTACCGATAACGTCGGATACCTCACCGGGGTGACGGATGGCGTGGAGAAACTAAGAGTCGACACTGATAACGTCGGGATTCTCACAGAAGCGACATATGGCGTGGGGAGACTCAGGCTCGGCACTGACGGTGTCGTGACCCTCACCGAAGCAGTGATGGATGGTGTGGACAGACTAAGGCTCGGCACAGCCAACGTGGGGGCCTCCGGCGTAGAAATGCTGAAGCTCGATACCGCCACCGTCGGGACCCCTGGCGTAGAGAGGCTGAGGCTCGGTACCACTACCGTCGGGACCCCCACCGAAACAGTGGAAAGACTGATGCTTAGTACCGCTAACGTCGAGGTTGGCATAGAGACAGAGAGGGAGGGTGTAGAAAGGCTAAGGCTAGGTACTGTTAACGTCGTTACAGAGATAGAGACGGACGGCGTAGATAGGCTAAGACTTGGTACTGCCAGCGTCGGGGTCGTCACCGAAACAAAGACGGACGGCGTAGAGAGACTGAGGCTCGATATCGCCAGCGTCGGGACCCCCGGCGTAGAGAGGCTGAGACTCGGTACTACCAGCGTCGGGGTCGTCACCGATACAGAGACGGACGGCGTAGAGAGGCTGAGGCTAGGTACCGCTAACGTCGAGGCCGGTATAGAGACAGAGAGGGACGGTGTAGAAAAGCTAAGGCTCGGTACCGATAACGTCGGGGCCCCTATAGAAACAGTAACGGATGGCGCAGAGAGACTAAGGCTCGGCACCGACAACGCCGAAGCAGCGACGGTGGGTGTGGAGAGGCTCAGGCTCGGCACCGACAACGTCGGGGTCGTTACAGAAACAGAGATGGAAGGAAGCGACTTGGTGAGGCTGGTCAGCGCGTCGCCAATCCCGGCACCTTGACGCTTCTCGTTCATGACGAAATCCAGGTCTGGGTCAACAATAACGGTCTCGAGTGGGAGAGGGAGGATGTTCGAGAGGGAAGGGAACAGATGAGTCACGCTTGGTACGGTGACCGGGAGGTCGAGGTCGCCAGTCTCCAGAGGCAGACCTGTGATAGGAACGGTCAGGGAAGGCAAAAGACTGTTTGTCTTGGTGGGCAGGTCCTTCGTCAGGGTGAGTGAAGGAAGAAGACTGTCTGTCTTCGTGGGCAGTTGGACGGGAAGCGTCAATGAAGGAATGACCAGGGCGCGTTTGTCCATGGGAAGGAAGTCGGGATCGAGATCAAGACCATCTTTCTCCAAGGGCAGGCCAGCTGTTACTGTGAGAGAGGGGAGAGGGATGGTCAAGGTCCGGCTGCGGCGCTTGGTGATGGTTGGTAGGAAATCGTCAACCGAGATAGTGGGGATAGCGGTCGACAGAGATTCGAGGCCATGAGTTTGCTTCTGGATAGGTTTTGCCATGATGGCGGGTGCGAGACCCGCAGCAAGGATGAAGATGCTCAGCATCTTGTTGATTTGGCTCGGACACCTGGGTTCAATGTGTTGAAAAAAGGGGGTAGTTGACTGTTATTTTCTCACGCTCTGGTCTGGTCTGGTCTGGTCTGGTTGGCTCTGCTTCATTCTGTTTCCTGGGATGCCGCCCTCTTCCAACTTATATACCCCAAACCTCTAGACGGATATCCTACCTGTGGAATTTTGTCCCTATCGCGCCAACCTTCCCTGCCAAGCGACACAAGATGCGACGACGACGTAAAAATCGTCGACCGGCTTCCTTGGCAGGGCGTCAACATGCCAGCCCAATTGCAGATGAGGAAAGTGAGCATCGCCGCGTGAGACACACACTACTGTTTGACAGTAGCAGTGTCTCAGACGGCCCGGCGACACCCACCTGATCAGCGGCTTGATTGCCTGTTCCTCGACGTATATCCATTCCAGCATGCCCTCAGTTTCGCTGAGAGTAAGACGACAAGAGCCTTATAGGTGGATCTGCATGCTTGAAGATGGCAGGATAATGCGTCCCCTCGCGGTCAGCATGATATAACTTGAGGTTCTGAACTGTTGAAGGGATATACGAAGCGGGACATACAGCAATTACCCCTGCAACCGTTTACGGGAGAAACTGTGTATGTGGCTGATAATAGCTCCTTAGTTCTTGATAGTCAGAAACAACAGGTAGGGATCGTGCAATAATGAAGTGATGTTTCGGCGCCTACGGAAACTGCCGCCGGGGAGCCTCTACGGTAAACAACATTTTCTTTCACCTACAGCATGCCCGCACATCACAAGTTGAACCATTAACCACTGGGGATCAACCCGGTATTGGCTCGTGGTATGCCACTTGCATTCCATTTTGGCGTGACATCTGTTGTAACTATCTGACTACTTACCTAAAACCGCCATCAAATAAGTATGCATGGAGTCAAAAATAAGTTCTCTGGGGCCGTAATCAGGTTTTGTCGCTTTGAGAGGTAACATCGCCATGAGCAATATGACGCCGGGGCTGCCCCTTTCCATTCCATCGTCCTCTACAAACTATTTGGTTCGGGTACCTTCAATTGAATGGCACCATATGTCTTACCCTCAACGGTCAAAATGTCGCCATGTTCGTAACCGAACCACGACCGGAGGGAGGAAACGTCTTTTTGCTAGGGGTTATTCTGCCAAGAGTTTTGATACATGCCAGACATAGACATAAGAAAGAAGTTGAGTATCAAGTGCCAAGATGGGCAAGTTATTGATCTTGTAGATTATAATCAAATATTCGTTCCAGGACTTGGCTCTGTCTTTGATATACTTGCATCCTATACCGATCCATAGATGTGCACAGGAAAGTCATCCCTGTTCAGATCAGTGGGCACACTCTAACTGGGATGCAGATCCGTAGGAGGCAACAACTGATCCGAGTGCCGAGTATACAGGCCAAAATTAGCCAACCAAGATGCCGTATTGGGATGGCAAACTCAAATTCCAGCTAAGTATGACTCGTGTTCATCTGGATAGGTAGCCATCGAGTTGCTGGATCAAAGTGGTGTGGGGGTGGTTGCATGCCTGGTAAGGCCAAAAGGCTACCTTCATGTAGGTAGGTGCTTGCAGTATATGTGCCCTCACTGGTGCAGTGCAAGCAAGTGGAGGGCCCATGATGTCATGAGGAACAGTGCCTCGAACGGAACCGAGTTCTGCAGTGTAGGTAATACGACCAATGCCTCTGGTAAACACAGTCGGGTTGACCTGTCGTTCGTCATGCAGGGTTATGTCAGCTAGCAAACAAGCTTTCTTCTGACATTTGACAGGTATATTAGTATATATATCTACCAATACCAATACTCCAGGGCTAGCTGGAAGAGAGAAAATAGAGAGGCACAGGAACAGGAACAGGAACAGCACGGAATCCTGGAAGGATTTGGAAGCTTGAGCTATCTTTTTCCTACAGTAGAGGCTGGAAGGAGGCTCGTCCCCCACATCGTGTTGCCAGGCCAGCCCCGATTTCTCCAAGCGCCCGCCCTCGACCCACTTGAGCTTCCCAGCTGTCCACTTTTCTTTTCCCCAAGCTCTCTCTTGTAGCTTGCCCGCTGTAAACGAAGATCCTCGCCCGCAGCTTGAAGTATAGCGGGCGTTGTTTGTGTCTCAGACGATTGCAGGTAAACAGTTGCGAGCAAAGAGGCCGACTGGGTTGGGAAAGAAAAGGCAATATACTTGCGTAAGTTATATAAATCTTTTTTTTTTCGTTATCATTTTCCGATCTTGATCAAATCTCAGTCCTCAGTTATTTCAAACGGTGCCATGGTTTCATGGTGTTGTAACGGCTGGCTCGAGAGGGAGGCTGGGCAAGTATTCCCAACCTCGTATATCCAGACTTCTCGCCAGCCCCCCGACCACGATCCAGCAAAAAGGCAATCCCCCCAACCAGAACCCGATCCTGCAGTTATGAATCATGCATCCCGTGGACCTGCAGCTGCAACCTAGAGCATACCGACTTAGTCATTGGCTCGATATTTCCTCCAAGTGGTATTCTAGTGGAGTGTGTATTAGGCCGCAAGAGGCACCCCCGTCTGCTTTGCTGCCCCGGTTACCTGCACCATGGCCAACTCCCATGGCCTCCCCTCTAACTATGTCGAGCAGAATCGTACGTCTCCGGGTCAAACATTCCCTTTTTTACCCATAACAACATTGGTCAAGACTTATTGCTTACTTTCCACCACCAGGATCCAATCAGACTTACAGTACCTTCTCGTCTGCTGCCACGCCGACGGCGAGCCCATCTCAGGATACCATTCTGCACCTTCCCATCCCAGAGTTCCGCCATCTACGACCACCACCACACGAGCGACTTGAGCTGCCTGCTTCGCCCTCACCACTTTCTACTATCGCTCCGCACGTCCCGTCGCCGCCGTCACCACCTCCATTCGGCACGGCGTATGGAACCGAACATCCTCCTGGCCAGCAACGGGCGGTGACATATCAAGTGCCCGAGCCTGCAACCCCTCGCCCACTGGTCCTGTTTCAGAAGAAACCCGTCACCATGTCCGGACCTCAATACCAGTCCCTCGCCAATGAGGTGACCGACGATATGCTTCGCGCTACCAAACAGTCTATTACTCCAGGCATCGATGACACCCCCTACATCCAACATGCGATCGAAGCTTTGACGCGGCAGCGGAATAGTCGAGGGCTTTCAGGGGTACCTTCTTCCGGCGCGGGCGAGGAAAACCCCATGATGCGGTATATGCCCGACACCGTCCCGGGGCTCTTCGACCCTCTTCCCGCCCATGAGTCTCTGTCTCAGTCGGAGGATGCCAACTACTACGAAGATGTGGACCCGGATGAGTTATTAGCAACCCGACGGCTCCAGCGAGCCCTTGCCGATGTTCCCCCTACGCAAGTCATGGACGAGCAACCACCCGCTCCGCCCAGAGAGCAGGTATCGAGTCCCGATGGCAGTGAAGGATATCAATGGGGTGACCAGTCGGGATGGTGGCGAACTGAGGGCAAGGCCATGCTGGATGAATCGAGAAACCGTCCGAAGCACGTACATCGTTCCCCTCGACACCTCCCTCACTGGCATGCTCGCTCGGATGTCGACGCAGAGAGGATCAGAGGACACCCTCCTCTCACTTACAAGCCTTGGATCCTTCGGACACCATCACTGTTAGTCTTGGCGGTACTATGCGTGTTAATGATTGCGGCCCTCATATTCTGTGCTATCTATAGCGACCGCCAGAACGGCTTGGTAGGCTATAGTGGCAAGATGAGCGGGGGCCAATACTTCGTCTTCCGTTTTATGCCTCAACTCATTGCAGCATTCTTGCTGATCTACGCCCAATGTGTTATAACCGCAGTGTTCCGAGTTCTGCCTTTCTCGGCCATGGCATCTGACGATTTGCGATACCGACGAGGCGTTGGCTTTTTTGCCCCTATACCCCAAGTCATTCCTGTGGCCCCAACTTTTTAGCACATGGCAAGTCTGGATACCTATCATCATCACCTGGATTGCCAACTTTGCGATTCCGCTGCAGAGCTCCCTGTTTACGGTCATCATTGTCGACGGTACATGGTCTTGGGCGACTGTTCAAAGTGTCGCCTGGGTTTTGGTAGCACTATATGTGTTGTTGCTGATTTCCACTGTCATTCTGATTGTCTTTTGGCACAACAGGCGTACGGGTATGCGACCGGGCTGGGACGTCAAGAACATTGCTGATGTGATCCACTTGATGGCGCAGAGCAACTCTGCGCAGCTGTACGACGGCACCGAGACAGCCACAAGCAGGGCCGAGATGAGAGATAGACTCGATGGGAACAGGGATCGACTCGGCTACTGGTCTGCCCCAGAGGCTCCAAACTGGGTGTGGCATGGTATTGGGCACTCGGCCAATGACGAAAAAGTCGACATCGAACAGTTGGGGGCCTCTGTCCATGAGAGGGATTCACGCAGCGGAATGTCTCACAGACCCCTAGCGAACCAAGACAGCTCCGACCTGCGCCATAGCTACCTCCCTTGGTGTATGCGGACGAGCCAAGTCATAATGTGGGCTGTGGCTGGCTCCGTTCTCCTCATTGCGCTCTTCGTCGTTTCTTTCAACCCAAGCACCAGCATCCACCGCGGCTTCCTCCCTGCCCTTAAAGCTGGCCCTATTCCAGGCGCGTTTTCGGCGGCAGACTTCCTGTACTCTTTCATCCCGTCGCTTATTGGTCTTGTACTGTTTCTCTTGTTCCAGTCGCTCGACCTCACGTTGAGGATCCTGACACCCTGGGGCGAGCTGACACGAAAGGAAGGCTCGAGGGCCAAGACGTCTTTGCTCGCTGACTACGCTGCTTGTCTGCCACTTGAAGCCACATGGAAGGCGCTTAAGAACCGGCACTGGCGTGTAGCCTGTATCTCTTTGTTGGCGAATTTGTTCATCCTGATACCAGTATTGGCTGGCGGCTTGTTCATGGCCATGACGCCGCCACAGAGCGAAGTGCGGATGTACGCAAACATACCTGCGTATGCCGTTTTGCTGAGCCTGCTCGTCCTCTACGTGTTGGCGCTGTTCGCAATGATACCAAGGCGCGCTCAGTTTGGTCTCCCCCACGCCGTAACAAGCGTGGCCGAGATCATTAGTTTCTGCGCCAACGATGAGCTCCTGGCCGACGACGCTTTCCAGTGGCCGCACAATCGCAAGGCTTTCAAGGGGAAAATGGACGCCTTCTCCGACCTCCTGGATCAGAGCAGATGGGCCATTGTCGATGGTCGACACGGCGAGGAGAAGTTTGGCATTAGGCGTCTGCCCAAGTTCACGAGACCGCCATCCCGGAGGCTGCACCCGAAACTGCACGACCCGGACAACTTGGAGAGGGCCAAGATTATGGTGATGAGAGGCCCCCACGTTGCACATAATATTTCTAGACCTGTAAATACGGGCAACAGCCAAATGCTTGATTAAAGCGCTATTTTAACGACGACCACCACGACAACGACTTCAATTACGACATGATTTTGCGCCAAAAACAACATTTACGACACCCCATGTATAAACAAGAAGTTTTGCCGTTGCATTTACGCTTCTACCTGTACATTGTTATTTACTTTTGCCAAGCGCACATTAGGCACTCCTTGTTGGAGGAGCTACGCCGGTCTGGCATGACACATAGAATTTGGACTTTATCCAGAGGAGGATAAGGGTTGCAACAACCCGAGAGAGAAATGAGGAGCGACTCGCATGAAATCGCCACTTTGTTGGATTTTTACGACGAAAAGGGATCATGGGTTTACAAGAAGGCAATGGCGTTTTAGAGAAATACATGATGGATGATTTTTACGGGCGTTACGACGATGGGACAAACCGAATGCAAACGAACACGTTAATAGGGGGAGGGGGTCTTCTCATAGAGGGAGCCTCGCAAGGGAGAAGAACGTGTTTGCATGCTTGGAAGGGATGAAAGGAAGAATGGGGATGAAGCTAGAGTTAGCCCGCTTGTGTGTAGATGCTGTCGAGGTAGAGACCAGAATTGATAGCAGAAGAACAAACTTACCCCCTGCCTTGAGTGACTGATCATATTCTATCATTCCTTCGTTTGCTTCCCGGCGTGCGCATTGTCTATACTTGGCCGAATAATCTGTCGGCCCAGCCGATCTCCGTGTTGTTCTAGAACCGTCGCTCTCTAACAACTAGTAAGCGAGATCTAGCATATCCCTCCTACACCACAGCGCAAAAAAGATACCAACGAGTCCTGGACGGCTGCTCTGTGTCTGTGCTCCGCACAGAAATTGAATATTTGATGAAAGGGGCCACAGGTGCCGCTGCCGCAAGATGAAGTTGATGCCGTGGTATAATAGCAAAGCATATTATACGCGCTCGTCGTCTGGGCTAACCCTGCCAAGTACCGAACTCGCAGCGGGTGAGCGGCGGCCGTGGCTCAAGAACAGATCCTTCATCCGGCTCCCCGGGAATGCTATTCTGGAGAGCGTAGTCTTTCTGATACGCAATGCTTACCCGTTTCGTGCCATACGAGTGAGCATGTGTGATAGAAATAAGAATTGACCGGCATTGGCCTGTACGTAGTTGTGCACTATTCATGAATCAAATATCCGAGGCAACAATGCATTCACTACCAAGTTGGAGATCATGGGAGAGTATGTGGTGTAGTATAGTTAAACAATACATTCATTATCATTTCTATAGATGATTTCATGTCCATGCTACAAAATAACACAATATAAATACTCGACGGACTTGTGTTTGACCTTGCGACGTCTTTGACAAAACGTCCCTTTTCTCCCCGTCGTCATTAATCATTTGTCGTCGTTGTCGTTCCGTTCCATCATCAGCCCAACAACAAATTTTGTCGGTTTTGCAACCGGATAGTGTTTTTCATGCTTTCTCTTTCTTCTTCTCTTCCTTCGGTCGGATCCCGTTTACACACCAGCGTACACACTGACTGAACTGACCCTTTTTGTGTTGTCCCAGTGAGTAGAAAAGTAACAAAAAAAAAAAAGGCCCTTGGTTTTCCGCCCGTCCGCCCGCCGTCTATTTACAAATGCGATGATGATGTTGATGATGTAACAATGATGCCAAGCCGTATGCCCATGATGCTCGACGAGATCGCGGCTCTTCGTGAGCCGTCCGCCACCAAATGACTAAGATGGAGAACTAAAAAAAGAACAAATAAGAAAAGAAGTAGACAACCAGAAAAGGAAAAGATTTTGTGGTAGCAAGCTGACCGCCAATGCAGAATTCGTTTTTCAGAATATTCCGCACATATGACGATGGAAGGTTGGTGGCCCGAAGGAAGAGAGCAAGAAACCCCTTGATGCAAGATATATTTGGTTTTCGTTTTTTCCATGGTGCATTCCCCGGATACCCCGATCCTCTATCATAACAGGCATGTCGTCGTACATAAGTCTTGATCGTAATCATTTCATGTTTTGTTGTTTTTCCTTTTTTTCGTTTTTGACCTCTTGGATCCATTTGAAGGAGAGCAGCCAATGGGGCGTGTTGTGATATAGTGTATGTAGTTGTTGGTTGCAGGGCCAGGGAGGAACCCGAGAGGACAAGATGATGGGTTGTTATCGGATGTTTGAATCAGCCGAATTAATCGGCAGCGGGGGCTGACGAAGCTGAAGTATAGTGCCGTATTCCGAGTCTCATATCCAGTGTTGATGCCAAGTCCATCTCAGAACAAGGCACTGGAAAGTGGAAAGAAAAGGAATTTAAGCAAAATTTATTGCCCATTGGTGTGGTGGTATCCAGACAAGGCATATTAACGTAAGGCGTTTATGACGAAGAACGACCCTTCAGGCCCAGGATGCGGCCCAAAGACCCGCCTCGCTTCCGCGTCTCGGATCCATCTCTGGATCCGCGACCACCGGATGGGGTGGGGGACTCAGCGCCGAAGAGCCATGGGTCTTGGTGCTGCGATCGTTACCAATGGTGCTCTTCTTGTGCTGAAGGCCGCGCGTGAGGCGTCGGACGAACTTGCTCTCGGCCTCGGCATCGCTCTCGTCGTCCGAGTCGCACTCGAATACGGACACGTTGCGCTCCAGCTGTGGCCGTGGAGGCCGCTGGGCCATGGCTGACTGCTCGAGGAACGGTCGAGGAGGGAGAGGCGCCAGCGGTGCCGTGGCGTTATGGTAGCTCTTCTTGTGGAGGGCGGCGGTAGCGTCATCGGCGTGCTGCCGGCGCATGTCGATGGCCGAGGCTGACGGCCGCAGTGGCATGGCTGATGCGTCTGGGAAGGCGGGAGAGACAGGGAGTGATTGTATGTCTTGCTTGATGGTCGAGTTCGACGTGGAGGCTATGGGTGCTTCATAAAGAGGGTGGAGGTGGGGCCGGGGCTTGCCAACATTCAAGTTGGCAATGGACTTGCTGGACCTCAGCGGCTTGCGCTTGATCTGGTGCTGCGGCCGGGGTGCTTCGGGTATTAATGAGGTTGATCGAGCCGGGATAGATGTTTCGTCCTGTGCCTTGGGGCATACATCAACCGTTGCTGGGCTCCTGGTCTGAATTGGCCTCAGACGAGTGTTTCTGGAATGGGGCAGGGGCCATTGGAAAGCCTGCAGCTGTGGGGACTGGCGCTCTGCCGAAGAGATTGTGATAGTGCCGTCGTCCAACCTTTCGGGCTTCGACGGTAGAGTAGTGGCAGTGAAGTAGTCTGAGTTGTCAATGCTAGGGCTGGATGATCCCTGTGCTTGCTGAATGCCCTGTAGCCTGGGAGCATCATTGGGCCAGAAGCTGTCCCAGAGTTCGCTGGCAGAAGCATTGTAGTGGAAGTCGTCGTCAGCGGAAGCCTCCGAGTCAGAGGCATCGGTCATGCCCGGGACGGACCCGTTGGAGGTCATCGACGATCGACTGTCTGTTGGTTCGTGCCGTATAACCCGGCTATCTGGCCGGGGATATGAGAAGTTGGCCTTCGGACTGGACATCTCAGCCACTACTGGCCTGCCCTGCTGTGATTGTTGTTGTTGCTTCTTCATGGCGTCTGCTGATGTTCCTTGAACCAACCCCATAAGGAATTCATCCCGATGGATGTTGTCGAGGGCGTTCCTGGAGGAGACCATGGTCGTGGTGCAGTCGATGCCTTATAAGAGATCGAGCCTGGAATCTGAGTCTCTATGACGAGATGTGACAGGCTTCGGACAGAGGGGCGTCGACTGTTTTAAAAGAACATATAGTTTGGGGAAGTCGACAACCTATACCTAGAAAGCAAGGCTTTGGAGGGGGAGAGTAAAGATCGCCAGGGCGGGAGTTCCAGGAGATATATCCTTCCAAGACGGGGAGCGAGACAGGCGGGGTGTGTTTGGATCAACAAAAACACGAGGGACCAGTCAAGTTGGAAAGTACCTAGATAAAGTAAGTGATAGACATGGAATGCCCCTGCACCTGCGTGGGCCAAGCGAACCTGGCAGGCCAAAAATGTTTGTACAGGATGCATAATAGCAAGGGAGGCTTGCACCGGGGCACCTACATAGGCACACCCTAGGCCACCTCGATCGAGCCTGCGAGCCCTGGGTCCTGGGCCCTGGGCCCTGGTCACCCCCCATGCCCTCTTCGCAGGTGGATGGCGCTAACGCCACGGCCTGCGCAATGCAACTAGCAGTAGTAGGCAGTGGGTAAGGCGAAAAAACGCGCGACTACTGCGAGGGACAAACGCCGGACTCCATTTTCCTGGCAGCCCATTGAGTATCCGATCAAGCTCCAGCTCTCGAGCCCTCTGCGTTGGTGGCGGAGGCCGCCCTAGAAAAGGAGCAATTCGGGAGACAATGCGTCCAAGGAAGCTGCAGTGACCCGATAGCACCCAACTAGTTCCAACGGCGAACATATGACATGACATGAGATGATGGGGGACTCTCTATCAGAAGGAAAACGAGAGATCGAGAGAGAGCACTCAGTCGTCTCAACAACAAACAGATTAAGTATGTTATGATGGCCATGGGCTATCCGGGTCCAATCCGTAGGGCGCGGGAAGAATGTATCGGATACCGTTTCCCTCTCTCCCTAGTCCCATTCCAGCCAGTCTGCAACAAGAACCTGGCCTAGACGCCCATCCCTATGTAGTTGAGGTTGACCAGCCTGAGAAAAGGGCTGTCTGTAGTGAAATGTGAGGGATGGTAGCACACGCCAGACACGCCAGCTCGCCTCGGAACTTCAACGATCGCGCTTACGCCTGAAAGTCGCTGGGCCAAGTGCTTGGGTACTCACCTAGAGCTTGCGGTCTAGACTGGTGGACAGTGGCCCCCCCCCCAGTGCCCCCTTGAGACTTTCTGCTCGTGTAGGCAGTGTTGCATTGTATCTGGGCGTCCAAGCTGGTCCCGTTCTGGACACGGCCTAATTTAAGTGGGAAGCTTCAACAGCCGAACCAGCTTCTTGCATCTGATTGTGTAAACAACTGGGCACCGGACACGACGCAGCACACAACACAGCAAAGGAACAACAACATGGTTCCCCATATGTAAAACTTGTTGTCACATTTCGCTATGCAACATGGTCCATAAGCATAGCCTCGGAAGCAAAGTGGCTACTAACCTAAATGTGTGAGGCCGAGAACACCGAGACAATCGTCGTCACCATCCCCATGCCTTTCCTTGATTTTCAACATATGCCGATTCTCAATGTGCGGGCAGGCGGGCCTTGGGCTTTGGGGGGAGAAGTGGTTCGTTCGCGGTCGAGCCAACAAATCACATTGTTCCGTACCTGACCTTGGCACTTGGGTCGGCCTGCATAATGCATTGCATCGTTGGTATTTGGAGAGAGAGAGAGCGAGAGAGAGAGCAGTGGCTCTAACGCAGCTGATCGCCACGACTGCCAAATGTGTAAAAGTATTTAAGAGATCTGCGCGACCCATTGCCCAATAGGAACGTGTCGCTGGTCGTCTGCTCCGCAAGCTGGCAGTGCAGTGCAGTGCATGCCGAGCTACCAGTACATGATGCAGCAATGCGGACGCCGACTTTTCGTTCTTTTCCCTCCCCCGGCTCCCCTCGCGACTACACTAACCTACCTAAGTTTCTTTCTTACCGTCACTTTCGGATATGTGATGGATGGGAATGGTGGTTGGTCTCAACACTGTGAACACCGTACTGTACATGCGCGTAGACGTAGTAGAGCCCGTCTTCCTGGAGGTCCACTTGCACCTCTTGGGCCTCCTGCGTCGGGAGGCTGCCGTACGACTTTGGACTACGGCAGACACGTCTCTTTTGGGGGAGAGATATGACCTGCCTGGTCGGCCGGGACTTGCAGCCGGGAGTTGATATCACCAGTATACCACTCAGGTCAGAGCTTGATAGCTACAATCTGTTTCAATGCCAAACGGCTTCCGTTCGTACCATCATGCCTCTGTCCGCTCTGGTTGGCCCGGTCAGAAACAAGACGTGGTAGAGCTAGCAATGGTGAGGAGGTAGTTGCCGTTGGAGGCGGCGGGTGCAGCCCACCACAAACGAAGGTTCGTACGTCTTGTGCGTGCATTGCCGTCGCCTACAAGTGGTAGTAGTGTGCGGCACGAGAAGCGGGTGGTAGTGCATACTGTGTAAGTTTGGATGGATGTGGAGGGTTGAGACCATGTACCTAGTCTGCCGGCGGTGGTGCTGCAGCTGGCGGAGGCGTACATAGGTGTAGGTGTAGGTATGTGTAAGTGATATCTCGGTGTGATTTAGATTCTGGAGGGCATCCAGCCTGGAGAGCGAAAAGAAGAAAACAACGGCGGCGCGTCTGTCTCTGTCTGAGGAAGCCCATCCAAGCTTCTGCCCCTCTCGCCTTCTCTCCGGGACCAATTGGAGGATTTACCAGCTCATTCGACTTTCTTTTTTTGGGAAGAACCACCACCTGCATACGACGCATAAGGTTGGTCTGGTGGGTAGTAGTCTGCCAACTGGGTCAGGAGAAAAGTACACAGCGCAGAGCAGCGATCCGGCGCTCCGGGCAGCGCAATTGGGCCGGCAAGGTCGGGCTAAGGTTACGTCGCAGGTGTTTCTTCTCATGATTTTTTAGCGGAGAACGCAACGGCCCAAGGCTGCATGTGCAGATAAGTGAGGCTCTTTTAGAACCATGCCTTGATTCTGTTTTTCCTTTCGCTCGCTTTTGCTATCATCCCAATTGCAAGACACTACGCGTTACTTTGCTGCATTCAACTTTGCTCTAACTAATGCAGCCATCTTCAAGCCAGCCTGTCGCACGACCATGCTTGGCAACGTCCAGATATTCTAAGTTGCTGGTTCACTACTCAGTACCCCGTAGTCTGCTGGCTTTCCCCCAACTTGTGGCCCACGACGGACCGGATGGCTGGATGAAAAAGGAAAGAAGATCGACAGTTCACCTGAATCGGAGAACTGCTTACTTTTCAACTCTCCGTGCATAATCCTTCCTACTTGGCAAGGATCCATAGTAGATAGTATTAGTTTGGGCAGCAGCATCAATTCCAGCATCTTCAGTCGCATTGCTCCAGAAACCGGTAAGTCCCAAAGGCGCCCAAACCTGATGAATGACTGCCGCGGACTTGGAGTCCATACTTTGCGGGGTGACACTCTGGAGTGGATGGGCCTTTGGTGCAAGGTAACCCGGGCAGGTCTGGCCTGGTCATCCCATCAAGATCTCCTCCGACAGGGGGTGACATCCAGCAAATCTCCACCTCGAGCCTACCTCGCAGGCAGGGCTTCTCGTGTTACTTCCAAGGTTCTAGTTATGCTTCTAGCTAAAAGTAACACAACCGGCAATTCAAGATGTTGTGCAATTTACCCTAACTCCCTCCTTCATACTCTTATCTTCTTAAAATTGAGATTCTCGAAACTGGGATGGACGACCTAGACTGACAGCCACGTGTTCTAGTTCATTTCATACTTCGGCCTCATCGCACCACCTCATCTGGATCTCACAGAGCTTATATCGCCGACGAACCCTAATGATTTCGAATATGTTCCAAGCATGCATCTGCAAGGCATTGGGTGACTTAGGCAAGAATCTAATGAAAACATAACATGAATCGAAAGAACTTTCTGGTTCCTCTGAATCGTCGGATCCCCTTTCCGGGCAAGACCTACAGGGACGCGCTAGCGTATATGCAATGCAGTATGCAGTATTTTCAGTAGGTATTCAATGTTCCTTCTCTTGGCAGTAGTAAGTGCAGCAAAAGATGGCAGACCACAAGATAGGCCTTACTACCATTTTCTAATCCGCCATTGCATCCATGTCGGCCTACTGTCCACCTTCTGCTTTAGCCATCGCGATCAGTGGGGGGTGCTTTGGGGCAGCTCCAATTCAAAAAGGAGAGGCACCGTTGATCTGCCTTCAAGTCTGGTTCATCGCGGGTGCTCATCCCAGAAACCCCAAGGGGAAGAGCCACCCCCAATGCCAATCTCGTCCGGAGTGCATGTTGAGCTCTGCAGACACAAAACTGCTCACTCAGTCTAGACCATGTCTTATATCCCGCATTTACTATGTTGCGTGTGAGGAGCCGGAGACGGACATACTTACCCGTCAAAAGGTAGAGAGGGGACCACCCCTTACCTACTTGATATGGTCGCTGACATACGGTATTATTAGTTTTTAGACCGGCCTAACTTGATAGGAACGGAACGGTTCAAGTAGCCCATGCCTAGGAAGGGGGTTGGGAATGCGCCGTCGTACGTACGAGCGCGCGGTTCTTGGGGTTGCATATCCTTTGCATTGGTCTACGATACTAGGGCGATTGTTAGCTGATGCAGCTGGTGACATTGAAGCGATATCAGGTAGCTCTTAGAACTTGACCCAAATATGAATTAGCTCGAAGAAGCGACAAAAGGTGGTCTGCTTTGTGTGCTTCCCCAGGTCAGGGAGAGGAAGAGGCACGAATATAGTAAGTCATGAGACTTGACCAAATGCAGCGGACTCAAGATCGGTTATCTTGCAAGCCTCGAGTCTGGTTCGATAATTGGAGTAGTTCTTGCTTGGCCCAGTATTTCTAACCTCAACCACGATAGACCTGGTGCCCTGTGATAAGATCACGCAGTTGAAAGCTCGTGCGCCGGCGGAATCGCAGCGCTGGGCCGCGCTTACAAATGCAGCTATCGTACATGCTTATGCTGAAGAGTTTTCTTGTCTCCCAACATCCTGCAAGACAGCAGCATCGTTATATGTAGGTAGGTATATATGTAGTCGACAGTAGCGAACGAGCCGGGTCTCGAACCTTGCCGGCCAGCTGTATGCAGGTCGTTCAGTCTCTCAGTCAATTTGGCATGTCAGGGCCCGGAGAATGAGTGGCCGGGAGACTCTCCGAACCCCATTCGATGCTTTTTCCCCTCAGCTCTCATGAACGTTGTCGATCCTTGACAAGCTCCCGAAAGCTAATTCGCGTGACAGGTCCTTCGACGCGTCATGATTGGCCAGAAGCTCAAGCTCATCTTCGTGGAGGGACGGGTCGATCCTTTTTTTTTCTTCTCTGATTTTCTTTTGGTGCCATCACAGCAGTCGTGATTTGTGATAGGTCCCATGAAGCGTCCCGTATGGGCCGGAAGATGCCAGATGCCCTTCCATGGTATCCGACTCGTGAGAGGTATTAGTTGCCATCAGACACATGAACCATAGCAATGCCCCTTCCACACGATTGGATAAGATCGATCAAGACCGTCTGTCCTGCTTTTGAACCCCAACCATGTGGGCGAAAAGGAGGTACAAATCTTGGCACACTTGAAAATCCATCATTTTGGACTCTTCTTACCCCAAATCCATTAATCAATGCAAGTCTGCAAGCATTGATCCTGTCCGTAACCCTAAGACATACCTGCATTATGAGCAGATGTCACCATGCGACAGACCAGAAATAGACGGGTTGCTTGTCATATTGTTTTCCCGATATTGTTTTTTTTCCGAGGAAGGTCTCATCGGATCCTGCATTGGAAATTCGGAATAGAAGAAGAGGAAGTTTTCCTTCGCATTCCCGTCGCAGCGGCACTGATGCCATCGTCGATCTGGTAAGAGGGGAACTTGAAGTTATCGTCAGCTCAAGCATTTCTCGACCGAGTTGCTGCTATGGAGTAGCACAAAGGCCATTCTGTCCAAGAGCAGCATCACGCTTATCCAAACTGAGCATCCCCTTCGTCTGGGTGGACACCCGGGACCGCTCCCCTGGGTCGGTGGGACAGGGTTGAGGGACAGGGTATACGACGCTAACCAGGAAATGTTTCGTCACCAGAGTGCCAACGCAACAGCTATGATCTAATAAGCTCGATCTAGAGTGTCCATTTCAGCGCAGCCAAGAGGGAAAGAAGCAGGAGGTTCCAAGTTCGCGAACATGACATGATGGCCGTCACCATGTTGAAAAGGTGTCATCGAGTCTTTCCCAGGTAATTGAGATGGCCACAGCAAATAATAATTCAGCTCCAAACTGTCTGGCTTTGTCTTAGATCTCACAGTATGAGGCCCTGAGATCGAATGATGTCTTGCTTACATACTCGTCTCGTCAATCTTGATTGGCTGAGCAAGTCAGGTCTGGAGAGCAGCAGTGTGGTATAAGCACCATCGTCATTATCATCACTTACACGTAGTTGGACTTCATCTGTCAAGTCAGACCCATGATATAAGCCACAGAGTGCAGCTGTCTATCTGATGCAAATTTGTAATTAGCTATGTATTTCTACCCATTACTAGCCGAAGGCATTGAATCCCAGGCCACATAAATTAACATGGTGCCATGCCATGCAAAGAAGCAGTCATATGTCAAATGGGCACCGGCAAGATGCAGAACTTCGTAGTGGACCGTGCGACTGCGCTGGCCCAGCTGAGAGGCCGTCGCGTTGTTTCGAGTCCTTCCACTTCTGGGCCCCATGTAATGAATCAATCTTATCATCTGTCAATCCTCACGAATGCGCCCAAGCAAAGAGCCATTGGTATATCACTGTGGTCTCGGGTTCCTGCCTGTCGCTTTAGAAAGGATATCTGCGAGATCAATTGGCCAATTGTGAGGCCGCCGGCGCAGGTGCTGGCGCTGTCGCTGTTAGGTCGACTCTGGCACTGGGTCGGGCAACAGTGACAGGCGCAGCAGCAGCAGCAAGAGTTGGGTTGGGGTGCGATGGCAACAACAAGTTTGGCACTGCATTCAATCGTTCAGTCATTCATTCATTGATTCATCCCAACCTGGAGCTATCTACCTGTGCAATCCTGCATGGTATCTCGCTTTGATCCTATCATTCAGAAACCGTCTCACCTGTCAATTGGAACCCCCGATTTATTTCTGTTGATTGACCGTTTTGTCTGATTGCTTGGTTGGACGCGTTTGGTCTCTTTTCCGCCAACTTCCTTCCACCCCGGCTCTGGTCGCAGTGGTCACTGGTCGGTCTGCCAGCCATCGGGTTTACCGCTTAACCTTTGGCCAGCAACCAGCCTCCCGGATTTTATCAACACCAAATCAAGCCAAGACGAGACCAGGACCCTGCTGGAGGTACCTCGACCGACGGTGCACCCCGAAGATTCCTCTCACCCTTTCCACACCGCCGGCCAGCTTGCTGCAAAACACGACGACTATCACTCCATCCTCACTTGATCGTGCTCCGCCAAAGTGCGCAGCAGCTCAACCCTCCTGAGCTTTGCAGATGCTCGAGTTCATATGAACACAGCACACCTACTACCCTACTACCTTACTCCCTACTCCCCTAGGGATACACTAAGCTTTTTTTTAGCAAGCAGATCAGCTAAGCTTGATCGACCGGCCTTCCCAGTTTTTAGTTATATATTTGTGAGACACGACTTCAGCGGCATCAGAGTCGTCTCACAGACATTATCACCACTTTCTGTGGTGAAGCCGTCATCTTGTCTCCCTCACACACGCCCGGGAGCTCCGCAGCCAAGCTGACCGAATCAATCCCCCCATCCTCATTTCACGACCGTCACGACCTTCACGAGACTCGACAAACACCAACTCAAATTTACCAGCGCCAGCAGCAGCAGCAACCGAGGCTTTCTCACGCTCAGCAAACTCAAACTCCGCCCCCATCTGTGCCCGAGCAAACCCCAACTCCTTCTTCGCATCATCGCGCATTACGCCGCACTCCTCGTTTTACGGCAACACCAAGTCCCAAGCCGCAAGAGCCATCGGCGCAGCAACCGTCGAGTGCGCGAGTCACCTTAACGCTTGGACCTCAGGGAAAGTTTGTTCTTGCTGATCAACAACAACCGCAATCGGGCCAACCGCAAACGCGTCAACGACCGCGTCCAGCCAGAAGACAGCTCTCCCAAGACCTTAGCAGCGAAGAAGACGAAGACCACGAGCCTTCGCCCCGTGCGCCTTCGCAGTACCATCGCGAAACCACCAATCCTCACGGTCCTGGCCTGCCTGATCCTCATCCGGCTGTCCGCATATCGAAGCGAACCCACAGTGCTATTTTGTATGCTCTGGAAGAAACATTGCGCGGACCCAAAGAACTGAGCAGCGATTGGGTTGAAGAACTCGCTTCAATGAGTGATTTGCTAGGAGGAGGTGGCATTGCCACCACAAATGGACACGGCGCTTCATCTTCGAGGCCTGTTCCAGCTCGCGCTCCTGTCGGCTCACCGTCTGGCATTAGAGGTCCCCGGATGATCATGCAAGAGCGACAGGCCCGCGAAGCTGCCCGTAAGGAGGAGCGGGAGCGCCAAGAGCGGGAACACGCCGAGAACGAGGCCCGCATGCTTGAGGAGGCACGGCGTAGAGAGCAAGAGCGCAAAGCTGCTGCTGGCGGTGGTCTAGGTACTGTCCCTGCCGACCCGAGTCTGGCACGGAGGCCGACAGGGACTGCTGCTGGTAGCGGTCGTGTACCAGCTAATACTGGCATGCGCACAGGTGATCTACCCGGTGGTGTTGATGTGGAAACCCCGCGGCGCCATCATCGAACTACATCCAACACAGCTCCCCCGCAAGCTACAGGCGCGCCGCCTGGCGGTGCGACGGCGGGAAGTGCACCGAAAGCTCAGCAGGGCTCAGGATCAGATTCCTTGACAGCCATAGGAAGAGGTAGAAACTCTTTCCCGCACGCGTTCGAGCGATGGGAGACTCTCTCTGCACATTGGGAGGGCCTGACTTCATTCTGGATTCGACGACTTCAGCAGAATTCTGAGGAGATCAACCAAGATCCACTTTCGCAGCAATTGTCCCGCCAAGTCACAGATCTTTCATCAGCTGGTGCCAATCTGTTCCATGCGGTTGTGGAACTTCAACGGTTACGAGCTTCTTCTGAACGCAAGTTTCAACGTTGGTTCTTCGAAACGAGGGCCGAAATGGAGCGTAACCAGGAAGTCACAGCCATGCTCGAAGCAGCACTCGAAGAAGAGCGGCAGACACGTGCAGAAGCGATACGTGAGGCGACCGAGAATGCACAGGGATCTTCCAAGGTCCAGAAGCAACTCAGCGAGATGCGTAAGGAATTGCAGATCTCCAAGGAAGAGGCACGCCGTGCGTGGGAAGAGCTCGGCCGGCGGGAACAGGAAGAGCGCGACCGTACTGCATCCCTTCAGCTGGGCCACCCAACCATTGTTGGTGGTGTCCAGGTTGTACCCATGACCCAGGGTGTAAGCCGCCACAACAGCCAGCGTGATCCTCAACAGTACGGCCAGGCTGACCCGAGCGAGTATTCGCGAGGCCAAGCATCTCGCCCAGACTATACCCAAGCCCCGGCTGTGCAACCTGTGGCCACGTCTGCCGGTCAAGCCCCGTATCAACAGCCCTCAGCCGTCCATCATCAGGACAGCTACGGCTCCGAAGGAACATTCAGTGAAGGTAAGTACGACGAGGACGAACCCAACCCAGGGTACGCGCTTTATCGAAACTCCTCCTGTTAGCAATCCTATGTCGAATGAACCAATTCTGACATAAGAGCAGAAGAGTACGAAACTCCAGCAACGCAACCGGGCGCTCCCCAACCACCTAACTCCGGTGTACAACAACCTCCATACTCGTCAGCACCCGACTACTCAGGTGCTGGGTTCTCATCGTCTACCTGGGAACAGATGCCTCGGCACCACCATCCCACCCGCCTCAGCGACGTCATCGAGGAAGACGACGAGCGCAGTCGCACCAGCGCGAGCCATAGCCAAGTCAGCCGTGGTTAGCGTGCTTGCCTAGTCGGGTTTCCAGCCCCGCTGGCTTGATTCTCTCTTGTTGTCTCGAGTCAAGTCTCTGACGAATAATTTTGCTTTTGGAATGGAGGGGCACGACGGTGGGCGAAGCAATGTTTTATGTGGTGGAACACTCACAGCTTGCGAGACGTGTTTTGTCTCCATTAATGAAATATCGGGACTCTGGTGTTCCCGGTATGCTGTGACAGTTGTCCATATTGTCCTTTCTCGGCACAAATTTGTCACTTGGGAAGGGAACTTGGAGTGCAACCACGCATGAAGACGGCAGATGGACCAGGGCGTGCCTGTAGAAGTCGTTTGGCATGAGCAAGTTGGCGAAAGAAAAGAAGAAAAGGAATGGGCTCGGATCAGGTCATGGGCAGCATCGGTCGCATTTGCGAGGCATCCGGCATTTTGGTACTTTCTTTTACTTTTCTCCGGCCTTCGTCACGTCTCTCGTCTGTTTTTCTCGTCCTGCATATAATGGCCGTCATCGAGGCCGCCCAATACCATGTTCATATTTCTTTCCGGCGAGGGCGAAGACAGAAGAGAAGGCGAGAAGACGAGGATAGATTTCTGGCGATATGTTTTTGGCGAGGTCCTTTTCTCTTGACAGTGGAGAAACGGCGTGTGGAGTGGTTGCTATTTCTGATTGTTGTTGATGGGAGCAAAGACTCGAGGATTTAGTGGTTTTTCGTTTCTCTTGTTCTTCTTTTTTTTTGGCATGGAGAGAGGAGACACATTGTTGGAGTTTGTCTACAGCGGCCATGAAATATTTGCTCTGATGGCGGGATGCTGTTGTACTTGTAGATATACGTCAAGAAGTGTAATGCGGAGGCGAGAAAGGGGAAACCAGCCCCCTTTTCATTCCCGAGAGTGGCTGTGCTGTGCTGTCTTGTCTCAAAACTACGAAACATATGTGACCAAGTAGGAAGGACTGAGGGCTGTGAAAGGATAGAGAGACATGAGCCTCGGAGAAAAGAGTGAGCAGGTGTGGTATCTGTGATTCCAATTGAACAACTGAAATCATCATGGTCGTATCATCTAGTCGCAACGACGAGTCTGGGTGGCTGAAGCTCCGCCGGTTGGTGAGTGAGTGTGTGGCTTATGTCGCATCAAGCGTCGAGAGCTGTGGGTGGAAGAGAGAGCCTCACCAAGTACCGTCGTACCAACCAATTGATTGCGACCAGTACCTAACCTAACCTAAGATCTCGGTCATCGAAAGCTCTCCAATTGATCCACGGAACTTGCCGAGGAGCTTTTTCGTCGGAGAAGCAGCCAACCATCAGCCCACACCAGTCGTGCATCATCATAGAGACAGTACTCTTGTCGTTTGCAATTGGATCTGACAGCTTTAAAGCAAATATGCCACTTTCCTTCGCGCCCGCGACCACATCCAAGATGTTGCGCTCCATTGTGCCAAAGTGCCAGCAGCAAGCAGCAGCGGCCGCCACCCGACATTGCTCCTCCCGGCGGTTCCTCTCTACGGCCACAGCTCAAACACAATCGTCATGCCGCCCGATGACGACGGCCTCGCAACGCTGCCTACGCTCCTCCCCCACTTCGACTTATAACAACAGCGCCGCCTATCAGCGCCGCTACGCGCACAAGACGGTCGAAGAGGCCAAGAGCCGGTACCGGACGGGCCCGTTCTCGTGGAAGGCCGGCGCGCTCTTCGTCCTCACCGGCGGCGGGCTCGTCTGGTACTTTGAGTTTGAGAAGCAGCGCATGCAGCGTAAGCGCGTCGCCGAGGCCACCAAGGGCGTCGGCCGGCCCAAGGTCGGTGGCGACTTTGAGCTGACGGATCAGAATGGGAAGCCGTTCAGTAGTGCGGATTTGAAGGGGCGGTATTCCTTGGTGAGTTTCTCTTTTTCCTCTCTGTACATGCTGTCCTTATGCATCCCTATATATCCCTGGGTTAAGAGCTGGACGGGGAAGAAAGCCAGTTTGAGAATTATGCAACGTTGTCTGGACGTATGTACTGACGTATGGACTTTCTATCCAGGTCTACTTCGGCTTCACACACTGCCCCGATATCTGCCCCGAGGAGCTCGACAAGATGGCGCAGATGTTCGACCTCGTCCAGGCCGAGCGCCCGGGCGCCCTGGTGCCCGTCTTCGTGACGTGCGACCCGCAGCGCGACGACCCGGCGACGCTCAAGACGTACCTGTCCGAGTTTCACCCGAGCTTCGTGGGTTTGACGGGCACCTACGAGCAGATCAAGGACATGTGCAAGGCCTACCGCGTCTACTTCAGCACCCCGCGCGACGCCAAGCCGGGCGTGGACTACCTCGTCGACCACAGCATCTACTTCTACCTCATGGACCCCGAGGGCGACTTTGTCGAGGCGCTGGGAAGGCAGCACAGCCCCGATGCTGCGGCCAAGGTCATCTTGGATCATGTGAAGGATTGGAGGGGCCGGATCAAGCAGTAAAAAAGAGGTCATGGAAAGCCCACAGTTTGCTTGCTTGACTGTGGTGGATGAGCATGTAAATATTAAAAGGAGGCGGGTACACTCTGCTCTGGTATGTAGTATATTCTGTACAGCTTCCAATTGTACCATACAAAAGTGCGGCGGTAGGCAATACTCAAAGTTGAAGCTTATATTTGTCTGGAATATGAAGCAATTCCTCACGCATAACATGACGCAAGCAGACGCTTTATTCAGGGCCGAGTAGACAGATGTTCTAGGTGTACGAAAAGTCTACTAATTCTATATGCCCGCCTGCTCATAGATACGTGTGGCTACATCCCCTACCACCTTCTCTACCCCTTTCCTCAATCCGTTTCTTCGACAATGGTACCTCACGGCTCCTCATCGTCCTTCCTCTCCCGCCTCATCCGCCTCTTCAAAGTATCCCCATAAACACCCCCCGCAAGCCCCGCCACCGCCGCCCCCAACAGCGCGACCCCATGGAACGCCGGCTTGAACAGCCCGCGCTCAAGGGCCCGCAGATTAGAAAAGTACCGCGCCGTGCCGTACACGATGCTCCCCGATCCCATACCCAGGAGTGTCCCCACCAGAAGCTGGGGCTTCTTCTTTTCGTTTTCCTTCTCTGCGTTCTTGTCTTCTCCCTCGTTTCGTTGACGTGGTGCAGAGGAAGAGACGGGAGAAGAAGAAGGCTGTCGTTGTGGATGAGGCCCATGACGTAACACCACCACCAGATCCTCCAGATCCAGCTGGGAGAACCGCTCGACGGCGATGCCGAGCGCGACGAAGCCGAGACCCGTCCGCATCCAGGCCAGGAACGTGCGCTCCGAGGCCAGATGGTCGCGGGCCACCGAGCCTGTGTTCTTGTAGACGGGCGTCGCGAGACGAGACCAGGGTGCCATGGTTGGTTTGGTGCTGCTTGCGACCTTGGGCAAGGTGGCTGTCTGGCTAGGGTGAAAGGAGACAAGAGACTGGACGAGAAACACCCCTCCTCTTTTTCAAGACGGATGAAGACAATACTTGTGTGCCGTGAGGGAGTAAATACCTCGTCAGCATAACCTGTTTTCAAGAAGCTGGAGACGATCCAGACTAGACGATGTTACTCTTATCGATAAGATCTGTCATGAGCGAAGCGTTACTACTATTACAGAGCTAATATGAACTACAGGAGGAAAGAGATGCGTCGAATTACACGATTCTGCATACGCTCTATATTCAAATTGTACAATGCTGCTTGTTCCTGTATGAACTAACCAAGTGCTCGTTAACGACGGGTTCTGAGTGAAAACCTTGCTTACAATGACGTAACTGGTTTTGCTCAGTAGTTGACCGTCTTGATCCTGCCCCGCAAGTTTTCAGGGAGGTCTTCCAGCTTGACAATACCCATCTGGACGCAGTCGCCCCAGAAGAAGTAAGCACGGTCCTGAGCATACCCTAGGTAATCAAACTCGTCTCCATGGGATTCCTCTTCCTCGGACGCTGTGGCTGAAGCAGGTGCTGCTCCCTCAACTTCTGTCGCTTGATCGGCACCCGTGCCTGATAGGTCAAGCCCGGGAATCTTAGCTTGCATCAGACCCCAGGCGACCCATTGGGCACTGTTCGCAATACGCCAGACTTTGGTCTCTTCCATGAGTGCCTTGATGATCTGCTCATTCTGTTCCTCCTTGCGCTTCTCGTCCTCTCTCCAGCCGCCTGGCGGAACCCGAGCGTCGAGCATGAACTCCACGATGGAGCTTGTTGAACCTGGAGTTGTCGTCGTAGTGACTCCTGTGTCTGCAGGGCTGTCCAAAGGAAGAAGCCTCGGCGTGCCGGCACTTGGATACTGGGGCTGGTGTTCGACATAGGCCTTGAGAAACCGGCGCTGTTCATCGGGCGTCGGGTATCTCTCTACGTTGCAAATATGAGGAGTGTTTGCGTCATGGTAGTTGTAGGTCCATTCTGTGAAGTGGTTTGCAAACTCGTGACCTCGGGTGTTGGGTCCCGCATACTCAAAATCGATGACGATAAGCTGCTTGTGTTCATTCTGGGGCTGCATCAACGGCGACTGTTCATCCTCGGGCCGGAGGCGAAGGATGTTTCCGTATTGTGTCTGCGCCAGTTAGTATTTATGCTATTCAAAATCGGGAAAGGTAGGATGCAACTTACATCATTATGGGCGAACACAAGCTGGTCTCGCAAGGTATTGTGGCTATTATAATGGTTGAAGAGCCATTCACGGTATTTCGCAATTGCTTGCTTGAACGCCGCCCATTCCACACCGCATACGAAACCCCGTGTTTTCCACGCATCAGCAGGGCCCGGAGTTGAACTACCATCGCCAGCAAGAAGCTCCTTATCAAGAAAGGTAACCACTTTCTCAACATGATCAAGCCATTGGTCCCAGTTCTTCAGCACACTCGGGCCACCGTCTTTCTCGTCGTCGAGCAGGTCTATTCCATCGTGCAACTCCCTCATTCTTTTGGCGATTTTCTTGGAGGTTTCAGGTTCTCGCAAATGAGCCGGCGTCAGCGTGATGGCATTGAAAAACTGCTCGAAGCGGCCATTCTCAAACGTGCCAAGCAGGCGAGGGCCGATCTTCTTCCGAGCGAGACGGCGCAGCATACTAAGCTCGTTCTCGCGGTCGATGATGTTCTCCACTTGCGGTCCGTATACTCGGAGTAGTAGCTTGGCAGGGGGTGTCTTTCCAGGCTCCGTTTTGCTGGCCATGTCTTTTGGCGGGCTGACGACATAAACAGCGTTGGTGAGGGCACCGCTCAAGCGTTCCACTTCGATGCTGTGGCCACTGTCCAAGGGTACCCTTCTCCAGCCCTTGATTCGGAGCGTGTGGGCGATACGAATTACATCGGTCTTGAAGGTTGCCCAAGCTTTACGTCCCTTTTCTTCTTTGCGAGAGATGGGGGCTTTCTCCTCTTCTCGGGACAAGGCCTTGCCACCTGAGTAACTCATAGTCTTGGTGTTGTCGAGCACAGCATCGCAACTGGGGACCAAGACGTCCCCGTCATGGTATTCCGTATCAGAGGATTGAGTTCTGTGCAGATGCAAGCCGCGTTTCTTGTGCTTCCGAGCCCCGAGTCGCGGGCTGTGGTGAGACGTATTGTTAATACCTAAAGCACTCATGCTGTCGTCTATAATCCGCTGGAGTCGGTCCAGAGAAACGTCACTAGATTGAGAATCGACGGAGTACTTTCTTTGGAGTTTGGCACCCTCAGCAGAGGTACTTGCGTCTTCCGTATCCGCGGCCTCCTCGGAGGGTCGCCGGTGCCTGAAGTGGTGGTGCTTCTTCCCCTTGCGTTTCTCTTTCTTCGATCGTTCATGTTCAAGCCATTCAGCTACTTGACTGATAAGCTTTTCACCATAATGATCGAGGCGATGGCGATAATGATGGCCCTGAGACTGGTCCGTATCCTGGTGCTCATGTGCGGGGGATTGGCTGCTTGCGTAATTATTGAGCATTTCTATACTGCTCTGGCTCAGCAGCGATGTCCTGGAAGAATTGCCACCAACAATAGGCGGACGGCCACTCAAGCGTTTGCCAATGCCGGCGGAAAACTGCTTCTTAGGTTGCGTTTCTTCTGGTGCCTCTGGTTCTGGCTCGGCGATTTGGACTGCTGCTAGATTGTCAGCACATGTGCTCGTGAGAGGTAGCGCGGAAGCAGGTCCAGTCAGTTCGTCTAACTCTAGAAGCCTACCCGAGACTCCTTGATAGCGAGCTCCTCCTTCCATCTTTTGATTTGAATGTATCAATCTGCCTAGAGATATTGCCAATGCTACACTATCTAAATCCTAACGCTTGTACTGGAATTGCTTGTATCGCTAGGTAGTACAGAGCAAACAGCTGCGCGATTGAGACAGAGGAGAATGCTGGGCTATGCCAAGCGGGGCAGTTCAATACATATAGAGCCGCGCAGTACGAGACATGCTCATCTTAAGTGTATAGTTTGTTATGACCGATAAGACGAGTTGCCATGACACAGCTGCATGCACTGACACGTCGATAGGCTGTTTCACGCATGCAGAACGATAAGGGGAGGAAAACAGTAGAGGGCAACCAACCTTTGAGTGATGCAGCAGACGGTTGCTGTCTATCGCTATCGTCGTCCGGTTTCATCGCAGACCGCAATGGAAGCCCGCCACCCGGGGTGGGGGTGGACGCGGAAGAGGACATGACTGCACGCTTGCTTGGCACTCTTCTCACACCATGAGCAAGCAAGCAATGTCGATGAGGAGTCTAGGACTTTGGGGGGTGACCAGGACGTCGTAAGATTTACGTCGGCGCGTGGCGTGGGCGTAGGACGAAGGCGTACGAAAGCAGCAAAGCTCTGGAATGGCGGGGTGGTTTTTTGCTGGTGGGCTATCTATACGTGAGGGGTATTGGTTGAGCGAGGTATGACGATGTCTCTCATACGTAGAGGAATAAGAAAAGGCCACAGGCGGTACGGGTAGAGCAATCAATCTGCGGTGAATGTAGGTATGTAGTCGAGATATAGGGTGGGTTATTAGGTAGGTGGTAGGTCAGCTGGTGTTGTCCTTTTTTTTTTGATAAGGATGCCTATGGAATCAATAGACGGGTTGATAGACCGAACAGACGGACAGATTATTATTTCCAAGGAGGGTGTTAGGTGTACCTTCTTTTCGCCCGCAGGTACCTAGCCCAAGCTGGAACCGAACATGGACGGGGTAAAAAGGCGGGTCGCTTCCCCTGCACGCAGCGCTGAGAGGGCGCTTGTGATCAACGTTTAAAAATTCCTTTGCGCTCACCGGTAGTTGCTCATGTCCCTCGAGCGCACAATCGGTCTTGAGCAGATATCAGGTATCTCGTGTAGAATGATGGAATACCTACGCAATGCCAGCAGTATCAAGTGTCAGCAAGACGTGGCTTTTGAAAAGCAAGTCACATAGTATATATATTGCTACAGGCAGCTACATGGGCAACCCGAATCCGACATGTGGCGGCCCGCGACCCTGGCATTCGGTGCTACCCCCAGTGACGTAGGGTTATTATGTGTGATCAAGCTAAACCCGCCCAAGCCTAAAACGGCCCTCGGTCACGGTCTAGGCCCGCATGCATGCGCTACAGTATTTGTACAGCCCCTGAGAGCTGAGTCCCTGACCAATATGCTCCTCGAAACTTGGCTTATTGGGCTGGGCCAGAACAACACCTGTATTCTTTGGTTGTACTATTTATTGAACTAGGAACCAGAAACTACATAGCTAACGTCAGCCGGTCGACGCCCATTCGCCCGTCGAATCCATGTACTCTTAACCAGTTATGTTCAACTATCGGTAGCCTTCCTGTTTCAGTGCCCATTCGACTGCTGCGGCCACATCGTCTACTACCATAGTTGGAGGGTGCGCCGGCTCCCCGCGAGCATCCGTGTATACGCCTGTTCGTACCAGAACCGAGGACCAAGAAGTACCAAGGGGGCTTGCAAAGTCGTTCGCGCCGCGGATGTCGCTTTCGGGATTATCGCCAATCATGTAGACGCTCCGGAGAGGCTCCAGCTTCTCGACTCCAGTTCCCAGCATCTGCGCCCGATGTTTGGTCAGCACCCTTTCGGCATACTCGTAGGTCTCCTTGTACGGTTTGCCGATAACGGTCCGTTGCAACTCTACGCCGCCTGTAACCTGTTTCCAAATGCCTGCTATAGCAGCCTGAAAGGAGCCTTGGCCGAACCGAGGAAGGTGGTACTGTGCCGCCCAGACCAAATCCGCATTCGAGAAATACAGAGTAGGCTGGCCATCTGTTTGCCAGCCCGCATTGGGTAAATCTGGTTTGCCATTCTTGGGTGAATATGTGCCCAATACGCCATTTTGCGACATTAGAAGGTCGGAGATGATCTGTATATCAAGCGCCCAGTCACGAGGGTCGTTGAAGACGAACATGGCGTCAATCTTGGGCTCCGGGCTGGGCAAAGGGCGCGCGGTCGCCGCGTAAAGCTCCTTCATCAAGGGCTCGAATGGCCAGATGGTAGGATGTGCCATCAGAATGTCCGCGGGGGTGATGACATTCTTGAAACCGTAGGTCTCGGCAATCTTGCGCGATTTAGCAGCATCGGATCCTGTGATGAGAATATTCTTGTCCTTGAGACCCTCGGGGCCGTGGACGAGTTCCTGGAAAGGCGTATGGGACTGGACAAAGTTCTCGGTTGAGAGCTCCACGTTCAGCTTAGAACTCAGGTCTGCGACGCGATCCTTCTCGTGCTTTCCGCCGCCGTTCGTCAACAGGATGAACGGTATCTGGTGCTTCTGCAAGTACCGGAGCGTCTCCGTTGCCCCCGGTATGGGCTTTGCTACATGGAGCAAGACGCCATCGATGCTACAAACGGTGTTAGCGTCTAGTTTACGCGATTACTCTCTCCCAGGGGATTACCTACTCAAAGGCGAAAGCGAAGGGGGGTGCCTGAACCGAATCTTTCTTTTTGTAATCGATACTATAGCTCCGGCTTGAAGTGCCACATTGACTCGGAGGAGACAAACGATCATGTCTGGATTGCGAAACACCGGAACTACCCAGCCTACGAGCGGCCTGGGCTGTGCCAACCGCCTTGCAGCTCGGAAGGATGGAGTTGGCCAGGGAGCGGGGCCGGAGCCCGGCGGAGAAGGATGAACGCAAGAGAGAGGCGCTCATGATGAAACAAAGAACGGACAGAACGACCGGCGACTATCTTGTCAGAAACAGTTACTTAAGATATCATATTTTGCCCACGATCGGTGGCTTAATCAGCTACAAAGTAATGGCCAAGTGAATGTGTGTGTTAGTGGTAAGCTAGTATGTTTATCTTGCCCAAAAGCCAATTGACGGGGTCAACACTCCTCAAGGAGAGAGTCCCACCGCAAATGAGCCGGGCCCGTTCTTCACCATCGGAGCATGTAAGGTCCGTCATTGACTGGGCATTGGGAGCGGCATCTCCCGTCTCTCCCATGGACTTCACTAACTCATGTATTGATGGCCAGGAAGATTATATGATGAAAGAATATATTTTCTGGTGTTAGAGTCTTGAATTTTCTATAAGCATAGCTTTGTGCACAGCCGCATGTTCACTCAGCCAGGAGTGTTCTGCACGGCTGAGACTGGTCAGATTGTGGTCTATCTACTTGTATCGGATGACAGTTGCCTCTCACTAAAGGACCTCTGTTTTACGACGGTTGACCTTGATCTCGGCATAACACTATCTTAATACCAGTTGTTACTTTAAGGTGCTACGGGGTGTAGATCTGTAGAAAAGGTCTGGTTTATTTCACACATATACTTCCATTGTAGGTACTTGAGCTTATCGGAGACAGCAACATGGACGATAAGCGATAGTGGCGTAATCGTCTTGTGGCGCTGAGTGGCTAGATAATCTCCAGTGCATCTCATTTCAGGAACCACTGTTGATATCTCATCAAATCCAACAAAATCTCCAGGCCGCCTGCTTTTGTATTGTTTCAATATCGGGATCGGAGAGCTATATAATATACTTCCTTGCAACAAGTCGTTGCGGTCCCGGCATAACAACTTCGGGATATGCGCAGTCGCCATAAACAGTGCGCCCCTTGTTGTTATGTGAGTTGAGCAAACCAAGGCGGAATATCTAAATTGATTGGAGCTTGTTGGCCGAAACGAAAGAGGCTTTGTTCTTCGGTTGCTTTGCCAGGACAGGATTGCTGGGTGCTGGGCGGACGGGCATGTGCATGAACAAAGATGGCGGGGCCCGATGACCTGGAGAGCGAAGGAGATGTGCAGATGGGAGAGGCAGGTAGCCTGGGGCACGACGACGGCGAGGCACCTATCCTGAAATCGGTTGAGCAACCAACCAATTTCGGCCATTCAAATTCGGGGTTTGAGGTGAAACCAGATCCAGAAGACGACGTCAATCCACCTTCTTCATCCCCAAACTCTACCAGGATGGCCAACAAAACAGGACCTAAGAAAAGGGCACGGCGGCCGCCAAAAAGGTCCCCAAGAAGACGCGAAAGGCAAGAGCCAAAGCTGCAAAGAAGGCGGCCGCTGCTGCGTCTGGCACCGTCCACGAGGAGGAAGAGGAGAGCTCAGATGACGAGATTGACAACGGCCCTTATTGCATCTGTCGCGGCCCCGACGACCACAGATGGATGATAAGTTGCGACGCCTGTGAGGAATGGTATCACGGGGAGTGCATCAACCTCGACAAGGAGCTCGGGGAGAAGCTCATCGAGCGGTTCGTTTGCCCGACATGCACCGATGGCAAGCTTAATTACACGAAGTACAAGAAGACTTGCTCCCTCGATGGCTGCACAGACCCCGCGCGTCTGTACGGCAAGAAGGACCGCTCCGTCTTCTGCTCCAACGAGCACTGCGATGCCTGGTGGGCCAGCATAATCCGTAGCCTACCCAGGAAGGAGGCGTCAATCGAGGCAGCAGAGATGCTTACTCAGGAGGACTTCATGGGCTTGCTTGCATCTACTGCTCACCAGGGCGGGTGGAAGTTAGGAGAGAAACCTTTCGGTACGTTCACAGTGTTCTCACCTTCGAAACTGACGTCTTCGCTATCATACTATACCATGTTCAACACTGACGTCTTCGCTATCATACTATACCATGTTCAACACTGACTTTTGATACAATAGGCAACATCGAGGGGTTCTGGGCAAACGGACTACCTACGCGTCCTGACGTTCTTAGCGACGAGGAGCTGACCTTCCTGCAGTCCTCGGCAGCCGAGCGTCTTGCACTGGGCAACGAGATCGTCCAGTACAAGAAGATGATGCAGCTCATAGACTGGGCCAACCAGCGCCGGCAGGCCGCCATCGAACTGGGCAAGTTCACCAAGGACAGCTGCGGCTACGACTACCGCCTCGACGTGGTCTCGGTCCGCCACGCGTTCGTGGCCTGGGTCGAGACGCCCGAAGGCCAGGCCACGTTCACGGCGGGCAAGCTCGACATGCCCATCGCGCCCGACGGCGAGGGTGACCCGGCCACGCGCAGCATGTGCGAGAAAAAGCGGTGCAAGGCGCACAATGGATGGTATAAGTTACTCATGAGCGCCGTACGGAACCAGATTAAGGAGACGGCAACGGCGGCGGCGGACAAGCTCGAGGCAGAGGACTCGCTACGTCAGGAGGCCGAGTCTCGCTACGAACGGCGTCAAGTCGAGAACAACTGGGTGGAAGTCATCAGCGAGGACTAAATCACACGCCCCCGTTACCGCTGTTTGAGACCCATCATGACCTCAAGATCGAAGGAGAGCCTCAGACCCTTGAACATGGCATCGCTGTATGCAGTCGGTACTGTACTGAAGGTTCGCAACCTAATAATGACGTGTAATTGAGCGGCAGCTGGTATTGCTTTGCAATAAGGAGTTGCCTTAGCATCACCAATACGGTGGATTTGTCAGATTGCTACTGTATATAGGGCCAATAAAAATCCTTAGCCAGCGACAATTATTGCATTTACCGGCTACCTTGACTACTGACTGCATCTTGGGATTCTCCTATTCGTCACAATAGCGAGCTCGCCTATGGTAGAGCTTAGCACATGCCACTGTTTGATGGCTGTGCTCGACACCCATTCGCCGGCACGGAGTTGGAGATCTTGGGAAGGAGACCGGTCGATCAGATCAGGGGCTCTAGTGCATCCGTCATCACTTTTACGAGCTTTGCTCCTAACCTTGCATCCTAGCGGCGTTTCTCCTCCTGCTGCTGCTGCACGATTGCAAGATGGCTGCAGCAGCAGCTCTGGTCCCTCCAGCCCACCGGCTCCCTCCCTTACTCCCTTCCGTCTAGCTGCGAACTAGTATCTGCACGACGACCACGGAAGGTGATATGTGACACTGATCTCTGGAGGGGGAGGTGGGGAGGAGCCCCGGACTCCTCAGGACGATCTTCCCGCGGACGGACGCTAGATAGAGCTGAGCAAAACGCAGATTTCGTCTGGTATGATGATAGTGGTATGTTGTTGGGCAAGGCTGGGCTGGGCTGGGAGGTGGTGGGTGTTGGGATTACATATCAACTGACTGATGCTCACCTGAGGAAAACGCATGTATGTGTGTATGTATGTAGTGCAGTTAATATCCGAGTACATTACATATGCGAGACGAGACGAAGGGGGGTGGGGGAGAATCAGTCCATACCCATCCCCCCGGGGACCTTAGCCGGCAGCTTTGTTCAGGTTTCGACACGCACAGCGGGCTGGCGGACATCGGCGCCAATCAATCAATATTACCTACAGGTAGGTGCGTACATACATACATACATGTAGGTATCACTGGTATCTGACGCATGCAGGAGTAGGAGCATCGCCAGCAGCATCTAAGGCAACAATAGGCCATGCGGGCAGGAGGGCGCTATCACAAGAAGAAGCTCTCGCCTCGGGCCTATTTCCTCTCCAATCGTAGTTGAGCTGGCATTTGCTTCCTTTCCCGGGGGGCTGACTACATATTTTCTAGCAACACCCTCCTCATATCCTGTTTCTCTCACTCTCTGGCTCTGGGCCGGCGCCATGATCCTGGATATTACCGTGATCGGGATCTACAATACCTGAGTCGTGGGTTAATCAAGTGATGCAGACCATGATGAACAGCAGGCATCCTACATACTTCTCACCCCGGGTAGGATGATTGATGATGGTGACTACGATGAGCATATGTGGTGCCACTTGGCCAAACCAAACCTAACTTCCTCGAGAGACAGTCGATGATAGTCATGGCAGATGATTAACGAACACCATCACATCACTGTGAATGGATGCGTCCGGATATCCCCCAAGAGTGCCTCTCCACTTCGGATGCACGAAAATACTTCCGGAGAGAGCGAGACGGGGGTTTGGTCGGCTTTTAGATCAGGTAGAAGTACATACGTACATACATACTTCGTATGTCAAGATTGAGGAAGGGCAGGAGGAGGAGGAGGAGGAGGAGGAGGAGATCCTTCATGTGATCCAACGCCGTACTTGGAAACAGTAATCTAAAATTCCAGATAACATTCTTTCGTCATCGTCCCATCCCTCCATATCATATGCCGTACCATACGGTGAGAGTAGGTATGTATGTAAGCTGGGCCTGTATCCAGCTACCAGTAAACTGACGTAGGGGAAGAGAGAAAGAAAGAGAGAGAGATTCGACGTTACATTGGTCCAGTCCGATCGTAAGGCGGATCGAGGTTAAGGGGGTGGGTGGTTCGGTCGAATTGGGGTCTCGGCGAACCCAGCGAGCCAGTTGGCTGGGCAGGGCAATCTTCTTTTTCGAACCATCAATTCAGATTTGTACCAACATCCAACACCCAATTCCTGACTGTCCTTGCGAGCCTTGTCTGTTTCTTCGCTATTTTTCCCTCATTGGTATATCCTCGAGGTTTGGTTCGGCAGACTCCATACTCGGTGATTAACCGTATCCAACATCGCTGTCGATGTCGATGGCAATATCCCGAAGACCAGGCTTGAGCCTTCTTGACTCGGCTATCTTTCAGGGGATATGGGGGGAAAGGCAGGGGGGCGCCAGGCGGAGTACGTACGACGATGGTCCATGTCAACCTAGCCCAACGTCGGACTTAGTAGAGATGGGTAACTAATAACTAATCACTTTCTGTAAAGGGTCATGAAACAACTAGTTTCGACTGGCCGTTGATCTAGTCGCCGGCGCGCAAGTCTCCCGGCGCCTGGGACGGGACAGGGAGGCAGAGTAGAGGAGCGTGCACACGGACGCAAAGGCGATCACATTGCTCCTTTGAGCCAGGCCGCTGTAATATCCCCATCCGCAATTCAGCACGGTTGCCATCCCGCTGACGGGGGGCCCCTGCTTGTATCGTGGTAGTAGCTTGCTCCTATCTCATTATACTGCTTGCTTACTGACTTCAGTCTACTTACTCCCTTTCTCAAAAATTGTTATTTGCCAGGGACGACGTGAAGAGGAATCCTGTATTGCCGGCGTCACCGTTGCCCCGGCCCGCTGGGGCCGTGGTCCGGGATCATTGGGCCTGGTTCTCCAGTTTTCATAAGTTCTTGTAGGTAGTGTCATCGAAAACATCGTCTCCGTCCATGTCATCAACATTGTTGTCTTGCGTTGAGTGCTGTACGGTAGGTAGTGGATGGGCTCGGGCCACCGAGAGCAGTCGATCGTTTTGTCAAGAATAGACGAGGGATGAAAGCCCACGCGAGTCCTTTTGGGGAACATCCCATCCCATCCGCGATGGTGGGTGCCATGTACAGCGTCTTCTGTCTCATGTGCCGCCTACATTGGGCGGACGTGGGTGAGACCCGGTGAATAGAAGTTTGCGTACGGATTGGGAACCCGGCCACCAAACTACTACATGATACTGAGCTGCAAATCAAGGACGTCCTATTTCAGGTAGATGTATGTAAGTAGTATGTAGGTCGGTGCGTCTGCCCGCGGCGTGCAGATGGCAGGCAGATCATGAACATGGGGGTTTATTGGAAGTGGTGGTGTGTCCATCACTTAGTTGCTGGTCCAAACGGTACGGGATGGGGTAGTGGTAGAAAGAGCTTGTCAGGTATTTCTCAGCCCTCGGATTCATCATCATACCTAAGGAAGTTGTTGCGTTCCCTCACCTGTACGGTTGGATGCATCCGGTATATGCTCCGTCCAAACAGAAAAAAGCACCGGCCAACTGGGCAAGCAAGCAAGGCAGGCAGTTGCAGAAGCAATCACCAAATGATCCTCTTCCGGGGCGCACCCCAGCCTGTCATGTCATCATCAGCCAATATACACCGCGCACATGTTGTATTGCAGCACCTTGCCCAGCAGCATTTTTGGGTGCTTTCCTTTTCTTCATCAATGGCTCACTTTTGCTAAGTGTTGCTTGGTACTGCTTCGTTGTCACTCGGCAGATGGCTCAATGCAATTCCCTGCCCGGCATATAGTTAGTTACCTACTGTGTACTCCGCAGTATACTTGACTATATCAAAACATCAACAACGGTAAACTAGTGGCAGTTGAAGAATAATGGGTTTCAAGAATGCCGATCATTGGCAATCCTTACTAGCCGCCTTATTTGCCCTTTTCTTCTGCTCCCTTTCCTTGCGGGGGGGCTTCTTGTCTCATTGGAGCAAAATGCACATAAGCAGGCAAGTGTTTCGACAAAAGTGTTCAGGCAGCGGACATCGTGCTCAATCTGGCAACCCCTGCGTGCATGGCGCATCTCGCTTTTACTGCTTACTTTTTTTTTCCCCCCGTCTCCTTCTCCAATGCCCCTCTCCGTTTGTGGGTTCTGATTCTAGCTCGCTCACGGCATCGCGGGTGCTGCAAGAAAGAGGAGAGTAAGCACAGAAATCGAAACCCCGGGTTGTTCCGTGGTGATCCCGGAGCGAAATGACCCTGTTTGTGATCGAGCAAAAGGAATTGGTTGGTGGTGCAACTTTTGTTGTACTGTAAGCTACATACTACGTACTTGTATTCTTTGAGGGTGATCTGCCAGAACGGTTGACGTGCGTGCCCCCCGGTTAGTCCCACGGATAGCTGGGTAGGTCGGGTTGCGGATGCTGCTCCATGGCGCCGGTGAGATGCCATTGCAAGTGTCAGTCAGTTATTGATGTCTCGGCCAGCGCCCCATCGATAACACGTTCATCTAGGAAGGAGGGAGAGGGCGAAAGCGTGGGAAAGGAAAAGCAGCAACTGCATCATCTTTGTCATATTGCGACTAGTCCTATCATATGTCTCGGTAGTGCGCCTCTAAGGGGATCGGCAGCTGGCTGGCTCACTTTGCTTTGCTTTGCTTTGCGTTGCTTGGGCTACTACAATTTTCGTCCAGAGGGCATCTCGACCCGGGCATGTTTTCTGACAAAGCCACGTGGATAAGATTGGATGTTGGCGGCCGTTGAGAGTTGGTCGGTTACGGCACGAACTTCTCTGTCTTGGAGAGTCGAGACACGGGCAGGACGGCGGACATGGTCACTGGAAGGGGGGCTAGAGAAAAGGCTTGAACGGCTAGTTGCCGAAGTCCATGCCTGCTTTGGGAAATATAATCGTGGTGGCTTTTTTACTCGTGGCCATCATAATTGCTTTTCTCTACTGTTACTGGAGCATGTGCGTGTGTAATTATTTACTTCTCCTGCGTGGTGCGTAGACGTCCTATAGCGCACAGCCCATGTACATAATTGCCGGAAGGAGTGACAGGCAAGACACCCCACGAGAAGTGACCGAGACAGGTAAGCGAAGGCTTCTGTCAGAAGCAATAAGAATTGAAGGGCTGGGCTGAGGGGGGCAGGTCTGTGTGTGTATGTGCGCGCGTGCGTGTTCAGTGGATGAGAATCGTGTCAAGGTTGTATTCCGGGGTGTGCTCAGCTCGCCATCTTGTTCGCGCCGTGGGTTCTGTCTGCTGCTGCTGCTGCCGTCAGGGGATATGTTAATCTCGGGAAAGCCATGATGAGGGGGGAGCAGGAAGCAGCATTGATTTTCTGCCTTCCCTGAAGCACATCACGGCCGGATCAGGAAGGTATAGCTTGCAGAGTCGCACTGGATGGCGTACCTTTTGTTCGGGTCCTGCTCCCCGTCCTGGCCCCCCCGTCAGTCCAGTCCCATTACCGTGGACCGCAGCACACGCAGGAGAGGAGCTGCGTGCGCGTGCCTGTAGAGTTCCCATCTTTTAACACACAGCGCGTGCCCAGAACAGCATAGGTCTCCGAAAGTGAAGGACGGAGACCAATCATCATGATCGACAGCCTGGATGACCGTCTTAAGCAGCAAAACAAGCTGCAAGCCAGAGGTGGAAACATTCCATCTGCAGGTGAGACGACGGATGGCAGGCAGCTTCAGGGAAGAGAGGCAGGACCGCGCTCCTTCACCTATCATCCGATGAATTCTGGGATAAACTTTGTGGGCTGGGGGTCAGCCTGCAAGCCTGCCGACGAATGGGATTATGTCTATATCGAGACTGGCCACGGATGGCACTTCGATTTAATCAACCAGCCTTGGCTACATGAGAGAGGAGCTGCATCAATGGCTACGCTTTGTACTGCCCTGTGCCATAAGAAAGCAGGCGAAGAGACGTCGCAGGCAGATCTTGCTTACACCACGCTTATAAACCGCCGAAGATCGACAGATCAGGGCATAAGCGAGTCCATATATGCTCTGTCGTGGAGGTTGAACCACTGGCAATCCTCTTTTGAACAAGCAAAAGGGTGTGGGAAGCGTTCGTATCGCCCAAAAGGAAAAGTGTTGATGTCACAAGAGCAGCAGCCAGCAGTCGGCCAGAGACCCGCGGCAGAAAGGGATGCAACTCTGGATCGAACAAAGAACCGATTGGGGACGCGCTAGTTACCAACAAGCAAGTCGACCAAATTTCACGAGACATTTCGCTCAACTTTGCTGGAGACTCATGACTCGTAGGGCGGGGAAGAGAAAAAGGGAGCGACTTTTCATTTGCAGGCCTCGGATCCAGGGCTTTGGACGTATCGAGGATCATTACATATTGTAGGCTGGTAGGGGGCAAAGAAGGGGCTGGGGGGTCGACAAGGGGGCCCAAGACACGTCGTTCCACCCAGGCCCATACCCATGCCGAGATCATGGAGCACCTTCAGGGCCGAATGTGCGTATGTAGTGGGCATGTATAACATCCAGATGAGAAAAAACATGTTGATCTTGATATCATATTGCCAGAATAGTCCCGTCGGTGGAAGCCCGACGCCGAAAAACCGGCCATGGGGGAATACAGGCCAGAGGACATGACGTTTGATATCAGGGCTTTCCATTCTTCTGGTGCCGTGGGAGACAGACAGGCATCACGTTGCACAAGTGAGCGCGGCGGTATCAATCCTCCCTGTATATGTTCGTGCCGTGGATATGTTGGTAGTGGACCGACGACATAGGGTGCCACCGACCCAGCCGCGGTCTGGTCTTGCCTTGTATGTGTGTATAAGTACATACGTCTCCTTGGGGCTGCTAATGCAAGTGACTCCGGCTTTTGCTATGTTAGAAAAGAGCCACAGGGTTCGTTAGCGTAAAGAAACGAGAAAACATTCCTTCTCGGATGCGCGGCGCTCGGTATTCAAGGGATGCTTGTGCGACCTAGCAAGAGAGCTTTTAACAGGACAAAACCCTACCATGTTGGTACTGAAAGCTGCGCGAGATTGGACAGGCAGACCCAGACAATGTACATAGACCCATTCATCCCTCTGTGAGTGTTTTTTTTTTTTACCCTCCCTCTAATGTACTGGTGACTGAATTGGGCTTGGCATGCTGGGAGGGGAGGGGGCCTGTCTATATTATCGTATGCTATAGACCAGCATTGGACGATCAGGGAAGATCCTTTCTTTTCACGGCTCCCAACGACAGCCCACACTCACTATTCTTCTACGTCAACGGTATTCGTCAACGGTAATCGGCCAAGGGTGTTTTGACCGGCTTGGTAATTCCGGATCTCAGGCCATCATGTAGGACTCTTTTTGCTGCGCCGTACGGACTCATCTCGACGGACGATGCGAAGTTCCCGCGAGGAGCCTCGTGCCATTATCAAGCGTGTCTCCTCGGTTAATGGCTTGTGATCACAGCACCGTTTGGGAACACAACATGGGAGATTGATGGGTAGGTTGCTCGTAGTCTGTTTCACAGCTGTATTTCTCCGAGTATTTAGCATAGCCCCCGCAGGCAATGTTGCAGGAGTTCCGATGTGATTGGGTATGTTCCAGGCTCGCTATTCTGCAATCCACGATGCCTTCTTTGCGCCATCGAAAAAGACAACGATAAAGCGAGAGGGAGGGAGAAGTGAGGCAGTGTTCGGGAGACAGATCGCATTCTTACCCGATCCTCGTACGATGCCAAGCCGTGGCCGGGTAATAAAGAATAAGGAAAAAATACGGCTCTGGGGACAGGGAGTGACGGGCCCGACTCCCCGGTAGAATGCCAATTGGCTGTATATTGAACATCACATGCGCAGTGAATCGGCTTCCAAATGGCTGTACATTCGTCCAGTCGTAGCCGGATGGCTTGGTCGTAGATCTGGCTAGAGTAGCCTCATCAGACCACAATGACGGTTGAGGCACCCACCCCAAATAGTGGCATGGCGCGCCTGCAAGAAAATGGCAGGCAGGCAGGCAGGCGGGCATGGGGGAGTCAGTCCTTACCGGTTGGTAGGTGGTACAGTAATCAATTGGTTCGGCGGTTGGCGGTGACACCCTGTCCGTCTTTCATGTTCGCCCTTCAATACAGCACGCTTGGACGAATCAGAAATGCCCTATGTACAAAGTAGCATGTATGCTGAGCGGCGCCCTACGTTCCTACCTACCTATAGGAGAATAGTTTCTCTGGTAACGTAGCTCCCGTAAGCATAGATGTAGGGCAATAAGAACCTTAGCCATGGTGAAGAAGACTGGTTGTGACACGTCAGACCCGGAGCGACAGTCGCTAGGGAAGTTCGAAAAGCGCGGAAGGTACCGAGGAAAATTGACAGGTCGCCTTATACTGCCGTGTAAAGCAGAGCAAATGCTGTGTACTTCTCGGTACGGGTCAGTGTGTGTGTGATAATGCCTGTCATGCAAATAACCTTGGATGATCGCCGTGGTTCCCCGAGATCCTGGGCGACAAGAACGAGATTGGGTCCTGCCATCCAATGGTAAGTGCCGTAGAGGTTCTACCCATGCCGTCGGTCTTTCACGCTGCATACCTGTGTACATACATGCCATGGAATATTTCAGTGCTATCACTAAATGTATAGTGGCATCTTATCGACGTTACAGGGTCGGTATAGATGGGGGGATCGGTGACACCGCCGCGCCCGTCACAAGACAAGTCGACCGCTAACTGGTGACTGGCTCGGAATGCAAGACGTCGGGCCTTCCGAAGACCAAACTACGCAGACCACTGGACCGGATGAATGAGCGACCTCTCCTCGGGGATGGCTTACGTGTAAGAATGGATTGTCCAAGTAAGTACACACGTGGGTAACGTGATGTGTGGAGGGATGGTTGGGCGTACAAAGCAGTCGTAGGCCTCGTTGTTAGTGAGTTTCTTAGTTCGTTGTGAATGTGCGGTCTCCAAGACGAGGGTCCATGCCTTCGGATACCCAGGCAGCCCAAGGAGCCCACGGAGCCCCCAAAAATTGATAGCAACAACATTTGACAAGTAAGTGCCTGGCGCATACGTGAACAATCTCGTGATGCGAACACATTGATTAGGGCCGTGGAGTCATTGTCCAACTGCAATGTTGTTGCTTAATATATCCGACAGGGAGAACCCAAGCTGAAATTGTTCCAAGGGGAACATGAAAGGGGGTTAGTCTCGCGAATCGAAGGACGCTAGAAGCTCTTGGTAGGCGATTGCGTGGAGAAGATAATCTCACTGGCTGCTAGCGGTCGCGATTTCCAGAAGCCGCAGCTTTAACTGCTCATTTGCAGAACCATCATGCGGATATATCAACGTTGCACTAACTGCATATGTGCATCGCTATAACGAGCTTTGCTAAGTCTTCCAGCAACATCGACGCTTACCGGCGATGTGTCAGTATTATTAATACCACGCCCGATAATGGTAGTATGTGACCGCGCACCGCGCCAATGGGCCGTCTTTCGTTTGGGGAACACCCTGGCCTGGATCGCCCTAGCCTTGTAGATCAGTCTTACCTAATGCGGGCATATCGATGCTCGCCGCCGCCGTACAGTACTAGACTGGCCGGCCGGTGTACTTTTATGGTCGAATGAGAGCCTTTGAGCTTCGGTGATCTTACTGCATTGCAATGTAGTATCGCGTGTTAGTTCGTTGGCGGGATGGTCCGGTGCATGCGAAAGCTGGATTCAGGAATCAAGTCAGATGCAAGCTCTCAATCATTTAGGCGAGGCTTCACTTTCACATCATCGTACATGAGTTATCCCCTCGGGCGTGGGGTGTTGTGACCTCATAAACAGACCGGAGAAGGGTTTCCTGCCAACATGCCGTAATATCCAACGGCGATCGGTGTGCACTGAGAGGGTGTCTACTTTTTAAAAGGCGCAGTTCCCCTCCAGATCAATCAGTGTGGGGGTGAGGGTGGTAAGCAGTGATGCAGGCAACTCATACTACTCTTATACCTGTTTGCATGAGTGCAACTATACGAAGTGTGCAATAGGCATATACTGTAGGTTCGCAGGTCCGCCGCCATACATAGACGCATGTCCAGCATGACGCAAGGCGGTATTTTAAGACGTCGATCACTAACGCTTGCACAACGGCATTGCGGCGGAAGAGGGAACTTTGAAGCACGGGAAGATCAGAACAAGACACGGCATGGCGTCGGGCTCGGAGCTTCCTGTAACGAATGCGTGCTTCAGGGTCGTCATGCACAAACAACCACATGGGATGACAAGTGATGCATGCCATCATCCCATGTGTTTTGTTACCTGCAAGGCCGCTGTGTCTCGGCCGATTGAATTGGGAGGGGAGGGAGAGCCGGCACGAGCATGGTCCGTCTGGTTTCTTTGCCCATCTGATGATCCGAAACGTGCCGAAGCTAAAAACAGACACGTACGATCTCGAAGTAGCCTTGCGGTGGGAGGATGGATGGATGGCACTTCCTGCCGGGAACCTGCCCAGTCCCAAGTGCGCCGCGTCCAGCAATGGCAGCAAAACAAGGAGACCAAGATAAGATGGGTTATTCAGTAGCCTACAGATGCACCCCCGTTGGGTAACATGGACTCCTACCCGACAAACAAGCCGACCGGCTGGCGCGACATTAGCGCTCATCGCTTAGAATAGTACCCCCAAGCCTCATCGGTAAAAAAAAAAAAAAAAAAAAAAGAGGCAGGACAATACGCTTGGTATCTGTGTTAGGGGACCCGACAACCAGAAAACGAGTCACGGACGTGCATCGTGCGTGGTGAGGAAGACGGGATGATTACAATAATTACCACAAGTAGAAGCTGATGAGCCCTTGCCAAGAAGTCTTACAAGAGAGGCACTCACTGTAGGAAGCCTGTCACCATTGACGATATGTCGTCGGTCTAGGGGGGGACGAGAGCGTCCGAAGTACCGCCGCGGCTTCAAGCCACAGCAAATCCTCGAAGACAGAGGAGAGACACAGCACGAGAAAAAGCCCTTTAGAAAAAACAATAATAATACGAAAGCTCCCCTGCCCTGATCCCTGCCAATGCGCTTGAAACCCAGTGCCTTGTGGGCTAGTCTAGAGCCTTGCCCTGCTACACCCACGCTGTATGACGCAGCCTACGCCAGCCGGAAAAAGGGTTAGCATGCAGCTCATCACGTTTTCCCTCCCATCCATCATCCTGCCAAACAGGGATCGGGCCTGTCCATTGAGTTCAACGGTCAACGCCTGGCGAGCTGTTTTCCTTATTTGGATTAGATGAACCACATGAACCACGAAGGGTCCTGTTTCGGTGGTGCCAATCGAGACAAGCTTACTAGAAGGTTAGCCGCAGCCGTATAGGGGTGGCTTGTGGTTTCGCGATGGGATGAATGAAGATTGACATCAATACTTGCTTAAGCATCCATGGTAACATGGACAGCCTGCTATGTACCTACTTGCTATGCTGACGGCCTCTCGGGACGGAGGAGAAAGAGGAGCTGAGCATGCGCTACGGCGGTCCTGATTATTCGCGGTATGTGGTGTGTGTGTGTGTGTGTGGGAGGACTGGTTTTCCCACATGAACGATACCACCAAAACAATACTTATTCCACTTACACGTACGCCGGCATACTATTATAGAGTGATATGCATATTTCCAATAAAGATTGATATCGATCTCCCCTTGGGTGTGGGATGTCTGGGAAATGGTGGGTCGGATCGCCTGATGTGAGTGTTACTATACATAAATACACGCACACTCTCACACACACGGATCCAAAGGAGCGGGCTGCATTCCAGCCAACAGATTCGATTCGCCGGGTAGGAGCAGATTCATTCTCACGGATACCATGGGCATGGTAAGCCTGCTAAGAAGAAGATTGAGATATCATATGTAGAGTTGCGGGAAGCTCTCATCCCACCCATAATCCGTACGCATATTCTAATATTAGAGGATCATGCGAATCATTGGCCAACATTTCATGAGTAATACACGAAGCTGATTTGCTTACCACCTTCCAAAGTACATAACCTAACAATAACAAGTCATCACCACCACGGCCGCTACCACCATCACTGCTACCACTACCCTACCGACACCACCACCACCACCACCAATAGTCCCCTACAACTATAGGAAACCCGACATGATCCTATCTGCATCGTGCAGGGTCAACAGGACTATTCACTGAGAGGCGCTAAGCTAGTGGCTTCCGCAATTCGCACTCACTGCAAACCCACGAGACGAAGGGGTGTTGGATGTACGAAGTCGGTGGGCTCTACCTAGTCTAGAGCGTGGTGGCGCCGCTATGGTGCCGTCCTGCCATCCCTTTGGCGTGCGCGCCTAGCAAGTGCTCATCTCGGCTTTTGGCTGGCAGTTGTGTCGTTCGGGATTCGAAAGACTACGCTACTACATCAATCGGTACGTACTGTTCTGACACTCGCAGAAGCCATTCGCACGTGTCCCGACTGTTCAGATTTAGTTTATCATCGCTTGCACTAGAAAGTGTTTGCTGTCTTTCGTGCATTCCTGCTTGCCGCGTGCTTACTTGGCGGCGGCACCCAATCCGAGCCGCTGGGGGTTGGTTTGGACTGCTGCTCATCTAATGTTGCCTGTGTTTGTTGACGTTTTGGATCTGGCAGCTCTGGAATTAGGCCACGACTCCAACAAAGATCGCTTTACGGCTGATTTCTTTTAGGCGTCGAATCCTTACACCGGATTTTCCTCTCCACAGGTATCAGATGACACTCGAGTCTGTCTCGTCGCCACAATGACCGAATGGACGATTTAAAGAATGAATCATGGAGACGAGGCTGGTTCTTGGCGTGGGCCAGATGGCCTTCGGGATCTCGTTCATCCTTTCTGTCCTCCTTCAGCATGCGTTTCGTCGCGGAGTCAGGAGTCGGTAAGGGCCTGGGGTAGGCAGTGACCGGCAGTCAGGTTACTTGTGACTTCAGGTACAGCGCCAGTGCCAGGCGCAGACCGACAGACAGGGCCTGAATAAAGCCCCCTCCCCCTGACTTGTACTGTATCGATGGTCGATCACGGACCCTAATTAGGCTTAAAATGGAGGCCATCCCAGGGCCCAGCAATGCCAAAATCCTTGTCGGCCACTCAGACCACCCTGCGCAAGCGAGCGGCGCCGACTTGACGATCATATGAGATTAGCCTTTGTTTCTGGAAAACTCCGAGGGGTCTAGCAAAACAACCCACAACGGTGTTCGGGCGCGCCTCCGACAGCTACATTGTGTGTGCGATCCGTCACAGCGAGTAATAAGCATAGAAAGAAGCCTCTTTGGGTGATCGCCCTGTCTGTAACAACACCTGGCTACGGTAGCACTGTTAGGACTCGGCTGTAATAGTGGTTTCTACTTATTACTGTTGACTTGAATGTTTTCCGAAACGGACTTACATCAGCTATCTCAGGTAACGGTATTCCGCAGGAGTGACGATGTCACTGTACTGGAGAACAGAAACCTACATCCTTATACTTGGCCAAGCAATTGAAGCCCGTATAGCGAACACAGACCAGCTGTGGTCGATCAATTCGATCCATCGTTCATAACAATAACAATGCGGTTGAGTAATGGAGGGCGGATGGCCCAAAATGCCAATTCCAGCATTGAAAGCCCGACTCCAGGCAATCTTGGGGGTTGCATTGCGGTTTCTCGTTGCATTTGGTGTTGTGACCGGGTTTGCGTATTACAGCAAGTACCGTAGTCGGCCTCGCGGGGCTCATCAAATCTCTCAGCAGGTGCCTGTGCCCAGCTGTGCCCAGCTACAGCACATGGAGAGCCCCGCCTAATGCTGACGGCCGAGATTCCTGCCGCCATCGACCTTGCACGATTCAATGAACTCATCTCATCAAACCTCCAGGACATGCCTCACGGTTAGGCGGTCTACGTTCTCCGTTCGAGCACGAACACGACTCTTCACATGATCTGCTGCGCCTGTGCTAATGTTAGGCACGAAAATGCTTGGACTGTTGTTTGTTGACTCTGCCAAGTCGTTGCTGGCACCGTCTTCAAACATTTCACCACCCCGGGGCCGGCTAGATGTGTCCCCCAGAGAGAACAGGGCCAAAACAACAACAGCACCATCAACACTAACAAAATTACCGCCATCGACAGGACGGCAATTGACGATGCCGAGAAGCAGGATGATTCATGTTCCGCGCATATTTCAAGCTATCGTGATGTGTTTCCTTGATCGGCTCCCGCCCAAAACCATTGTCCAACGGCATCATCTGCAGGCACCCAGCTGCAGGGCCTTCGATTCAAAACATCCCGGACTAGAACAGACGCACGCAGGTCATCCGAATATCTGACTGCAACGAAAAAGTTGGGTTGACAGGTGCAAGAGCCAACCAGACAAGGGAGACTTCGTGGGGTGGGAAATCAATGCAACGGCATAAGATGATCTGGACAATCCGGTCGCAGCTCAAGCTGGGCAGGAGACCCCTCCTCCCCTCATTTCAGGTGTAGAATAAGAGCAGCATTAAACGGATGAAGCTTTCGTAACGTCAGCCATGATGATGATGAGGCACAGAGTGAGCTCGAGTCGATCCTCGTCTCAAGTCCATCCAAAGGTCAGGCCCAGCATCCTTGTCCCAAAACACCATATCCCTGTCGCTGGACCGGGGTTCACAGACCATCTACACTACCGGTCTCATGCCCCGATTCGGCCTTAGTGGACCGAACGACTACGCCATCCATGGCCATGCCGCCTGGCCGCCTCACGCAGAGTGACAACAACACCAGATGAAAAGGTGTTCCATGCCATGACGCTCTATTCTCCCCTGCCTCGCTGGTGGGCAAGATGTGGTCTTCGATCGGTGCCTGACTAGCATCGAGCAGAGGCCATTGAGACTAACTAGCATCTGGCCAAGGGGGAGAAGAGACGAGGCGAAAGTGACCACGCGGGAAGAGAGATGAAGGCTAAAAAAGAGGCTTCCATGGGTCCCATGAAGCCCTTTCTTCCCTGCGCATAACGATGTCTTGCCAAGTCAACGTTTGACCTTCAGGATCCTTGAACCCGTCTATTGCAACCCCCTCCCTCCCCTCCCCATCCTTTCCTAGGTTCGATCTCACCCACATTCGCGTGCTACTGCGAGTACGTACCCCTTGGTTCCCAGCCCACCCCTAACTGCGGGACTCGCCATGGTATGACCCATGTACGGGACCACCTAGGCGGGCAAAGCACAAGCATCTCAAGGATCACTTCGATGCATCTGCGGTCTGAGCTCGACCATTAATAGGAGGCGCTATATGTACATGCCGGGGATGCAGGAGTACTTTCGAGACCGGCGATCAACGGTTTATTTCATCCCACTCCCTGCTGTGAGCTCTCTAGTCCGACCCACTGTCAATTTTGTGACAGCCGTCTGTTCAAGGATACCTGGGAGACTGACGCTTGATCGTCTTCTGTATGAACCTCCGGGAGATCTGGTAGATGCAGTACATCTTGTACCCTCGTCCATCGTGCTCACGCAACCCATACATAAGTGCCCACACTCCCCAACCGTCCAGACTTTCTGTTGTCTCTCCAAACAAGATCGTCTCGATATATACAGAAGATACTGGTGTTATCTTATATCAACTCTTATTAGTACATTAATCACTACCTGGGCCGACTCTACCAGCAACTATTTTTAATACCAACTACAACCCGCCCTCGAAACCACTACGAACATAACGCTTTCTGTCGGCCACTCTACCTGCACCTAACATCATCTGAACCTCAAATAAACGAAACTATGGCAACTACGATATATACTGCTCAGCCCGGTGCTCACTACGGATACCCGCAACCCCCTCCTTCGCCTCCCATGGACGAAACATCAAGATGCTCGCTGCCCTCCATCTCCAACCTGCTGGTAATGGCGGATGCCGGCTCGCCAACAACCGAGTCCTCGCCAGCCTCGCAGCAAGGTAAACTCTCCCGAATCCAACCCCGACATGAACTCGGTGATCTGACTTCCCACAGCCCAATCTATCAAGCCTGAGACCCGTCCCAGCTCTTCTCACTACACATCCAATGGCCCTTGCCGGACCGCTCTGCCCCCTACGCCGCCGATGAGCTCCGAGTCCTTTGAGGGTTACCATTCACCATCAACGAGATCCGTGAGCCAGGTGTCCGTGGTGTCTGCTCCCAACTACTACTATGAGTCAACACCACCGCTTGAGAGCGATATTCAGCGCCAGCAACAAATGGCCGCAGCCTCGGTACCCAGGGTCCCTATCCATGCTTCTAGCTACGCTCAGCAGACCTTTGCGGCTCCTCAATACATGGCTCAGCCGACCATGGCCTCTTACTATGCCAGCCCCATGCCCCCCACTGCCGCACAGTCTCAGATCTCTGGACTCTACTACCAGAGACCTTTGCCTCAGGTAAGAACGACCTTGCCAGTTTTCACCGCGAGAATCATACTAACGTGAATAGGGTTTCCCTCCTCTGCCAGTCGCTGTTCCTATGGCCCCTGCCTCGGGATCCAACCCTTGGCAGCATCATCACTACATCTCTCCCTCTTCTGCAGCTTCTTTCCCCCAGTCGCAGGACCGATACATCTGCCAGACATGTAACAAGGCTTTCTCCCGACCCAGCTCCTTGAGAATCCACAGCCACTCACACACGGGCGAGAAGCCCTTCAAGTGTCCTCACTCTGGATGCGGGAAGGCCTTCAGTGTTCGCAGCAACATGAAGAGGCACGAGCGTGGTTGCCACAACTTCGAGTCAGGCACTCCGTCTTTACACTAATCTATACACGGACCGATAATAATAAGCTTCCCAACTTGTCGTTTTTACGGTACGGCTTTTAATCCTGCGCGGATTCGAGTGGAGAAAAAGAATCAAGATGAGTTTGGAATGGGAAAGGGCGATGGAAAAGGAGGATGCCTCACGGTATCTACGTTAACGGCCTACAAAACCATGGAGTCATTCACTTTATACCCTCGCCTAGGCTTCGGCATCGGTTGGCCGACATGGGATGGGACAACGGCGCAATACCTTCTATGGGGGAAATATTTTTTGATTTTTTAATGGGAAAGATGGCACTTATTTGCGGGGAGTGTATTTGACGAGGGACGGCGCAAAACGGTACAGCATTTACAACGGCGTTTGCATCATGGACCAGGCTCCTCTGGGCGGAGAGAGTCGGATCGTTCATTTATTGGCATTTTTTCTGTCAAATGTCTAATGTATAGATGGGAAGATGATTACAACGAGAAGAAGCTACGGGGGAGCAGAAGCGTGTCTAAGCACGACTTTGGCAGAGGATGAGGGGAAGCTCAATGTCTACTGTAAGTAAGAGTGCTAGGAAGCAAGACATTCACAGTACCCGCTAGGGAATACGAAGAAAAAAGACAACAAAATAATATCAGGAAATTATCACAACCAAGTCCAGACCTTTTACCGATGACCTCGCTTCGGCCTATGACAGACTCTTAATACTGGTGACAAATCAGGATTTGACGAGAGTCAGTTGTGCACTACGTTGCTCTGTCTCCTACCCCGGGATACTACCTGCTACTTCGACCAAGGAAGACGTTGCTCGTTCCCTCACCTGAACCGGGTTTCTGCCACTTCTGCCATCATGGCTTCCCAGTATCCGATCAACCTTATTCATGAGTCAAAATGTTTAAATGTTTCTGGGGTTAAGGAGTACGGGGGCTTGGAAGGCGTGCGACACGGCCCCATGCTGCCATGAGCCCCTGGTGTAAACACATTCCACGTAACATGGCGATAACCAGAAACGGGTGCGAGGCCTGTTGCGCATCGTTTCCGATTCACCTGCAGGGATGGGGAACATCATTGGTCGATACTACTGCACAGGGGTACTATAGTCAGTCTCTCCCATTATAAACCAAGTTATCTTTTCACTTTAGTGAGTCTACTTGCTACAGCACTACATGTGTCTTCGCCCCCTTGGAGCCCCAGCGACTAAACAAACTACTACACCGACCTTTGAAGGAGCACCATTCACTCACTCGTTCAATGGGGAACTTCCATGCCGACAATCTCGCTCCAGTGCATGGTTACGACGCTGTCACGTTGTGTTTCAAGCATGCAAATCCGAATAGAGAGACCCAGAATGCGAAGGGCCTATAACACGTAAGGTGTTATTGGTGCGCAAGAGAGAGAGGGAGAGCCGCCCGGACAGTACATAGAGAAGTGCAGGCAAATCAATTACATGTTAGCGAGGAGGGGTTGCGTTACGTTCAGGGGGCATATGCTGGGCCCGGTGCTCAGGAATTGAAACATGGCCCGATGTTACTCCAGATCGCCCATCAGCGGAGATTGGGAAAGCAAATCGCAACAAAGCACAAGTTGAATACGAGCCAATATTCGGCTGCTTCTATTGCCCATTGCCATTATTATAGCCAAGAGTCGATAAGAAACAAAAGATCCAAGGTCCTTTTGGCGATCAATATAGGCGACCCCTTCCTGGCAGGAATGCGACACAACAGACTTCGAAGCCTCGCTACGCTACACTACGACTGCGCTACGCAATTTTGGGGGTTTTCACCGTTTCTTACACGCACGCGCTTCTGCCCAATTCGGAACTTGCCAGGCTCCCATTAAGGCAAGCCGGAGCATCGGGTAGACGGGGTGACCCTTGCTTTGCTTCGCGGTGAGTAAGCAAGCTGGCAACATTAGGGCAGACATGGTCTCCATTTCCACGATGGTACACAACAGACACACACCGACGGCTTCGTGGAACTGAATACCTACGGCACTATACTACACTACCGCCGTTAGAGCCGAGGCAGACTTGGCAAATTCTCTGGCTGAAGGTTGTGTCCATCCATGGCATGGCATGGCAGACGGGGACGGCACTGGCTCGGATGCTCCACTTGGTTGCGCTGTACTTGTTGTCTGCCGCTCCATCTATTGATGAGGGCTCCTTAGGTATCAAGACACGACGACGACAAAAGGGATCGCCCTCTAATTTAGGTAGAATGGGGTCAAATATGCAGAACAGGATGGTGCTAATCACAATGCCTTCCAAGCCTTGCCTGCTGTTAATGTGGCTACATGTAGGTAGGTAGCCTACAGGTACTTCCCGCTGGCTACGGTAGGCGTTACCTGGTGGAGTTTGGCTTGGTCGAAAACGTAAACCCCGAAGAAATCACATATACCATGGAGCCCTGTCCACATATACTTGCAAGACGAATGGTTGTACGTACAGGATACCTCTCAGTATAAGGAGGATCCTCAGGCAATCCATGACTACTGTATATTGTGGACAAGCGGGTTTTGCGTGCGCAACTCACCCTCTCCGCCCACAACACGGTTATCTTGGTCTCCACGCTGCGCGGTCTGAGACAAGGCCAGAGCCCGCTCGCCCTCTTGGCGGCCAGCCGGCGGTCGTTCGTCGTCCCCTCTACGATCGACGACCGAATGCGACGCTGGCTACATCCGTGGGAGGGCGAAAGTATGTCAGCTATGGATGTTATGTGCTGTGCGTGCAAGTAAGAAGGAGTGGGCATCATGCAGACACTTGGTCCAGACTCCATTCCATGCAGCTGAGGGAGGATTGTCGGAGTGCCTGCGAAATAGGAGGGGTAACGTTGATGGCGGTGGTTTAAGCGCTGCTGCAACCAAACGTCGTCAGCCTCTCTACGACTTGCTTGTCTCTCGTTAGCTAGCCCATCGGCTAACACTTCAGTCAAAAGAAAGCAAGCGTGTTGTTGCTCTGAGTGTGGGCGCTGGCGGCGGCAATCATCGCGTGGAATATGGATCCCCGATTCCATGTGAGACTGGACTTGGGGGGCTTGTTTACATGGTTAGGTAGCTTTTTGCAACTAGCTAACCTAGGCCCCGGCCTCTCCATCCCTCCCTTCTCATCGGGCTTTGCTTTGTGACTAGCGAAGTAGTGACAGCGCCGTTGGTGACGGCTAGTGACGCCGTTCCGCGACTTGCTTTCTTTTTTCCTGCTTCTCGGCGGCGCGGCCAGGGCGGTTTCCCCCAATCAATCGACACGGCGGCACTTACCGCGCGCGCGTGGCACATGGTTCACTAGCCTGTCGGGCTATCTCATCCATTCCATCAATCATCAGATGATTTTAATATATCCAGAAAGATATTTTTACTTCTGCAACTCCAGCTGGCGACTATTCTAGCAGCTAGCTAGTCCAGTTTTGTATAACCACTGATAGTAACTACATACCCAACTGCCCAAACCCATCCTCGTCGCCAGACACCCGTTAACTGTTTTCTAGGTAGTCTTCCGAATTGGAAGAAAACCACCGTCGAGGGATCATCCCGGCGCTGCTGTGATGCTCCTGTTCCTGCTGTGCCTCCCTCCTCCGCCTAGCGAACATTCCAAGAAGGCCGGGTCGGGGTCGTCGGGTCGGGTACCTGCTTCGCCGGGCCCTCACTTCACGATAAGTTCAGAATGTTAGTCTGTAAACTAACCTCATTACTCGTGACAATGGCTGGAATTGGTAACCTGCTCGTCCTAATTGAGCGCCAGTAAGCTAGGCTGCCGGCCGCCTGGGGACACCCCTCCCCTCCGCCAATTAACCCAGCCTCAGGACACAAAGTCGCATTGGTAATCTCGAAATGACATCAATTATCGATTACCTACCCCCTGCCACGGCGCTGGGACCAATGGATCAATAATCGCATCTCTTACGTCTATCAATGCCAGCATATGCAACTCGCCGCTGATATTGGCATGAATATCATACGAAAATCATGTCTATGATATTGGAAGCATGACATTAATAGAATGCGCAATGTACCAAAGTACAGATGGAGCACAGAGTGAGGCTGATTGAGTTTTGCTACTCCTTCTAGAAAAAGTGTGCCTGACTCGGCGCCAGGGTCAAGCGCTGTTTCTCAACGGCATTGACCTTGCAGAGTTCATCTAATCTTCTGTTAGGCCTCGGTTCGGGCGAACAATCGTGTCATTTTTTATTTTTTTTTTTTTTTTTTTTTCAACACGAGGGAGCGTTCGTGACGCAGCCTCGTCCCTGCTTGTTGTTGTTGTCGTTGTCGTTGTTTTTCCGGTGGGTGGTCTGTTTTTCTCTTCTTTTACCCCCCCTTTTTTTTCTCACACACACTCTCTCGAAGTCGCTCGTTGGTTATGTCATTTTCACTTTCAAGACTAGCCGCCTCGCCTTGCGCATGTTGTTTGGCGCGGCTGAGGAGCAGTTTCACAAAGGCCACAAAATAAGGATCAGATGAGACCTCCTTCTACTCGTCCGAGACATCGGAACTCCCAGCGGCCGGCGCAGCCCCAGCGTTTCGAGATGAGACGGGGTCACACTCACTCTGCCAGCCCCAGACTCTTTCTCCAGACGGAATAATAAAAAGAGTAAAAATAACACAAAAATTTGCCGGCGGTGTAGGTACGAACCAGACATGCACCGATACTGGTACCGGTTGTGGGAAAGAGCATCATCATCCATCACCGTCGCCCTGGTTCGGTTCAGGTCTGTAAGCGAGCTTCGTCAACCTGAGCCCCTCTAACCTTACCCGACCCGTTCCTGCGTCAAGCTTGGATGTCCCTGCAGCAATCACAACCTGGTGCCCATCCCCGGACGATCCTGGATCGCCGTACCCTCCAATCCTTGCCCATCCCTTCCGCGTGTGATTTGTTTGCGCAGACGGTGCGTTAGGCTATCATTTTCGTTAGCTAGCTGATCCTACCAGCGCGTACTTACTTGGCAGGTTCTAGAGGGCAAGCCATCCCATCTTGACGCCAGGGATACGATAGGCAGGTACGTGACCACCTATCTGGTGCAAGTCTCACACCACCATGTCTCCCGTTCGTACGCTGGCCAATTCGGAATTCCTGACCGTTTGGTCCGACTCGGCGGTAACATCGAATCAATCCATCCCTGAGCGAGCATGGCATGGCGGCGGCGCCTGCGAGAACGGATAGTTGGAATGCATGGCGGACTGCGTGGCTGCAAGTCGCTACGTCAAATCCCCGTCAATTACTTGCTTGCTTTTTTTTTTTTTTTTTTTTTTTTTTGGCTGCAGTAGCAGCAACAGTTGGCAGCGAAGCGAGGGTCTCATGTGCAGCTAAGACATATCTCCAACCTATGTGTGCATACATGTGCACTTCAACAGCCCGTCCCGGATCTCGCTACTCGTTACCCTAGTTTCAAGCAACCGGGCGTCGCTTAAACTAGAGCGACGCCACGGAAACTAGTTCGTCGTCTATTTTTTTCTCTTTCCATCTGGTTGCTGCTCTTGCGACCGCAAGGCGTGGTGACAGTTCTATCACAACGGACGTCGACTCGCGACGATCCCTTTTTCGCGGCCATCGGAGCCGGCCATTAGTGTACTGTTGGGCAGCAATTGGGAAGATGATCACCCGTCGGCGATTTGTCTAGATGTGTCTATTTAGTGTCTGCCTAGGTGATCGATATCTTAACGACTAACACGGAAGACGTCTAGCTTTGGGTCGTCGTCGAGCCGCGCCAAACGTCGGATTAGACTTTGGCTAAGCTTAGTCTGCAGCAGCCGGTCCTGCGTAGTTGGAAGGGTCTCGTACGAGGTATGACTGTTCGTGAGAACCGGTTTCTTCCAACTTCCTCTCTATTTTTCCTTCCAACCGGGAAAGTGCTTTTCCTCGGCCTCCGTGACGTACGTACCCAGTAGGTACGCTTGCGCCCTGTGTTGCATCGGCGACTTACAGTAGTGGAATACGATCCATCAGCTACTGCAGCAACACACCGGATGTTGGATGTGTGTGCGTTTGTACTCACACAAGAGGGACATGTCACAGCCTCAAGCCTCGCCGAACAAAGCTCGCTCAGCTCGAAATAGCACCTTTGCGTAAGATTGTTTCAGAAGAGGACCCTGGGTAACGATCAGTCGGTCAACAAGAAGAAAACAGCGTCACTGTTGTTTCCTCCCCTTGCCCGGCAAACAGTGTTACCGAGCCTTAGGGGTCTTTTTCTTCCTAGGGCAGATCTGCAACTCGTCGTTTGCATGGGGTTGCCAATCCCAGAAGCTGTCGTCTGAAGTTACAGACTTCGGATGAAGTTGGCGATTGGTCAGTCGGTCAGTCTCGTAAGTACCTACCTACCTACTTGGCCATGCACTGGTGAGGCCTCTGGACAAAATGTCGAGTTTCAGGAATGCTGTCATGTTTGAGATATTCCTCTACGCCTCCCCGCACCATCAAGCTACACAGAATGGCCACTGTTGATGATGTGGCAACGCCAGCTTATGCATTACTCATTACAATACCATGTAGAAGAGGGGAGGGGGAGAGAGGGGAGCAACACATGACTCCTTTCTGCATGGGTATACCGCAACATGAGGCCCCTTTACGGTTCCGGATTGGGTCGCAATATGGCGTTGCCACCTTTTATCACATTGTGCCATCAACTGGTCGGTCTCCTTCCGACGCCTAGGACGCGCCGAACTTTGCCAGGACTTCGCGAACTGCTCCGTCCTGGTGTATGACTATCGGAACCAAGTTCACAATGACCCTCGCCCCCCGAACCTTCTTTTCGATGGTCTCTCATCGTGCATATTATGTATGTATGTACATACAGGCCGGCCTTTCCGACGATGACGCCCAAAGGGAGGGGTGCTGGGGTATGACTCGTGCATGCTGCTCATCCTCCGTTCGTCTAGGACAGGGATTGATGAGACTGGGCCATATCCTCGTGGTCATTATACCTCTTCTCTCGCTCGATTTGCCATGTTACCGACCCGGAGCCATGGTTCGCCGTAGACGGTTACCTCCCGTGCGGAAAATTGTCATGGAAATCTCCAGCGAGCGGGCCCGTAATTTTCGGTGAGACACGGAAGTCGCCGGGCCTATTCTTCCAGGGACAGGCAAGCGGACTCACTGGGCTCCGTTACAGCCAAAATGGGATCGGAAAAAGAAGAAACAAGGACGTAGCATTGCGGGCGAATTGCATGCCTCTCTGGGGGGATGCCTTGCTAAGGTTGCAGTGCTAATATGTTTGACCTTGTGATCGGAGAATAGCTTGAAAGTCGCAATCCGTAGGCATATCGCGTGCGAACTGACCCGGGACCATGGTAATGGGACCGCACCCCTATAATCTGTCTTCATCCCCCGTCTCTCACATCCCCCGCTCTTCGCTCTTCGTTGATGATCTGCCTGGTTGTTTGCCTATCCAGCGGCGGCTCAACCCGATGCCTGTGATAAGGCTTGAATCAAGGGGGTAAAGGCGCTGACGGATGGTCCCATAGCATAGCAGATTAAGACGTCTCTGAGTAAATGGACGAAAGGAGCGGTCAGTTTTGGCGATAGACTGCTGGAAATGAGGTAGCGACTAAAGCTACTCTTGGTACTCACCGCCAGATTAAGGCATTTTCGGCAGTTCATTCTGCAGTGAGGTGGTGGAATCTTCCATACACATAATGCAGTAGTGAGTCACGTATGGCGAGGAAGGGTGAAGGGTGGTTCACTGCGATTGTTCGGACAAGGGGTAGACGGATTATCCCTTCGTATAACTTCTGCTTACTATGCTGCGATACTGCTCTCCAGCCAAATGCAAGAAGGCGAGCATATGTAGAGCAACTCGTGAGAAACAACACTGCGAGCTATCTGTCCTCTAGTTGGCAGCCAGGGGTTGACTGTTTGTGCCGTTTGTGATACATCAACCTGTGGATGATGGTACATTACTCTTTACTATCAGAGAACTACTACACCTCCTTCCTCGCGAGGGAGCAGAATACTCGGCATCCATCCCATCTACTTCGGCGACCCTGTCGTGTACATCGTGACTTGGGCATATGCTTCTTCGACGGCTCATACTGTATCCAAAAGGGTGTAGGTAGGAATACACCCGCCCTGAGTGTCTATGTTGTGTGGTTCTATTACCACACATGCGTGTCGTGGGTAGTGGTATATCAAATCCATGCCGTCGCCATTCCACCGCTGCATGCTTCTGAAGGTATAGCCGGAGTTGTTGGTGAGCAGGATCCAAATCTCAGGGTCTTAGTAGACTTCGTTTGCTAGATCCAGGTAAGACGGTATGGCTGCCTCGTTCAGTCTTGGGAGAGGGGGTAGATATGGAGTGAAGGGTCAAACTTGCCTCTTCGAGCTGGAGATAATGTAGAAGTATGACGAAGTAGGTAGACCTCTTAGGATATCGTATGAAAGGGGATGAATGGGCCATGTAAGGAGAAACACGCAGATGGGAGAATGATGGAAAATACATGTAGATGAGTTAACCAGTCATGAGGCGCACATTCACATCATCCAGAGGCTCCCCATGAGTTATTGCGTTTAAGGTCCGTCACTGCTGCTTTTGGCACCATGCTAGCTATTGGGGGGGGTTAGCTCGTATCGGACAAGAGAAGGGAGGGTGCAATCCATGTTGTCCTTCTTCGCTGTGTTGCCGTATCCGTTGAATGACTCGGAATACTCCTTGGAATAATGCAGGTTCTCACGTAGTTGCGGCAGCGCTGAAACTCGACCTTCACCCCTAATGACGATAATGGTGATAATGATGGCCCATTACCTAGCAGCCCAGTCAATTATTGTAGCCTGACAAATATCGAGCAGGAGCAGCTCCTCACTCCTCGTAGGGATATATCTGTGGCTCCAAGTTGAGAATCAGGGGGTTTGTTGTGTGAGTGCGATGTGCGTATCAATAAAGGGGTTTTGGTTGCTGGTGGGCGTCAAAGAACAAGTCTCAGTCAAGTGGCTTCTCCAAGTATGTAGAAATAGGACTCATTCATTTCCGGAAATATTCTGGCGTATACAGAACCATACACAACATCTACAACGAACCAAGGAACGCACATCCTAATCGCCTCCTTTTCCTGCCTCCTCGTTTACCTAGGGCGTGAGGGTGGTCATGAGGGGACACAACCACGTGCTTGAAGAGCGTTGAAGCGTCAACACGGCACAAGACACGACTTACTCGCTAGCCATGAAAACTTGTGTGGTATTTGAGATTGGATTACGAATGCTTGCTATTGGAGGACGAAGGGACTGGTACGACGGTGATGATCGATTGGAGGCGGAGGGCTATCTCAACGGACCAAGTGATGCAAGTGATATCGACCGAGTGTTGGTGGAAGCATCCAACCCAACTATGGTCCGATCAGCGGAGAATGTTCTTCAGCAGTCAAAGGTCGAGGCTAGGGGCATTGATGTCGTGGCTCTGCAGATAGCCGATGTCGAGATCGTCGAGTCCCACTGAGTTGCAATTGCCTTAGATCTTGTTGCCTCCTGTAGCAAGATCTCAAGGCTTGAAGGTATCACAGCATCTGCTCGGCACGTCATCTACAATTGAGCTTATCAAAAAGTGTGTTCCATAATAATTAAGTTGAGGTGTCAAAGGCGATGAAGGTCAAAGTCAATGACTGCGGCTCACGAGGGGTACGAGGGGCATTGAGAGAGTGTGTCAGGGACAGGCGCTTCCCCCAAGCTTGCCTACTGTACAGAGGTTCGAAAGATGCATGCGTGGAACTCAATAGTCAGTGAGGAGAATAGAGCGGTCTGACAACTGTCTCATGAGTGTCTCCCGTCACCCGAAGCACTTTGATGTGGCTTCAGCATAGACCTGCTGACAACCTAGCCATAGGACCTGGTTTTAAGCTGGTTGTCTTGCACCCGAGTTGGAATCACGATGAGGAGCTCCAGTCATTATAGCAGCTCCACGTCATTCGTGGCGGTGTGCTTGTCGAGGTAGAATCTCACAGATATAACTCCATAATGCAATGACCAAATTCTCCGGTGCTTCCGGGGTCAGCGTCCACACAATGGAAGGGGATCGCTTCATGGTACAGAGCAGAGCGCCTCCAGTATCTGGTTTAATGCGTAGGTGCCCCGGGCCAAGGGCATATGTCCAGTTTGTTGTGCAACTTGTACACCAAGGAGCATATTTGCCTCTGCCTCCTCTGCAGACCAACAGGTTCTTCTCCTGACTTAAATATCACCACTCGCTGCAAAGCATCATGACGAGGTTTGGCTGCTTCTGAACCATATATCGCAGATGGAGTAGCCCCAACCTCTTACTTATGAGACCAACTAGTCACATCATGTCCGTGCCAATAGATCAGGAGTTGCTCGGTAGTTGCGTAGCCCCTATTTTTGGTGGTGGATCGTAGTGCATTGGCTCCAGGACTGCATGAGAATAACCTCGGTAGTCAGTCTTCTCAGTGAGAGCAATGCAAACCCCTCCAGTGAATTCGATTCTATAACAATCCATCATTCTACGAGCCCTGTGGGCAGCACCGGATTTGTCCCGAAAGACTACATATGCTTACGGTACATAAGTGGCCATGGTGATGTGGACGTCGTAAGCCCAAAAACAGGAGAGGATATACGTCCTGCATACCCGGCAGTCCGGGCTGGTTTATCTTATCATATCTCCATCCTTGCGACTGTAACCATGTCGATCTGGGGCACTGGCTTCCTGGAGCGTCGAGGCCATATCAGCTCTGGATAGGAATAACACAACGGACGCACGCACTCCGCGTCTACACTGAGCGTGAGTAGACCTTTGTCGGCGTGCACACACACCAAACCCGTGAAGCCCGGACCTGCATAGGGATAGATGCTCAGGCAAGCAAGATGCATTCCCACATGTGTAGTTGCCGGGTGGTGACGCCCTCGGCCTCTTTAAGCGCGCCGAGGGAGGGTGTCATTGGGTGGAGTGTGACCCAAGCCACCGAAAGTCATCAGCAGCGGCTAAAAAGATGGGTGAAATTGATCCCTTGCATACCCGTGAGACGCTGATCACGGACATTCAAACAAAAGTAGTATTGATGCAAAGCTGCGTAATGTGTGGGCGGATGTCAGCAATAGATACATTTGCTTGCTTCTTGTCTGTCTTCAAGGAAGATGCAACTGAATCAATTCGGGGCAAGCGGTTCGAGATATGCGCGGCCCCGACTCCGGTCTCAGCCTTGTGAGCAAACAAGACCAATCAAAAGCCGATGGTGACGCCTTCGCTGCAGGGACTGGCTGAAACTATGAAACACTCCTCCTGTAGATAAATCCATGATCTCCGGGGTGCTTTGCACTTGTCATTCAAGTGTTGGCATGGCCAATTCTGGTTGTTGAACATGGAAGGTAAGCCCAAGTGCCTGGTTGAGGAGAGGTAGCTCCTGCCGCACCGATGTTTGTTTGTACCTTGCATCATTAGGTGCATGTTGGAGGAACCTACTCGCTATTGTGTGTGCTGTAGGCAGGCACGGGGGCCAAATGCCTTCTGGACGAGTACCTAGGTTACAGGTGCATATACATATGTACCTACCAAACAGAAGCCAGACGGAAGGTTCTTCTCAAAAACACCCATCAGCATATGGCAAACGCACTAAATGCTCGCCTCGGAAAACCAATGGCAGTCTGAATCCCATGGATCGATCTAACCTCAAGGAAAGCAAAGTCCTGCCTGCCCTACGTCGTCGTACAGCGTCATTACGTCGTCCAAGGATGACCCCAGCATTTGCATTGACGCTGTTCCAGAGCTTCCAGAGGTTCCATCGGGCGGCAGCGAGACGCTTTGCTCTCTCGCCCAAAATTCAATTCGACCTGGCCTGGGCTTGACTTCAAATGACTTCGAGGAGAGGCCGAGTGGGGACTCTTCGACTCCAGGGGACTTGAGCCCATAAAAAACCATTTCAACTCCCGTCTCCCGCCCACGTCCTCAGCCCCGGTCACTGTCAATCAATCTTGATCGGTCGGTGTGTTTTGTTTTGGGCTTGTTTCCCATGTTCCCCTGTCCCTTCTGGCCCTTCTCGCCTTCCCGCCCTCAGCCAGAAGAAGCAGAGAGCCGAAGCAGAAGCAGAAGCAGAAGCAGAAAGCGAACAAACGAACACCCAGCCGCCCTGCTGCTTTTGCTGCTTTGCATCTGTCGTGCATTGCATTGCATCAACAGCGCAGTGCATCGCATCGCTCCCGTCCTTGGATGCTACAAGTACCGTACCAGCAGATCACTCTGGGCGCCGAATACCGCCTATGTACTCGATTGACGACAGACCCTCATTGATCGCTTCGTTTCCCTGCGCAAGTGCCGAGGCCACTCTGTTCCTCCCTGCTTCTCTATTGCCTCGACCACACACGCACGCGCGCGCGCTCTCTCTGTCTGTCTGTCTGTCGCCCTTACTTCCCTGCACGCCACTGGAATCGACTGCCTGCTGTTTTTTCGCAATTTAATCCCGCACACCTCTTTGCCGTCAATCTCATATATATCATTACATATCTCATTACCCATCCCAAGATAATCCCTACCGGCCAGTACGCCAAAACGGAAACATCTGACTTCCCCACTGCGATCGTCCAATACCACCACAGCTGTACCTGGAGCCGTAGTGCCAACACCCTGGCTATAGACTGTCTTGGCTCACCCTCCTGTCAGCTCATGCTGGTTCGGCCGAGGGAAAAGGAACCATTTGTCTCCAGCCTGCTGGTTTCCTCTTCTAGCTTCCTCTTCTGTCCACCGCTTGCGACTTGATCCCAAGTGACGAAGGGCTGAAGTCGAAGTGGTGTGTACCCCGTCGGTGTGGGTGTCGAGCCAGTCTAGAGAAGGATACGGTAATCTAGAAGAAGAAGAAGAAGGGGAAAAATTCCGTGTGGGTGGGTATGCTTGCATGTGTGTGGTGAACCGGCTCCAGCTCTGTGTGTATCACCAAACCAAACCAAAACTAAATCGCCAGAAAGCAAGTAGGACACCGCTGCTGCTTGCGGGCTGTTCGGTTCTGTGCTCTACGGTACCCAAGCCCATTGGAGGCGAGCCAACTTCGGCCGGCCGTCCCCCTTCCTTCTTTGATCTCCATTTTGTTCCAAGCATTGCATTGTGCCGCCGTACGCTTCGTCTCATCTCCCGCCCTGTCACCACACCACCCCCGGTTGGAGCTCCCTTATCAAGCCTGTATATGACCTTCATCAGCCCGCTCACTCTCCGCCCTCGCCTTTCCCGACTGCTTCCATGACCGCGGTGCAATGAGCATAGACCTTTTGCCGTGAGAGACAATGAGGCCCTCCGCACCGCTCGATCCATCGCTTGACCACAAGGTGTCGCATCATCCGCCTTTATACACAAAAACCAGACGACGTTGCAATCCGGACCTGCCCCTCCTCGGCTCGCCACCGCCGACCCCTGTACTACCGACGCTGCACAACGCTCCATCCTAGTCAAGCGGGCAGCTGGAGTTGCCAACGCAGACGCTGTGCTGTGCTGTGCCCACGTTCGTGCCAATGCCGTCGACCGAGTCCAACACGGTCCCGGACGCGCAATTGGGCTTGACCGAGGATGAGATCCAGCTTCTACGCTATCACCAAACCCAGGCCAACTCGTCATCGTCACGCGCCGCCAGCCGTGCGTCGTCGCAGGGCCGCCTGCTGCTAGACAGCTCAAGTCTAGCAGCGCTCTCGAGGCATCTCGACCGGCTGATGGTGCAGATCCAGCAGCGTATCGAATATCTCAGCGAACAGAGTTCCATGGTCACCATGCAGCAGTATGACCATGCTGGAAATTTGATCGACACTGCCGACAGCGAGATAGCGCGCTTCCACGAAATCATGCGCCAGCTGGACGAACTCGAGTTGGACTTCGATCGCATCCGCCACATCCGTGACATCGTCCGGGGTTATCGGCAAAGAGTGGAGGAGCTGGACCGTGAACTCGAGCACTCAAGTTCTTCACGGCGGGACCGTGAGGGACACTCTCATCGACATGGGCATGGCCACTCCCATCGCCACGAAGGTAGCACGTCGACACGCCGACACCGACACTGAACATAATAATATAAGCGGTGTATTACTGCGGGGAACGCCTATGACGCCGAAAGCTTCAGCAATATTTTTATCATTGACGATGTATGATTTGCGGTTGACGAAAGGCTGAAGACTGGATGAAGTACAAACATGGATAGGCTAGAGGACATGGTCACACGACCACGGAATGGGAGATAACGGCAAGATTGTTTGCTTTCGCAATCCGGCAGGGAATCACAGCACCGCCTTCGAGAATCGAACACCAAAAGCTGCTCGGTATATCAAAAAGTTCCTGAGCGACCATCATTTCCAAAATACCGATTTCTTTCTGTCATTATCAAAACCAAGATTGATGAAGCCTCGCGGCCGGGAAATATAGGGGTAGCCTCACGGCTCATTTGACCATTTCGGCGTCTGGGGTGTTGTGATTCTTGGGCGGGAGTTACGTTTCGTTGCCATTACCGCCTCTACACTGTTTGTCTGGACTTTGATTTCTGGGACCGTTTAGGACCGTTTAGCATACGAAGTTGGACACTGTTTTTTTGGATATTCGGGGGATTCCACCCATTCAGTTGCGCAAATACCCCTGTCATGTTATATTCCTCAAGGCTCACATGATGACCATATGTTTATCTCAGCCTTCGGTTCTGTCTTTCGATGCCTTTATTTGCGCCTCATCTTGGACGGTTTGCACTACGGTTCGAGGGACTACAAAGCGAAACTTTCTACGAAGGGCATCACGATGCTGTTCTTATATAACGCTTAACGAGATAACGCGTGCTCAAAGATGGAGATATTGTCTGAGTAAATACTGCATGGACAAAAACCAACTATCAGTATCTTCATGCTTATTTTGCTTATGGACGTGCCTGATTGCTTGACTAGAGTGGACTGCAAACACACGAAATGCTACAACGAAAAATATAGCTTTGGATGTAAGTCGTACCCTGGCAGCGCGCCATTGGGCCTAAACATTGACACCAGTCAGGAGAGATGACGCGGAACCCCTCAAGATGGTGTGTAGTCGCAATAGGAGCGAACGCCATGTGGGTTTTGACTAAGACCACAGCTAGCTCACCGGTTGTCTTGACATACCAAGACATTTGTATCCTGCTGCATGTCTTGCTTGCATCATGTTTTATTTTCCTTCATTCTTGCCTGGGGAACGACAAACCAACCAAACAACATAGCTGTGGGCGAAGAGGGGTGGGGCCAGAAGAACCTCTATAGCAGGGAGAGTTCTATAAAGCCGCTTGGACAACATAATCCATGACAGATGGATAATTGTGTTATTAGAAATAGTGTATCATCTGTGAAACATCAACTCCGACATGCATAGAACTACCATTCGCAGCGAAACTCGGCCAGCGGGGTTGGAGATATAGATATCATGGGCCCTGCCCTACCCTGGGCTTCATGGCTTGCATGACTGGAAGTGAGAAAAACGGGCAATAGTTCTCTCTCACACCTACCTTTGAGATCGATATTGTATGAGAAGCGTACGTGCTAATGTACAAGACCATCTATACCAATGGTTATGGGGTGGAAATCTTTCTGCTGCTATGTCAAGGAGGTAATAAGTTGACCCTTTTCAACGATTTGAGACAAGAAGTAAGATTTTCTGGGAGGGAACAAACTTAGCCAGCGCCATGGCAGTCTCCCCTCGCTCTTCCTTTGAGCCGCGCATCAAAGTCTCCAAGGCAAAGGATGAGCGAGCCCGGTTGCCTCACTCCATAAGTATCACCTGGTCACTTAGGAAAGCATGGCTGAAGACAGGATATGTCAAGTAGGTAAGAAGAGAGATATCGTCTCATTAAAAATATGAATTACCGCCAGGAGTCATCTCCGCTGTGCTTGATAACCCAGCTTCTAATGTACGAGACCTGTAACTGATCGATCGACTATCAAATAGGATATGAGTACGCCTAGTAACGCCTTGTTAGGTATAGTGAATATGAGAAATAAGCTTTTGGTATCTTTGTCCTCCCAAACAAAACAAAACAAAACTCCATTTGTCGACCGTGCAGGGGTTCTTCTTCGTTCCCTGTTACTACCATGCCCCCTCCACCCAGTAATGTCTGAGTGTTGGTGGTGATTCATGCCAGTGGTAAAGGTATATGGGTATAATGATATATATATATACAACCGAGAAGGTTACTACTAGACCCCTCTCTCTTATAGGGCGTAGTTCTCGGTGTGCAAGAAGATCTCCTCGAGCATATCGTCGCCCCAGATCTCGGCCTGCAGTCGCGCTACTGTATTGGCGACGCCGACACGCATGCTGGCGGGCCCGCAGACGAAGACGGCCGTCCTTCGGCCCAGGATGCCGCGTCCGTCGGTGCCGCCTGTCGCCCACTCCTTGAGCATGTAGCCCAGGTCCGGGCGGCCGTACTCGACGCTCCAGCCGCCGTCGATCTGGTGCGGGACGGGGAAGGCGAAGCGCATGAGCGACTTTTGGAACTCGGTGGGCGTTTCGGGAAACCCGAAATCGAAACCTGAGGGCGGCCCGAACGTCGAGGTCGGTCGCGGCTGGCCCTGGCCGGGGAGGTTTGTGGTCCGAAGATGGGCGAACTCGGGAGGTCGGGGCACGTCCTGAGAGGGCTCTGCCGAGCGCTGCTCCTGCCCGGGAGTTTGCGTGTTCGAGCCGTCGAACCGGCGGGGCGACGGCGGCGCGTAGTTGAAATGAGGTTGTTTGTCCACCCGTAAATGGAGCGGAGGGAATTGAAACCCTTGCTTGGGCTTATCGTCGGGGTACTCGGAACCAAACGGTGGGGCAGGAGGCGGAGGTGCATCGCCATGGTCCTCTTGGATCTCCATATGTTCGTCCTCTCGCCCCTCCAACCTTCGCAAAGAGTCTTCTTGGGCCGACTGCCTGTTGGCCGCTGCTGGCCGCTGCGGTGGCACGTGATGCGGCTGAAGGTATTTCTGTTGTGGCAAAGCCGTTATCCTGTCTTCATCCTCGGCGCGCAGCTCGCGCTCATAATCGACATTGCCCTGAGCTTCGTCGCGGATGTAGGTCGAGGCTCGCTTCGAAGCAACGCCAGCAACGAAGCCATCCAGTCTGTCATGAAACATGGTACTCAGAGGCCGCTGTGCCCGCTCCCCGACTCCAGCGCCAGGACCAGCACCGACGCGTTGTCTCACGGCCGACGTAACGAAAAATTTGCACGTCACGCTTTCGGGCGGTGCAGACTCCCGGCAAATTCGGAGCTCTTCACGGAACCAATCCATCGCCTCCAGCCTCTTCAAAGCCCATATGACGACAACCTTTTTGGTAATAGCCTTACCGTCCCTCATTCGCTTGATGAGATTCAGCAGCTGAGACATTAATGAAGTGATACCACTTCCTCCCGCAATCAGTATGCAAGTATCGAACGCGGAGAGCTCCCGACGCATTCCACCATACGGACCATCAAGGTAGGCTCGGTATGTGTGAAAGGGGCCCTTTTGAATAGCAGTTTCAAGTACTCTCCGGAGTGAAACCGCCGTAAGGCTTGAAAACCAACACGCAATCACGGTACTGCTCTCCGTATTCTGAAGGGAAATCTTCGCTGCAAAGGGACGAGATAGTAAAAGGGTGATTGTCAAAGAACGAGATGCCAGGCATCCTCAGATAGACATATTGACCAGGACTCCACCTCATCTGTGTAGGAATCGTTACCTTGATGGCATTTTCTGTCATTAGAGTGATGGCCGCCTCATCTCCCACCATGAAAGCAAGTCGCCAGGGTTTGGTCCAGTTGAGCTTGAAAAGTCTCAGAGCATAACAGAAGACCCATATTGCGATAGTACTGTATAGGTAACTCCACGAGGCGAGGAAATTCTTCGTATGCCAGAACAATAAACCAACATAGACCATCCCGACAGGTACATGGAGAACCACGAACGCCTCGAATGCTACCCTTCGGATGAAGGGGAGAGAGGCTACACAGAGCCAAATAAGAGGAACAAGACACGAGATTCCTGTTCCGTAAATGACACCACTGCCTTCCGGGAAAAGTCGTGAAAAGGTTTGCATGCCACCATCGTCCCACACTGGCTGTATATAGAAGGGAACGGTGTGGACAAGGGACATGAACAGACAGAGATACCCTGCCCACCGGTGGAAGACATTCAGCCTCTCGGGGCCAATGCCAGTGATGTAGGTAAGAATATTGGTCTTCATGCTAGATGCGACGATCCAAGGGGTCATGGCAACTGCGATCATGCCTGCGCGGATTGCGACAGGAGGCGAGCCAAACTGAATACTCTGCCAATAAAGGGGCTGTAACAAGAATGTGTAAAGCGCGGTGAAAGCGAATCCAATAAAGCCGACTGCCACCACAGCAATGGAAGAAAAAGTGAAGCGGTGCCTTCTCCATACAAGATCGGGTATCGGTCGGTAGAAGACCCATCGAAATAAAGCGAGGGTATCGAGCACAGGCGTGATGGACGAAAAGTCGCTCCTGGGCTTGAAGTCCTTCTTTTCTTCGTGGTTCGTCTCGGGGAAGAAGTGACGTCCAGGTTGTTCGGTCTGCATCGCCGTCATAGCCTGTTCGGGGTCCAAGCTGTACATCTCTCGGTAGTGTCGCTCAACATCTTGCTTGTAGATTGCTTGCCGAATCTTATCCTGCCACCAATGCCATATCCTCACGAACAGGACTGACCCCATCAACGCAAGGCAGAAGTATGTCCATCCGAGCCCGTATTTCCCAGCCCTGTCCCATGGATCCACAGTCAGAGCCTCAACGAGGCCCGGTGGACTGGTTGCTGTTAATGGGATATGTATCCGTTTTGCTAATTGGCCTATGGTCCGCGACGCACCGGCCATTGCGCCCTGGATTTCGGAAGCCATAATGTCGAGGCTTCTTGTTCTCTCCTCGACCGAGTTGCGATCAAATCCTCCGTGCTATGTGCCAATGGTAAATCGCACCGCGCTACTGTGAGCTCAACATGAAGGGCATTCGAACGTGCTTATGAAGACGACGTCAGACTTGATAAAGGCGTATTACCGGCCACCCCTGGCTTCTGGTCGATTGGAGCCGCTCCCTGGCAGTGTCGTTTGGCCAAACAAGAAGGATCGACACGTGGGGTGTGGTTGGCAATGCGCTTCGTTTGTGGTTGAGGAATACCAGACTCCCCGCGCCACAATATTACTGTATGAATAGAAGGTGGTGACAGTGTTCGTTACTGCCACATTCGAGGTGGATATTGCGTGTATATACCACAGAATGGACAAGGCCTGTTTGCTTTCGGGGCGCTGTTCCTCTCCGGGCAGATGTGACCGGAACTGGTACGGTCGAACGTTGTAAGACGTTTGACCACCACGGTTGGACTGATTCGGTTCGTATTGTGCATACACAGAAGCGTCCTGGTGGGACGGTAGGGAGATGTGCAATTCGACTTCACATGAGCTCGGTCAATCACAAGCAAGAACGGCTTGGTGTGATATGAATCCTGTAAGGGGACCGGACGGAAAATGACACCAAAGTGGCACCAGGCCCAGCGGCTGGCCGTCTTTAATATTGGCTGGCCTGGAGTTGGGCTACTCCCCGCATACTGCAGGTCGCACCAGGGAACCTGGAAGGTGTGTAACCGTAAGCGCCAAAGGGAAAGCAAGCTCTTGATGCGGGCCGTTATCTGGATGCTCCTAATGAGGCGGGAGGCGTCCGTAGGGCCGCAAGGGGTATGGTGTACACCAACTAGGGTATCGAGTCCTCGCATGCAGACTGGCCCCGTAGATCGACAGTGCTGTTGGGTGGGGCGAGTATTGTGACGACTCAAGGAAATATGATAGACCTGTTTGTTGGTTGATGATGTCTTCGAAAACTCAGTTGTCAGTCGCACCACTTGGCAATCACGTACGACTAGTGTTCTATCCTTCCTCTCCTTGGTAAATGAGGGATTTTGCCGGCTTACGGGAGCTCAGATTTTGATTTTGCCTTTTCCATAATCTCTAGTCGAGAAGGGTTGCATCGAGCCGTGGTGAAGCGCTACATTCGTCACATACCTACTGCAATAGCACGTCTGCAATAAGTCAGCTTGCTGTCAAGACAAGTGTCAAGTCCAATGGCAAGCAAGAGTCGAAGGAATGGCATAGTTCTCCAACCAGAACACCAAGACGGGCAAACTCTCGTCTTGTGCAGGTGAACGAACCCCGTCTCTCTCTCGTCTTCGGAGGAGGGTTGTTTGCTTCATCCTATCAGTGGTGCCATCATGGCTTTGATTTGGGATCTGTTGTCTGCTGGTGCTATCGAATTAGAGGCGAAGATGCGATAGCTCCCGTGATTGACACCGGGCCCCCTGCTGGGAAAGCCATGGCTACTGGGAGAATGAAAAGCCTGCGCATGGCCGAGCAGAGGCATTGGGATTCGACAGCATCTAGTTGGCTGTTCACAGATTGAGCTCTGCGGTGTGCAAGGCCGGGCGGCAAAAGGCGGCCAGCGATTGGCCAAAGCCACGGGTTGGCGTGAACGGAGTAGCTCCACCACAGCTGCGGTTCAAGGATCAACCAGGACAAACTGGGATACTGTCGAATCACGGCGTCTTCCCCGGGCCTGGCAAGTTTCTTCACCTGCATGGACAAGAGATTCTTGAGCTTGATCCGGCTTTTTCGGCTAGCCGATGGTCTCCAATACCAGCACGAATGTGTTGTCACCACTTTCGACGTGACCGTTGAACCCCTCTGCTGCGGCATGGAGTTACATCCCCGCCGCTGATAGGCTGGCTTGTTCAATTCATGCAATGTGTTCCAGAGCGCTGGGAATTGGAAGCATCAGGACGAAATTGGGGTGAATTTGTATGCTGGCTGCATGAAACTCCATTATCAAGCGAGTAGGAGGCATCGTATCGTATATCGTAACGGTAGCAGCAGCAATCAACGAAATCCATGCCCGCCTGGAGCAGATGCGAGCCGACAGCATTCATTGCCTTCTCCAAGCAGCCGAGCGGGAGTCCGAGGACCAATAGAAAGAGTGCCGAACCACTCGATTTGTTTGTTCAATTCGGTTGGCCCATTTTGCAACCGGGAATTATGACGCTGCTATAACACACGTTACCACAATTACATGCAGGGAAGCATTGTGTCAGCAAAACCATGTGGGATATGACCACAGGCAGGATGGAATCGTTGGATGGGTAATACTTCTGCTTAGGTAAGGCAGAATGCATGTAGTACACAAACACAACTACCCCCAATAACCAACTGACTGCTAAATACCAAGGCATCAATCCTAGATTCATCGAAGATGAGCCTGATCTCGCAATTCCAGCACAAACATAGGGCACGGCTAATCTAACCGAAACCCTTACAGCTATGCTGCTGGGCACAGCCACAAATACCAATCGTGATATCTCTAGCATAAGATATTTCACCCAAGGACACCGATGATAACACTGACCGAGGCTTGTGCCAGAAACAGCAGGGTCTTTCTCATCTTCTCTGTACTCTATAGATGAATACGATGCGTACGAGTCCTAACACCAGACTATCTGCGGTGGACGTTGGTAGAATGAATACCAAAACATCCGCCACGCCATACCACGTGTTGTTGAAGTCCGCATTGATCTTGAAAGGCGGCGTGCGAACCCATCCTATAGGAGTATATAGCAATGCATTCTCAAGTGATCAAAAAAGGCAAAACGGTTTAGTTAGGACAGTAGGGAATATGCAATAATAAACATGATCTCCTGAGGATAAAGGGAAGAACTTGGTTCGGTAACTACATGACTGCAACGCAAGGGTGCTTAAGAACATCATTGGCTCATTGCATATTATATTGATTAACCTACACAGTCTATATCTAGGAAACAGATAACCTCACAGTGACTCTGAATCTCAGCATCTGTTCCTTAGTTTCTCCTGTAGCCATCATCATAGCCGCTCTTTGTCTTCCTGGAGCTGCTGGATCTTATGGCAGCCTCGCGAGCACTGCTGTTGTTGCGGCAACTGCTTCGTAATCTTCTATTGAGTATTAACTCCGCCCTGTAAGTGAATCACAAGATCTCTGGCCATTACAGGTAGCTGTAAGTTTGATAAACATCCATCCCACTATGCAACATTATTCTTACCTTCGTTACGAATCCGTATCCCGTGGTTGAGATTGGGGAATAGATAATGTGGGTGCTTGGCACACGGGTGAATAAATGCCTGTGGTACAGCCTTGCAGTCCACTAACACGGTGCAATGGGCGCTGGACCCCACTATCGATTACAGAAGGCAAGGCTGAAAATAATTTCTACTGATCGTCACTTTGAGCAGACATTGAGAAATCAAGACTTGGAGTTGTCAGGACCAATTACTCGCACTCGCAGAAATTAAACTCAATCATGGCGACACCAAAGTCCTTGACTCTTTCGAGTACCACATTCGCCAAATTATCACCACACCCTTACCTCCTCGCAAACCTGCAGCCCGCCGATCCTTCCACGACACCAACTCGCACAAACGGACGCCAGCCCGCCCAGACTCGCACTCCGTACATCAACACCTCGTCGCTCTCACATGCCCACGGCAGCGCCGTAGTTCGGAATGGCGACACCACCGTCATCTGTGGCGTCCGGGGCGAGACCATCCTGACATCTGCCATCCCCAACTACCGAGCACCCTCGCCAGCAGACCACTCCAGCTCCTCCCTGGACGAGGCGCGGGATTACGATCTCTTAGTCCCTAACATTGAGCTCGCCACCGGCTGCGCACCCAACTTCTTGCCCGGTGTGCCGCCCACCACGCTCGCGCAGACGCTGAGCACGCGCGTCTACTCTCTACTTCACAGCTCCAAGCTGGTCGACGTGAGCCGGTTACGCATCTACCCTGAACAGGTCGGCGGCGAGAAGAACAAGGAAGACGACGACGAGAAGATGGACGAGGCCGAAGAAGAGATCGACGAGTATGCTGTTTCTGAAGACAAGGCAGTCAAGGCCTACTGGGTGCTATACATCGACGTCCTGTTCATCTCGTTCGACGGAAACCCCTTCGATACAGCCTGGACCGCCATACTCGCGGCGTTGCGGGACACGAAGCTCCCGCTCGCTTACTGGGACGCAGACCGAGAGATGGTACTGTGCAAACGTTCTCAAGAAAAGGCGATCCCTCTTAACCTACAAGGATTGCCTGTGGCATGTACGGCATCTGTGTTCACAGCCAAGGAGAAGCAAAAGAAGGGCAGCGGCAGCTACTGGGTTCTCGTGGACCCCGACAGACTTGAGGAAGGTCTATGCGACGAGACAGTCACCGTGGTCGTGGATAAGCTCCGTGGAAGTACGAAAATCTTAGGGATTTCGAAGCATGGAGGCACAGTCGTCGGCCCGGAGTTCATGAAGAAAATGGTCGCTACAGCGGAGTCAAGATGGGATGAGATCCACGCCGCCATAGAGTAGTCGCGGATGCAAATAAAATTAAAGATTGATACCCCCTCGTAATACATGTGCAATCCGTACTTGCGACGGTCACCCAGGGAGCGATCATTAGACCCCAAAAGGCGTGTATGTACTGGTTTTTACAGGTCGTTATCATAGAATACATAAGGTGGCTGTTGTAGTCAAGATTGGCAATTATCTGGGGAAATGTATCAAACCCTTCGAACTATCCTATCAGGTGTAAAATCCAGGACAGTAGATACGGGACGACGATTTGCTCTGCCGCCCATTTGGAGTAGCCTAATGAAAGGTCTCCTACTGCCGGAAATGCTATGATGCTTTGAAGGCAGCAGAACCAGATTTGAATGAGCGGTAAGTTATTAAAAAAAAGAGAAAGGAAAATCAGCTCCTCAGATGCGAGATTTCAATATCCCACCGATTCTGAAGGGCCCGTGCACGCTCAACCTTGATAGCAATATCTTTTTTCCCGACTTCAGTAGCGGGGCCAGGCAAGGGTCAGTCCCGTCCTGTCGCAACAAACCCCATCCAAGAAAAAAAAAACTTACGCCTATCCTCCTTTCCACCTATTCGTCCCTTCCTACCTCAGCTGTCCTGTTTCCCCGAGGAGGAGGAAGGAAGTCCAGAATCATGGAGTCTCTAGGTGATGAGCCTTGGGATGTCGTGATCTGTGGTACTGGTCTGCAGCAATCACTCCTGGCATTGTGAGTAAAGGATGCTTTCTGAGGAATCAAAACAAAGCGAAGTCGGTCTGACTGACCTAGCCCCCTGTTCCAACGATGAAGAGCCCTTTCGCGGTCCAAGAAGCGTATCCTCCACACCGATCCCAATGACTACTACGGCCAGAACGAAGCTGCCTTGACCCTGCAAGATGCCGAAAGCTTCGCCGCTAAACATGCCGGAGGCGCCTCCAGTGAGGTTGACGAGAAGAAGAACGTGGTCCGCAACGCCGCTGTGTGGAAGCCCGACGACGCAGAAGCTCAAGGCTTGAAGTTCCCCCGCGCCTACTCACTGGCCCTCGCGCCCCAGATCATACACACCAAGTCGAAGCTCCTGTCCAGCTTGGTCTCGTCGCGAGCCTATCGACAAGTCGAGTTCTTGGCGGTCGGCTCCTTCTTTGTCTATGAACCGGCGAAGGATGGATCGGATCCCAAGCTTTCCCGAATACCGAGCAGCCGCGAAGATGTGTTCTCGAGCCAGTCCATACCCGCCCGCTCGAAGCGGTCGCTGATGAAGTTCCTGAAATTCGTGCTCGACTTCAAGTCCGATGATCAGAGGCCTATCTGGGAGGGCCACGCCGATTCTCCGCTCACCGATTTTCTCACTGCCCAGTTCAAATTGGAAGATGATTTGAAAAGGTATGTTGTCGCGTTGACTATGGCTCTGGATGGGAAGGCCTCTGTCAGATCTGGGTTGGCAGCCATCAATCGTCATTTGACGTCCATGGGGACGTTTGGTCCCGGCTTCTGCGCCGTGTATCCGAAATGGGGCGGTCTCTCGGAGGTTGCCCAAGTGGCATGCCGTGCTGGCGCCGTGGGTGGTGGCATCTACATGCTGGATACGAGCGCGACCGTGAAACCTTGTAGTGAAAACGCAAAGGCATCGTTGGAACTGTCGAACGACATCACGGTCGAAGCAAGCTCGATTATCTTTGGGCAAGATACTACAACCGGCGCCGAAGCCATCAGCAGACTTGTAGCAGTGGTCAAGTCTCCGCTTAACTCGCTGTTCCAAGTGTTGGTCGAGGGTGCTCCTACACCAGCAGTAGCCGTGGTTGCACTACCAAGTGCACCATCGCCGATCTATGCTCTAGTCCATTCTAGTGATACTGGAGAGTGTCCTGTTGGTCAATGTAAGTTGAAACTTCCCCCCCCTCATGCCCCCTTTTCCCTCTTCCATGGTGTTAGGATGAACTAGATCAAAAACTTATCTACATTGTCTGAGCTATGCTTTGACGAAAACATTTCTTACAAACTGATCCACCTACAATTATACGCTTCCATGTTTCATCACATGAGTCTAAACGGTCTGCTAATCAGATTTGCAATAGGTGTCGTGTATCTTACAACGCTCGCAACAGCTGAGTCGAAGCATGGGCTCGAGCAAGCGCTCGCCATGCTTGTTAAAGCTGTGGAAGGTGAAGAGTCGACAGTTCCATGTCTATATCAACTCTACTATGAACAAGCCATCGGTGACAGAAAATCAACTACTGAGAATCATGGCACCAGTCCTGCCTTCTCATTCCCACCGCTCTCGGCAAGCCTTGCTTTCGAGGACTCTGACCTCGAGGCTGTGAAGACTGCTTGGAGTTTAATTCTAGGTGATGAGTCTGATGAGGAAACGTATCTAGTCTTCGAAGATCGAGAAGGAGCTGATGCAGAGGATGAAGTTTATGAGTAAGATGATGTCTAGGATGTTCATTGTGGCACTATTACCTTAATTGATATAATTCTCGTATCGTATCATGTCTCATTGTATTGTGAGCAACCCCAGTCTATGCTTCCCCTGTAGGACACTATGGACTGAAAATCATCATAGCCATGATTCTGTAAATGCTTGCCCATTTACACCCACATGGGAGGCAGCATATCCTCCAACATTGATAGCAAATCGTCCCCCTAAATCTCGTCTCGGAAAACGCCAGGCGATTCTGTTTGATGCGTGGTGCGCACAGATCCGCCAAACGTTGAATAAGGGCCTCGCAGCCATGGATAGGATGCGGTCCCATAGACTGGCCAGCGTGACGCGTCTTATTAGGTCTCCGCGACCCAAAGACAAATCCGTTCAGCAAGCAGCCGCCGTACTCCTAACGCCATAACCATGTAATGACAATCAACTTGGAGCCAATATCCCCTCAGCCTGACCCTTTGTTATCGTCAGGTCGATTCTGCCTGTGTCCATTCCCTCGCAGACGCCCAGTTCTCCAGCAATTGAGAAAATATGCGAATGTAGGCGTGCTTGCCTGGCTTGCTCTAACTCCCTTAGTCGATCTTGATGCCAACGTGAATCTCGCCGAACGGCTCCTGCGGCATGCCGACCTGCTCAACAAGCATTCTTCCCTTGGTCACAAGGCCGAGAACGTGGTAGAAGGCTTGAGCAGCGGTGGCACGGTCAGTGCGGGCAGGCACAAAGACATCGTCAAAGCCAATCCACTTGCGCTGCAGCTCGAAGTCCTCGTCGTGGCGGCGCTCGCCGCTCTCGACAATGGTCTGCTCGATGTATGAGAGGAAGTTGGCACCCTCACGGTCGAGGAACTCGCGGGCGTACTGGTTTCGTTCCTGTGTGTTGAGATCATTGTTGTCTCCCCCAGCGGGCAAAGGGAAGAAGCCTCCTTGGTCGGATCCTGAACCGTTGGAGTCACCGCCAACGCCGCCAAACCCGAAGTCAAGGCCTCCACCGCCAACGTCGCCGCTATCGCTGTAGCGTACGATGTCCTGGACTGAGCCAGCGCGCTTGTTAAGGGGGCTTGAAGGCTGGTCACGGCCGAATTGCGGCTGCTGTCCGCGGACGGAGGAACCGGGCACGGCAGAAGAATGTCGGTTCCAAGGATAAGCAGATGAGGGGTGATCGTCAAGAGCTGACTGACGTTCTCTGCCGACTTCGGAAAGCTGGTCGAGGCCGTCATCACCAAGGCCGAAGACGTTATCTCCGTTTTGGTCGCAGCGGCCCTGTTGCTGCTGCCCATGTTCGGCGTCCCCTTGCTCTTCGAGGCGAGGTCGAACTCGGCGGCCTTCGCCGTCGAAATCCTCAATGTCTTCGGAGGCTGATCGAAAACGCTTGCGTCCACCCCGATCCTGGTCATTAAAGACTTCGAGGCCGGTCATTGCAGTGAAAAGGGAGTCTCCGGAATATTGGACAGCCAGAGGATGGATCATTCCAGGGATTCCCAAGTTTTGGCCGATGTTGCCAAGGCCTAGACCGAAAGTAAGATGAATAGCATTCTTTCTGGCCTCGGTGGCCGTGGTTTGGCGACGTTTGGGCTTGCAGCAGTTTTCTCTGTAAACGTCGGGTTTTTGCCAGTCTCGGAGGATGTTTCGGGAAATCTCAAGTCTCTCATCGGCCTTAATGACCCTGCGCTTCCTCTTTCGCTGCGTTATTGCACCTTGCTTGTCGGCTTCGGGGCTAGTCTGGTCATACGCTTTCTGATCATCGCGCTCAGCTCGGGGCAGGGCTTCAACATCTGGAAGTGGTTGCTCGTCCATCATGACAATGTCACCCTGCTCATCCATCTTTGGCTGTTGTGCAGCAAGCTGGGGAAGGTTGTCACCTCCTTCAATGCTCGGCATCGGAGGTAGGTCTAGCTCTTCACCAAAAATGTCAGGTTCGATTACTGCATTTTCAACGATGCTGCCATCTTCTGCAATGGTAAAACCACAATCTGCAGAGGGACCGAGTTCTCCCCCGCCAAAAATATCGCCCTCATCACCCATGACGCCCAAAGGTGCTGGCTTCTGTCCCGACGAGAGGCCCTGCAAACCTTGCGGTAAGAAGTTATGGTCAGGCGTATCTGAGCGTGGGACATCCAGCTGCAGCTGGAATCGGTCTTGACTAGATGAGCTGCCACAGCCCGGCGTCATCAAGGAAGGTGGTGACATCTGTGAAGATGTCTTCTGGGTGTTGTTTCTTCCATTGCTGTTTACCAGATACATGTCTGCGTTGGCATTGAAGGCAGGCATCTGGGGAATGAAGCCGGAAGCGAAGTCGGGGTCGTCCATAATCATCAGGTTCTCACGTCTACAACTTAGGTTAATGTAGGTTCTTTGAAAACATTAGACAACTCTGGTTCTCACCTTCCCTGACCAGCTGCTGGGTCAAGCTCATTCCTTGCCATGTTCTTGAAGAATGCGTTCATGTGAAAGTTCACTTTCTGGGCGTCCGTGAGAAGGTACTGGCACTGCTGCTTGAACACGCCGGACACTCCAAAAGGAGACTGCCTTGCAAGCGCAAGGCGATTGGGGCACCAGGCTCAATGATCTTCTCAACAGCCTTCTGTATCTCGACATCTTGGATTGCCTTGCGGGTAACACGCTTCGTCTGGGAGCGCGAGCCAATGGTGGCCACAATCCTACAAAAGAATGTCAGAAACGCGACATACACTACTTCCCAAGCTTTGGCAGGATGATTGCAAGTCAATTGGGGTAGGATTGGACTGCTTACCAGATGGTGGCGACGCCATATTGGCGGTCGGTCAGGACTATCTCGATGTCAGCAAAACCACAGATCAGATCAATACACAAGTGCGTACTTACTTTCGTGGCTATAGAACATCGTGAATGTCTATGCAAGGCCGCTGACTCATATCAAACGACAAGGGCCTGAACAAGTGCCAAAAAGGAGGGTTGCTGCTGGTTCAGCAGCAACGCAGCTGGGTTCTTGGTGGTCCCTTTGCTGATCGTCAAGATAGATGTACCATCAAGGCTGGTCAAAAAGGTGGAGGTGGAGGGAAGAATTACAACATAAGGGAAACCAGAAATGTTGCCTTGGACTTGGTGATCTCAATTTTTTTTCCCCTTGGGAAAATCTTGGGTCCTACAACGATGCAGCAGCGTGAGAGAACAAAAGGCAAGGCAGCAGCAGCACAATTGGGAAGCTGCGTTCTCCCCCTATGGCAGAAGTGGGACCCAACTTTGATTGTTCCTATTCAGATTTCTTCAAACAATCAAAATCCCAGGCATCAATCAAATCATCCAGTCAATGACTTGCATTGGCGCCGTGGGGATGTTCATGGAGAGTCCTTCGATCGATTTGGCACTCCCCTCTCTTTCAGGCTGTCTCGAGGCCTGATTCCTATAATCATGTACTTTGGGAGGACGACAACCTAGGTCTATCGACCACACGGGTTTCTTTAGACGGCTAAGTCACTCACCAGACAGTTATGGTAGATACTCACGAGAGAATCACATATATCTTTCTATCTTTTTATTCACATTCTGTATTGAAAACGACGAGACGAAGCCTCCTAGGTGTTTGAAAACCTCTTGAGCTCGCCAATGCCTCATGGTTGCTTAATCAACCGCATCTTCCCGATGGTATCTGTAGATCAACTGCCCTCCGGGTAATTTTGGCTTATGTCAATCTCATTCAAATACCTGGTATCGACATTCTCATCTAAGATCTCATGTGTGCCATCTTATGCGACCCCCTTTGAAGGAACTCGATTGGATAGAATGAACCAAGCCTAATACTTAACCAGCCCAGCTGGCGCTCCAGACACCCAGAATTGGCAAGGCAAAGAAAACAGCGACTGTGGCCTTTACACGACTATGCAAGTCGTTACCAAGGACGTTTGTGAGCCCATTTATACAAACCCGTCGGCTGGCTAGTATCATACGCATCATCTCTTGGAGCCGCCACGCCCTCACTTGCGCCAGCCTCCTTACCCGGGAAAAGGAAAGAGACTGTCAGATATCTCAAAGCTTCAGTAGGAGCACCTGTCAGATGGCCAATCCTCCGTTCTATTGCCTACCCTTTGACATTCTCTCTGAGGCACAGCACTGGCAACATTTGACCGGGCAAATACTGCCTATTGGGGCTTCCTGTCATGAAGCACTGGTCAACTTAGTGTACCCGAACAGAGCAATATCTGATGTCACCAGAGTAGGTTGTGTGAGATGTCGGATGGAACTTCATGCCACGAGCTGGTCTTGTTCCATGCGTCTCCAGTGACTCGGAAACCTGGTCATCTTGCACCTGCTCCATTCCTGGGTCAAAGCAAACGCTCTTGACCATGTATCTACATGCAGAGTAGACGTGTCTCCTATGGCGCTTTGCTTCACAGCAAGCTGGCTCATACTTTGGTGTAGTTCAGTCTTGCTTAACCTCGGTATGTCCCGTTTCAGGTCGGTTGGCGCCCACCCAGGCATTTATGGTCTTCGTGAGTAAGTCAGGGTTATTCGATCCCACTTTTCCCGCAGTGCTTTGTATCATAGGGCAGCTTAGCGAGCCTTCCTTCAATAACTAGAGGCAAGATGGCCGAGCGGTCTAAGGCGCTACGTTCAGGATATCGATCTTCGGATTGACAGACAGCATCGTAGTCAGGAAACTGGCGTGGGTTCGAATCCCACTCTTGTCACATATGTTCTTTTTGCGTTTCTGGAGAGTAGTGCGGGGTAACGGCTTTGTCTTCCTCAACCTTCCCTCTTTTTTGGCCTCCATCTCTGAATGATGAATTGCTGGGGAGTTAGGAATACGGCGTCAGGCGATTGCTGCATCTCAACTCGGGATGCACCTTTGTGGTTGATAATAAGTCGGGTTACACCGAAGAGAATTTCACGTGAATGTGGGTGGTAGCAAGCGATGTGGGCGACGACGGATGATGGTTCATTTTCCGCATGCGGTAATTGCAATGTCAGGGTCTTCTCGCACGGGTCTCCTCCAGCTGTTTGAAATGCGTGCGGACTGCTGCGGACGTGATCTAAGTCTTACTCTATTTGGAGTGATGTCATTCATATGATTGGTTTCCCATCCTCCAAATCCTCTGTACATCCTTCTCGACCAGCACAGTCTACAGCTTAGCTACTACGTAGTAGGTCGGATCCATTACTCATTACCTATGTTTGTTGGATATATCCAGTTAACAAGCCTCGGTCTTGCAGATATCTCCAATCAGTCATATTTGCAGATTTCACCACTGGGAAACGGTGGCCTGATTTGATATACATAGTTTCTAGTTTCCTCGGTAGCCTCGGCTTCATCGACACCACTTACGCAACGACTGAAGATCCGGACCCTTGGCCATACTGTCACATTGTACTAGAGAGGCATCGCGGATTTCCAGTTTCGAAACACATCGATGACCTGAGCTCGACTCCACCACCTAGCATGAATAAATATCATCCCTCGTCTGTTTCGACTTTTAGTTTCAGGAACCCTTTCATTAGACGACAACTGCAGAGACCAGCGCTGATTTCCTCCTCTCTGTACAAAACCACACCAAGCTCATCTCTAAGTAGCCCGCGAAGGAATTATTCGACTGAGGACAAAGCAACCCGCTTTGTGACGAGCTTCAACAGGTTCCAGACGTTTACTGGCGTACTCTTATTGTCGTCCTTCGGCGCATACTACCTGTACCAGCAGAACGGCGCAAAAATGTCGTCCAAGCTCATTCCCTCCGACCCCTCTGAAGTGATGGTCATTCGCGACATCACCCCGAATGTGGTCACCTTATCAGTACCATTTGCGCGGTTTGGCATGATCCATGTTGGAGGTCGTGCGACCCTAGGTAAGTGAAAGACGGATGAAAAAAAGAAGTGCCTGCGCGCCCTAATGCATGCGAGTCTCACAAGCTGACACGCGCGCCAACTATAGTGCGCCTTACCTCCGGCCGCTGGGCCGTCTTCTCGCCCGTCGCGCTTACACCCGAAGTTAAGGCGAAGCTGGTGCAGCTGGGGGCACGGTCGGTTACATCATCGCGCCCGACTTCGAGCACCATATCTTCATCACGGAATGGGCCAAGGAGTACCCGGAGGCCAAGATCATTGGGCCCGAGGGCCTGCCGGAGAAGCGCTCCAAGGCGGCGGGCAGCGACGACAAGATCGGCAACGAGAAGTTCGCCCACGTCTACACGCCTGCGGACAAGCAGTTCAACCAGATCGACGCCGACTTCGCTCGCGACTTCGAGGTCGAGTACATGGAGTCGCATCCCAACAAGGAGACCATCTTCTTCTACAAGCCTGACCGCGTCCTCATCGAGGCCGACCTGCTGTTCAACCTGCCGGCCATCGAGCAGTACTCCAAGGTCCCCGAGGCCGCTAGGAACTCACACGGCTTGGCCAACAAGCTGTTTGGTGGTATGCAGAGCACCGCCGGGGATGCCATGGGGATGAAGCGATTCATGTGGTACGTTTTCAGCGCAAAGAACCGCCCGTCCTGGAATGCATCCATCCAGCGCATTGATCAGTGGGACTTTACGACCATCATTCCTTGCCACGGAGAGACGATGGAGGGAAACGGCAAGGAGACCTTCAGGAAGATATTCGAGTGGCACCTCACGGGCAAGAAATGAAGTTGTGGATTGGGGAACATCTGTACCCCAGGGCCTTGACTGGTCATTAATCTGATGGGCGGCAGTTGGTGGCGTTTTGTTTGTTTGCTATATCCTGATACCACTTGTACACATTTTTGGCTGTGCTTTCATACGACTTTCCTTGATAACCACCAACCCAGACTCATGCTTGAACACGTACATTGAACCGTTGGCTATTTGACTGCAGCAGTCTTTTTCTACGTGAATGCACATTGATGAGACAGATAGCCCAAGCAAGCACCTACTTGGCGGCCAATGCGGGGCTTCAGCAGGGTCGGTCGGGCCAGTGAGCCAGCGCCCCTCCTCCGCCGCGTTGCCCCGTTAACGGGCCAAACAAGGAAATAGTTGATGACGATGCTCACCACCACTTTTGGTTTCCAGCCGCTCAAAAATCGCTTTGACACAAGGCGGAATCATCTCAAATCGCTTCAACATACCATTACTACTTAAGTATATACTGATTTGTATTTTGTATCTATTCTACAGCCATCCGCATGCCGAGACACATATTAGGGAATTCAGACAATGTTGTTGACCTCCTCGCAAGTCTCCATCGCCATCTCATCTGGAATAGGTAAGTGACGAACGGCTCAACCCAACCCAGACTCCATTCATTCTGCCGATATCCGCTCCCGTGAATTGCTTCAATATGTCTTAAGACACCCAAAACCCACCCACACTCGCGCACGCACGCAACACTCATAGGATTTCAACCAAATACATATATACACAGACATACAAGAATATCTAATCTCTAACCAAATTCTTCCCCGCCGGTTGCAGTCCTCCTCTTCACTACGGCCCTGTTCCTCAGCGGCTACGCGATCCAGCAGCGCACCCTCAACGACCTGCGGAAAGCGATTAGGCCCGATCCCCGGCCGAGCCCCAAGGTCAATCATTACCAACAGCCCGACCGCTTCAAGCGGTCGACGACGGAGCTGCCCGACGGCACCGTCGTCGAGGTCGATGACGATGGCAACATCATCACCGGCGAGGGCGAGGACGAGGCAAAGAAGGTCGACCCGGATGCCATAAGAGCGCCGAGGATGCCCCAGAAGCTGCAGAGCAGCCGCTGGCTCGAGGTCCGGCCCACGACGCCCGAGGATGTGGCGCTGAGGAGGCTGCAGGAGCAGCAGATCCTTAAGGAGACGGAGGAGGCGAGGAGGAGGAAGGAGGTCGAGGATATGAAGAGGAAGAAGGCGGAGCTGGAGGGGCCTGAGAAGCCCTTGAGTAGGGCCGAGCGCAGGAGGCGGATTAAGCAGGATATCCGCGACCTGTCGCAGGGCGAGGGGCCGGTTTACTACCAGCGCCGACTGTGGTAGGAGACGAAAAGCGGTGTTCTTTTTTGCCCGGCCGGCGGCGCTGTCATGGTTTACGTTTCTCTATGGTTGATGTGAACGTATCACTTGGTTTTGGCAGCAGTATCATGTCGATCGATATGTTCTGAACGAGGGACGGGCAATGAATGGGGGCTGTATGCAGATTTGGATTTCTGGTATAGCATTGTATGAATTTGGATGATATATATGGTTTCAGCTACGATACGGGATATTGTTGGAGTTATTGGGTGCAATTTACTAGGCGCGTTGATATATACGGAGACAATGCACCATCATGGCATATCAACCATCTGTTCATAGGAGGATACATGTAGTTTTGATCAAAGACTGTTATCATGCATTCAGGCACAGCTGTGTTACTTACAAACTGATAAGAGAGTCCCCTCCATCCCTGCCAAAACGCGACAATACGCTATTTCGAGGTTGGGTCAGACGACTCAGAGGGCTCGTGAAGAAGATGTCTCGGACTGAGCAGCCACCGCATAAAAACAGATGACCCCCTTTCAGGACTGCCAAGAGCCCAATGCAGTAGGGAGGGAGGCTGATTGTCATGTACATGCACGATACCCCAGTAGGGTAAGTACATGTAGGTAGATACGAGCAGCCATACTGCAAGCTAGATATGCCCAGCGATAGGGGCCCGTTGTCCAAGTCGGGAAGGACACACCTGTCTTGCCCGTCAGCTCATGTCTAGGAATGATCCTACTGTCGACTGTTGGTTCTTCTTTCCAAATAGTTGGGCGGTGCCACCGAGGAGAATCCCGATGGAGCCGAAAGAGCGATTGTCATAAAAAAGCGGTAAGCGTGTCGAGGCCTGGAAACTTGCTCATTCGTTTTGCTCATCTTTTTTGCGATTCTTTTTTTCCTTGATAGATGATATATATGATGCAATCCCAGACGGATGCCGGCATCTGTGTGTGAAGTTGGGCTCCGAAATAAATCAAGGGCTGAGATGGCCGTGTGCTGAGAGAGATGAGATTCTTTTGCACTTGCTTTTGTGGCTACAGATCATTGGAGAGGCTCCTCGGCTCGTAACAGGGAAACGCGAGGAACCCGTTACAGGCTTGCGCAGGGGTAAGGTAAAGATATGCCCAATGCCAGTGCTGCTTACATGCGGGAATTAAATGGGGAGGGAGACTGAGATTTATGGCCTCTCGGCCCACGATTCAGCACGAAGAATGCAAGTAAGCAATACATGTTGTCTCTAGTGTGCAAACATACCAGTACGCCCATATGGCCGGGCCTCGAACATGGCGAGTTGGCGGGGGGGTCGAACGACATGATGCTCCCATGACAGCTACACAGACTATCTCATATGCAATGGAACAGAGGTAACTCACGTCTGCCCAAAGTCTAATAGTACACCAACCAGCAGTATCTGCATTAGTATTTCACTCCCAAGTAGGTATTCTCGAACTCTAGGTACCGGGAGCACCGCGATGAACGACTATTTCAGACTTGACAGTGACGGTCAGACATTTGAACTAGAAGCGTGATGGTAGGCCCACAAACCACCTGGTCTCGGTGGTGTCTGATATCATCAACTGGCAACAGGCCCTTAATAAAGTCCCACTGCAGGCTGATTTTTTGAACTTGGTTTTGGCCACTCTAAAGAAGTGGTACAGCGTGTAATGTTTTTCTTATTCTTTTACGTACGTGTTCAACAGGTTTTGTAAGCGGGCCTAGTATGCGGAAAAGTCGTCACTCCAAGACCGAACTTCCATCGTGTCAACTTATCGTCCTTCCTTCTAGAAGCTAGGCAATGTGCTATAGAAAAGACTTCGGAATATGCGGACCTTCGGCTCGAACAGCTCGGTGGGCCATAGTTGCTCCGCCTTCTCATGGATTGCCCGTAGTAGAGTTGCCGGTGTCATCATGTACATGTATTAGTGCCTAGGTGCCCAGGTGTAGTTGGTTCATGTTGGTTCGAATGGTGTTACCCATTTACCCCGCCAGCCGTTAGGCGAGTAACACGAATGCTTCAATACTTGCATATGCACTCGTACTTGTGTGCTAGCCCAGCCACGACCCCGCTAATACATGCGAGATGCATTTGTTCCAAGAAGGCGTCAAAGTTACATGCCTGCCTATCAATACTTGCTCTGTTAAGCGACCTAAGACCTAACCTGCCATTCCTGTGTTCGCTTTGGAGATCGTTCAGCCATAATAATATAGTGTGTGGTCTGGCAGCCGACCAACATGCACCAGACTGGTTGCTCGGTGGGATGGCGAAGACTAACAACAAATGGATGATGACGGCCATCAGCTGCTGGTACTAGGAGCCTGTACCTGGTAACCATGCATAAGTATGTATGTGCTTAGGCGGGTATTGATGTGAGTTCGTATGCAAGCTAGGGGAATATTCCATGCGCGCCGCTCTCACGCAGACTCGAGCGAGTAAGGCATCCTGCTCGCTCGTACCTGGTTTGGTTTCCCCATGCCTGGGCACTTGGGGTAGTTAGCATCCATAACCCGTCGCCCCCATTGCCGTTTCGGTTGTTTACCCATATTCTGGGTCCGAACCAGTCGTGGTTCGTGGTACACCATGCCAAGAACCACCCTGTAAGCGTCGGTCCAAGTGGAGGGAGGGACCGACGAGAGAGGAGGCGGCATGGCCTCTTTCTCAGAAGAAAGAAGGAGAGGGAGAGCTAGCCCAGGACCTGCGTCCAAGGAATAGATACGACCCGCTCGCCGTCAAGCCTTCCCGTCGTCACTTGTTTTAGGCAGACCCAGCGGCAGCGGGCTGAGTTGGCATTCCTTGGACATTTCTTGGGGCCATTGCATGTACGTGTGTAGGTAAGTATAGCGGCAGAGCGGTGGCTCACGTCTTTGGTACGCCGCCTATCTTCCCGCTTATATACCAATGCTTCCCGCCGTCTGCCACACTTCTTTTGCAAACCTCACGTGTGCAATTGCTCTCTGGAAGATCTACGCATTCATTCAAGGTTCGTCTAGTCTCGAACTATTCAAGCTGCATACTCCCAGCTTGTATGACAACCTCTACGACTGTCTGTGTGCGACCCTGAACCCTATCTTATATACCTCAAGATACTGTCCCTTCTCAAGCCGGAGTGGGGGTTTAGCAGCAGCCATAGCAGCAGCAGTGCAAGCATTCATCCAGTCATTTACTCATATATTGTCCACCCCTTCGGGCCACTGCCGACTTGTCACCCTTCGTCGAAGCTATTCTGGATGATTCATAAGACGGTGCCTTCGTTAGAGTTGGTGTGCGAGCTGTTCTTATCAAACCTCCCAGCTCCTTGAATACTATTGATCGGATCTTCCCTTTTACGACCCCCAGCAACTATTCACACTTACACCAGCTCACGCGACAGCGATATCAACAACAACAACAACATCCTTACCCACACCAGCAAGGATCAACCCAACAACCACAAAAACCAACCAATATGGCGGAGGTTCAATACGCCCCAACTCGCATGGAACGACTGAGTGTCGATGACTTCGAAACGGCCTCAATCCGTTCGGCTGCCCCATCTTATCGTTCGTTGCCCTTTCCTCCCTTCACTTCTGGTGTACTTGCCAGGTGCACCACAAGTTATATGCACATATGATTTGCTAACATCCTTTCCTCGCCACTAGTCTCCGATGCACCATCCTACTCGACCCTCCCGCCAGCCGAGAGCGTCCCCGCTTACACGCCCAACACGGCACCCCCGTACTCGGCCACAGCCCCCGCGGCGTCCGGATGCAACGACCGGGGCCGGGGCCGCGACAACAATAACAACTCCTCGACGCCGAGGACGATCGGCCTGCCCCGCGTGCCGTCCCCCTTCCGCCGCGGCCAGGACCCGACCCTGAGCCAATACCTGCGCATCGGCACGAACCCGTGGAGTAGCATGCACAGCAACCCGACGGCGCGGCACTACCAGGCCGTGGCGAACCGGCGCGTCGCGTCGACCTCCACCTCCAGTAATAGTAATGCCAGCAGCAGCAGCAGCAACGCCGAGGCAGTCCGCTCCGTCCGGGACACCATGGCCCGCTTGAACGAGGAGGAGGAGCAGCGCGCGGCGGCCCGGCTGCGGCCCCTCGAGGATCCGCACCTTGTTGGCGAGGAGGCCGCGGCGCGAGCGCGCAGGGCCCGGTTGGCGCGCGAGAACGGCGACGACATTTTGATTCGGGAGGATCGCCGGTGGGACTGGTTCCTTGGTAAGCTTCACTTTTTCTCGTTAATGGACTTTACTCTTCCCCCTTTCCAGTGTGGCCTGGGCGGATTTCGTTCTGTCGGCGTGTTGTTTAGGAAGGAGCTTAAACGTCCGTCCCCTGTTTCAAAATTGGAAAAACTTCGGCACCATCTAAGACTACTTACTGACTCGCGTTCCCCTATCTTTCAGCCAGCCTCTCCGATATGGAACAGCGTTCTCAAGGCTTGAAAGACTTTGAGACCCGTCAGCGCAGAAGGGCGACAGGAGGTCGAAGATTCGGTCGCTTCTAAATACAGGAGCAAGACGACTTCGAAGGGGCCAAAACCAGTAATTCTGGCGTGGACACGGTCTGAGCCCTTATTAGCCAGCCTACTTACCCTACCACTCACTTCCAGGAGAAGTGAATGGTAAATGGGTTCTTTCATGGTTTCGCGTATTTTGATTTTTCTGTTTTCGGGGGACCAATCGTCCATCCCCCCCTCGCGCAGCGTGGGAAGACCCACACAGCAAGGAAATACGGTATTGCATGTGAGCGTGTGTCATCCTTATCATGGCGTTATGGGATTAGGCATGGAACGGGTGTTCATTAGACTGGAAGCATTTGGCACCCATTTTGAGTTGGACCTTCCCCCTTTTTTGATTGGGATTATCATGACGAACGATGGAACGGACGATGAAGCAGAATGTCGTTATGGCATTTGGTTCAGTTGAGATTGGTCGAGACATAGGCAGTGGCTATATAGTCGAATACTGATTCATTCAAACACACTGCGCGGTTAATATCCCGAGACATGGTAGCTGAGAAAGAAAGCCTTGAAAACGGACTTCTAACCATGATGCGTTTGCGTCCCCGTAGTTAGAAGTGCTCGGTTTCTTAGATAACCAAGCATCGTCACATATTCACCAATACACAGCACTGCCAACTGTACCACCATATCTGCAGCAAACTCAGATCCAGATTGGGCTTGTTCTAAAGGTAAGTTACATTCCACTGAGGCAGGGGAAGCCTATCAAACACATACTACTCGGACACGTCCCCGACTGCTTGCCTACAATCCATCAAAGGCTCTCACTCCCATGGCACTTCGAGTCTCTACAACCATAACGCCGTCAAATATGCTGCTATTAACACAATTTTTGCCCGTACAATGACGGACTCTGAGTTCGTGGTAATTCTTCGTACCCCGTGAGTTGTTGATGTCGTTGCTTTCGCGGTTTCGTTGCGTAATTTAGCCCTTGGCCTTGGTGTTCAGGATCAGAGCAACGATAAGACTGGATGCCAGGGTTAGTTCGGATTCTGCAATGCGCAGAAGGGGGAGAGAAAGTTCCTTACCCGTAGAGACCCAAGACTTCGCCGAAAATGAGAATCAGCACCATGCCGACGAACACCCTCGATTGCTCCATGTACGCGCGCACGCCCTTGTCGCCAACCACACCGATGCAGTAACCAGCTGCAAGACCAGTCATGCCAACCGAGATACCGCATGCCAAGTGCATGAAACCGTTGAACAAGCTGTAGCGGGTCGGGCCGGGCGGGTTCATATCCTCGGCGATGAGAACGGAGATGACGAGCGAATAGACGGCGATGATACCGGACATGACGACGGGAATCAAACACTGTGTGTGAGAAGGCGGCACCTGTTAGTTTTGTCTGATGCTATCCGTATTTGTCGCGTCGAGAGAGAGAGAGAGAGAGAGAGAGAGAGAGAGAGAGAGCGCGCGCCATTTGCTCACCTTCATGATCAGATCGGGTCTGAATGTTCCGACGCCTGCAATGCCGATTCCGGATTTCGCTGTTCCATATGCCGCACCGATGCCTGTTAAGTTGTCTTAGCCATCTGATTCGATGATTTCCTGGTCCAGACGGAAGAAGGGTTCCATACTGCCAAAGATCATGGCAGCGGCGATGCCAGCCTGCATTGAGCGTTATTATTAGTTTCTGTTCTGTTGCCATTTTCCATTAATGGGAGTAAAGGGTTACATACCATGCCGAAGAACGGCGCAAAGTCGGGAGCACTCGGATGGTCCTCCATCTTGTCGATTGCTTGATAGAGTAAATGGTGATGTTCGGGGTTGAAGCTGATGGAAGCTTAGCCAGTCCAGTGTCGTCGTCACAACAGACAAACCAGACCCCGGCTAGATCGAAACAGCAGCAGCCAGCAGTAGCTTCGCTCGCGCCTGGCCTGCCTGGCCAAAGCTTCCACAGCGGCCCTGGGAGATGGGGCGCCGGCTTAGCTGATAAGCATGTCACGTGTCAGCTCTTATCAAGCCGCCCATAAGATGTACCCTGGGAACAAAGTACCTGAAACTTGAATGGAATCCAGGACCCAATGATTACTTCGGAGCTTCGGAGCTTGCGATGCTGTCTTGGTACGGCACGTATGACGACTGTTGCAATTCCCGCTATCTCCATATGTACATAAGTCGGGTCCTATTACAATGTCTCCTGAATACATATTAGTAACGGTGTGTGTGAATGGCCTGATGAACTGCTTCCTCAACACGGCACTTGGCAATCTCTGCAATTACGTGGTCCAGTACCGCGACTGCTCGAAAGAGTAAAATATGGTCCCTTATAACTACAGTCCTAATAACGTAGTCGTTCCTAATGTTCTCCTTTCTCTATATCCCTGACGTCCCTGGCGAACGGCCGTACTCCGTACCCAGATTGGGTAGATTCTTAGGAAACGAATCTGGTCCAATGCTGCGATGAGCAAATATAGGACCTAGGAACTAAAGGCGGGAGAGGGCCATTCAAAGACTCGGGATTGGCTAGTAGGGAATATCGCGGCTTGCATACTGACTTCTGAGATCCAAACGGCGAACCTTGATTCCCCCCCGGCTTAGAGGCTTGGATGTACCTGACGGTTGCAGGTACAGACTCCTTCTATCAGGGTTCTTCCGTATTTTGGGGTCAACGAGTTTCTATACACCTCCAATAATAAATAGATCTCTCGTCCGCTACGTTGTCTGCAGAAAGAATCGCGCCCTATCTAAGATCAGGTACAGTACGCCCATTTCTGGATCATCATGCATGGAGGCTAGCTGGTTATCTGAGGAATTGGGAAAGACATTGGCCAACCTGCCATCTGACTTGCGGAAGGTTTCTTTTATCGTTTCATCCGCAAAACTTAGATGGGCTTCCATAGCAGAACGGGTAGGGAGGAGAAGACTTCTAGAAACGAACCCGAAATATATCAATAATGCATCACCATGATACATACATCAACAATACGCTTGATTTGAGGACGGCACGCGAGACATTGATTTCCTGGCCATCCCCAAACGCTAGGTTGGAAGGGAAGTGCCATTTGTAAGTAAGTAGGTACCTACTACTGCTAGATTGTTAGAAAAGGGAGTCCCCCCCTCCTTCTCGTCCTCCTCCCTCCCAGTCACTCAGTCTAGCTAGGCCTAGCTTAGGTGGTAAAGTGGGTGGTGGGATTAATTGAAGGAGGCCAATCCAAACCCGTTCTGGGCCGTCCATGCACGCACGCATCTGGGCCGACCATGATTGTCAGTGTGTGGTCAAGAGAGTGAGCCTGAGAGAGAGGGATAGGGAGGAGCAGAAGTAATCTGCCCCCCTCCAGCTAGAGCTACACAAAACCCATCAAACGTGTACCGCCGACTCCCAACCCAACCCTTATTACTTATCGCATGCATCCTGCAATGGTAACAACAGTATGAGGAACTAAAAAGGACGAAATGAGGTGCATTTTCTCACCGCTACCCGCAAGCGACCTTTCCTCCCCCCTTTGATTCTTGACTCGGCCCAGGGACGTTAAACTTGAAGACCAAGACCAACCGGCAGCTCTGAGAAGTACGGGCTGCAGACTGGCTGGGGCATTCGAAAGTCGACCTGTTGATTGATTAGGCGGTGCTGCTAGGCGGTTAGTAGGCAAGGGTAGGTAGGTACATGCCTGGGTACAGTACTTACTGTACTTAACCTCCATTAGCAAAAACCTGGGGGGTAAAATCGGCCAGTCCTAGTTCAGTTCGGTTTCGAGAGACTGACTGACTGACTGACTGAGAACTTCCAGAGATCCATTATCGCTTTCCAACAACATAACCTCCCTACGACTTCGCTTTCGCGCACACAACAACCCGACGCAACAAGCACGCCCGCAACCACCACCACCACTTCGCAGCCCCCACGAAAACCACAGGTTGTCGCGTCGGACCTGGCCCACGGCATACTCTAATTCATAACGCCGTCAACCGTTGGATTCCATCAACCTTCTCTCTCCCTCTCAGCATCCCACTTTTCTGTCCCGATAGCTTCCTTCTCAACTGGAAAGTCTAAACTGCGAGAGATCCTGGCTCTGTCCTAGGCTCAGGCAGCCGCCTGGGCTACTCAGCGAGTGAGTGTACTCTCATTGCCATCGCAATCACCACCTCCCAAAATTTAGCATCGTCTGCCGTCGAACGCATTTGGTGTGATGGCGTCGGGGTGCAGCAGCACATCCATCTTGGCTCCGTCGAACTGGCCGTCGATGATAGGAGATGCGACGACAATTCGAGGCCCGCCTCCCCTCTTATCATTGAGCAGTCCAGGCTAACATGAACGTTGCTACTTAGGACGACGCAATGGCTGATTACCAGTACGACCAACGTCGCTATGGCCCTGGGGGTAATAATGGGCAGCGGGATGCCGCCTTCTCCAACATTTTCGGCGCCGCGCCTCCGCCAGGCCGCTCACACACTATGACTTCGTCCTCGCCTGACATGCCTCCACCTCGCATGATGCCACAGGACGGACGAACGCACACTATGGGCTCAGGAATGCCGCCCCCTAATATGCACCAACGACAACCGCCTCCTCGCCAGCAGAGGGCCTACGAAGACCCCGCGGTGTCTGGACGGACTCGCACCATGGATACGAGTATGGCGAATGGCTACTACCAGAGCCAGAGAAACCCTTCAGGAGGATATCCCCCGCCGCAAGCGCCACAGCAGTACGGTAGGCCGATGCCGGCACCAGACCGAAGACCATACCCTGGGCCCCCTCAACAGGGCGGTCCGCCACGATTCGATCCACGAGGCCTGCCTCCAGGGCCGGCTCCTGGATACCCCCACGAGGGCCGCCGCAGAAGTACGGCCCAGGTGCACCTCCTGGCTCATCTCCTGCCATGCGGGATGATCCATATCGCTCTCAGTCATTGGCAAGTATGCCGCGGCAAAACATGTATCAACCGCCCTCTGCTGCGTACAACCAACCACCAGCCAACAGCTTCCGAGGGTCCCCGGGCCCGGCGCCAGCTTCAAGAACTACAGCGCAGGGAAGAGTCGTGCCGGAACGTCACGATGATCGGTCAATGTCCTTGACGGGGTATCACACACAGGAGAGAGACGCCCACCAGACAATGAGCGGCCGCATCATTCCTAATCGATCTCGGGCTCCTTCGAACGAAGCCCCCTCCATGAATGGGTACGCGAACTTCAACGGATATCCGCCTGCCCCAGGTGCGGCAACGCGGACTATGAGCATGGCATCTTCTACCGCCCCGCCTGCCGACCATAATAGGACAATGTCTATGGCAAGCAGCATTGCTCCATCCATTGCTCCATCGGAATTGGGTGGTTCCAACCCTCGAAAGGATATGGCCCATCGACCCTCGATCTCCGGGAGGTCTATAGAAGGCGAGAGACCGCCAACTGCCAAAATTCGGTCACCCTTGGTCTACCCTGCGCTCCTGTCAAAGGTTGGCGAGTGTTTCAGACAGAAGATCATCACTGGCGAGCGCACAAAGAACGGCCTCGCGTACAAGAATGCTTTCAGTGGATCCGAGGCTGTCGATGTGCTCTCCTACATAATTAGAACGACCGACAGGAATTTGGCCCTCTTGCTGGGTCGATCGCTCGACGCGCAAAAGTACTTTCACGATGTCACCTACGAGCACAGGTTGCGAGACTCGACCTCGGAGATGTACCAATTTCGGGAAACTTTGATGGATGAGCCCGAAGAGAAGCCTCTGGTCAATGGTGTATTTGTACTGCTTTCGGAATGTTATTCGCCAACCTGTACGAGGGATCAACTATGTTACTCGATCGCTTGCCCCCGACGCTTGGAACAAGTATCGAGGCTCAACCTCAAGATCCAGCCCGGATTGAAGAAGGAGGACGACGCTATCAACGACAATGACGATGTCGATCAGACAGACGAGCAGAAGCTCTGGATCAACACCGTGCCGAAGGAAATTGTTGATAGTGTTGGTGATCGGGAAAAGAAGAGACAAGAGGTTATTTCCGAGATATGCTACACCGAAAGGGACTTCGTTAAGGACTTAGAGTACCTGCGGGACTTCTGGATCTTGCCTCTGAGGTCGAAGGGCTCACCCATTCCTGCTCAACGGAGAGACAAGGTTGTTCGCAACATCTTTGGCAACATTATCGACCACCCTGCGATCCACACCGTCAGCTCGCGGTTTGCTAAGTCCTTGACTGAACGACAGCAAAAGCACCCGGTGGTGAAGAATCTGGGCGACATTTTCCTCGAGTTTGTCCCGCAGTTCGAGCCTTTCATCTTATACGGTTCCAAGCAAATGGAAGGTAAATTCGAATTTGAGCAGGAAAAGTCAAACAACCCGTTCTTCGCAAAGTTTGTGGATGAGATCGAGCGGAGGAAGGAGTCGAGAAAACTGGAGCTGAACGGATACCTTACGAAACCAACGACAAGATTGGCGCGATATCCATTGTTGCTTGACAACGTACTCAAGTACTCGGAGGAGGGTAGCTCGGACCGGGAAGATATTCCCAAGGTTCTTGTTACGATTCGAGACTTGCTTACCCGTGTCAACGCCGAATCTGGTAAGGCCGAGAACCGCTTCAACTTGCGCCGCCTCCACGACCAGCTGCGCTTCCGCCCAGCTGATCGCGTGGATCTGAGATTGACCGAGGATGGACGTGAATTGGTTTTCAAGACCCAGTTCAAGAAGTCTCCTAACGATCAGGCTGAGATCACGGCGTTCCTCTTCGATCATGCCGTTTTACTGGTCAGGATTAAGCAGGCTGGGAAGGGCGAAGAGATCAAGGCATACAGAAGGGTAAATATTATCCCGAATATCTCCCTGGAAGAATTTGGTAATGCTAACATCAATCATTGTAGCCCATTCCCTTGGAGTTGTTGTCGATTCGTGAAATGGACGAGGTCATTCCTCAGCAAGGGATGAAGCGTACTTCCTCAAGTATAATACCCCTACGTGCAGGCAATACCGACAACAAGAAGGTCGAAGGCTGGCCGATTACCTTCCGGCATTTGGGCAAGAATTTCTACGAACAAGTGTTGTATGCATCGAATCAAGCAGCCAGGAAGAAATGGCTCGAGTACATCGATAACGCACAGCAACGCCTCCGGGCTCGGGCCGACTTCTTCAATGTCGGCATTGTTTCTGCCGAATTCTTCAGCGCTGCAAACCATATTAACACCGCCACGCCCTTTGGTAAGTACACAAGATATCGGCCATGAAGCGAAGCAGGTTGCTAACAAAATCTTACTAGATGGTGGCCGTAAGTTGATCTACGGTACCGACAATGGCATCTACGTCTCAGACCGCAAGAACAAGGATGCGACACCGAAACGTGTTATTGAAGCACAGAGTGTGACACAGATCGATGTTTTGGAAGAGTACAATCTGCTTCTCGTCTTGTCCAACAAGACATTAGTATCGTACTCCATATCAGCACTAGACCCTAACGAGCCCGCGCTTTCGAAGCGACCCAAGAAGATTCAAAGCCATTGCACCTTCTTCAAGGCTGGCATCTGTCTTGGCAGGCACCTTGTGTGCTGTGTGAAGTCTACTGCGCTTTCGACGACTATCAAGGTCTACGAACCCAATGATGCCATGAGCAAGGGCAAGAAGCAGAAGGGCTTTGGCAAGATGTTTAACGCTGGCCAAGACGAGCTGAAGGCGTTCAAGGAGTTCTACATCCCGACTGAATCCTCGTCCGTTCATTTCCTCAAGAGCAAACTTTGCGTTGCCTGCTCGCGTGGCTTCGAGGTTGTTTCGCTCGAGACTCTTGAGACTCAGAGTTTGCTTGACCAAGCGGACACGTCGCTTGACTTTGTTGCTCGGAAAGAAGGTGTCAAGCCTGTCCACATTGAGCGCCTCAACGGCGAGTTCTTGCTCAACTACACCGACTTCTCCTTCTTCGTCAACCGCAATGGCTGGCGGGCACGGCCAGAGTGGCGCATTGATTGGGAAGGTACTCCTCAGGCCTTCGCACTCAGCTACCCCTGGATCTTGGCTTTCGAGCCCAACTTTATCGAGATCCGCAATATTGAAAGCGGTGCTGTGCACATTGTGCCGCATAAGAACATTAGGATGCTGCACAGCAGCACGCACGAAGTGAGTAATTTTCATGGAACTGGGCGGGCTTTGACAGGACTTTCACTAACTAATATCAATAGATCCTCTTCGCATACGAAGATGAACAAGGCCACGACATTGTCGCGGCTATAGACTTCTGGAAGAACAACCGGAAATCGGAGATGCCAATGCTGGATAAGGGAGCCATCAACTAGTCAGGGGCGCTCCCTGAATCATCGGGTCTATTGACTCCGAGCTCTTCCTCTTCGTCGTTACGCCACCCATGTTCGCGACCACCGCCACCACCACCATCTTCCGCCTCGGTTGAGCAGCAGCAGCTGCAACTGGGGGATAAGAAGAAGGTGTTATTAGACTAACGTATTTCGCGCACGAGAGAGAAACCCAGCAGGGGGTTGGGGGATATACTATAACTTTGATGTAGGATCAATTGTGTGGTGAGTATCTGGGTAGCAAGCAGTGCAGAGAGGATCTTCTCGTTTTTCTCATTCAATGGCGCCAAAGGACTCGTACCGGCATCCCCCTTTTCCGTATTCTGAGCCCGCGACTGGATTAATATTACCACACATTCACACCATACTTGCCCCTAATGATTCCTGCACTCCCGTTGTAATGAGACCCAACATTTGTGCAACTAGGCGACGTGATGGGTTGGTGGCTTGATGCCCCGTTCCTCTATCGCGTCAGAGATGGATGCTTGTATAATTGGCCCTTGATCTGCTTGCTAGCTGGCTTGTAGGGATCTTATGAGAAGTAGCAAGGACTAATTGGAATAGACGGATAGGAACATAATTTATATATCACAATCTGGTTAATTGTAGTCTTTACACTTGTACTGAAATAAACATACGTGTCCATCGCTTTTAGTCAATAAATGGAAATTCTTCTCAAGGAGCCTTGCTATGACATGATGCTTGGAAAGCATTGGTTAGGGAGAGAAAGGGGCGGGCATTCCAGGGATAAGAGGGAAAACTGACTTATTCGTTCGCTGTCCTCGTCTTTATTACTGCGATGTCACGTTTCAGGAGAGAAGGGGCAAGACGAGCTCGGCATTTATATGTAGGCACTACTAACCCCCTATCCAGAAGGGGCATGTGACTGAAGACCGTAGCAAATGTTGAGGTTGTATTGAACTTTTGGCCAAGGTTTGGATGATGGGTGAGAATGACAAAAGTCACTAGAAAGTCATCAATCGACTTGACTCCAGACTAGAACCAAACTCTGATAATGCCCCGTAGCCATATGTCCGTTTCATCCATGAACTGCCCCCCCCCGCGTGAGTTGTAGGGTGCATTCAACAGGTAGACCAGTCCTCTATTATTAAGCTTGTCATCACATACACTGAAATAACACGTGGTTACATGCAAAATCAGCAAACCAAAGAGGCGCCTCCAACAAAAGTCCACATTGTGAGCTTTCAGCATTCCCAGAGTATTGACAGTGCCAGAACGGAGACGCCGGCTTGGTTCACCCCTTATTAGACACGACTGGCTATATTGTTGGTGACTTGATATTCAATATCTCTCAAGAATCCTGACTGGCCGCCTCGAGGGCCTTGAGCTGCCCCGTGGTGGTCCCAGTGTAAATCATGCCGCCACTCCAAAGCTTCTCCTGCGCCAGCTCCAGCTCCTCGTTGGGCAGCTTTACACCGTTGCCCAAGACGTTGTCACGGTGCCACGCCCCGACAAAGACGCCCTCGGGGTCCGCCTGGTCGCGGACCCGGCGCCACTGCCGCAAGTCGTCGCCGTACATGCGCTCAATGTCGGCTCCGCCGGCGTGGAAGTTCTTGGCCCAGTGGGGCTTGCCGCCCAGGTCGTTCATGAGCCACTCGAAGGCCTCGTAGTAGCGGGCGCGGCAAGGGGGGATCGGCATAGTAGGGCCGGTAGAGCGTGGCGTTGAGGTAGAGGGTTGCTTCTTGTTTGCACGTGATATCCAGGTACGGGCGCGTGCCCTGCTGGTTCGAGTCGAGGTCCGGGTTCGATGTGTCGCTCACGCGCACCTCGACGGGCGCGTGGACGTATAGGCCCGCGGCCGAGAAGGGGATGTTATGGGGCACGTAGTCCGGGTCCTCGGGCGTGAGGTGGTTCAGCCAGCTGCTGAGGCGGCGCAGCGCCTCGGGGCCCTTGCTCAGGGGGATGGCCCACTCGTTGACGAACTGGGAGTAGAGGCAGTTCATCAGGAGGGCCTTATCACTGTGCTGCACGGCCTCAGTGACGGTCCCGTTTTTGAAGCCGTACTGCATGCCAAAGACGAACCATTCCACCCACGGCAGAGTTCGTGGGAGGTACTGCGCAAGGTAGAGGAGGTTGTGGTAGACGTAGTAGCCCAAGCTGCCATCGTACCAGGAGTACTTGGGCTCGCGTAGCGGCTCGTCCGTATCCTGGGCGGACCAGACAACCGCACGACGTGTGTAAGGGAACCACCAGACACGAACGTAGTGAGCGTGAGTCCACAGGTCCTCCGTCCACCGATTGAACATTTTCACGTCCTGGTCGATAGACTGTCTCCAGTGAAGATCGTAAGCTGGCACTGCCCGGAACGTGATTTCGGTGATGATGCCAAGTGCGCCGAGAGAGATCAGCGCCGCGCGAAACAGCTCCTTGTTCTCTGTGGGCGAGCAGAACTTGGAAGTTCCGTCCCCGAGCGTGATGCGGAGAGACTGGATGTCCTCAGAGAGCAGGCCGTGCCGGAGACTCGACCCGTGCGTTCCGGTCGAGATGGCACCCGCGATGCTCTGACTGTTGATACTGCCCAAGTTAGGCATGGCGAGACCACGCTTGGCCAGCTCGGCGCTCAGCTGGTAGAGGCGGATGCCGGACTGCATCGTAACGAAGCCCGACTCCTTGTCATAGGACAGGATCTGGTTAAAGTTGTCTAGGTTCACCAGCCACGAGGACGTACAAGTCAAGGTGCTGGGAGAGTGGGTGCTGCCCGTGGTGACGACGCGGCGCCTGCATTGCCTGGCGGCGTTGATGAGGGCCTCGATCTCCTCGAGCGACTCGGGTTGGAGGTAGAGCTCCGGACGGTACTTGTAAGTCTGGGCCCAAGTGGCACCGGCATGGCTCGTCTTGACGCGCTGCGGGAGATGGGGCGCCGATTTTGAGCTGGCCAGAATCTGCGCAAGGGCAGGATCTACGGCGGCAGAAGGCATTGCGACGGCTGGGCTGGGCCCGTGTTCCGGGATCAGCACTTGACAGCAAAGGAGAGAGTACCAAAGATACGATTCCTTCTTCAGCAACACTAGTCCGAGCAGAATCAAATCTGACCCTTCAAAGATGATGACTGGCACAGCAACTTCGTCTCTTTTCCAGAGTGGGGCCGGTGCTATCCCGCTATTACTTCTCGGAATTCCCACCTTCCTTATTGGAGCAGGAAGAGCTCCTAGACGGCGATTTCAAAGCTCCCTGGGTTGGAAACAAACAACCTTGGTGGCGGTGGAAGTCATGATAGCGAAGAGAAAGGGTTGGATAAGCCCTGAGTGAAGGTTGCTTCTCTTTGTCGGTCCTGTGTCGCGTAGGTTGGCTAGCATCAAACCCTAGCCATCTGTAGCTGGTGCGATGGATTGATCGATGGATTCCGATGGAGGGGTCATGGGCAGAAAAAAAAAGGTGCTAAAGTAGGGGTTCTCGATCCGCAGCCAATGGACAAACAGGTATAGCGCCAATAAGTTATGTACTTTGAAAGAGCCCATCGGGGAATTTACCATCTATCTGTTTGGCTTGGCTCTTTGCTTTCTCGCATCCTTCCATCTTCCCATTTGGAGATGCCGTCATCGATTGGGAATTCTATTGGTTCTTTTCGTCGTCCTGTCAGCTCGTACGACATAATTGATCAGCACGGAATTCCTCACCACCATGCCGCCGATATGTAATTGCCCGGGGCATTGATTCCAACTTACCTGCAACATGTCGCATAGTGCCTATATCAGGCGGAAGTTTCCGGTAAAGGCGACAACGGATAGGTTAGGTAGGTAGCTATCGGCCAAGACGTTTCTGTATTTGCTTCTCATTTCGCCCATTCTCAATGCACAAGGGGACGAAAAATTAGAAGTTGTTTGTAGATCATAAAGTCGTATTAGTTTTTGTTTCATTATGTACTCCCGAATGGTCGCTGCTGCGTAGCAAGCTGTTTCTCCCACTCCCTTGACCAGCTGTTCTACTGTGGTGCTGTTGATGACCTCCAATGCCTGCCTGGATAAGCCAATGGTCGTTTAGGGGTATTTTCCTGGTGTTTCCCCTTTTGGTACATGTATCAAACTCCCATGTTGTGGCTCTGTATCCCCAGCATTCGACAGCGCCATTGTCCCCTTTGAGCGTGGTGGTTGGTGTAAATCCACTCCGTTTTCCTGCTCCCTATTTTTTTATTCCGTCCTCCCTGGTCCTTGGATTTCTTTTCCCTTGTTTTACTTTTTGGTTGATTTGATTATATGGCGTGACGAAGCTTCGTTATGCGCCCAGTTCGTCTAGCTGTGCTGTCGCGACTTGCGGGAGTCCTTGCCCTTGCGCTCGCGTTGACGGCCTCGGCGCTCTTCCCGGCTGGAGTCGTCTCGGAGCATGTCCTGGTAGCTCTGAACCTCGGCCTGGTGATTGAAGCTATCGTAGCGGGCTGAGACACCTTCGTTCATAACCTGAAAAGAGCAAATGTTGTTAGTTGAATGTGCTGTAGTACAGATTACAAGATACGGTGGTGCAACCTACTGTGCAGAGCCGGCATCGCTCTCCAAATTGGGAGACTTTGTTGTGGCAGTTGACAGCACTCTGAAGACACAATGCGTTAGTGTCTGGGAAGCTATTTGCTCGGCTGATAATAGACGTACGTAGTAGTTGGCGCAGTAGCAGTGCATCTTGACGGATGATGTGATGAGAAATATGGAAATAGTACGGTGATAATGGAGAACGAGAGAGAGCTCGGACGAGATCGACGACGATCGTATCAGCGTGTAGATACAGTTGAGTGGGTGCTTGTCACAAGAGTTGGATCTTGGAGTACCGGTATAGATCGGAGGTGGGAGGCCAGAGAGATCTAATAGCGAATATGATGTATAGAAGTATTGGTAGCGATAGGCTAGATTCAGGAACAGGACGCAGTCTTGTTTCCTTGCTTTGTAGTTGTTGGAGCTGTACTTGCTTACAAGACAGGACAGGACAGGATAGCTTGGTGAGGTGATGATGAGTAGAGCCAGTCCGAAGGGATGAGGACGAGCTATCCTTATATATTCTCTCGAGTCTCATGCAAGTAGCTTAGAGGGAACATCGATGGCCAAGCTCTGGGAAGTCTACAAGAACCTACTTCCTGGCCCTTTACGAGTGAGTACCTACAGTATGTACATACAACTTGCCTTAGCATTATTGCCTAGTCCATGTCCTCTTTGCTAGCTCGCAGTCTCCGTCCCTTGCTCGTTTTGGAGTGGGCTCCATCCCGAGGATTGAATTCCCCCACACCCATTGCCAAAAATGGGGACCCTCAGGACAAGGTTAGCTTCTAGGCTTTCTGGGCGGCGGCACTCACTCGGACCTCGCAAGCAACGTATTGGATCGTAGTGCCATCGTATTGAATTGTGCGTCGCTAATATCGCTAAAAATGAAAATACGGTTGACGCTGGTTATTCGGCGTAGGCTCAAACCCAATTCGGCGTCTACACAGAGACCGTCGAATGTCCCAAATGATATGAGTAAGTAAGTTATCTAGACACTTCACTCTAGGCACTTCACCTGATTGGGGGCGTTCGGGTTTGTATGATAGGCACAGTTTAGGACCTTTAGTAATGTGCTCTTTGATGACCAGATAGATGCTGATAAAATGAATGAAGCTCTTACCTAACGACTACACGCCACGCCACGCCCCCTTACCCCCCTCTGCAGTGTAGATGTGTACCAAGTTAGGTAATGGGTGGCAGAGGAGCCAACCACCGTATCGCTGGATCTCTGTGGTTGACGACGACGACGACTAGGTGGCTTTCTACGGTCGGTCAATCAACCAAAGAACCTGTGCGTGCATCCACATGCAATGATCCTCTCACTGGCTAGGAAGACTGGACACCCTGTAAAAGGTTTATGCTGCCACGCTGTTCCTCCTGATCTGATAACCATCTGGATTCCCTGAGACCGCCGGGCATTAGGTAATTGGAAGCTTGATTTCATCTAATATGTTGTCAAGTACATGTAGGTAAGGTGTTCAGATACTTAATACATACGTACATACATATCATACATGCTTCCAGTGACTTGCAGCACAGAAAGCGGGAGAGCGCCTGCGTATCTTCCACTTCTAGGATGGTCTGTTGCAGCGCATGCACTGCCAGTTGAAGATCTACCGGCACGTAACCTAACGGTCGCTCGAAACCTTGTCTAATCGACCAAGCAAGCGCAAGCAAGCAAAACGCTACCCAGCTGCCGTCCCAAAAAGCCCCGCTGGTTGCAGCAGGCGTGCGCGTACCTGGCTAGCAGACCAGGGTCAGGATTTGCAAACGTGCCGGCAGGTTTTCGAAGTGGACATACGAGCAGTCGATCGCACCGTATCGTACTGAACGGAGCTGGGCATTCCAGGATACCGTTGTCACGATGTCTTACTCCTGCCTACAGCACAATATGTGCCCCACAGCCAGTTCGGTGCATTCACATCAATATCCTGTAATCGACAGTCACCATTGTCTGTAGTGCAACCTCTAGTACCCTCCTGCATTGCACAAAGTCCAAGCTATCAATGTGATAAAATCGGGCACCCGGGATCGATCGACGTTTGGACCAACAAGCAAAATGGACCCCCGGCCAAGCGAGCTGCTGCTAAGAAGGGACTTGACAGCAGCCAGAAATAGAACCAGCAGTCCAAAACCGCGCCAGCGATTGCACACAATTGATGGGACGTTTCGCTGCTGAAAGGCCTCGTTCCTCGCATTAGCCTCCTGCCATTGGTCGAAAGAAGCCTAAGGAAAAGCCAACGTTGGTTGATGCTACACTGCGCGTCTCGTGTTTCGGCCTCGAGCACCCCACACCCTTGGGAATTGTGATCAATAGGGACGGACGGTATCGCACGCAAGTACCGGAAAGGCTCTTGTCCCTCCTGCTGTCATGTTACAGAACCACCGGCTCTGTCGAATCGGGACGAAAGGGAGCAGGGCGAGAATGGGGTACCGTACGATGGGGGCATTGAGCCCAGAACTCTGCATCTGTACAGAATAAGTGGCAACGCCTGGCCAGGCGTTTCAATTCCTCGAACGGCTTGCATGGTTGGTGGGCTTCGGCCGAGACTTTCCAGTGCTTCCATGCCCGGCGATGTTTCTGTCGGTCCTCTCGGAACTCTCTCACTGGCCAGTGTCAGTGCATTCAATCACAGGCTACTTACTTACCTTGGCCATGTAGGTCTTCGTCTAATATGCGAAGGGAAGCTAGCTAATTATGGGGTGACATCGCTGAGGTTTCGTCGCAGGGACAGCGCGTGTCTGAAGATTGATGTTGCGTTGCCTTCCATGTCACGCCTTTGAACCCAATCAACTGGGAAATGCTGCCACGAGTGCGCCTTTTCTCCTCCCATGGACGAGATGCTCGATCCAGGACAACCCGGAAACACTGACGAGCTGACGACTGCGTGTTTGGTACTACGAGCAATTGCCGGTTGCGACCCGAGCTGGGTCGGCTATTGCGACCCTTCACGTCCGCCCCCCAAATTCTATCAATCACTGAAACAAAAAAAATGACTAGTCGTCGTTGCAGCACATCATCGCCATCGGAAAGCCTATTTTTCTGTGGATGTTTGCTGCGGCGCGCACTCAAAAAAGTGTCCCAACTGGCAGCTAACATGTGTATGTATGTGTCTACTTCTTATCATCATACTTCCGAATGCATGCTGGCAGTGTTGCAGCTGTCGGCATTTGGGTTGGGGGCTCCTTCGGTCGCTAATGGAAAGATTTGTTTCGGTCTTGAATCGTACCGAACTTGGAGCCCTGGAGTGCAGCATTCAGATCGGACTCCTGCCACCCTTCTGATTTTGGAGGAGGCTGCTCGCCCGGAGAGCCGCATTTTGCTAGAGACAGCCTAAAAACTGGGTAATACGCACCCACGAATCGCAGATCTCGGAAATCTAGACCAATGGATCGGCAAACTACCTCTCAACAGGTAGATAGTAGCTGAGCCAACATCACCGTCTCTCATCGAATCTACAAAGCTGACTTTCCTTTTTGGATCTCTGTTTGTGTGAATTGTGTCTGAGTTGAGTTGCATCGTCTCTCATACCGTTTCTTCTAGCAGGTACGGCGGGCGCGAGGGCGCAGCGCAAGAACACCACTAGACAAGATCGGGAATCTATACCCGCACCGCTCGCCACAACTCTGTGCCTTGATGAGCTGGCTTGCTGGTCAGTAGAGTAGTTTTGAGGCTTTGTCGATGGTGGGTAATGCGTGCCCTCAACGTAGGGTCCTAGATTGGACAGTTGAACAAATGAATGGGTAATCTAATCCACTAATGACCGCGTCGTTGGTCGCTGTTGTCGACCCTATCTATTACAGTTGTCGCCCGTGGCTGGGTTAGATACATACATGGCAAGTCTGCATGTGTACTGTATGCACTGACAACACCTCTTCATCAATTGTTGGCCGCCCATTTGCCCGAGAGAAGCGCCAGAACGGTATTCAGACTCAGCCTTAAAGCCAGGCCAGTCTTGCCAGTGGACAACCAAGGCACAGGCCCCACCCATCCATGGGGATATTCAGGGTAGCCATATTGACGAAGACTGGAGATTCACACACACACACAGCCGCCAGACGTACGTAATCACCTATTCGGGCTCACCACGGCCATATACCTACAGCAGGAGGCGACTATGCTATACATATTATATCGCCACTGGCAAACCTGTCATCCAGTCGTCAGCCATTGGCAGGCCGGCCAAGCGACCAAGGTCTGCTTGCCATTTGCTATCCTTAGAAAACAGGGTCGCTAGGGCGCCTACACTGTGGAGAGTGATGGGGATAAAGTGGACGGGCATGAATACGATACCAAGATATCCGAGATGCACACACGACGTCAACTGATAGATATTGGCCAAGGGACCATTGCATTGCGGGGCCGAGGGACGTGGGAACATCGGATGCCAGGATGCCTCTTGATGGTAGGGGAAATTGTGGTTCGCCCCTTATGTGCATCGACCGTGATCTAGAAGGCGGCATGATTCTACGGGAAGGAGGGAAGATTACGGCTCGACTATTCTCTCCCATTTTCGAGTTTGTTGCAACAGCAGCAACAGCAGCAACAGCAGACCATGATTTGATATTACATGAATGGGCTTTACGTCGTATGATCGCGCTGGCTTGCGAGTCAAGCAAGCTGTATCATTTCCCATTCGGCCAAACCCGAATGTTGCAGTGCTTCCCAGGAACTGGATTTGCAAAGATGGGCGTCTATCATGGTTGCTTGATACCGATCATTCCGGGTACATCCCCGACCACGGATACAGGTCATGTGCGGGAGGAGATTGCGTTCGTCCACCACCACCAGCACCACCACCATCACCTTCCAAAAGAAGTACTTACTCAGGGACTGACACCGCCAAGCCAAGAACCTCAGATGACTCAATTTTGTATTAAATTATGTATTGTCTGAGTCTAGATCTCAGCTACGACCTCCTTTTCCTTATGGTCCAGGCATCGATTAGGTAGCTGTGGTTACTGTGATTTGAGTAATCATGATTGATGGTAAACGATACTAATACCAAATATCGGACTGCTCAATCACATCTGATTCCGGGACACTGGGCCGGGTAGCCTTCTGTCTCCCATCCGGCGATACTTAGGTGCAATTGGCCCGGTTCTGAGTAGAGTGAAGCCAAATTTGGATATTTCTGGCTTGGCCTTTCTTCCCCAAAAATCCAAGCTCATGGTCCGTCGCCGACTTGCAGTGACTTGGAGCTGGGAAACCATAAACGGTGGGCCAAGGAGAAATCGAAGAAGAGCTTGAAGGCGGGCTGGGACAACAAGCCTCGCCAAGCAGTCCTTGTTGGGACGTGCGAAAAAAATCCAACATCACGGTGAATGAACGTTCCCGCCGGCTCTGTATGGTGCGCGATCAGTGCGACCGCGCTCTCGGATGGTGGTGGAGAACGCGGTGACGGGCCTGCTCGGTCAGAATTCAGGGCCCCGGAAGAGACTAGGAAACTTTGTCGTGGAATTGATCGGTGGAAAAATGAGTAACTAGAGGTGGGAACGAACATGATGAATATTTTTGGACATTGGTGATGTAGTTGATTACGCAGAGTAACGGTCCGAGAGGTTGCTTCTAGTCTCACTCGAGGTGAAGTAACTTGGCCTGAGTTCGGAGTGGGCACAATCAATCCGTCGAGGCGTGGCATTCGGATAACCCATTCCGAAAATTCCAAGCCTAGAAGCCTTACTGTTTGTGCCTTACCACGAGATACACGAAGATCTTCAATTATTTTACCCCTTTCTAGAAAGCATTATCTGTGGCTGTTAACCACGCGGAAAACATGCAGCTTCACGCATCATATTCAGCCGGATGTCGAGTAGAGTTTAATAACTCAGGGGCATGTTGGGGAGCCTCACCTATCGCGAAATACAGGGGACCTGAGAGTTTAAGAAAACATAAGAGATAAGGGCCCCCGTCCCTACAACCCGTGGAAAATGTTGCTTGTCACTAGAGGACTGACGGCTGCGGCTTAGGGGGAACTCTATGTGAGTCAGCGCAATCGGGATGTCATGGCGGCATACGTCAACGGATAGCCCAAGGGGGGAAAGTGCTTCAACAGTAATAGTCAACATTCTTCGTTTTGGACGGTGACCTGGGTGAATATGGAAGTCGGATGTCGCCTCAGCGCTTTCTCCTTGGCTAAGTGCCCCCGGTATCGAGTCACTGGATGATGTAAACGTGAGTACTGGTAGGTAGCCTTGGGATCTAAAGCTGTTCTGCCTGACAAGGACAAAATCTGTTCTAGTCTACCACTAAGACCCTCAACATCGGCTTTTTCGTATCAAGGGATGTATTCTCACGATCTAAGGAGGAACCTGGCATCATCACTCAGCTGAAAATGAGTTTCCCGTGAGTTGTTTGATTCGAGCCCAGGGCTACGCAAGCCTCGTCAACGGAATCACCCATGAGACAAGTCTGGTGCTACCAGTGTCCAATTATGCTGCCTGGATTTGGTAACGTCATGCAGTTGTAAACGGGAAAACCAACCACCAGGGGAAGTCGTTGCAGCCGTGTGAGAAGGGCAGCAGTAAGTGTTATTTTCATACGGTGCAGTGTTGGGTACGCGTAGCTCATCTGCGACCTTTCCAAAAACCCTCGGTTATATACACGGACGTCTACCTGCTATCCCAATAAACTGTTTAATAGCAAGAACCAACAAAAGAAAGATGTCTCGTCGGAGTGTCGTACTGGTATTTCGTTCGTTATATGATGGTGAAAAGCAACAAAAGAAAGGATCCTCGTCAGAGTGTCGTATTGGCTATGTCGGCGCCGATGTGCTTTGTTCGTGATATAAGAACGAAGTCCGACAAAAGAAATATGTCTCGAAAGAGTGTTATACTGGCCTATTAGTGCCAATGTATTTTGATCGTTTATAGTATGCCTCGCTGATCCCACTGGATAGGGGCATGGCATTCAGTTGACTGTCTTGGGCATCGCGTTCCCTCCTGACCGTTGGCTTCTTCTTATTTCTTGTTGGTCGAGGGATTAAGAAACACTATGGTTAGATTGAACTCGGGATCCCGAGCACGTTCCGTACCATCTCGTAAAAGAAGCTCATTTGAGGTGCGCTCACGCAGGCGTAGGCTCGATTCTCTGCGAACATTGCCCGCGACGTGGCGTTCGGTCTGCCCCATTGCGCGTACTTGCTGCCCTCGGCGAGGGTGGCGGCCAGGAAGAACACGAACATGAACAGATTGATCAGGGGCATGAGGCCGAGGTTGTTCGCCCACCCCAGCAGCCGCTGCGGGATCGCCACCACGCGCTTCGGTATCTCCACCAGGCGTTGCGGGATCGTCGCGTTCGGGGACAGGCGCGGTCTGGGCGTTCGTGGTCCCGGAAAGTCGAACTTCTGGAATTGGGCGCTCATGGTGTCTAGGCTGCCCAGGAGAAGGGTGTCGGCTTGGATGTGAATACAGGCGCTGAGCAAGTGCTCGGATAGTTCGGAAAATCCCTCTATGACCTGCCCGTCGTGCCCCTTGGTCTTTTCATAGCTCGCCATTATGTTGGCCTGATAGCTGTCATAGTTGGCTTGTTTCCCACCGGCCTGCACGAGCATCTGACCGCCTTGTTCGACGTTGCTCTTATGAATCTTGAGTGCTTCTTCCGCCCTAGATGGCGACGTTGGTTAGAAGGGGGTTTTCTATGAAAAGATTACAAGGCGTATGTATATACGTATGCATGCATCATCTTACCTGTTATAGTATTCCAGGAGCTTGTTATAACCATCTTGTGTCGCTGACGATATAGTGTCCGACGTAGTGGTCTTGGTAGTATTAGTACTACCACTGCTACCGACGGTCCCTCCTCCTTCGTCGATACCTTTCTTGGCATCCTCGAGCTCCCGCCGGAGGACTTGGATCTCTTCTCGCAACTTCGTGTTCTTCGCCTTGTACTTTTCCAGAGCACTGCGCGCCTCTTTCCTCTCGACTTCTAGCTTCGCCACTGCCTCGCCGGTGGCCTGATACTCCGCCATGAGCTTATTCATATTCTCTACGCTTCTCTCGTGCAACTCCATCATTGTGCGCCTATCCTCGTCGACATCGTTGATGAACTTGTTGTACTTTGCTTGAAGGGCTTCTAGTCGCTTCTCGAGCGCCTCCTTCTGGCTCTCCAGCTCGTTTTCGTGGTTCTGTCCCGCGTTATCCAGCTTCTCTTCGAGATCCTCCTTGTCGCGGGCCAGCTGCTGTATCTTCAGGTTGGCGCCATTCTTGCATCTCTCCAGTTCTTCTTCGACATTCGCTTTCTCGTCGGCCAGTTGTCGGATGAGGAGCTCGGAACCGTCGTCCTCCAGCGCCTTTTTCAGCTTCGCCTCGAGAGCCTTGTTTTCGTCAGTCAACTGGGTAATGGTGTCTCTGGAGCTTTGAGCGTCGTCCTCGCACGACTTGAGCTTCCGTTCAAGGTCCAATTTCTCGCTGGTAAGTTCTCGTATCGTATCGCTGGAGCTTTGAGCGTCTTCGTCGCCCGACTTCAGCTTCTGCTCGAGGTCCTGCTTCTCGTCGGTAAGTTGTTGTATCATCTCGGCAGATTTTTGAGATTCGCCCTGGGCCTTTGTCAGCTTTTCTTCCAAATCTTTCCTCTCGTTCTCCAGGCTGTTTTCGAATGCCTGTTTGTCGCTCTCCAGCTTGGCTTCGAGACCCTCCTTCTCGTTAGTGAGCTTTTCTATAGTATCCTTAGACTCCTCAGAAGTATCCTGGAACTTCTTCAGCTGTTCTTCGAAGTCCTTCTTTTCTTTCGCCAACTGCTCTTCGAGATCCTTCTTTTCCTTTGTCAGCTGCTGTCTGACCTCTTCCACCATATCCGTACATTCGCTCAGCTTCTGTTGTAGGTACCCCGCCTCACTTCGGAGGCTTAGCATCTTTTCTTCAGACTCTTGAGCGTCGTCCCGGAGTTTCTTCAACTGCCCTTCCAGCCCCTTCTTCTCGCCGGTGAGCTGCTTTATGGTCTCCTTGGCGTCCTGAGATCCCTCTTCCATTTTCCTTTGTGCATCCCGATGATTTTGTTTGGTGCGAGTGTCCACGACCATAGCGTCAAAGATGGCCTGGTACAGCTTCGAGCCATCCCCCGAGAACCCGTGGGACCGGGGCACCCGCTGCGCAGCCGTCTGGATATCCACAAACTCCGTCATGTCGTGGTTCCCCAAAAGCATACGAGCAAAAGCGTTATTGACTTGATCCGCGGTGGCACTCTCGTGAATGGCTTCCCGGAGAATCCCATCTTCGAGCTTCCCGTCGACGCCGTGCGCTCTGGCCATCTGCTTCAGCACGCCGATGATGGGACGCGCAAGCTCCAGGTCCGACTTGGTCGGAAACGTATCCCTGGGCGCCTTTTCCGGATTGCGTTGCGCCTCCAGCTCCATGCGTTTCTTCTTCTCCTCGGCGAACTTCTTCCCCATCTCCTCCTTGATTCGGCGCTCCTCGGCTAGACCCTCTTCGCCCCAGAACCGGAGCGGTGGAGGAGAGAAGCCCCTGGATGGTGGTCGTGCAAAAGGGTTCGGATCTGGACTAGGGGGTGTCGGCGGCCGCCCTGGCTCATTGCCGTTGCCGCGGTCTGCTGCTTCGTCGGACCCGGACCCGGATAGATCTGCATTCGCGAGTTCCTGGTCCAAACTCATCAAGCCTGCATGCGAGGTGGAGGGAAATCCCGAATTTTCACTCTCAGAACCAGAACTCTGGCTCGAGGCTAGCCCCTCGGGGTCTCGTGGCGCTGAACCGCCTTCTTCTTCCATAGTCGAGCCGCGATCTGTCTCCTGCCGTGTAGCTATAGTATCAAAGAGGTCGCCTATAAGTAGAGGGGGAAAAGAAAACGAGAACACAGGCGTTACTGTCTGGGACCAAGTGAACGTCCTGGGCAGCGAAGGGACAAAGTTTGATTGACCTATTGTTTGGTCATATTTCGATAGATCACTTGTGAAGTCCGCGTGTCGAGCCAACCTCCTAATTGACAAAGCTCATCATGTTCTGCATGTCCGGATGGGACCCATTGCACTATCGAGCGCTCTTTGTCAAGTTCATTGAAGTGGCCTTATTGCGCTGCATATTGTTTATAGAAGCTTCTTTGAAGCGTCCTTTATCACAATCATCACCAAGGCTTCCGCAAGCAAACCTTGTGTGCTTGTTCAATGGTCACTCAAGCATAGGGCGGCAGGATTTGTTATTCACTCAAACTTGCGCTTGGCCATTAGATAATCAAGAGATGTTACCTCAAGTCATCGCTGGGATCAGTGTGATGTCGGTTTGAAGAGTATGCTCCGAGCCCGTGGAATATTTTCCATCGTTAGCTTCCCTTTGTGAGAGGTCTCTTTGTCCGTTGCCATATTATACTAGACGCTCCGAGAACTCGGGCTACTCGGAGGGCAACATGTGCGGCCAAGACCAAAAGTCTAGTGGGCAATTCCCACCTGACTCCGGTGGTATAATTGTACATAACCTGGGAACATATATTAGTACTCCACTGAAAGAATACGATCTTGTGCTTGCCATTGGATTAGCCCATCTCGGTGTCTCTGTCGCTCCGCTGCGTGAGTAGATACAGCACAAGTGAATACAAATGTGAAAAGCTATAATGGGTATCATGAATTCATCCAGGCGCCGACCCAGACACATATAGTTCCCCGGCGCTGGCCTCAGCTGACCATGCGTTACAGTGAGAATAACATCCAGCCTGCCATATCTCCCCTACAAACTACTGTACTCCAGCTCTTGGCGCAGTTCTTCCGTACATCATTCATCAGGTTAACTATACCAGCCTCGGGCCCCTGGCCCCTTCACCTTTTCCTCTTTTCGGTGCGGTATGAGCGGCTCTCTTATTCTGTACACTTCGACGATATCTTGCCATACGTCCATGTCGAGATGGAAAACCGCCTGTTGTCTTTGCCTGGAGGCTTGCCGACCAGCGTTCTGCTGCTCAATCTCGTCTTTATCGAGTGGCACTGCAGTATGTTAGTATTCATTCCAAGAGAATAATCTAACACGGCAAATGCTTACATAAGGTCGCAAAGCCGTTGTCGTCGTATTCCAGTTGGATCTTGGCATCTCTGATCAAGAAGCTGACATAGAACATGTTTTCAACGGTCTGGCCAAACGATTTGGGGTTCACCACAAATCTCAACAGGTCGATGCCTCCATTTGACTTCAACCCGTATCTCCCCATAATTTTGTCCACCTTTTCATCATCATTGGCGTCAAACGCAGCATGGGCCGAGTCTTGTGCGGTTGTTTGAACCTCCACGAGGCGTTCCAACACTGCCTTACATATACCAGCAAGGTCGCCATTTTCATTCTTCTGGATATCGTCTGGATTCAGCACCTCGGGCCGGACTTCTTGAAGATTTCCGGGTCGGAAAGGCGCACTTCGCTTCACCACTTTGCGTATCTTTTTCTCAACCGACAGTGGACCCAAGAGGAATCCTGGGGTCGCAGGCCGTCGAGCCTGAGTGCAACCCCCGAATCTACCAAGATGTTCCCAGTTGAAGGGATCCCCCGCATCGTCATTGTCTTCATCGTCTTCGTCCACGGCAGCGAGCGCACTTCTGTTGGGGCGTCTTCGCTGGCGCTGAGTACTGGATAAGTCAGGAGTGTCATCGTCGGCAATCCCACCACCTATCCTCATAAACGTGATGCATTTGGAGACGAACTCGTCCACGTCGATACCCTGGGCAGTATTCCCGGCAGTCAGGCGCATAGTCTTGCGGTAAGAGGCGTCGACTGTATTGACCAGGAGTTTTGAGTCGATGGTAGCTTCGGTTGTCTGTTTAACGTTTGCGGACAAGGCATTCGCCCTGCGCAGCGTCTCATGCAGACCCTCTGAATCGGCTTGGAGGAATTCATCGCCGTTCTCCTTGAGGTTCTTGAGCAGGTCTCGGAGTTCCTTCTGGATTTTGCGCTTTTGCTCCATTGGCTGGTCAGGGTCATAGAGCCCCTCTATGCTATCCTCATCGCCAGGCTCCTGTGTCGCAGTGCGACGCCTTGAATACGCCGGACCACTGCCATTTGTGGTGGCTCGTTTCCTCTTGGCAGCCGCTTCGGCTGCCTTGCCTTTGTCTCTCATGACCAAAGTCCTTGAGCTGTTCTCCTTGTCGGACGCCCGCGATGGAGAATCTGGCTCGGTTGAGGAACCATCTGTCGACATGGTGTATCTGAAAGTGCTGTGCTGTAAACAGCAGCCGCGCGTCACGTTACACAGCAGCTAGCAAGTAAGAGCAGATTCGACTTTCGAACCGGGCGAAATAAACCTGCTCAATTGACCATAAGGATTCGGGATATCGACGACGAGATAACAAACTGATTTCAATATATTGGTACCGATCGATGGTGGGTTATTCAACGCGTCTTGTGGGCTTGGCGACGCGTTTTGGTTTTAATTGATTGCCTTTGCTCCAGCAACTAAGTCACCAACCAAGCTCACTGGAGGCGCTGGAGCCTAGAACAAAACGTGGGGCAGAGCTGGTGAAACATCCCACCAAGCTGCAAGAGACCCTTTGCCTCTTCGCTAGATGCATATCCGATATGTATTTAAGTAGCTAGCCGGTCGCTGTTCCGTGGCAGTGACGTGACTGCTGTGGCGCCCTGTATCGATTAACTGACCTGACCTACTGACTGTGTGAAGTGAAGGATGCAACCTCGGCGCCGATGATAGCAACCCTTTGGTTTCCCGACCCATTTCGCCTGTGCTAGATCGCATTGTCTTCTTGTCCATCCCCTGCGTAGGTAGTTCCCGGAACCTGCCATGCGCGGTCTTGGTGCTTCAGGATGGATACCTTCTCCTTCGCGCAATCGGTGTCGCTCGACTATCCGCTCAGCATACGCATGTAAGGTCTTGACTTCCTACCCCTCCTGTAGAAGTAACACGCCCTAACTCTTTGCGCAAACCGACAGAGTCAACCTCGAGGGCGACGAAACGCCACAGAAAGAGTCGACATTGATCAAAAGGCCAGAACTCCGATACATCGGCTCGAACACGAGGTATGCGCCCAGCGCTTATCACCAGCGAAACAGCCCTGTTTCTAACCCGACTTGCAGCCCCTACTCGGATCTATATGTCACTGTCCAGGTTTGGGCCGGCTCGAAGCCTTTGACTGTACCAGTGCAGACATCTTACAAAGCGTTCAAAAACGAAAGAAGGTTGGGCACCACCCGACGGGCATTGGTGGTTGTGTTGGCTAATCTGAGAACAACCTCGCAGTTGGAACGAATGGCTCGATATTCCCATTCCTTACAAATCGCTTCCGCTTAACTCCTGCTTAGCTATCACTCTTTGGGATGTTTCTCCAACAGGAGGCAAGCAAGCTCAGGGCCACGCGATACCGTTTGGAGGCACCACGCTGCCGCTGTTTGACAAGGACAACCAAGTTCAGAAAGGTCGATTAAAATGCATGATACATCGCCATCAAAAGGCGGACGGGAACGATGGCACGACCACCCCATTTACTGTCCCTAAGAGGAGGCAGGGAACAAAGAAGAACGACCTCGCCACCGTGGATAAGGAGCGCGATGAGATGGATCGAATGGACAAGCTATTTAAGAAATATGAAATGAATGAGATACCCAAGGTGGAATGGCTTGACCATCTGGTCTGGCGAGTATCGGAGAGGCGAGCGTCTGAGGTCACAAAAAGTTCGGTCAAGTCGCTCCAGCGACAAGCCAGCTTACGACAAGAAGCTGGCAAGTCTTCCGTACAAGATGGATCAGTTGGCACGGAGCATGGTGCGGAAGGAAGCCTTTCACAGTTCACTCTTACGATCGAGCTGCCTCGATTTGACTTCCCGGTCGTCTTCACGGATCACGAATACCCCCCAGCTCCTATCTCCACTGTTCAACAACTCTCCGCCTCTCAGTCCAACATCGACATCAAGCCGCCTCCAGAGGTTCAATTTGGCCCTGGTATCAACGGAAGCGCAGGTGGGAGCTCCCGTATCGTAAGGATATACGACCCTGAAGTCGCTGCGAAAGATAACCCTGCAGAAAGCAAGCACAGGCGGCTCGTCCGTAGCCAGCATCGTCATGGTATACTTGATAAGGACTTGCGACCCAATGCCAAAGTTCGAGATGAGCTCAATACGATAATGGCGTATTCGCCCACTCATACTCTCACACTAGAGGAGAAGGATCTTGTTTGGAAATTCCGTTACCACTTGACCAAGGATAAGCGTGCGGTGACAAAATTTGTTAAATCCGTCAATTGGCAGGACCAAAGCGAGTCAAAGCAAGCCATTCAAGTACTTGCAAAGTGGACGGAGATCGATGTGGATGATGCGCTGGAGCTGCTTGGACCGACTTTTGACAGCCCAGCTGTGAGAGCCTATGCTGTTGATAGGTTGAGCAAAGCCGACGACAACGAGCTGATGCTCTATTTGCTACAGTTGGTACAGGCTCTCAAATTTGAGCACATATCGACCGATACTCGACACCCTGCAACAGAAGCATCGTCATTAGCAACGTTCCTTATCTCCAGAGCTGTCGAGAACTTCACTCTTGGGAACTACTTCTATTGGTATCTTGGAGTAGAATGGGACGACAAGAGCCCGGAGCAAGGCCCTGAGGTTCGTACAATGTATGCGAAGGTGCAGTACGACTTCATGAGGGAATTGGAAAGCCGACCTGGTGGTCTCGAGACTCGCCAGACTATGAAGCGCCAAGCAGAACTCATCGCGGTCTTCTCGAAAATCTCTAGCGAGATTCAAGCCTCGCATGAGTCCTCCAACCGCAAACTTGACAAGGTCAAGGCTCTTCTTGCAGATCCCAAGACGGAGATGCTCATCATAGAACCGCCATTGCCGCTTCCACTGGATCCGTCAGTAATGATTACAGGTGTTGTGCCTGAGGAAACACGAGTCTTCAAATCGTCTCTGTCGCCGATCATGGCTACTTTTAAGACAGTATCAGGAGGCAAGTATCCGATGATGTTCAAGACCGGTGATGATCTGCGACAGGATCAACTCGTAATCCAGATCATTACGCTTATGGATCAGCTGCTTCAGAAGGAGAACTTGGACCTTAAGCTCTCCCCCTACAAGATCTTAGCTACCAGCACGACGGCTGGTGCTTCGCAGTTCGTTCCCTCGCAAACGTTTGCCCACATTGCGAAGAAACATCGCACCAACCCTGTGCTCGCGTACCTCAAGCAGCATAACCCCGACGAACGCGCCGAAATGGGCGTCCGTAAGGAAACCCTAGACGCCTTTGTCAAGTCCTGTGCAGGCTATTGTGTCATTACGTATATCCTCGGTGTCGGCGATCGCCATAACGAGAATCTGCTGCTCACTCCGGATGGACATTTCTTCCATGCTGATTTTGGCTTCATTCTCGGACGCGACCCGAAGCCGTTCGCCCCAGCGGTGAAGTTGAGCAAGGAAATGGTCGATGCGATGGGCGGGTCCAACAGCGACCTGTACCTGCAGTTTAAGCAGTACTGCTCGTTGGCGTTCGCGGCGTTGCGGAAATCCTCGAACCTGATCCTGAACTTATTCAGTCTCATGGTGCACGCCAATATCCCCGATATCAAACTCGAGCCCGACAAGGCCGTCCTCAAGGTCCAGGAGAGGTTCCATCTGGATCTTCCCGAAGAGGAGGCGACCCGGTTGTTCTGGAGCATCATGGAGGACAGTCTTAGTGCCTACATGCCGGTTGTTATAGATTGGCTGCATGCGAAGACGCAGGCACTCAGGGCATAGGCGGATGTGATATGTTTTAGTCCTTGAGGAAGGCGAATACCCATTTATATTACCTAGATTATGCTGCAATTATAGTAGTAATTATCGTGGTAAAATTGCCCCAAAAACCGTAGCTCATCGTAGATAAGAAGCTCCCTGGAACACTGACTACAGGGGGACCAGTCTCTTCGCATATGGGCGAATGAGGCGCGGCGAGTACTGCTCCCGCGGCAAAATGCTAGTGAGTTTACTTGGTTCGTTCCTCTAGGGATTCCCCAAGACCAATGACCGCACCGACTTATCGAGATATTTTTAAATAACAGGTTTGGTTTTCCAAGCTATAAATAAGGGGTACTTCTATATAAAACGCATATAACATACATGTAGGAAATGGGACTTCGAGTCTGGTGTATATCTAATAGGAAAAATAGGAAAAGGAGGTGAGTTGAACCGGCGATCCTGTGCACTCACGCTCCACCCCGCCTTCTTGCCTTGTCCACGTTTCATCAAGTATACCGGGTAGGCAGCGCGTTGTTGAAGCTAAAGAAGCCATGCGGGTCCCACTGCTTCTTGAGCCGTGCTAGTCGCGGCAGGTTCTGCCTGGTGTAAATCTCCTCCAGCTTCTCGTCCCCGCGCGCGTAGTTGACAAAGACCGAGGGGCCCGAGTACCCATCCGTCGCGCGAAGGTCTTCACGGAGCTCGCGGCCGAGGGCCGAGGCGGCTTTCGCGGTCGCGGCGGAAGCTCCTTTATTCCATATCATGTTGGGGTTTCTTATTAGACCAGCGGGTCAGTACGACAAAGAACGAATGGTTGTTCAGGGGGTGGGAGGAATCAATATGCTTTGCTTACACGTATCCCGTCGCGTCCCGCCAAGGCCAGGCCGTCTCGCCCAGGGGCACGGCCGCCATGGCCTGGTTCGGGAACCACTCGAACTGGAGGATGCTGGTGCGCGCCTCGGGGTAGCGGGCGAAGAAGTCGGCCATCTTGGCGAAGGACGCGGAGTAGGTCGACGCCGAGTAGTTCTTGATGTTCATGCTGTACAGGTCGCGGTACAGGCCGTCCTCGCAGGTCTGGGCTTCGACGCCGCCGCCCGCCGTGGCGATCAGCTTGTTCCATTTCACGACGCTGATGTTCTGGTAGCTGGGGCCGATGGCGAGGAATGGGGCTAGGGCTTGGCGGCCTTCGGATTCGGGGCCTAGGTAGACCCAGTTGGCACCGACTTGGGTCTGTAATAGAAAGGGGTGGTTCGTCAGCTTCTTGCTCTTCCTTCTTTGTTTCTTGAAGATTTGGAACATGGAGCAGAGAGAGAGAGAGAGAGAGCGCGAGAGAGCGAGAGAGAGAGAATATTACCTCGTTCGCATCATTGTTCCATAGAACCAAAGATATCGATGCCATCTCGGCGGGCAGCTTCCCGCTCAGGGCCTCCACCGCCTTGAAGTACTCGGAGCTTTTGTTGGCAGGGAAGTAGAAGTCGGCGCTGAGGATGTCGCCGTTGTTCCGCAACGGATGGACCCGATAGGTGGCCGAGACGACGGCGCCGAAGTTGGCGCCGGCTCCGCGGATGGCCCAGAATAGGTCCGGGTAGGACGTCTTGGACACAGTGATCAGCCTCCCGTCCCATGTGACCATCCGGACCGAGACGAGCGCGTCGAGCAGCAGGCCGTGCACACCGTTGAAGCGGCCGACGCCGCCTCCGAGGGTGACGCCGATCAGGCTGGGGCAGCTGGCGCTCCCCGTTTCTGTGATGATGACGGGGCGTGTTAGAAGTTGAATAGATAGTATATGTAAGATTTTATAAGAGGACGGAATGTACATACGTAGCTCAAACCCGGCTTCGTAGAGAGGGTCAAATATATCGCCTGCGCCCACTCCTGGGCCGATGGTGATGGTTTGGGCCGCTTTGTTCAAATCCAGCGTTCTGATCCCGCTGAGATCAATGGCCAGCCCATTATGAAGGCGACCAAGGCCAATTCCGTATCCATGGCGTTTCCCCGTGACCAGAAACGGGAACTTCAGGGTCGTGGCGAGTTTGATCTGGGAAACAAGAAGTATAGTTCGTCAGAAGAGTATCGAGTTTTTTATTGTCTGGATTCTTGCGACTTACGACTTTCCTGACATCTTCTTCTGTTGATGGACTGATGGCGGCAACGTACGTTGGCGGATTGAAGATGGTCCAGCGCTCTGTCGCTTCCTGGAACCGAGAAGTGCCACCGAAGGATACGATTGTTCCCTTCGACCACCCCCGGACCGGATCAGTCAGGAGAGCTTTGAGATCTGCGCGAGGGACGGCAGCGGCCGTAGTGAAGCCGATCAGATAGAAGAAAAAGAAGCCAAGCAGTAGTCGCGAGAAGCAACTCGAGGCAGGAAAATGCTTTGAGGCCATGGTGAGTTGGATTATGCTTAAGCTAATGGCACTGATGAACCCCTATTTTTCTACGAAATCGAGGGCAGCTAGAAAGTTTATGCATCATGTAGCGATATATATACAATGTTTTCATGCCGTTAGGACTATATGATCCTGATATTTCAATCCTCCCGATGACTCCTCCGTCCCCTGCCAAAGAAAACGCCATAGCAAGACGCCTGACCAAGCCCACGATCCTTTCCGTCGATAAACCCGAATCCTTCTCTACCTGGAGTAGCCACCCGCAAGTTTGAAGGAGCATAGGAGTACGATACACAACAAGTCTATTCTTGGATGGTGACACCTATTGAAGGTTGACTCGTGATGTTCGCACCCTTGTTTTGAAGAGGATTGAGTTATAAGCTGAGAGAGGGTCAGCCAACGATAAGGCAATACAGGGCTGGCAGGGCTGGCAGGGCTGATCGGGGCTGAAGATAAGAGGTCTTGGAGTCTAGAGTACCGCCACCTAGAATTCCGGGATATCCAAGTTATGGGTTGCCTAATGGCGGGCTTGGGCAGGCCCTGTCAACCCTCAGAGGGGCGCATCCGGTGTGAGCGGAAGACAAGAGGTTTAGAGAGAGACAAAGCAAGCAAATGCGCCCCTATGGATTTCTACATAGGTACCTTGGATGTACATGCAGGGCATGCGGTATGTACAGGACACAGGTCCATGCTGTGTTCTCTCGAATGATGGTTCACGTCAGCACAGCGTATCCAGGTCTTGGCTGGCTCCGACGGGCGACGGGCACTTCAATTGGGCCGTATGCGGATCGAAAACCCGCCGGGTACGGACGAAAAACGGACGAAAGACAGGCCGTTGGGGGTGTGACAAGAAGGACGTACTTGCCACTTTGTGGCGCTGTCATGGCTTTGTGTAACACCAATTCTATTCTCGCGACATCCTTTCATTTGCAGGGCCAGATACCATGTAGATAGATAGATATTATGATTTCGTCCTGACTTGGTACTGAATGGGTTTCTGTCCATCTTCATCCCGCCCCAGTCCAACTCAAGTGAATCAGAAAATGGCACCAAAGTTCGATATCTCGCCCGAGAAGGAGGCGACCATGTCGCAGTTCTTCAAACGTCAATTCTTTGGGAAGACAAAAGAGATATCACGGCAAGATGTCGACCTCAAGGGAAAGACTGCCATCATCACCGGTTCCAACACCGGCCTTGGTCTAGAGACCGCCCGCCAGCTCCTGGATTTGGGACTAAGTAAACTTATCATGGCCGTAAGGAGTGTGCCCAAGGCCGAAACCGCCCGTGAATCCCTGTTAGAGGGACGCTCCCCTGGTTCGTGTGATATCGAAATCTGGAGTTTGGACCTGTCTTCATACCAGTCTGTCACCGAGTTTGCAGAGCGGGCCAAGACCCTGCAGCGCCTGGACATTGCCATCTTGAACGCCGCCTTGTACAAGATCAAGGAGGAGTTCAACCCCTACACCGGATTTGACGAAGATGTGCAGGTAAACTACCTCTCCAACGCCCTCCTGATGATCCTGCTGCTGCCCGCCCTCCAACGCGGGAGCGGCGCCGCCGGCAGTCCAGCAGGCCGTCTCGTCCTCGTCTCGTCCGATGCGGCCTGCTGGGTGAAGTTCGCCGAGCGCGCGTCGCGACCGACCATCCTAGGTGCCTTCAAGCAACCGACGCCGGGATGGGCCATGCAGGAGCGCTACGGGACGTCCAAGCTGCTGGGGCAGTTCTTCTTCCGTGAGCTTACTGCGCGCGTGCCTGCGTCGGCCGCGACCCTCGACGCCGCCAACCCGGGCTTCTGCTATGGGTCCGAGCTGCCGCGTGAGGGCAACGGGTCGTGGGCGGGCCTGGCGGTCCGGCTCTACGCGCGCCTCGTCGGGAAGAGCCCGGGCCTGGGCGCGCGCTGCATCGTGCATGCGGCTGTCAGCTTCGACCGGGGGACGGTCCACGGGCAGTACTTGGAAGACGGCGTGGTACGACCGTAAGTAGTCCTCCACATCATCATCATCATCGGCGTCATCATCATTTTCATTTCCAAACCTCGTGACTTTGATGACCAAGCGTTTACTGATTTCCGTCTACACAGCATGGCCCCGCTACTCTACAAGCCCGAGGGGGACGCGATTGCGAAACAGTTGTGGGAAGAGACTTTGTCAGAACTGGAATTTGCTGGAGTACGGGACATTATACAACGTATGAGCAATTAGGTGTTTCTTCTTCTGGCGTTTCTTGGTAGGACAGAATAGATTCTTTTGCTTTCGTGACCCAATATGCAGTTCTTCCGGGCTACCTACATGTCTCGATGTGAAGGTGTGTAAGTCCTGAATAGGTGTAATGCCAAATCTCGTCGGTACATATGTAGCGATGCTAGGGTCCCCCACCACCACGCACTTAGCGCCCAACTCCCCCGCTTACAGGCTACCCTTAGTGCGGGCGTTGGGGTGCCACAGCATTAACGTTCCTTCCTCCCTCCTTCATCACCCATCTACATGTAGGTAAGCTCACCACCATACCACGATCGTCACGCTTTTCTCTGCTGGGGATACAAGCCAAATTCAACCCATTTATTCTATGTTGAGCAACGTGACTCGTGTAGCAACTGAGATTAATCCCGCTTGCGAGTGTCGTCTTGGTCTTCCTTACTATATTCCGGATAAGTCGCCTGGTAACTGTCGAATGGTCAGCGTGACGGTTTGCAGACAAGGGCAGTAGTGGGTGTCTCCTACCCTAACAGGGGCATCGCGATCCAGTATGCCAGCACGTGGTGCAGCAGGCTCAAGATCCAGAGAGGCACCCAGAAGGGTGGCGTGAGTACCGTCTCGCTCATGCACCCAAATAGGGCCAGCTGGAAGACCGACGGCTCTAAGTTCTCCCGCTGACAGTCCCGGAGATATCCCATCGCGTTACGCAAGTAGCGCTCGTCGAAACCGCGCTCTGCGTCATGGGGCTCCGCGTGGACTCGGAATACGAGGTCGCCCTTGTTGGAGCTGTGTGCCCAAAATCGGTGACTGGGCGGCAAGATAACTTCGACTCAGCAGAGCTATTTCAGGAAAAAGAAAGAAAACATGTGGGTGGTGACGGCTGAGATGAGGCCATAGTAAGGCTGTCAGACCGAGACTCACCGAGTGCCAGGTGGAATGACGACCACGCCATCTTCCTTAGTGAGTACACTTTCCTGCTCGTTTCTCACGACAACAAGGACGCCCTGTTCGACCTCGAAGAACTCCGTTTGCCCTAAGTGTGTGTGCCTGTCCCGGGTACAGTATAGCCATAAGCATGCGCCACGCCACGTGTGACAAGGGACGGCAACTAAGAAGGGGGGTGGGCAGGAGTCAGTTTGTCTTACAGTGGCGGCCCGGAGAGCCCAGCCTTCACCGAAGGGTTATCTGCGTAGTGAGTCTCCCTCACAAACAGTCGACCTTTATCCTCGTAGTTGAACTCGTAAAGCGCCGCGTTGTTGACGGAGAGCATGCGCGGTTCAGCAGGCGTTCTGGTGCGCCGCGTCGGGCGTGGTGAAAGCCAGAGCTGCCAACCCCAAGCCATACTTGCCCGAATGACCTTCTTGTGTTCTCTCAGATATTTGACTTGAAGGATTCACTACTAGACCAGTCAGGTAAGCAAGTACCTGTTGAGATTGGACATATGATAACACACATTGGGGGCGCACGTTAGGTTTCTTTTAATTGCGGAAGCTCTTGTAGTCACGGGTGGAACGGAGTTATTACGACCATTGGACGTTGTGTCCGAGGACTGGTTCCCTGATGGACCGGTAGAGACGTATTTCTCAGACGGGTATCTGAAGCTGCAGGTGCGATCCTGCAGTCAGCTTCTGTGCCACCCTATAGGCACGGCTGCTATCTTACATCCTTGTTACGACGTGGGACCCATGTCGGTACACAACCGGTACTTCTGCATATACAAGTACAATGAAACATCAATCGAGTACAGGGCTATCACCAACCGTCCTCGAGTCCTTGTGATATCTTCACCAAACAGCTTCTAGCCGTGACAAGCTGAATGCTGACGTTACCAACTGGAATCCTTCTCCGAAATATTGTTCAAGGTTGAGACTCCCTCCGTATCCTACCGCGGCCTAGGTAGGCGGTCCTCTGTTGCGATAGGGGTGTGAAATCTATTAATTATAGGAATTGACGGGCTGTCCGGAAGGATGACTCACAAAATTCCGCCGTCGAGGGGAGGGGTGGGAGGCTTGAGCGGCCCAAGATAGAGGCGCAGCTGGAATGTTCAGCTGGGAGACATTACTGCGTGAGAATTGGGAGGAACCGTATCGTGGCGATGGGATGAGCCAGTTCGAAATGAGTCGCACCTGATGCCTTCGCTCAGGCAAGAGCCGGACTACAAAGCATCGTCGTTATCCAGGCTTCGTACCAGTGGTCTCCTAGTATACGCCACCGATCAACCATTTGATCTTATCGAACCTCATCACAAAGCCATGTTGGCAAGCATGAACACCTTTTTCGGCCGCATAGCCTGTGGTCTTGTCTTCCTCCAGTTTATGGGCGCCAGCGTCGCTCTGCCTCATCCTGCTGCGCCAGAATATTTCCATGATGTGCCCTTTACCCGCCGTGATGTGCCAGTTGCTCAGATCCAGCGAGAGCTGGGCTCCCTCCTTTCCAAGGGCACGGTCATCATAGGCCCATCAGATGCTGGATGGGCGAATGCAACCGAGAGATGGAACACCGCAACAGAGCCTCGTGATCTGAAACTTGTCGTGAGGCCCGCACAGGAGTCGGATGTATCGAAGATTGTGAGTCTCTCTGGGCTGAAGTGTTGCTCTTTTGATATTCATGATGTATTCAGCTAACAGCTAGGCTCAGGTCAAGTATTGCAACAGAAACAGCATCGAGTTTCTAGCTACTAACCGCGGCCACGGGGCCTCTGAATCTGTCGCCACATTGAGAGGGATAGAGATAGACATGAAGGGCCTCACTTCTATCAAGATTCAGCCTGGAGGCAAGTCGGTCTTGGTTCAGGGAGGGCAGTACATCGGTGATGTTGTACGAACTCTTTGGGCAGCCGGCTATGTTACTTGTGGGTGTCCTCGTCTGCATGATTATGATGCATTAGATACGTGCTGACATTGGAATCATAGCGACGGGAAGCAACAACTGCGTCGGCTTTGTCGGACCCGCCCTGGGTGGTGGTCATGGGCGCTACCAAGGGCTTCATGGCCTCGCCAGTGATAATTTCATCAACCTGAACGTGGTCCTGGCCGATGGCTCGACCATCAAGGTCAACAAGGACAGCCATAGTGACTTATTCTGGGCCCTGCAAGGTGCCGGCCACAACTTCGGCATTGTCACGAGCGCGGAGAGCAAGATCTACCCTCGCAAAATCGACACGTGGCACTACCATAATTATGTTTGGTCCCAGGACAAGCTGGAAGTTCTGTTTGAGAGATTGAATGCATTCCACAAGGACGGCAAGACACCGCCGGAAATGGGGGTGGAGTTTGGCTCTATGCTTATCAACCCATCTTTCAACACAACCGATGTAAGTGGCTCGAGGCCCCTTTCTTTGCCTTTGGCCCCCCAAGTATTTGTGCTCTAACTACGTCCTCTAGCCTGTATTGTCATGGAACTTTGCTTATGCCGGGTCAGCGGAGGCTGCCGAGAAGCTCCTGAAACCGTTCAACGACATCCCCGCCCTTTCGCAGGAGAAGGGCGACGTCCCGTATCCCGAGATTGCCGGTATCCAAGGCATGGCCGAGGGCGGTCCAGGCTGCTTGTCCAACTTGAAAGCCGGGACATCGGTCGGCCTCCGCACGTACAACGTCACCTCTCAGCGCCAGATTTTGACCCTTTTCAACGCCACTATGGCGTCGTACCCGACCCTGGCAGCCGGCGGCGTGATCTTCTACGAAGGTTACTCTACGAAAACGGTCCAGGCTGTGGACCCCGCCTTGACTGCGTATCCTCACCGCGACGACCTTCATCTAGCGTAAGTTTGTGACCTCACCCGGTTTAGAGTATTTGCTAACATTGTGACCCGAAAGCTTTACTACGTTTGTCATTCCGTCGTCCGAGCTTATGGCTCCCGCTCAGAAATTGGCCATTGCTATTCGTGATGTTTGGTACGCAAGCCAGCCAGGACGTCGCCCCACGACCTACTCGAACTATGCCACTGGCGATGAGTCTCTCGAGTCTATCTATGGCTATGAACCTTGGCGTATGCAGAGGCTGCTTGGGCTCAAGGCCAAGTATGATCCTCACAACCGCTTCCGATTCTATGTTCCTCTCATTAAGGGGTAATGGAAACAAATTTATTGAGTGTTGGTGGAGATCTTGAGCAACCAAGATAGAAATGGATAGGGGCTATTTGAATTGTCTGTCTTGTTTCTGTGCTGATGTACCGTCACGTACCATCAATGTATGCACAAGCACTTGCGTGCATATCCTCAAAGTCTTACTGCATATGTAGGCAGGCAATGGGCAAACAAACTATCCGGTCACGGATGAACATATCATGCCGAGCCTGCGATCACCGCCGCAATGTCTTCTTGCTACATACTACGTACTCATGCTTTCTGTTAGAATCTCATTAAGTAGAACTACTCAGCGATAATCCCATGGAAGGTTGCACATGCTATTTTTCACGCCCGAAGAGGCTCACGATTTATTATTATGTCATCTCGACTAGAAAGCGAAGCCGACTTTGAAGCCACCGTCGTCGGGTTCCTATACCGACAGTTCACAAAGCCGAAGCCCACACCAGCTGGTATCAGTCTCACAGGTCAAGTAGCCCTAGTCACAGGAAGCAATGTAGGCATAGGCCTGGCCGCGTGCCGTCAGCTACTGGAGCTCGGGCTCTCGCACTTGGTCATGGGCGTGCGCTCACCGACCAGGGGCGAAGCCGCAGCGGACCTGCTGCGCCGGCAGTTCCCCGCCGCCGTCGTGAATGTGTGGCCGCTGGATATGGAGTCCTACGGCTCGGTCCGCGACTTTGCGGCGCGATGCGCGACGCTGCCGCGGCTGGACATTGCTATCCTCAACGCGGGGCTCATGAAGCTGGCGTACTCAGTCGTGGCCGCGACGGGGCACGAGACTTCATTGCAGGTCAACTACCTTTCTACGGCGCTTCTGGCCATCTTGCTCCTTCCCATTCTCAAGAAGTCCAAGTCCAAGTCCAAATCCTCGAGGCCGCCGGTACTGAGCATTGTGGGATCGGATCTAGTTTATTCCACGCCGCTCGGGACCAGCAGCAGGGGAGACGGCCCCATCCTGCAACAGCTCGACACGCCCGACGGCTACAACCAGTTCGTGCAGTACGGGCGGTCCAAGGTGCTCCTCACCTTCTTCTTCGCCAAGCTCGCGGCCGAGTTCGTCAGTCCCGACGACGTCCTCGTCAACATGCCGAACCCGGGCACCACCAAGGGCACGGCCTTCTTCCGCGAGTTTCCCTCGGTCGCGGCGCGGCTGTGGGCCGTGTTCCAGTTCCTCCTGGCGAGGGACGTGGATGTTGGGGCTACGACTTACGTGGATGCGGCGGTGGCGCGGGGCAGCGAGTGTCATGGGAGTTTTCTCAGTGACTGGGCGATTAAACCGTGAGTTTGCTATCCATCCTTCAATTCCTTGGTCTCTCGTGTGCCCTCGTAGGACGCGGGCGGTTTCCATATCCCACCTACATACATAGCTAACCAACACCGGATCAGGTTCCCGAAGCTTTGGTACACCAAAGAGGGCCAGGCATTTGCGGAACGTCTATGGGGGGAGACGATGGAGGAGCTGCAATTCGCCGGGGCTTCGGGTATATTGCAAGGTTTCCAAGATAGTCACTAGGTACTTTTACTCTGCATAGCCCCCCGACATCCATCGTCCTCTTCGGTGACCGGCTCTCGGATGCTGAAATCGAGTCGCTCGCAAGTTGGTACATTGTGATATTTTCGGCCATCCCTGTCGTGCTGTTGTGTAACACCAAAGGAGCGGGAGCGGACGTAGCTAGATTCTCTCGTCAGCCCATTCCGTTGGTCATCCCATTGGGCCGGTATCTCAGAGTCGGACCAATAATCCATCCGTGTCTCGGCATGAACAAGGCCATGCATATTTTTTGCCAAGTGGTGTAAGCAATCCGGTACCCTTCAGATTCGGAGACTTTACGATTCCATCCATTCCTGGGTCTAGACGACTCCGGAGAGGCTGCAGGACGTACAGCAGGTCAACGATATGATGGAATCCCATGCAGTTGGCCCTTTGGCAGGCGTGTTTTGATCTACGAACAACGTAGCACAGAATGTCCCTACAAAGAGAGTGAATGCATCATGTGTTTGATGCCGCTTGAGAATCATCAACACGTACTTGGATCTAGCATCGGTGTTGGTTGCAAGGAAATATCAAATTTTATTCAATTCAGGGTGAAGGATACCACGGAAGATCAGTTGTAGAGATCCATCACGTACCTGCTCGCCTACTACATAGCTTGGTCATCACATGGTCTTACGTGTGTATTCATGCACTCGTCAAGCGATTGTACATCATCGCCATTCTTAACCATGCCGCCTGAGCCTAACCTAGGTATCGAGTTGGTGAACGGCATACCGGTAGCAAGAAGCCGATGCGAACCTGAAACAACATCATGGTCGGATGCGGATGAGTCCCGAGGGAGTACGCAGGATGAGCTTAGTCCTGAGATCCAAAGCGTCTTCCTGCCTCTGGATACCTTGAGGTTCAGTGCCACCGATGCTATCATCCCTTCTCAAAGAACAAGTTGGCATGAGTCCGCCGGCGGACTCAACAGTCTCAGCACACAAACCCCTGCAGCTATCCGTAGGGGACGCAGCTTCAGGTCTGACAAGGAGCATTCGCGATGGAGTCGACAGTCGTTCCGCGCAAGCTCAGGCGGCATCGGGAAAAGCCTGCCCCCAGAAGTCGCCGCCTCCTCAGAGACGATGCGCGAAAGCCTCGTGCTGCCTGAGCCAACATCGGATCTCCCTACTGGGTTCAGGCTGCTGATGATCGTCGTGGCTCTTAATATTAGCATTTTCCTTGTCGCACTTGACAATGTGAGTTGTTCTCGAGTCGATGGCTCCTGAAACCCATGAAGGGGGGCCCTGGCTACCTATATCTGACCACTTGCAGACCATTGTAGCGACAGCTATCCCAGCCATCACGGATGAGTTCCACGGCATTCAGGACGTAGCATGGTACGGAGCCGCGTTCTTCATGACCGCCGGCGGCTTCCAATCCACGTGGGGCAAGATGTACAAGTATTTCCCCCTGAAACCGAGCTACCTGGCAGCCATCGTCATCTTCGAGGTCGGCAGCCTGGTATGTGCCGTGGCGCCCACGTCCTCCTCTTTCATCATCGGACGTGCCGTCGCAGGCGTTGGCGCTGCTGGCGTCGGCTCGGGCTCCTATACTATCATCGCCTTTGTGGCTGAGCCCAAGAACCGGGCGACTTATACGGGTATTCTCGGGGCGGTTTATGGGCTTGCCAGTGTCCTCGGGCCGTTGCTAGGTGGCGTTTTCTCTACCACCACGACATGGAGATGGTACGTATGACATCAGAGTTAATTCTACAGAGATGTTAGGCACAGAGACTAACAATTGTCAGGTGTTTCTGGATCAATCTACCAATCGGTGCCGTCTCAATAGGGGTGATCCTGCTATTTCTCCGCATGCCCGAGTCCGCGAAGCCGCAGAAAGCCACCATGCGTGAGAAACTGCTCCAGATGGATCCCATCGGCACCACCCTCCTCATGGGCGCCGTCATAGCCTACCTGCTCGCCATCCACTACGGCGGCGAGATCTACCCGTGGTCCAGCCCCACCGTAATCGGTCTCCTCGTGGGCACGATTTTGATCCTCGCCGCCTTCGCACTGTGCGAATGGTGGCAGGGCGAGCGCGCCATCTTCGTCCCACGGCTGCTCCGGCGCCGCCGCATCGTGCTTCCCGCCGTGTACTCGGTCGCGCTCCCGGGCGCCTTCTTCTCCATGATCTACTACATGCCCATCTACTTCCAAGCCGTGCGTGGCAGCAGCGCCGTCGTCTCGGGCGCCCAGAACCTCCCCTTCATCGTCTCCGCCATGACGGGCGCCTTGGCCGCCGGCGTCTTCATTTCGCGGACGGGTCTCGCGACGCCGCTCATGGTCGCGGGCGCGAGCCTCGGCGTCGTCGGCTGCGGCCTCTGCGCCACCTTCGACGTCGACACGTCCACCGGCCGCTGGGTCGGGTACCAGCTCGTGGCCGGGCTGGGGCTCGGCGGCGCCTTCCAGGTGCCCATCGTCATCGGGCAGGCGTCGGCGGCGCCCGAGGACCTGTCGTCGACGACGTCGATGCTCCTGAGTTTCCAGACGCTCGGGGGCGCGCTGTGCGTCTCAGCCGCGCAGTCGGCTTTCGTCAACACCTTGATCGTGTCGCTTCCGGGCCTCGCGCCGGCCGTCGACCCGCTGCAGGTCGTCGCTACGGGCGCCGGGCAGCTGCGCGGTGTGTTCTCGGCTACGGACCTCCCCGGTATTGTTGCGTCGTATCTCCAGGGGCTAAGGGTTACTTACTTTCTCGAGTGTGCCCTTATGGGGGTCGCTCTCGTGGCGGCTGTGCTATCTCCGTGGAAGCGGCTTGACGTCAATGCTGTCAGGGAGACTGGAGGAGCAGCATAATGTGTACTTCTGTTTATATAGGGTAGAGTTGTGCATTGGTTGTTAGTGCAAGTGGTATAGTTGTATGTTATACCGGAAGGTTTCGACTTAGGTCTAACATGTAGCATATCGGATAAATAACAGATACAGAATATACCAGGCCAGCCAACCAGCCCCTGATTCCTTGACACCAGATGTAATAGGACGGAGTGAAATAGTTAAAGTCATTCCCCCAGCGAATTTCCATGTTTCAAGATGAACTCAAACCATGGAGGTGAGGAAATAAAGACATTTCTCTTTTTGGATCCGTTACTACAAGAGTGTTGTAGAAAATGACCGTTCATTTTCAAAGGCATCATTTAGCCTACAAAGAAAGCTTCTCCAATGCCACATAGCAAGACTTTGGGTACGTGGTGATGGACTCGTTGGCCTCGTTGCTCGCCAACGGCCCTTTCAACTTCCTAAACTCGAAATTCCACACGAGGAGTGCAAGCATCATTCGCATCTCGAGGTACGCGAGACGTTTCCCTATTGAGCTGTCAGAGGTATTTATTCATTACTACCCCTCCCAAGGAAAAGAACAACACATACCGAAACAACTCCGCAGCCCGAGCCCAAAGGTAATGATCGGCCCCGCCTGCGGATCGAAACTCTGCGTGCCGTCCTCTTCGTTGGTTTTGAGCCATCTCTCGGGCCTGAAGAGGTGCATGTCGCCTTCGTCCCACCGGCCGCCCCAGCCCTTGGTGCGGGAGCTCTCCGACCGGACCCCCTCCTCCACCGGCGCGGCGGCGGGCGCCGTGTACCCGGGCCCCAACGCGGGCATGAAGACGTCGGTCCCCCGCGGCACCGCGTGGCCCAGCAGCGTGGTGTCGACCCGGGCCGTGCGGATCAGCAGCGGGATCGGCGGTGCGTACCGCAGCGACTCCTCGATCACGGCGTCCAGGTACGGCGACGACGCGAGCGCGACCTCCTGAGCTGACGGCTGGCGCAACTCGGTCGCGGCTGCGGCGTAGGTTTCCCGGAGTGTCCCGCGCAGGCGCGCTTGCACGTCTTGATGGGTCGCTAGCAGCTTGATCATCCCTGTCGTATACCATGTCAGCGTATCTGGTTTCTGGGTGCCTGTGGCTTGTCCAGGTGGGCCACAGGACCTCCCTCCGTGTGTCCAAGGTTAATAGTAACCACTCGGCGGACTTACAAGATAGACCTGTCGCACTGGTCTCGTGACCAGCGACAATATACCCCAAGAGCTAGACGCAATCGATACTTGAGTCTTCGTATCACGCATAATATCGCCAGGTGATGCCTCTTACCTCGTCGTAAATCTTCCGTGAATGAAAGTCCGGTTTCCTCCCCGCCTTCGTCGCCGCCGCCTTCTCGCGCGTGAGCAAGTGGTCGAGGGCCGACGTGGGCATGGCCCCCTCGCCGCCGCGGCCCATCCTCTCCAGGCTCCTCTCGATCTCGCGGGCGATCATGCGGTCCTTTCTCTTTACGCTGGCCCGCAGCCGCGCGCTCGTGAGCATACGCCAGCGGTCCTCCAGCCGCGGCGCCAGCGAGTTAAACAGGACGCCGACGTGCCCGGCCAGGGCGCGGCAGGCCGCGATGTTGGGAAGCTCCGGCGGGCGCGGGAACACGACCCCGCCGTGGGGCCCGATGGACGTGATGGGGGACCATGCGTTGCTGCTGCTGAGGAAGTCTAGCTGCACCTTGGTGGTGCTCATGTCGTCGTTGAGGGCAAAAGCGGCGGCGTTGATCATGTCCATGGCCACGTCGAAGATGTCATTCAGAGCGTCAAACGGCCGACCTTGCGCGAGGCGGCACTTCTGTGTCCACAGTTCGACCAGCATCATCGACTTGGCATGGATCTGGGGTGCCGAGACCTTTGTTGTTGTAGGCGTGGCCGGTCAGCGTATCGTACTTTAGGTAAAATCTCCACTCCCACTACTCCCGCCAGACGAAAAACTCACATCGTGCAGAAACCCCGGCGTCATCAAGTCACGAACGATCTCCTTATTACGCTTAAAGCGCGGGTCCGCGCTCATCATGGCGATGTGGTGCTCAGGGATCGAGCCATGGAAGGCATCGCAGCTGCGCAGCCCGCGGAAAAAGTCCCGGCCGCGGCGGAGGAAGACGTCCTGGGCCTCGCGGTAATCGGAGAGGATCAGCACCGGCCGGCTGAAGGGGGTCAGCCACGCCTGGGTGAGCGGCGCCCGGTGCTTGACGGCTTGGCGCGCGAACCAGGGGCGGACTTCCCCGTGGTGTTTCTTGAAGTTCATGATCTCCGACATGTTGCCCCATATACTTTTGGTGGCGGAGGCGTCGTACGGGATGCCGGGGATGGGCTTCGGGAGAGCCCATCTGTAGAGACAGTATAGGAGTGCGAGACCGAAGAGGATGAGGATTAAGCCCATCATGATCATGTATGCATGTATGTCTTGGTTTACGTGTATCGGGTGCAGTATAGTTAAAATCTAGAGTAGCGTGTTACAGTCAACGGCCTGGGCGTACCCGGTTCTGCAATATCTAAAATATACCCTAGGAGGTAATGTACCTAGCTACACTGCAACAGAGAACTGGTTCTGATTTGAAGAACACAGATGTTTCAATCACACCACGGAGTCATAATTGCACCGTCTCCGAGACCACAGGTAGGAATGGATGCAGAGACGGGTAGATCATTTCCTAACTCCAGGGGCGAACATTTAACGCATAGTTAGTTGTGCTGGAAGACCGCAGGCGGAATCTCAGGACACAAATCGATAATAGCAGCGTATGAATCACTTTTGATGTAGTATTCCAGGTCAACCTGGGCGTCCAGCAGAGAGGTTGTTATTTGATCTCCTCCAGCTTAAGACGTATTAGGTGTAGATTACAGGCTGACTCTACACAGTGTTCATCACGAGGCCTTTGATCCAACTTGTAATACCTTGCTAATTGCTACGTCAATTTCTGTTGAGTCCATGCACAAGAGAACCACTCTTTCTGTCTCGCAACTACCCATTGTATGCTTCTAAGTACTCAATAGATCACACGAATTGGGGAGATAGTTCCTCATTGTGGCTCGTAATCCCTCCAAACCAAGCCCTCAGGGGCTGTCTTCCACTGCAAGTTCTCGTCGAGCAAGCCAGTAGCGGCCTCCCATTCCTTCCTGACAAGCAGATCCTTATACGAACTCCTGGGTACTATATTACACTTGAAAGGGGTCGGATACGTGAACAAGCCGTCCACGAGGTCATCCGTATCGGGTACAATCTCCTTTCCAGTACGTCCGCCCACCGTGCGCTTGAAGTCAAAGGCCCAGAGCGTGCGGGATATGGCCAAGAAGAGCGATCGATCGGCAATGTGCATGCCCTGGCAGATTCGTCGGCCCGCCCCAAAGGCGAAATGGTCGCGCTGGCTAACGTCGGGGTTGTTCGCCGCTTCGGCCGAGTTCTGGGAGTCGGTCGCCCATCTGGATGGGTCGAACCTACGAGGATCGGGATGCCTCGCGGGATCGTTTTGGATACCCCTGGAAGCGAAAGGAGGAGCCTTTGTTAGCGGGTCAAAACCCTTTCCCAAGCGTATAACAAGGAAACGAGCTCGGAAGGTATGTCACAATTGACACTGTCACGCTTGTGGGCTTACCAAACATTGATCACAACCGCGGAACCCTTGGGGATATGATAATTCAAATATGTATCGTCCTGCGTCACCGCGTGCGGCACACCCAAGGTAACAGCCGGCATCCACCGAAGACTCTCCTTGACGCAACCGCGGATATAGGGCAAATCCGGGAAGTCGTTGAGATCGGGCAGCCGATCTCCGCAAACACGGTCGATCTCGGCCTGGGCTTTCGCGGCCATTTCGGGGAAGACGACCATGGCCTGGACGAAGCCGATCAGGATGGCCGCAGTCGTTTCAGACCCGGCTTGGAGCAGAGAGCCGCTCATGTAACACGCGATATCATCGGAAAAGCCCTGCTCTTTCTGCAGGCGGAGTAGGTCTATACAGCAGCAAGGCTGGTCTCGTTGTCAGTCGCGGCTGAGATCGAGCAGAGGTTCGTGTCAAAAACGGCTTACCATGGCGGTCCCTCGCTGTAGCTGGCTTCGCGCACGCAGGAAAAGCTTCATGAATAGTGCATGTTCTCTTTTATGATATTCCTTTCCAAGTTGGGTAATGGGGAAAAGGCGGTTTGGCAGATTTCTGGTCATAGGATATACGTCAAGTATCGCGGCGGCCTGTTTCACGGCATAGGTCAGCTAAAAGACAAATTCGGCGCATGGAAAAACTTGTAACTAAAATGTTGAACCAGCAATGTAGGGGCTGATTTAGTCAGGACATGTCGTGGCACTTACTGGAGAGGTAGCCATTGCCGAGAATTGCTCAAATATCTATTCGGTCAGGCAAGCATCATTTTCGCAAAGGACCTTTCTCAACACATACATCAAACACTTCCAATAGCATTGGGTCAGCACTTGTTGGGGTTCGGTGCCCAAACGTCAGCTGTGTAGTCAAAGACATGGTATAACGTCGTATATGGTTGACGAAGTCGCCTGGATTCTCAAGGAGCCCCATAAGCATGGCTTTGACTTCGAGGTCTTGGTATGGCACGTATGTCCGCGCCACCTGAACGTTCAAGACGCTGTGGGCAAGTTTCCGAACCATACGCCAAGTCTTGCCATATTCCTACACTCTGGGTTATTTTCCAATGTTCGTAGATGGGTGGCGGGCCTCTGGTCAACGAGAGATGGCAGGAGGCCATGCGAAAACTCACCATGAAAAGGGGCCGAAGACCATCGCTGGCAATGTCCTGCGGTATATACGCATCCGGTCTTGACGAGTAGATGGCGCTTCGTTTGTCCAGGAGATCTTTGACGGCTTGATCAGACGAAAGCACGACCATGGCTCTCCCTCCCAAAACCAGGGAGTATATAGGACCGTATTCTTTGGCCCATTTCTGGAACTGTAAATGGCGGTTGTGTCTGGGTATCTGGTGGAGATTGCCAATCAGGGGCAGAGTTGGCGGCCCGGGAGGCCAGTTCCGGGGTCGTCGTCCTACCTTGGTGGTCTTCCAGACGATCACTGCGAGGGCGGCAGAAACCAACACGAACAGGGCCAGCAGGCCCTTTGCCGCTTTCATGTTGGTTGGAAAAGCTGTCAAAACCCATTCGACCCGCACGAGGTGGTGCTGGAGAGTCAAGTCCATCATGCTAGGTGCGAGAAGGCGTCGACAGATGCTTGATTGGGGTGCAAGAGCTTTCCTGAAGTCAGCGCACAGAAGGCCTCCCTCTTCTGCGAGCAGCAGCAACCCGAGACGCGAACCCATACGGCCGGAGATTAGAAGTGTGCTGTCCGGGTCGGCGCAATCCATCCACGCCCGGTGCAATCAATTCATCCGCTTATCGGTAACGGAACTGAACGAGACTCGGACTCGGACAGAATATACTCGTCCTCAAAAAGGCGGGCTCGGCAATTGCAGGTGCATATGCAAGTATGCAGCTATATGCACGCATCTCGCCCTGGATCTGACTGCTTGCAGATGCTCGCCGCTTTAAGTTGCCCAGCCTTGGATGCAGTATGCAGCTCCATCCCACGAACGTCACACCCGATCCCAATTGCCAATGCTTATGATAGGCAGACGGAAACGGCAGAATACGCTGCATGGCCTACACGACTGCAATGAACAGAGGTTGCCCAGTCACTTGTCTCTTGGAGCAGAAGACTTATGGTCATTCGAAGGAAAGAAAGCCAGCCCCCGACACTCCTACGTTCTCTCCCCAAGTCGTAACTCCGCAGTGCATTATCATGTCGAGCAAAGAAAGATTCGCCTTGGTGACCGGGTATGTTTAGAGCACCCCCTAAGACTCGAGCAATTGGCCGAGTTACTGACTGGCGCTACAGATGTGGAAAGGGGGGGATCGGGGAGGCTCTCGTCAAAGAGTATGCCAGTCGTGGTCTTCATGCCATTGCTACTGTGCTTCCGACCGAGTCGAGTGACCACCTCAGCGAACCGGGCATCACCTGCTTCAAGCTCGACTTGACTGTCGAACAGTCTATTCTGGACTTGAAGCAGAGCATCCAAGATCTCACGGGCGGTCGGTTGGACGTGCTGGTCAACAATGCGTAAGTGACACGCGTTCACACTTCACTTTCACCTACATGGAACGTAATGGCTGACTTATCTTATCTGTCTCGCAGCGGGCTATGTGAGAATCTTCATCCTCTAGAGTACCTGATCCTAACGGCCCACAAGGCTACACCATGACCGCGATTGATACCGAGATCATTCCAGTCAAGCGAATGTTTGACGTCAATATCTTCGGCCCCATGCAGATGGTCCATCATTTTCATGACATGCTCATCCGATCCCGCGGGGCCATCGTCAACATCGGCTCCATTGGCGGCGTAGTCCCGTACCTGTATGGATGTATGTATGACCGAATCTCGACTTGCCTCTCTATGGAGACGTTCATGTATTAACGGACCTCTTCAAGCCTCGTACAATGCGACCAAAGCGGCACTACACCACTGGTCGAATACGCTGCGAGTGGAGATGTCTCCGCTGAAGTAAGATTCCCGAGCAGAACCCTCAAGATTCGGGTATAACTGACTGACTACATTTATCATACGCAGTGTCCGGGTGGTAACGGCAAGTAATTTGAATTCCACGAGCCCCCTAATTTATAACAGTATGTGGCTAACGGATTGGCACACCCAAGATCATATCTGGGGAGATCGGGACCAATATACTCAAGAACGACATACACAGACAACTGCCTGAAGGTATGGTCTGCCAAAACAAGACACGTGCAGTCCCATTTCAGCGTTTAACCATTTGACCAGCCTCTTACTATGCACCTCTTGCGTCCGAGTTCAAGAAGCATGTCCAGAGGGTGCCTGAAACCACAAACCGATTCGAGTATGCCGCAAACGTAGCAGCGGAAAGCTTGAAGCCATCTCCAGCTGCGTGGTTTTGGTACGGGAAGACGACCAGCATCATCAGGTTCTTTGACACGTTCGCCTGGCGGACGTTTTGGGTGAGTCCTGCAAGCCCCGCTCGTTTGTGCCCGACTATCTTCTTGTATTCTGACCACAAGACGCTGAATCACAGGATATGATATTCTGGCGGACCTTCAACCTTGCAAAGCTAAGGGATGCGCACTGTACACGTTTAAAAGGAGGGTTGTGAGGAGTTGTATACTCATAGGCAGCAGCGAATGTGTAGGAAGACTGTGCAGCTAGTGGTAAACATGGTGGCAAGTGCATTTGAGATGATATACTTGAAAAGAATTCTAAATGAAATTTGGATAAAGTATGCAGTTCTGAAGCGCTCTCTCATGTCTAATAAAGTGATTGTTACACCTAGGTAGGAGAGGAAATCCCTTCCTTGGTAAAATGCTCTATATCTGCATTATTTCACCTCGCACATTCTAATCAGACCAAGTCAGTATACAGTGTTTCAAGATGGGACAGCAAGACCTATTGCTCAAGTAGTTATCTGCTCGCCATCGTAAACGAACGCAGCGGTTGCTGTACGTAAAGGCACAAACGACTTGTACAAGTAGGATTGCAATGCCTAGTATATTAGGTGGAATTTCTCTAATACAGGACTCGATGAAGGTACAAGGTCAAACTTATGGGAAGCAGATCTAAGGGATAAACAGTACAATTCAATGATAGTAGATTCTGTATGCTATCTATTCTACTCCACGAAATAGGCCGTTTGCACACCCTCGGGCCACCCGCAAATCAGACAAATTCAGTACCACATGTATTGGCCCAACATCTAGGCACCTAGCGTCCCTCATAGTACGGCTGCAGCTCGTTGAGCTCCTCGGTCAAGGGCTTCCCGTCGACGAGGACGGGCTTGCAGTCCAACAAGATCCACATCATGCGCCCGGGCAGCGTGCCGTTGCCGGTGATGTTGTGCCACTGGTGGGCCGAGGCGCGCTGGACGCTGACGTCGCCCTGGCGCATCACGCGCTCCTCGCCCGAGTCGAGGATCAGCTTGAACTCGCCCTCGAGCACGACGCCGTAGTCGAGCGAGACGGCGCGGTGCATGGGCGACAGCACGTTGGGGCCGAAGTCGATCATGCGGCAGACGGAGCCGTTGTGGATGTGCAAGCCGGGCTTTTCAAGGGGTTCAATCAAGTGTTCCACGTCAGTCGGGGGGGTGTAGAGGGTTCGTTTACTTACCTCGGTCTCCTTGGCATACTTGATATCGTGGTCCCCGTTGAGCTCAACAGGGGTCTCCTTGGTCGAGTAGAGGATGTTGGCGATGGCTTGCTCGTTGCCGATGATGCGGTGGTGGTCGCCGCAGTCGGTGGAAAGGAAGACGCCCTTGCCCTCGGCGTTATGCCCAGTGATGTGGCGCACAGTCTTGCGCAGACCCGGGGCAGGGAAGGTTGAGACGTAGCCCGCGCTGGTAGCGAGGAGTTCTTCGGAAGTAGCCATGTTTGAGGTAAAATGAAGATGGGATGGTATGGTTGGTTCAGTAGACTATTGTCTGTAAGTATGTTCCAGTGACTGATCTGATATAACACGTCTCTCAGCCAGAGGGGCCTTGCTAGTTAAGGGTGTTGACCTCCCCCTCTCCTTGGTTGATAGCAAGTAAGCACCGCCCTTGTACAACATGACATCTCAACACATGGCTGGCTCGGAATATAGAATTGCTCCGTCTGTTCCCACGATGCTATCTCCGCGTTTTACCCCATTGAACGGGGTGAGTTTCTGTCCGCCAACGGGGTAGAGTTGCACCGGTTCTGCCTCGATGTGCCTCGCCGGGGCTCGATATCGCTCCTTAGCTATACGCGATACGTCACAAAACTGCCCCTCTTCGGTTCCTGGCTATAGTCGGATCTGGGGAGTATCTATGTGGGGGTGGAGTCTGACGTGAGATCTTCTAAGACGGGCCGTTGCTCGCCAGCACGGGTGGGCGTTGGAGCCAGCGCCCTTCGCTATGATGGCTTGCAGTAAGGGCACATCCGGCAAATACACGGGATCCTTGTGGGCGCCCAATGAGGGACTAAAACTGACGCGGAAATCTCGGATTACTCCCCGCATGGCTGTATCGCCCAAGGTGGTGGCACCGGAATACGCTGCTTACGTCACATGGACAGCCATAACACCCTCACGACAGCCACACAAGCAAGATGCATTCATTAGACGTAATCAGATAAACGATTGTGTTACATTGGGTTTGACTTGGCAAGAAACCCGAGTGAAATAGAGAAATACGCGACGGCCTTGGCCAATCCAGGCTCTATAGCCCCTTGGCGACTGCTAGCTAGGTAGATTATCTAGACATGGCTAGTCAGAGTCGTTCCTCCGTCAATGATAAGGCCACATCCCGTCATGTAGCTGGACCTGTGGCTGCAGAGGAAGACGGCTGCATCCGCCACTTCCTCCGGAGTGGCAATACGGCCCAGAGGGACCGCCATCTTGACGTACGCGTCGATGTCGATGCCCCCGTCTCTGGCCCTCTGGATCATGGGGGTGTCAGTCCAGGAGGGGCAGACGCAGTTGACGCGGATCCCGTAAGCTGCATTATCAAGAGCTGAAAGACATTGTATTCGACGTGTCAGAATCGGAAATCCAAGACAGGCAGGTCAAGACGCCCGATGTGAGGGAAGGAGCAACGTACCGGCGTTCTTGGTCAGGCCGATGACTGCGTGCTTGGCCGTGGTATACTGCACCATGGCAGGGGTGGCCACAAACGAGGAGCCGGACCCCAGAAGCACAATGGATCCGCGGCAGCTTCCTCGCGCGGCCGGGCCATTCGCTTTGGCCTCTTGGGTCTTCATGACTGCCGATACGCTGCGGGTGAGCAAGAAGCTGCCGTTGACATGCAAATTAAGGAAGCGGGCGAACTCGTCGATGTCAGCCTCCGCAAACTCGCGCTGCTTCTCCACTCCGATCTGCACATAAGCCGTTTCAGATACCGTCAGCTTGATCTCTGCATAGTGCCAGAACCACGGGTGGCGTGAAGGAGAGCGAGAGTGAGATAGAGGGAGAGGGAGAGAGAGCCGGAGAGACTCTACGCCTAAAGTCTTACCCCTGCACAGTGAACGCAATAGTCGATCCTTCCGAAGGATCGAACCGCGAATCCCGTGGCCTCGTCGACAGAATCCTTTTTTGTTATATCGACTCTGACTGCTTCGGCTCGGAAGCCCGCCGCAGTCGCCGCACTCATACACTCGTCGGCAACCTGCTTCGCAGCCTCGACGTTCATATCAGCAATGACGATGCCGGCAGCACCCTCTTTGGCGAGTTCCAGAGCGCATGCTCTGCCGATCCCGCTCCCTTGGCAAGCGTGAGTTAGCACGCGTGGCTGGACGGAAAAATACACTGGCCGTATAAGGTGAATATTCGCTTACCACCACCAACGACAAAGGCGTATCCATTGGTATCCATGATGACAGCTGAGTTTGAATAGGGTTTCTTGAAGCGTTGAGTTTGGTGGAATGAAGCCTCTGTTCGAGGAGAGAGACCAAGTTCAAGTAGTCGATATGTTGTTTGTAAAGAACTCAGACGATCACAAAAAACGGACTAATGTATCCGTAGCCCCTTATCACCCTTCAGATGCCACACTTCCACTTCCCAAGACCGCGTCTTCCTGTAAAGCGGCGTCAACCCCGCAAGCAGGCCATGGGTGTAGCTGTGTCGTAAAGAGGCCTATAAGGTGCAGCTATGGGGCAAATGCGATGTTTGATGGCTGGTATAAGCTGCATAGAGGAAGTAATCCTTGTGATGGTCTGCTTCCGGCAGTGTCACTCTAGCTTCCGGACTTTCGAATTCATCCGAATGAACTTCAAGTGCCAGGGGATCCTGACACCGATCTACTACACGCGTCGATTCTGGACTCCTCCATGGATGGTGTGTACGTAGGACTATGAACACAGTATCGTAGGCCTCAAGATAACGACAGAGAGGGGAAACAAGTAGACCAGTCATGGATGACGGCCAAGGTAGTGACGACAGGCCGTCAGATCCGATATCAGAAATTCGAGTTGAAAGCGTCAACACCTGGAGATAGCAGGGATAACGTATACAATGTGCAGTGTGAGTCGCAGCTCGTAAGGTACCCCTACTCTGACTTACCAGGATAGCGTGGCAAAATAGTATCGCAGCATGGATAAATCTAGGTCCATAAAGGGTTGCTCGTCTTCGCCATTGCAGTCTCGTTGACCTGAGATTTTCCCAGCAGAACCTCCTCACTGAACCATCATAACACTTGTCACTCAACACTTACACAATGACGACTACATGTGAGCCAGTTGTCGCCGACATCCCAGCTCCGTTGTTGGGCGTCAACGAGAAGTCTGGGGTCGTCATCTCGGAAACCAAGCCCCTTGAATGGTCCCCCAAGAGTGACAAACCATCTCTCTCTACCGTGATTGACGATGATGCAGTTTGTATCTCGGGAATGGGTACGGCCCCTTGAAACTTTCCCTCTCAGCCAGACGAGGACTACAGCTAACAACCACATGCTTGCTCGGTGTCCAGCCTGTCTCCTACCGGGCGGCATCATGTCCACTTCGGACCTGTGGGACTTCCTGTACCAGAAGAAGTCTGCGCAAGGCCCCATTCCAGAGGAACGCTTCAACATCGACGGCTTTTACCACAAGGACAACAACCGAGCCGGGGCCATGAACGTGGATGGCGGCTACTTTCTTAAGACCGATGTGCGACAATTTGACAACGCCTTCTTCGGGATCAACAACCTCGAGGCCGCGTATATGGATCCTCAACAGCGAAAGCTTTTGGAGGTGGTCTTCCAGTGCTTCCAGGACGCAGGCGTATCCATGGAAGAGATCTCCGGCACCAACACGGCAGTCTATGTTGGGAACTTCACCGTGGATTATCAGTCCATCCAGTCGCGTGATCCTGACTACCTGCACCGGTACGCTGCAACAGGTGGCGGCACGTCGATCATGGCCAACCGTATCAGCCATGTGTTCAACCTCCAAGGGCCGAGGTAAGCGTTCTTGCAACGGCCACTCCATACTTTAGAGCACAGTCCGGCTGACATGAAACTCACCCACCACCTAGCTTGACGCTGGATACAGCCTGCTCCTCTACCATCTACGCTCTCCACCAGGCCGTCCAAGCCATCAAAAATGGAGATTGTGACGGGGCCATTGTGGCAGGCGCTAACCTCATCATCTCCCCCGAGCAACATCTAGGAACTGCCAAAGGAGGCTTCCTATCTCCAACCTCGACCTGCCACACCTTTGACGCGTCTGCGGATGGGTACGCACGTGGCGAAGGTGTGAATGCCATCTACATCAAACGATTCTCTTCGGCAGCAGAGAGTGGAAACAAGATTCGATCCGTTATTCGCGGCACTGCCATCAATGCGTTCGTCACCCTGCCCTGAAGTGCCACCTCGTGGTTACATTGGTATTGGAAAGGGAGACTAATGCAGTTTACCTTGTAGCAACGGACGGACCCCCGGCATCACTCTTCCCAGTGCTACACTGCAGGAGAGTGTTGTCCGAAAGGCGTACCAGAATGCCGGACTTCAGTTTGCCGATACGGATTACATTGAGTGCCACGGTACGGGCACAGCGGTTGGCGATCCTATCGAGGTAGACGCCTTGGCAAGCTGCTTCACCGCCCGCGAGGGTGCGCCTCTCATGATCGGATCGGTTCGTCTCACCTTTGCCATTTGAACCCAAGTCCCGATTCGACTAACTCCATGCCTAGGTCAAAACAAACCTAGGCCACAGCGAAGCTGCAAGCGGCCTTACGTCGCTGATGAAGGTAACGTTGGCATTCGAACATGGTATGATCCCACCTACATATGGGGTGAAAAACCTGAACACGAAATGTAAGATATCCACGTACATATCCCATTGGATCAGTGTTGTTGGTCTTTGGCTTACGCATGTGCATCAGTAAAATTGGAGTCCCGCAACATGAAGGTGTTGAACGAGCCAGAGTCGTGGCCGAGACAGCTTCGACGGGCAAGTGTCAACTCGTTCGGGTATGGCGGCGCCAACGGACATGTTATTCTCGAATCTGTCAGCAGTTACTTGAATGACCTGCCACTGTTGAACGGGCCTGAGCTGGTGAATGGAAAAGGAAACGGGCATGGGCATAGGCCGTTGACGGATGAGGTCTTTGTCCTCCCTTTCTCCGCCGCGTCGCCTCACTCGCTGGAGAGGAGGCGCCAGCAGGTTTCAGAACTCGTTGCGCAATCGGGCCCAGGTGACCTGCCGAGCCTGGCATACACATTGGCCCAGCGGGAGTCGAGGCTGCGTCTTCGGGACTTCCTCCTGGTCACAGCTAACCCGAAACCCACAACACTCGAGGCAGCGGCACCGGACCAGTCACCACAAGGCGAACAGCCACTGCCATTTGCCTTCGTCTTCACTGGCCAAGGAGCACAGTACGCCGGTATGGCCAAGGAACTGATCCAGAGCAACGAACTATTCCTCGCCAGCATTCGCAAGCTCGACGGTACTCTGCAGTCGCTGCCCGCACAATATGCCCCGTCTTGGACGCTAGAACAGGCCATCCTTGACCCTCCTGCGACGAGCAAGGTAAACGATGTCACGCGAAGCCAGCCACTTTGTACCGCGGTCCAGATTGCTCTGGTGGACCTCTTGCGCAGCTGGGGTATAAGACCGTCGGCGGTGATTGGGCACTCGTCAGGTGAGATTGCCGCCTCATACGGTGCCGGCCTCCTGAGCGCCTCCCAGGCTATTCTGGCTGCCTACTTCCGCGGCTTTGCAGTAGAGCAACTCCAAGAGCGAGGCGCCATGATGGCAGCCGGTGTGACCCCTGAGGCAGCCCAGGCTATGATCGACGAAAAGTCCCTCGAAGGGGTACGCGTGGCCTGTGTGAATGCGCCAGAGAGTGTTACGATCAGCGGGACCAGAGAGGCCATTGAAACCCTCCAAGCAGAGCTGCAATCTCAACAGAAGTTCTCCCGTCTACTCGAGACCGGTGGACGTGCATACCATTCGCACATGATGGTTGCCATTGGCGACCTGTACGAACAGCTTGTTGCGCCGCACCTCAGCATCGGCAAGGGTGAGCCGTTGCAAGCCAGGATGTGTTCCACAGTCGGCCACACTCCCGAAAGTGTTGGCACCGTGGATGAGACCACCAACATGGCTACCTACTTCAGGCGCAATCTTGAACAGCCAGTCCAATTCAGCTCGGCCCTGGCAAGTCTATTAACCGGCGACGACAAGTACCACCTTGTAGAAATAGGACCACATTCCGCCCTGAAAGGTCCTATCCAGCAGATCCGTACCAGCATCAAGCGCGACCAAACCTCGGCCCCTTACTCCCCCACGATCGTCCGGAAGGAGGATGCCAGTCTCTGCCTCAAGAAACTGGCCGGCGCGCTCTTCCGCCACGGCCACCGCCTGGACTGGCAGGCCGTGAACAGCAACATCCCGCCGTCGCAGCAGACGCGCGAGATGCTGCAAGACCTGCCGCCCTACCCCTTCGACTACACACGCCCGCTGCCCTGGCACGAGCCCCGCGCGAGTGTGGATATCCGCAACCGCACGCACCTCCGGCATGAGCTCCTGGGCACGCGAACAGCGGCCGGCAACGGCATCGACTGGAGCTGGCGCAACATCCCGCGGCTATCGGAGATGCCGTGGCTGCGCGACCACAAGCTCGAGTCGCAGGTGGTGCTGCCAGGGGCGGCCTACGTCGCCATGGCCATCGAGGCGCTCTCGCAGACCCTCGACCTCAAGCCTAGGCTTGTCGCCGGCAAGGCCATGGGCTTCGAGGGTAAATCGATCAATGTCTCAGCGCCCTTCCTCGTTCGCGACGAGTCGGACCCCGAGTTCGAGCACACCGAGTTGCACACGACCATGTGCCAGCAAAAGATCTCCACCGCCGACGCGTCCTCCGACTGGTACGAATTCACCGTCTCCTCCTGGGCATCAGATCAGACGACGCTGCACTGCGCCGGCTCCATCCGGATGACTGCTGAGCCAGGGGCCGAGGCAAAGACGGGCAGCACCTTGGTATCTGGAGAGGGCTATGAGGCCTGGTCCATGGGCCGTTGGTACGACAAGTCGCGCGAGGAAGGACTGAACTTCGGTCCCTATTTCCAGTCCCTGACCAGCCTGCACACCGATGGCAACAGGACAAGCGCGGACGCGATTGCGACCACCCATCTGCAGCCGCCTTCGGTGGATGCCAAGGACGTCTACTACGCCGCCCACACCATCACCATTGACGCCTGCATCCAAGCGGCCATCATGGGCGGCACCGCCGGAAACCTCAGCACGCTACGAGCCTACGTCCCTATTTTCATCAGCGAGTTCCGTATTCAGGTGCCCTCGGGCGGCCCATCGAGCGTTGGCGCCGAGGAGTGTCGGGTGCACACGCGGATGGAGCGGACGGGGCTTTCGAGCCGCAAGGTCGACTGCACTCTGCGCCTACCCGACGGCACGCCGGCCATCGACCTCAAAGACCTGCGCATGTCGTTATACACAGGAAAAGCGCCCGTGCAAGCGCCCAGTAGCATCTATCTCCAGCGTCATCCATGCCTGCGCATCCTTTGGCGACCCGATATCTTGCGCGTGCACCCGGGCGCCGAGGGCGCGCTCCGCGACTACGTTGGTACCTTCTCTGCGCAACAGGCCGCCGATATGAAGGACAATGAGAGCCTGCTCGTGTTCGGAGCGATGCTGGATTTGATCAGCCACAAGTTCCCACGTATGCGTGTTTTGGAACTCGGCTCGGGATGCGAGTGTGCGGCCAAGCAGTGCTTGTCCCTGCTGGACAAGGACACTGCTTTCCCCCGCTGTCGATCCTGGGTTAAGGGTGACCTTGACGAGGAGAACAAATTGTGCATTCAGGGGTCAGAGAGTCCGGAACCATTTGATGTGGTCCTGATTAAGAGTGTGAGTATCAAGAATCAGTTCCTCATGACCGATCCGTGATTGCTAACATGACGAGGGGAATATAGTACTCTACTGCGCAGGGTTTCTGGAAACAATCGGCGAAAAAACTTGAATCGATCACGTCGGACAGGTCTGTTATCATCACACGTTCTACTGACGAAGCTGTTTCGAGTCTCGAGGCTGCTGGTTTCGTTCTCCTGAAGCTCCCGCACGAGACTCTATTAGCAGTACCTGGTCAAAAGAAGACGGGATTAGAGGGCAAGGAAGTACTCGTCTTGGTAAGACAATTCGCCCCCTTATGGTGTTCCATTGCAGGTGCAGGGTTCGTAATCGCGGTTTACTAATCGTCCCGATAGAAACCCAACAAGTCTTCATCTAAGATCGATGCCCTCGTGACTGCTATCGGCAGTTATTTGGGCAAGAAGGCGAGCTGTACAGTCAGTGCCACTACATTGGATGGGATCAACAGCGCCAAGATCACCGCGGAGACGGTCTGCATTTCCCTTTTGGAGATTGAGGGCGAATTTTTGGCCACCATGAGCGCAGACGATATGAACCGTCTGCGCTTAATAACCGATGTAGTGACCCGCATCGTGTGGCTAACAGGAGCCGATATGATGGCGGCACCGAACCCGGACTTGACGTTATCGAGCGGTCTCTCACGTGCTCTCATGCTGGAGCAGCCGTCGCTGCGGTTCGCCGTACTCGATATCGGCGCGGCCAATACGAGCGACCCCAATATCATGGCGACGACTTGCGAGAACTTGACGAGGGTGCTGGGAGCCCACTACGCGACCGATGACACCGAGTTCATACAGTGCGGTACTCTACTTCATGTCAGCCGCTTCGTGCCTGATCTGGCCCTGAACGCGATGTTCCGTGAGCGACTAGAGGAGCCTCAGCAGCAGACCGACTCCACCCCTGTAGCGACGGCCACGCTCGAAGAGGTGGCGCCGGCCAAGATCGCCATCGGCCAGGTCGGTATGACGGATACGATCCACTTCCAGCAGATTTCTGAGCCCCCGTCGGTCTGCCCGCCAGGCTACGTAGACGTCGACCTGCGCGCCGTCAGCCTAAACGCCAAGGACATCTACGCGATGAGCGGGCGGGTAGAGACTCGTGGCGCGACGATGGCGCTGGACTTCAGTGGTGTCATCTCAGCCGTAGGGCCTGATATTACGCACTTACGCCCTGGCGACCGAGTCGCAGGCCTGGCGCCTAACCACTTCGGTACGACGGAGCGAGTCCCCGCAGCATCGTGCCATAAGATGCTCCCCGACGAGGAGTTCACGGTGCTGCCGACGCTCTTGACCGTCTACAGCACCGCGCTATTCGCGCTCCGCGACCGCGCGAGCCTACGCGCCGGCGAGTCAGTGCTGATCCACGCCGGCGCGGGGGCCTTCGGGCTCGCCGCCATCGCCATGGCGCAGCACATGGGCGCCACGGTCTACACGACGGCCGGATCCACCGTCAAGCGCGAGTACCTCGTGCGCGAGATGGGCGTGCCAGCGGCGCATATCTTCAACTCGCGCGACGCATCGTTCGTCGAAGGCATCCGGGCTGCTACTGGCGGCCGCGGCGTCGATGTGGTCGTCAACTCGCTCGTCGGCGACCTGATGCACGCAAGCTGGGGCTGTATTGCGTCATTCGGCCGCTTCGTGGAGATCGGGAAGCGCGAGCTGATCAACGCCGGGAAGCTCGATATGCACGCTTTCTTAAAGAACAGTACGTTTACGGCGTTTGATCTATCCGAGTTCTTCTATGCCGAAGACCCTCACTACCGCAACATCTTTTATGGGTACGTACAAACTTGTGTTTTCGGTTCTGTGACTCGAGTTGTCCGTCTGCTAACCTTGGCTTAGGCTCATTGCCGAGTCTCTGGAGCTGTATCGAGCGGGCAAAGTCAAGGCACCGCCTATTGCGACTTTTGATGTTTCCGACATCGCGCAAGCGTATCGTTACTTCAATAACAAGGATCGAGTAGGGAAAGTGGTAGTTTCCATGGAAAATCCCAAGAGTCGGGTCCCAGTAAGTTTAATTAACCCGAATCACCGGTTTCTTCCGGTACTCTAGAAAGGGTGGCTAACGATGGACAGGTCGTATCCGCAAAATACAAGACAATATTCGATGCGAATAAGGCATACCTTTTGATAGGTTGCCTCGGTGGCCTGGGTCGTAGTCTGAGTCGGTGGATGGTAGCCAGAGGCGCCCGCAAGTTCGTCTTCTTGGGGAGATCTGGCTGCGACAAGCCCACCGCACAACAGTTGGTATCCCGACTTCAGAGCGCGGGCGCCACCGTGACCGTCGTCCGGGGCGACGTGGCCAACGCCGAGCACGTGAAGAACGCTGTGGCGGCGTGCACCGCCCTTGGCCCCATCGGCGGCGTAGTGCAGGCGGCCATGGGTCTCAAGGAAGCGCTGTTCACCCGCATGACCAACGCCGCCTGGCACACTGGTATCCAGCCGAAATGGAGCGGGACGTGGAACCTGCACTACGCCCTCGAGGGCCACGACGACGCCCTTGATTTCTTCGTCATGACATCTTCGCTCTCGGGCAGCTGCGGGACTGCGACAGAGAGTAACTACTGCGCCGCCAACGGCTTTCTGGATGCATTCGCGCAGTGGCGGCGGGCCCATCACAAGCCGGCCGTGTCGCTTGGGCTGGGCATGATCTCCGAGGTCGGGTACCTGCACGAGAACCCAGAGATCGAGGCGCTGCTCCTCCGAAAGGGCATTCAGCCGCTGAACGAGGAGGAGTTCCTGCAGGTGGTGGACCTTGGCCTCGCCGGCCCAGGGGGCGACTTCAATTTCGCGGCGCACCGCGGCTCCCAGACCCCGGCGTTGAACCTGGCGCACATCCTGACGGGCCTGGAGCCGCTCGGCATCCGCAAGCTCATGGATAAAGGCTTCGACGTCAACAACGGCATCATGGAGGACGCCCGCACCTCGCTGCTAGCGGCGTCGCTCCTGGCTGAACAGGACGCGAACGAGTCGGGCGACGGCGGTGCCGATGCGAGCCAGCTTGCGGCAGCCGCAGCGTGGGTTAAGGAAGTGCCGAGCAGCGCGCTCGCCATGTTTGGCGCGGAGGTCGCCGCGGCGTCGCTGCAGGAGGCCATCTTGCGCCTCGCCAAGAGACGCTTCAGCAATCTCATTCTCATGCCGATGGATCAGGTCGACGAGCGTAAGCCACTGCCCTCGTTCGGGGTTGACAGTATGTTGGCGGCCGAGTTCCGGACCTGGTTTTGGAACACTTTCAAGGTGGACATACCTTTCCTGGATATTGTTAGCCCTCAAAAGGCTTTGGTAAACCTTTCCGAGTTTGTGGAAACGAGTCTGGTTGCAAGCTGGGCAGCCTAAACAAAATTGTAACGTAGGGCTGGATATACGGAAGTTGCAAGGCTCAAGTCACATGAATAAGTACGGATATAATTTGAAATGCCTGTCTGGTGTATTAGGTATGCTTGGGGTAGGTAGTCCAGGGAGCTGCATGTAGCTAAAACGACCAGTCAAAGTTTCTTAGCGACCCGCAAATAGCGTGTATTTGACGTTATTGCACCAACTGGCTTGGTACATCCAGCACCGAGGCATGAAGTATTCACAGACTTGATTGGCCACCTACATGGATCTATTCGATGTCACTATATCCCTATCTTGCCTCCAGGGACCCTTCATGTTGGCCTCAGCCTCAGAATCTGCCAGAAGAAGTGAAACATTATGCCAAGTAGGGACTTGAACTCAGCCGCAGAAGGATATTCTCTTTCCATCTCGAAGTTTGCCCGAGAACAGCGAATTGTACTCCGTAATCCAGTGTTCAACCAAGACACTCGGGAGCGAGCACATTTTCCTTCAATCGGGCAGAGCCGTCTGTTGGCCCGGAGGCGGGCAGTTATTTAGCCCGATCCCGTCCCTTCTACAAAAGCCAAATGTCCCCGTTCGTGTAACAGTTATGATCAATCAATCTGATCGCTGCAACGTGCCAAGGGGGAGCTCATCACATCTACTGGCCGAAACTGGTCTGACCACCATGCGTAAGCACGTAAGCAGGAGCGGAAGGGAGGTGACCCCTGCACTTACATCTGCATTCCTGAATTAGTTCCCGTCGCTAGGTAGTGTTCCCTCCTCGGGCACTTCTCTACTCCTGCGGGGCAACCCTCACTCCCGAATCGACGCCTCTGGCTGACTGAGCCCCCTGCCAAATGCGTATACCCCAAAAGGCGCCTCGGGGCAGATGCAATATGTGTACTCCTTTTTAAGAAGTTCGGCCTCCGCCTAATGAGTCAAGAAATGCGGTAACCCAACCAACAACAACTCGCCTCTACACCTACCTGTTCATCTGGCTACTGACAATGGCGCCTCAACGAACAGTCCTTATCACGGGCTGCTCCGATCACAGCTTGGGCGCAGCGCTCGCTCTCGCCTTTCACAAAACCGGCAAGTGGCGTGTGTTCGCATCTGCTCGCAATCCCGCAAAATTGAAGCAGGCAACTGATGCCGGCATCACCACGGTGCAACTGGACATCGCCTCGCAGGAGTCCATCACGGCGAGCGTCGCCGCCGTAGAGAAGCTGACGGGCGGTTCGCTGGACGCCCTCGTGAACAATGCGGGCGCCGCGTACTCGCTGCCGCTACTGGACATCGACCTCGACAAGGCGCGGAACCTGTTCGAGCTCAACGTCTTCTCCATGCTTGCGGTGACGCGGGCCTACATGCCGCTCCTGATGAAGTCTCAGCATCCGACGGGCGGCATGCTTGTGAACCACACGTCGGCCGCGTCGCAAACGGCCGGGTCCGTCCCGTTCCAGGGCGTGTACAACGCGTCCAAGGCCGCCGCCGCCAGCTTCACTGAGGGGCTCCGGCTTGAGCTCGCGCCGTTTGGGATCCGGGTGGTCAACATGCTGACCGGCGGCGTCAAGTCGACCTTCTTCGACAACGCGCCCACCGCGACACTGCCGACGGACTCGCTGTACAATGTGGCCAAGAAGGAGGTCGAGACAGCCATGGCGGGCGAGGACACGGCGGCGAATGGCACCGAGGCGAACGTGTGGGCTGACCTGGTCGTCAAGGATCTCAGCCGCCCGAACCCGGCGCATTGGGTGTGGCGGGGCCGGCACGCGACCGAGGTGCGGCTGGCGTCGCATCTTCCCGTCGGCACCTTGGACAGCGTGATCAAGAAGATGTCGAAACTAGACGTCCTAGAGCAGAAGGTCAAGGAGAAGAGGCTGGAACAGGAATGAAAGGGGTCGGCTCTGGGATGAGCTTTTGTTAGTACTGGGAGTCGGGAGTTGTAGCCGCTTGGTCAGATCCACGGTGATGCAGTTGGGAGTCTTCCCGCTTCTTCAGATCATCTTTTCCTTATGCGAGCTGAATAGATACTGTGCAGCATCTACGAGTCGAAACCTCCCAGGGCAGGACTCGTTATTTGGACAGTCGTATTGGAGTTCGAGTGTTGGGCGGTGATGAATAGGAGTTAGGTTTTTGTGAAATTTGGGTTTGTTTTCCTGTTGGGATAGAATTGTGCATTGCAGTTTGAATAGATGGCCTCAGTTTCCTTTGTTGTACATTGCTCTTCTGGTTTCTGACTGGCTGTCGCCAGTGGCGCCGCATGAGTTGTTTCGAGTGGGTGTGGTCACAAGTAGTCCGGGGGGTGGTCGGACAGAAACGATCTTCTGTAGATGATGGCCGGGCGTGGCGGGACACATCCGGGAAGCATCGAGTCATTACCTACCGGAAATACTCTATATCTAAACATGCACCATAGTGTGACAGCATTGCAACATAATCCCATCATTGGAAATTGATTAAAGGAGGCATCGGACTTATAGCCGACATTATAGTTACTTTGAATTACTATAATATCTCATGTAATAATTCCGCAATCATCTCAGTATCATGCAGTTTCCTGAGATTGCAGGAATTGGTGCTGCCCGTGACGCTAAGCAGATAATCACCGGGATGCACTTTATTACGACAGATATGATAGCGGACTTAAACCTGATGGCTCCATTCTAAGTCCAGGTCTGTTGGCCAAGTTTAGATATATCGCACGTAGTAGGTTGTCAACTACGAAGGGAAGGACGCGGGTGGCTTACACGGCATTACGTGCTTTGGAATCATTCAGTCTTCTTCAGAACACCGATTGTACCTGAGTGAGTCGGCGCCAACCTTGCTTGAAGGATGAGTGAGCGATGCAAGGTTGAAGCCTGCACGGAGAGATATAGCGGCCCGCTTTTTGATGGCAGGTTTGCCGGAACGCACCATGGCTGGCGGATCAGAGTCGGTTCGCTTGGGCGGTAGTTGACAATTTTTCGCATGTCGTACATGAGGAAGCGATGGTACTCCGGTGCAGGCAAACAAGCAAGCAATGGGGCGGGCCAGGTCATGGCAGACGGAGAAATGGCAAACTGCAGTGGTGATCCATGCTATGCTGCACGATCATCTGCAGATACATGATCCGCCATCATGATGACACCCTCTACCAATATGTTAGTATCAGTGATGGCCAAAGTAGGTAGATACGGCATTCGATGACTCCAGGTGTATGTTGTGTGGACAAATACTAGACATTCGCTCTAAAAATATGGATAGTTGAGCGCAGCAATGGCCAGGAAATGGCCCATCATTCAGTAGTAGGGTACCGACAGAAGGGTTACTGGAAGGGGCTCCAAATCTGAGGTGGACGTATGCAAGACATACCTAACAAACGAGACACCGACTGAGTCTCTCCCACCGTCTTGGTTACCTACAGATATGGAGCGAAAGTTTTGTTTACAGGCCTGCATACATCAATGTACTTCAACAGCGGGATAATAAACGGCTTTCCGCAAAGCGGGAGTGGGATGTAGAGGACCCGTCATTGCAGCTTGCAAACAGCAAGGTTGAGGCCTGCTGCTGTCATCTGATGATTTAGGACCGGGGATCAGGCGGGTACGATGTCGCGCGCGCTCTTTCCACCTCCCACCTGGACGGGCTTTCGGGCTACTTTCATCAACATCAAGACAGGCGGCTCGCAAACCGCAAACCCCAAGCTGCGGCAACAACCGCTGCATTCTTTGGCCTAGGTTAGACAATCTGGAAGTTGTGGTCTGTCTCTCACCCAACTGGGGCCCGTGTCAAGAGAGAAGAGACAAGACCACAAGTGCAATGCAAATGCAGTGTGCACTGCCTGCCATTGCTTTTTCTTGTGCTCGGCCAGCATGAACTCCCGTGGTTCAGTTGATCAAAGACAATATCGAACGCCTGGAACGGCAGGTACGTCTAGAGGCGCAGGTTGCAGGTGCTGGTACCTCCTGCTAAATGAATCAATGATCTTAGCCTTCTTTCCCAATTGGGTTTCTTTGTCAGACGCCAGCCTTTCCGTCTTCTCCAGTCTCCAGTCTCCAACTCTCCACTTTCCGCTCGTTGGCTCTTTAGCTCTCCGCGCTTTACCTATTGCAACCACAGAGGCCTTAGCAAAAGGGGAGACAGACCAGTCAACCAGAATCGAATTCAATTTATTTCGATACGGAATTAGTCGACAGTCATGGGAAAAGTAGGTACCTTTCCTCTCGGCCAAGGTAGGTACTTTTCCGGTTCGAATGTTTCCATCCTGACGAATGCCTTCAACTCCGGTACACTGGCGCATCACCATCAGCACTCGCATTAGCTATAGGTAGGCAATCTGTGGTATACAAACAGAACGTAGGCCTGATTTGGTCCAAATTACACAACAAACAGGGGACCCTTTATTACGTATGTACCTCTCTATATGGGAAGCTATGTATCATCTGTCGAAGGTGACATACCCCCCGGCTTGCAGCAAAGCAGCCCACGATGAATGATGCCAATACCTGCTACCAACGCAGACCATGGTACCTCAGCCACCAATGATAGTTCCGAGCATCCTTACCCCTGGTTCGTCTTGCTCCTCTTCAGCACCGCACCTCTCTCCTCTTGTCGTCCCTCTTCTCTCCACTCCAAATCGTATTGGGAGAAGACAACGTCGAAGCCCGCGCGCCACCCTTCCATTCTCTTAGCTTGTCGCTCAGACCCTTCCGGCTGTCTTCGTCGCTCACTTTATGTGTTCCTTGAGGGCTTGCTTGTGTGATTGTTTCTTCTCTGTGCAACAATATCGTCATTTGCGTTTCTGAGCCCATCTAGTTCTGTGTCGCTGCCCCCCTTCCCCCTGCTGAGCGCGCCGTTGAGAAGAGGCCCTTGTGAACTGACAACGTTCGACGCCCAAAAAAAACCGCCACGGACCGTACCGGCTGGCTCGCTTCGACGTGCGCCCCTCAGGAATATCTCTCTCTAGTGGCAAGATTGTTCTGTGGTCCCTTGATTGGTTTTGGTCCAATACATCATCAGTTATCGACTGCAGTACATAGATATCTGCCATTTCCACCACAGTACGGCGACTTGAACTCGTCACCTCTGAATCTAAGCATACACCTTGGTCTCTCCACTACCAATCGCCCGCCATGCCTGCCTCCACAACTACCGCAAAGCCGGTAGGCACCAAGCGCTTTCAGTTGCCGGCATTGGACTTCCATTTTGGGTCTTTGACGGACGGTACCAACATCCCACCGCCTATTCCGTCTCCAGTACAGGAGGTTCCGACGCCGCCCAAGACCCCTACTCCAGCAGCAGATGTTGGTGGCGAGAAGAAGGAGCCTAACGGGGCCGCGAATGGTCCTGTCGTTGAAAGGAATATTTCGCCACCTCCAGAACCCGTCCACACGACGACAATAACAGCCGGCGTGAAGCGCGCGGCGGATGATGTTCCTGCCTCCCCTACCCTGTCGTCGCGGGGCAGTCTCAGGCGTCTGCTTAGCAAGAACTTGCTGCACAACACTTATGATGACCATGCGTCAATCGCCGAGTCGAGACCGCCTAGTCGCACGGCCAGCGTCGTGACGGAGGAGAGAAAATCGAAGAGGAGCAGCGGTTGGTTCAGGCGCCTACGATCCAACAACAATTCCGTGGCCGAACAACATACTCTACAACCACCCGCGCCACCACTCTTTGATGAGGCGCCGCAGAAGAAGCCGTCAGGCCCACCCCCGCCCAAGATACCCGAGTTGAGCGCACTGCAAACGAAGATCGACACATCTATGGGCGATGACCTCTTCAAGGAGATCAAGTAGTTTGCTTGGAGGATACTGTTTTCTTTGCCGAGCTGGCGCAAAATGCTATGCCCTAGTCTCGCTTGGAGTCTCGCTTGGCGTAAGAATGGCGTGTTATAGCATGCCGAGAACATCCCTGTGCTTACGGGAGGAGGCGGTTGGCGTGAGGTTCAATTGGAATCTAAGAAGCGAAGATGAGAGATACCCAGCTCGGAGCGAGCTCATTCATTGACATACAGCGTCATTTTTCCTTGGTTGGTCGATTTATTGGTTGGACTATTATTCCCCTTCGTTATTTTGCATATGCTGTACCACAATACCCTCTTGAAGAACGCGGCCGTTCACTTACGGATCATGTTGTTTAGCATTCACCATGGACATAGGGTACTCCTCCAGTTGCGAATAGGGAGGAGCGAGTGCCATAGGCGAACCTCCCTTCTTGGACATGTTATGTTTTTCAAGCCTCGTCTCAGGACCTGAGGTGTGGGTAGGGGGAGGCAGATTGTGCTGGTTGAGCTTGGATTGCCGTCGCCCAATGTTACGTTTTCATGGGCTATGAGAGCGGCAGGGCAAATGTTATTATTAATTTATACTCATTACTGGTCTGGAGAGAATGACAGGTTACCGTGTAAGTGCGGGCCGCATTTTTCGGGTGCGAGGGGCGCACTTGACTTGTCAAATTTCGCTTATCTTGAACATGGCACCTGCTCTTACATCAATGTCCTGAACGTCCAAGAACTATAAGGCGTAGCCGGGAGATTGAATAGCTACTAAGTGTAATAAAGTGAGGCGCTTTTGACTTTGGCATCTGGAGCTTGTTGCGCCGGGCCGGTGGCGCCAGTGTATGCCGATGCCGCCATGGCAGGGGCCATGACACTGTAAAGAGCGAGATCTAGTGCTAGTGTCTATAAGAGCACCTTTTGGTTATGAACTGATGCTCTGGTATGTCCAGTAGGCGAATCGGCATCAGCTGGACTTTGGTAAAATTCACTGGAGGGCAATTGCTATTGATCATTCATGTTGCTATACTCGTAAAGTTAATAATAAGTGGTTTATTTATCTTCCTATTGAGAGTCGAACCAATGGGGGGTGTTTGCGGGCAGTGGGGGACAGGACGGTTAGGAAAGATTAACGTCATTGCCGAGCCCCTACAGCCGAAAGAGCTCTCCCAAAAGTTCCCGTCGTCCATGGAGCCGCTCTCCGGCTCCTCGACAAACATCAACACAGCATCTGAGAGCCTTACCATTGCACCTCCAATTAAAACTCGGTATTCCAATTGCGTGTGCTTGATAGCGAATCGACATCCTGTGATATCAGAGAGTTTAAAATACCACGATTTGCGAGAATGGTGACAATGCGACCGCAGGCGGCGCGAACCGTCGCAGCCCTCCCGAGATGCCTAGCTCGGCCCTCGACGGCAAAACTGGCAGCAGCCTCCACGCTGGGTCAAGTGCGGTATAAGTCAGGACCGTACGGATATACACAGGCCAAATCATTGGTTTTCACCAAATTCGGAGAGCCCAATGATGTACTCAAGTAAGCACTAAACAATAAAACGACCTATATCTTTGTGGCTTGCTTGCTAATGAAGGCTTTTGCTTCTTCCCAGGCTACACACGCACTCCATCTCCCCGAGCCTTCCTTCCTCTTCGGTCCTCCTCCGCGCCCTTGCCGCCCCGATCAACCCGGCCGACGTGAACACGATCCAGGGCACATACGGCGTGAAACCGAGCTTCTCGCCGCTGATTGGAACAACGGAGCCGTCGGTGATCCCGGGTAACGAGGGCGTGTTCGAGGTAGTGTCTGCCGCGGGCAACCTGAAGAAGGGCGACTGGGTCATCCCCGCGAAAACCGGGTTTGGCACCTGGCGCACGCACGCCGTGGCGCCCCTCGATGGGGTCCTGCCTGTGGACAAGGAGGGGCTCACACCCACCCAAGCCGGGACCGTCGCCGTGAACCCCTGCTCGGCGTACCGCATGCTGCGGGACTACGCCCAGCCCGCCCTGCGCGAGGGCGACTGGTTCGTCCAGAACGGCGCCAACAGCGGCGTGGGTCGGGCGGCGATTCAGCTCGCGAAGCTCTGGGGCTACCGCAGCATCAACGTGGTGCGGGCGCGCGACACGCCCGAGGCGACCGAGGCGCTCAAGACAGAGCTCAAGGAGCTAGGCGCGACGCACGTCGTGACGGACGAGGAGTTCCAGAGCCGCGAGTTCAAGGACCAGCTGAAGCAGTGGATGGGCGGCAGCGGCGGCGATTCCATCAGGTTGGGCATGAACTGCGTCGGCGGCAAGTCGGCGCAGGCCATGGCCAAGACGCTGGGCGTGGGCGGGACTATGGTCACGTACGGCGGCATGTCGCGGCAGCCAGTCGCGCTGCCGACGGGTTTGTTGATCTTCAAGGATATCCGGTTCGTCGGGTTCTGGCTCAGCCGGTGGGCGGACGGGGACGCTGCGGGCAAGAAGCAGACGGTCAACGAGATCCTCGGGCTCATCCGCGAGGGCAAGTTCCGGGACACCCCCGTTGTCGGCGTCGACTGGGCTTGGGATACCGAGGAGGCGACGCTGCGCGATGCTGTGCAGGGTACGCTCCAGGGGTTCAGGAAAGGCAAGGGGGTCTTTGTCTTCGGAGAGACATAGATTTAGATGTAGAACGTGATTGGGAATGTACATATGCTGGTTAGGCTTTTGGAAAGCGGCGGACGTAGATCATTTTGCGAGTATGAAGCAAGATTTCATGATCAAGGAACGATGAATCACCAACAATTACATAATCCATGGATGTGTTGAAGAACTTGGGTGTACCCCTAATATTTGGTAAACAGTGACACACGCAACCGCCGTAGCATGCCGAGCTAAGTTGTCTGTAAACCTGAAGAAGAGACGTATAGGACCCATCGTCTAGTTGTAAACACCTGCACATCTGCCACACCAAGATAAAGAAGAACCCAACTTGCGCCCGTCTCCGTTCTCCGGCCTAACCTATCGTTTCGTTTCAATTCGTTCCAAGGATAAAAAGTTCAAGGTGCGTGTTTTGCGTTGCTGCTCGTCTTTCGTAACCTGAGCTCTATGCCATCAAGTAGATGGCGTATTATGTCTGCTGCTGCGCTCGAGTGGTGCTGCCCTAAGGCGACGTGCTTGCTGGAGGGTGGCCCGGTATGCTGATTCCCGTTTCTTCATAACATACTTCTAGTTGTTTTCTTTCTTTCTTGCTGTCTTGATTGACAAGTGGGAAGAACTGAGTGCAATGCTCGTCCCTCCCGCCTTTACTTGCTCTCAGGGATGGCGTATTTGCTGGTCCATTCCTTAGCTGTTGCAATCGCACGGTTCTCGTCCTCCTTCCAGTCCTTGGCGACATCGGCGGCGAGGGGATCTTCCGGGTTGGGAGCACCCAGCAGGGCTTGGATCGAGAGAAGTATGGTTCGGATTTGCAGGGCGGGCGACCAGTTGTCTATTGGCGGAGGAAAGCAAGCAGTGTCAGTATCCAGGGTGGTATGACTCTCTTCTCCAAGGTGCGCACGCGAAGACTCACTCTTAAGAACATCGAGGCAGATGCGACCCAATTTGTCGACGTTGGGGTGGTAAATCTTGGTAAGGAAGCGAATCTTCGGGGGCACCATAGGGTAATCGTCCGTCAAGAACAGTTCGAGCTTGAAGACACCACCTAGTCGGGTATGCTTAGTTAGATGTATGCTTTCGCTCATCGGCGACGAGAATGAGTATGCATATGTGTCGCAGCAAGAGAGGCGGAAGGTTATCGGGGGACTCACCCTCGTATGGCGATCCTGAAGGTCCATGGATCTCGACATCAAAGTATCGCAGGTTGTCCTCGTGCGGTACAGCACTAATGCCGGGCACACTATTGGCAAAGGTACCATTGTTAGTCAACTAACTTCTTCTATCACAGGTTGGTTGAAAAAAGTGAAGGGGGCCAGGTTGTTGGAGGTGAGATGATCGTATGCGACTTACGGCTCCGACATCAGGCGCTCCGTCTCTTTCACGATGCGCTTGGGGAGCGCCATTTTGGAGATGGTTTCTGAAGGTTTCGGCTTCGGAAACAAGGGGCAAACAAGGAATGGTAATGAGCGATAATGGGCTCGACTGGAAAGGAAAGCTGAGTTTGACTCTCCTACGATCGTCGAGCGTATGGGTTAGAAGCAAAGGTGTCTAAGAAGCTGTATTGACTGGGGCCGGGAGCCGGAATCGTGGGGTCAAAGAGAGAGGCGGCTCAGCTTCTGATTGTTGGCGGGCGTCTGGAAGTGGGCTGGAGGTGAAGCTTGGTGGGGGGTGTTTTATGCAAGAAGTATCACAGACGGTTACTTGATAAGAGTAGAAATCTCCGAGTACTTTCATGCAAATGCAGATATGTGTCAATATTTGGCAGGTATCAGAAAATGTATGAACGAGGTTGGGATTCTCTGTCTAAATACGGGCAACAGGCACTGAATGATCAAGCAGTTGCAATACACATCGACCTACCCAATGGTTATGGAAGATGCACTTGACGATAAGAGATTCATTACTCAACGTTGCCCCTCGTTTTGGTAGCGGGCCTGACTAGGATCGTACCTAAAATGCATAACCAGATATGCAATATCTTGGCAGTGCTTATGCACACATGTGTAATGATGCATCTCGGGGAGCTTGGACATGAAGAGGCGCTCATTCAATGTCAACCATCACATAAACTAGGATCAAGTTCATCAACTGAATGATCGGCGCCGCTGCAAAACACACACCAAAATCTGTTGACCATTCTGGCATCATCATATGAATGATGCATGGTGATGCTGCACACTTTCTTTCCTAAGTCATGCAGAGCCTGATAGGGTCTCTACGAGCAAAACACGCCCCAACCATGAGTCGGAGTTGAACGCTACACCACCTTCGACGCGATAGATCTCAACCTTGGCTGCCTGATGAAAGGTCACCTACGCGTTAGGGGAAGGGCCTGTTAAACGGCGCTCACCATGCCGTCGCTTCTGGACCCCACGAAAAAGGGCAAGACAATCAAATCCGCAGCTGAAAGCGAGACCTTTGACGCCGATGTAACAATTCGCGTTGAGGGCCTGGTAGGCTCGGCCACCATATCCCCCTCGGGTCGCGACATTGCCCTTGCATCGTAAGTGCATCGATGTCTTGATCTACTATTTTCGTACATGGGTGACTGACATTTCTTATCGAATAGGCCGGAAGGTCTTGCCATCATTGATTTGGACTCTCCGTATAGTGGACCTCGCAGGTTGAGCAGTCATGGCCTGCCCTGGCTGGTGGTAGATGTCCAATGGTCGCCATTCGCAGCCCGTGACTACTGGGTTGCATCAACGGCCAACCACCGCTGTTTGATTTGGAACCTCAACTTGAGGGAAGCTTCTGCTAATGGTGCCATTGAGCATTCTCTTCAAGGCCACAGCAGAGCTATCACTGATATCAACTTCTCCGCCCATCATCCAGATATCCTTGCAACATGTGCCGTAGATGGGTATGTTCATGGTTGGGATCTGCGGAGGCCGCGGCAGCCCGTCCAAACATACTGTGATTGGTTTGCCGGTGCCACGCAGGTCAAATACAATCGCCAGGACCCATTCATCCTGGCTTCGTCCCATGATCGGTGGCTTCATATCTGGGATGAGAGAAAGCCCTCTGAGCCTCTGAAGTCAATAAACGCGCATACCTCCAAGATCTATGGCCTCGACTGGAATCGTACCCGGTCTACTGCCCTAGTCACATGTTCATTGGATAGGTCTATCAAGTTTTGGGACTATGGCGTGTCGGATGAACCGGAGCGAATCATTCGGACGGATTTCCCTGTGTGGAGGGCACGGCACACCCCTTTCGGCTCAGGCTTACTAGCTATGCCTCAAAGCGATCCAGGGAATCTATATCTGTACAATACCCACAGGGCTGAAGACGAGCCGCGCGACCACCATGCCGACCCTGTGACCATATTTGCCGGGCACGGGAGCCAAAAGGCCAAAGAGTTCTTGTGGAGAAGCCGAGGGAACATCTCGGATGATGGAATCGATAATCGAGAATTCCAGCTTGTGTCGTGGGGCGAGGATAACGAGCTACATCTGAACAGAGTTGACCCCGGTGTACTTGAGGCTGTTGGTCACGTCAAGGGAGGACCCGCGGTCAAAAAGCTTATCCTCACCCGAAAAGGGGCCACCTACAAGACATTCCGATCGGTTGACGACAATGCGAGGCGCGAGAGAAGGTCGGCGACTATGAGTGATCCACGTCCCGGTAGCGGAGGAGCGCAGTATAGGCGGAGTGCGTTGACTATGGGAATGCAAACTCAACAACAGTCTCGGTCTGGCTCTCTGCCATCTTGGAGAGGCCCTTCAATGAAAGCAAAGACATCCGTAGGGAAGACAGCCAATCGAAGCCTTGATCAGCTCGGCTGGATGAAAGGTATTACTATGAGTAGAAAGAAGAGCTCAACAAGAGAGGTGCCTCAGAGGAAGGAATCAAAGGATTCCACCATGTTCGGTTCTGGTTTCCATGGACATTGGGAAGAACCAGAGCCCTTACAAGAGGAGATTGTCAGAATCAGCCAGCAGTTGCCAAATGTGCAGTGGGATAAGATTGACTTAACCGGCTTCATCCTTGATGCTTCGTTGAAGGGCCCTTGGGGTACGGATGGCGAAACTATCTACATCAAAGTCAGGGTTGATGTGCCAAGTAGCTACCCCAAGAGCAGGGCGCCAAAGTTCTTGATCGAGAAATCCGCTCTTATGTCAGAGCAAACGTACAAGAAAATTGATCAAGAGGTGAATCAGGTTGCCTATCGCTTTGCGAAGAAGAAACAAAACTGCTTGGAGGTTGCTTTCACCTATCTTCTAGGTGAAACTGATCTCTCGAGCAGCACCAATTTCTTCAAGAATGTTAGAGACTTTGATGACGAGCTTGATCCTCTCGCAGACGAAAGCTCTAGCGAAGACGAAGCGGACGAGATACCGGCTGGGGGTCAGCTAGCATGTCCCAGGAGCTGACCGCGAGCGTAGAGCTCGATGCAACCCTTGCACCCATCAATCGACCGACGCTGCCCCCTATACCCCGGCTTTGCGGCGGACGATGGTCCAATGACGGAAGACTCGTCTGTTTCTTCCCTTCAAAAGAAGAAAAGGCCAAAGCTTTGCTGTTTACTCCCACCGACACGTTTAAGGAACGTCCCAAGGGTGAGCCGACGTTCGCAGGGTTCGGAAGATTACAGCAGGAAACGCCACCTCCGAGACAGAGACATTTGTTGGATGAATCTTCCATGGTTGGGGATCATTCCGACTCCGAGGAAGCCGACGATTCGTCAAGCTCGAGCGACTCGGAGGAAACATATATGCACAAGGTCAGCATGTGGTATACGCCTGGAAGACGCCTTAGGAAGACATTCAGTGGTAGCTACTCAATGCGCTCCAGTGGTGGAGGGACAGGGGTAGAGACCGGGACCGGGACTGGCACAAGCAGGCGCCGTTCCACAAAACCCAAGAATGTTGTATCACTTCACGACATGTCGGACCTCCTGCCATCGAAACAAGAGCTAGCACAAGAGTATTGCATCTTTGGCGACGGGCCCGAGGTCTGTGAGCACAATGCAGATGTGGCTCTCAAGTATGGTCGATATGACCTCGTCCAGGTCTGGAGATACGCTGCGTTGCTGCTTCGAAGGGACATACCACTCGAGCTGCTTGAACAGACTCCACGAAATAGCTCAGTCCTTGTCGTGGCAAAAAGTATCGTCGGTCATATAAGGGACGGCAAAACAAGTCCAGGTAATCCGGAAAACCAATTAGCAGGCAAAGTGAAATGGGGCTTGCACCCACTCGCTAAAGAGTTCATCGCTGACTTGTTCGACTATTTCGAGCAAGCAGCTGACGTACAAATGTTAGCAATGCTCTCCTGCGTCTTCAGCGAAGCCTCTACTGAAGATGGCGTCGCATACGCAGAATCTCATATGACGCAGCCTGAGACACCTCTTGGGATGAAAGCCCCGTCGTTCTCGCTGGACTATTTCCCCACCGATGCGTCGCTGTGGCATACCAGTTCCAACTACAAAAGCCACGTTAACTCGGCGGTGTCAACCCCTGGCACAGTACACACGCCTGTTCACATCCCTGGCTCTTATGGATCTGAGGAAGGGTATTGGCTAGGCGACCCGGGGTCAAACTCCTATCCGTCTGGGGGCACCCCACCACCACCAAAAACTACACCTCGCGATAGCATGTCAGATGCCGACGTTACTCAAAGTCTCTCAACTTCGCCAGACCCCCGGCTATTCCGACGAGCCAATACTGCTCTGAGCACGGGATTCGCTGCTAGCTTTCCGCGGCCCTTTACAAATCCTGTGTCGTCCTCTCCTCCTACCAAGAAACGGCCAAGCCCAGGAGAGGCGATCTTAGCCAACCTTACCCCCAATGTGACCTGGGGTTCATCGATGATTCTCGGTCCAACATCTGAACCTACATCAACAGCGCGAAACTCGTACTCCGATGACGAGCAACGGAAGGATGATATACAGCTTTCCGTGATTAATAGCATCTCTGTTGAGATAGAAGATCAGTCAATCTTCGATGATGACGGATGGATGACAACACCACTACTAGAACCAAGTCGAGAGACCGCATATTCTACATACCGTTATGCATATGCAGAGATGCTGCACATGTGGAACCACCCATTGGCACGGCTTGAGATCATGAAGTTCAATGTGTTGAAAGAAGACCCCCGACGTCGCATTTCGATAGTTTTGGGCAGGAAAGCTTCCGGAGCGCATACCACAGTCCCGATAATGCGAGTCATACTACCATGGTGCATCAAGGAACTGCCTCGCCTATTGTACTGGCAAAGAAGGAGCATCTACAAGGAGTACTATCTTCCGGACGCGGACTTGATGTCGTTGGATACTGTCGAATCCATGAGACGCAGCTAGATCCCATAGGTTATACCTACGGAACAGCAGCACCAGGCGGGGCAGTAGGCACCTGTGAGCGCTGCAAGCGCATGCAAACGCGACTTTTCTGCGTGTATTGTCTCGCTCCGTTGGATGCTCAGTACGTGCCTTGTCTCGGCTGTGGGTGTGCCCTCCACGAAGCTTGCCTGGCGGAGTGGCATTGTATGGGCGAGACGGAGTGCCCTGCTGGCGACGAGTGCAATTGTGCCGAAGAAGCCTGCAATGGTCAAGTTGAGCGATGGGCCGCCATGATGGGCGCGCTACGCCAGGGCAAGCTCCGTAAACCTTCCGAGGATTTAGACAATAATGCCACTGCAGCCACTGCCGCAGGGGTTGGAGGTCGCCACAAACGGGCAAACTCCATCGACAAGAATGACTGGGAGAGTGTGGCAAGCGGCTCACAGCTCCCGGCGGCGGACGGCCAGGGCAAGCCATTACTGAACGTCGATAGCCAGCCGACGCTGAGTGCTGCTAGAATCAGCCTGGGCAATCGGTTGCGGAAGTCGGCGGGTCAGTGGGGAAGCTCGGCTAGTCTTAAGAAGAAGGCAGGACCCGGTGGTGGCGGAGGGACAGGATCGTCAGGTCTGTCGAGACGATAGGGGAGTTTTTGCAACTGACTGATGCTGCCCGGGGATGACAGAGAAGGAGATAGAGGAGGGATCGACTTACACTGTCGCTAAATTAGCGATTTTGTGCGTTGTACGATTCATGTACTGTTCCGGCGTGGCGTTGAGGTGGCATTGTCAGGGTTTGACAAGCTTATTCTGCTATTCTATGGGTTGGACTATTGCGTATATATGGAGATAGCAGAGAACCTCAAGGTATCCAGTTTAGAGCAACATACACACTGGTATATACTGCAGTCCTGTCGGGACTTGTTGCTCCTTATTATCATATCTGCTACACCTGAACAGCCGGGTTGATTTAGAAAATCCACCGCATCAAATTCCTTCACGAGCCATGCTTTAGCCGTAGGTCACAACTGGGAAAGCGTTGTCCTTGTCCTTTTCTCTCACCACAGCAATCTCATGTAGTCCAGATCAGTATGTCCGCCATCGAATTAAGGCAACTACCTGCCATTTCCATTGCTGGATGCAATAACATCCCCATATTGAGTGTCTCGTGGCGCCTGTGGTTTTAGATGTCTGCTTGGAGGGGCAACCTCAGCATGTATTCATCAGTCTACATAGAGAGTAATCATCTCTGTGATGGTTTGTGATACTCTGCATGTCAGACGTGATTCGACGTACCTTCGGTGTTGGTATTACAATAAAGGGGTCCAGATAGGGAACACCAAGCAAGATATGGCATCAACAACAAGCATGATCATTCAGCCGAAACTTAATATGCTACAACTCACGGTCGTGTGGTTTGACTCAAATACACTGTATGTTTGCAATCTTCAGAATATGCCTTGCAACTGTTGCGCAATCAGTGCGGTCTAGTTAGGGCATTTGCGTTTTGTGCAATCAGAATTTGTCATGCCCCTGAACCCCTTACGCCAAAGGCACATGCATTCACTTTCGCCCATGTAGAGTGGATAAAGATCCCATAAGTAAAGGACCTATCTGCCCATAGATTTACTTCCGTCATTGAATGCAGACAGCTTCGTCAGGAGTCATACTGCAGCCCCTTCCTACATTCAGCGTCAGTTACTGATTTTCCCCATCCCTGAATCTGTATATAAAGCACCCTTTCCTCCCAGGACTCGAACTCTTTTTCCTTTCCTTCCAACCCTCCATCACCAACCGACGCTCAGAGTCCTTCCCGCACCCCTACTCCATATCGCGACAGCTATCCCTCGAGTCGTATCGGCACTCTCTTTATCTCGTCGGTAGCCCCGGCTGTCGCACACCCAGCGCTCTTCGTTCGGAAACCGGTCGTCGTTGCGCTGTACGCGCTTGATCTCGTTTGGGACCCGGCTGTCGTCGTGTAGCGTCCGCTGAATCTCGTTAAGGACTCGGCCGCCGTTAAGTGGCATCCGCTGAACCTCGTTCGGAATCTGGTCGCCGTCGTGTGGCACCCGCACCTCTCGACAAACGTCGTCAGCCCCTGGTTTATTGTCGCACGGTGCCCGCATAACGTCTTGTGGCACCTTTTCACACAGCCAAGATGAAGGTTAGTACTAACGGGGAATCTTGCACCATTGCAAAGTACTAACTCACCTGATAGCTCCTGGTTATGATGATTTCGGCTTTCCTGCTTGCCGTCCAGGCACAGGGAAGCTATAGCTACGGGGAAAACAACGCCACTCTCTTTGTCACCTCCACCACTACTGTCGCCGGCCTTTTAGCTTCCACGACTACTTCCAGTGAGAAGATGACTGCATCCGAATCCCACGTACCATTCCACCACCATACCTCGCACCTGCCAATGTCTCACCCCCATCTGACAGCGTCATGGAGTTTCAATGGCACACGCTCGCTCCCTATACCTACTGGCGGCTCTGTCACCTCCTACCATAGACATAGCACGAGCACTCACTGTTCCCCTATGCCTTCAGCTAGTAGCCACTCCGCACACACCATCTCTACCATCACCATCATCACGTTGAGCTCAGATGGTCCCAACATTCCCGAGGGAACAGGTTCGGACAACGGAGACCAGCCCACAAGCAAAGGCGGACTCCTCCCATGGCCACTGGTTCATCCGACCACCAACTTCTCGCGGTGCCCGGAGTCAATCACGCACTCAACTGCCGCTCCAGAGCACACTAGGTCATCTGAGGTAGGGAAGCCGATCACCTTCTCCGGGTTCACCATCTCGCTCCCCTGGAAGACAATCACTCTCGAGCCGACAACCTGGTCTCCTGCATTGCCTTCCATACCAGCCACCTTTGTTCCTGTGCCGTCTGATCCTACGACCTTTGTAACTATCAAGACGACTGCGACGTCGAAGAATCAGTCCGCGCCCGTTCAGAAAAGCACGCGCAGCTTGGCCAATACTAGCCCACACCTCACCACGGCGACAATCACTTTTCCAGGCGCGACTGTCACGCATAATGGCACGACTAGAATTTGGAAGCCGACCACTTATGGCACTTTTACCTACACGGTCGACGCGGATGAAACAAATACCAGGTTCTTCCCGCCCAAGCCTGCCGTTCCTACGCACGACACCAAGTCCGTCAGAGCAGAAGATCGGATCGCTGCTGCCGAGAAAAAGTCGACTTCTACTACGTCGAGCGCCACCACCTGGGCAACATCCTCCCCTTTCAAGCTCCAGTGTGACAGCGGAATCTGCAATACGTACTGCAGCTGCACCACGGATGGCCACGTCGACTGCAGCTACGATCCCGGCCACTGCCGCGACACTTGCTATTGCAGGGGCGACTAGGAGGTCACATCTTGATAGAGAGATAGGAAGAAGGCATTAATGGCAAGGGTTGTACAATAGGAAGAGTATAATAGCGTTGATTTCGCTGCTGTGTGTAAACACGCAGACCAGTGGCAGACTTGAGCTCTTAGTTAGGCTTGCTGGTGTTCCCCCTTATGGGAACAGGCAAACACTTGCTTGATTTCACTTGTCATTTAATTGCTTATATTTTGTGCTATGATTTTTCATATCTTTGGAAGTTTGTAGCTGTGATTGTGTCCACAGGCACGGTTTCGTTGCCATCGTGCTACCTGCTCGCCAAGGTGGTGAGGCCCAAGCGACTCATCTCCTTCTGAGACAGAAAGCTGACAGACAAAATCCGAATGAATCATGTGGGAGGCGGAATTTGTTGAGAGGCCATCAGGACTGATGCATTGTGTTTGCTTTCTATTTCATCGTATGGTTTTGGGGTTGAACACAAGTATTGGATGGACGAGCATTGCTAGATAGTTTGGAATAGGCAGCACTGAAAGTCTTGAGTGAAGTTTGGGGGAAATGCTCCGTTTCTACCTGTCAAAGCGTCTGCCACCCTCCTCTCAAGGCTCTACTTGGCATGCCGACTTGCCTTTCATGTAGAGACAGAGGTATGCACATGACATACATGTAGGCATTGGGCAATGTCTGGAGCACGTCTCATACTTCCAGGTTGCCCTTGACATAGATTGCGTGCTTGCCCACTGCTACTGCAGGTACGGCAGCTGCCCCACCTCCACCGACGTCACCACATGACGAAACTCGAGATCAACACCAACACCCGCGTCGACTACATAACTTCCACCTATAATCCCATGGGAAAGCAAATCTACAAACCTGGAACCGAAGTAAACACCACCTACCATGGCTTCCGTATTGATCATTGGCGCCACACGTGTAAGTCAGCAGCGAGAGTTCCTAAGGCTCTATCTATCTGTGGTTGCACTGACTTCTAACAATACAAAGGGCTTGGGTGCTTCCTTGACGAAGCAGTACGCTTCTGAACCCTCGACAACAGTATACGCCACGACTAGGTCCGGATCAGGCCCGGAGGGCTTTCCAGACAGTGTCAAGTGGTTGCCGAACATCGATCTCCTCAAGCAGGATGTTGGAGATAACCTTGCAGGGCAGCTCAAAGGCCAACAGCCCCTCGACTTAGTGGTTTGTACACACTGTATCAGCTTGGTTCGGTGAGCATTTTTGCTTATATTAGGATCCCTAGGTTATCACTGCTGGACGCTTCACAACCGAGGACTTCTCTGCCAAGAAGGGTCCCAACTGGCAGGAAGAGGTGACCATGTACACGACAAGCTCCATCGCGCCCGTCTTCATCGTGCACCGGCTGGCGCACGCCAAGATTCTGGGGAAGGGCACCAAGGTGGTACTAGTCTCGAGCGAGTCCGGGAGCATCACGCTGCGCCACGAGTCTGAGGGCGGCGGCAACTATGCCCACCACGCCAGCAAGAGTGCCCTGAACATGGTTGGCAAGCTCCTTAGCCTCGATCTCAAGGACAAGGAAATCATCGTCAGCATCGTACACCCGGGCTTCATGCGCACGGAGATGACCAGAGGCGTCGGGTTCGACAAGTTCTGGGACGACGGCGGAGGTAATCATTCCCTACTAGGAAACAGAGCTCTGTTGTGCCGTGCTGTATGATGTGTGCCTGAGCTAACCGTTTTTCCGCCGTGTAGCTGTGCTCCCCGATGAGGCTGCGAAGAGCCTAGTGGAATGGGCCGACAAGCTCGACATGAGCAAGTCCGGGGAATACTGGGCTCCTCGTGGACCAGGTATGTTAAGCCCATGGCGACGAGGGACATGGCATATGGGACCATGCTGTATTGAGCCAAGCTAACATGCTGTAGGTGACATTGGCACTGCTGAACCGGTGTTAGGGACCGGCTTGTCTACCCCATTGCAGCTACCCTGGTAATAAGCAAGCAAGCAAGCCAAGATTGGCATCGCATCGTCTTGCATATGGCCGGATGGCCTGAGGAGTATCTCCAGCAGGTAGCAATTCAAATGAAGCCCATCTCGGGGATATTATCTCGTCAAGGTAGATCTCGCCCTTGCATCTGTCATACTAGGGGAAAATAATCCCGCACAACGTGATCAAGAAGTGCATGCCTCTTAGCCTCATTAGGACCATCACGGACTTTGACCCAAAGAAGCCAGACGAGAGAAAGAGGCAGTAACCCCTGCTGCAGCTCGCATATCATCTCACGGGCGGTGAATTCTACCCCACAGGATGCACGTTGCCTACCGTACATCTACATACATGTATACTTACATGGCGACTGTGGGGTATACGGCAAAGTAATAACCTAACTTAGTGGCACGTTACTAGGAGTAATAGCAGAAGGGGAAAAGGAGGAAGATGCCATTCCCACTTGTGGATTTCAGGGTCTTTTTGCCCTTGCGAAATCAGAATATCTTCTTTTGTTCGCATGCAATTTACCTCTTCTACAGTACGAGTGTCAGCAGGTACTGTAGCCGGGTAGAAGGAAAGAGGCCCTGGAGGGTGCCACTTCCAATATTACACCCAAAGTAAGTATATGTTGAAGCAGCTAACATATTGTAAGTAGACAGCATAATAAACAGGTGCTTTTTTTACGCTAGAGTATTTGGCTGAAATGCGCCTGGTAGGAAAATCCGGGAAAGATGCTGAATCCTGCGTCCTGCATCCTGCATCCTGGAGCCCAAAGCTTGGGGGTTCGGTTGCACCGAACCGACCCGCGCGACTGCCGCGACAATGAAGAGCGAGACAGACAGACAGAGAAGGCGACCGACGGAGCGAAGTGAAGCGAACCATCCAGCATGCTCCTCCTCACAGCGGTGAAAATGGCATTGCAACTTCAGAAAAGAATGGATACAGCCCAGCTAATCGAAAGGGGTCCAAATCCAGACCAAAAGACCGCCACCCCGTCGGCCAGGACCCCTCCCAGGCTCCACCGGAAGTCGGGGTGAAAGATTTCCAGGGCCCAATTGGATTAGCAATGGCCTCGGGCTTCAAAGGTGTGGCCTACGACCAAGATGGCTGCATGAGATCTTGCGGGAGGCTGTCTAGGCTGATCAATCAATAAGATCGAGATGCATTGATGAGCGCTGTCGCCGCCCGTCGACAAGGCCTGGGGGCAGCAGGATCCAAGTTTACCTAATCACATGCAACAAGCAATGAGCTGCGAGTAATGAGTGGGCATGAATGCATAAACACTCTAATAATTCCCAAGAAGAACGGCAAAATGGAAATCAACCCGTGCCGAATCCAAAGCCAAATGTTGATTCCCAGCTTTTTCCCCCCGACCCAGTGTTGGCTGCATGGTCAGGGGATCCTGTCAGACGGGATGGGCCTGTCAATAAACCAATTCGTGTTATCAGGTGATCCTGGCCTCGACTACGATGTAGGTTAAGCATGCAATACGACCTAGGAAATGCCGAAGCAGCTACACGGCACGACACAACGCAACGAGGTAAGGAGGACTCATTACCAATATGGTTAACTGGCATTTACGGCATACCAGGCAGGCCAGTGAGCAGCGATGGGAACAGGCAAGTTCGTCTCAAGGGTTTTACATGCTAAAATAAAGCTGTCCGAGTCTCAAACTACTACACCTGAGCCGTGCCTTGGCAAACGTCCAATCTGTTTGATTTTCAGCACTGGCAGGCTGGCAGCTCGGTGCGTCGCCTGCATCAAGAGGTTTCGACAATGGAACAAAACATGCTTGCTTGCTTGCTCTGGCTGATAAACACGCTCGCATGCATGCTACTTGTCAAGGGACACGTGAGTTGTCTAGTCGGCTAGTAGACTTATAGTAGCTTCTCGGGATCCGCTTGTCGAAATAGGCGAGCACGACGAGACAGGAGGGTGATGAGAGAGTCCACTACTCTACAAACGCGACCGAGGTCGATTCCCTCCTTCCGCTACAATTATTTGTGGGAGGAGCCCGTGGATGGGCTCAGACAGAGTCCTGACTCGTCTTTGCTAAAATGAGCGTAATTCAACCGAGATAGCCCTTTGCGACTTGCTTGCCGCGACAGTTCGTCTGTCTGTTCCGCCCGAGCCCTAGTGCTAGTTCATCAGGAAGTTCCCCGGACGCTCTGATGGCGGGCTAATTATTTCAACTCTCTCCCACCTCCCTGATTAGTGGTCGGTCGAGGTCCCGAGGTAAGCCTTTTGGGCGTTTTTGTGATTGCTGTGCCTGCGCCTGCCGCCAGCCTGGAAAGCAAAAGACATAGGCCTTCCTCTAAATGTTGTAGTTGCAGTAGCACCTGACTATACCACGTTAATGACTATGCAGCGCAGAATGACCCACGGGATCCTTACCGAGCCCAACTGGCTTGGGTAGGTTATTAGCTAAACAAGGGACCATTAAGCCCGAACAGGGTTCGTGGGAAGGCAAGATCGCCTGCTTCCGCCCTCTGTCCCCTTCAAGCTTGTATCAGGCGATGCGATATTGAGTGAGCGAGCGAGTGAGTCTTGTCTCTCGCTGAGGAACCGGCCGTTCTCGATTTCCTTCCCAGTCCGCTGGTTCCTCCCGGGCTCTCTTGGCTCTCCTACTCTCCTTCCCTCTTCAATCCGTCCATCCGCTCGCCCTTACGACTCACCTTACGCAACCGCAGCTGACCTCCAGCTTCTCGCTTTCGCACTCTCACTCAGCGTGAGTTGGACTGACCACCATCATCACCGTCCGTCCAGCATTCAGAACCCACTCTCAGTCTCGCTCGCTTTTTGTCGCCCGACGGCTTTAAAAAAAATCGCATCCTGGCCGCGCAATTCCCCCAGCCCATGTGTCTTCCACCCTTGTGCTGCCAAGAGCGCCGTCCAATCCATCAGAGGTCCCCAATTTTTATTTCTCGAGCTGGCTCGGTCCCCGCTTCTCGACCACCTAGCATTTACCAGAAGCCGGCGAGAGTCCATTGATCGCTCCCGAGACCGCCCACCTAACCTAAAAAAGCCCAAGATCAGATTACCAGTGATTAGCCAAAGGGGCCTTCCTGAGAGTCATAACAAAAGCCGTTGGCTCTAGCCCAGGGGGAAATTCTCAATTCTCAATTCATTTCTTGCTGATTAGAATACAATCTCCCACATTTCCCGGCCAGGTTTTCTCCCATTAGATACTCCATTAGCAACATCCGCATCTGGACTGGACTGGACATCGCCAAACTACACCTCCCGGGGGCATCCATCCTGCCCCGGTCCAGCGCCCAACCAAGACAAAGCGAGTCTGAAGAGAGCAAGAACCCAGAGAGAGGGGAACTGGAACAGCACCAGGAGAAACGAACGAGAGAAGAGCCGCCTGCGAACCACCAAGAAGCCGCCGCCGTAGCCCCTTGCATTTCCGTCGACCAGTGCCTAACCCGTTGGGAAGCGGGTAAACTCAAATTCAGGAGTCCCCCAACCAAGCAGTGCACCAGCGACGCTCGCGAACGAGAATCGTCTGGTCTGTTTTTTCCCACGACCCAAAGTCTCTTTCGACGTCGAGATCCCGGATCCCCTACCTATCTACAGTATCTAACCCACCCGTTCGCTCACCAACGCCTTGTCACCTGCTTGGCCCCCCGGCGTAACACTTAGCATTTATTGACGCAGGTAGCCGCATTCCCGCGACTACAGCTACACAACGACGCATTCAATACGGCTACCCACGTCATAGCTTATTGCTGAACGGGGGAAAATTCCCTGTCAATCTGTTTCCTCTCCCACCTTTCACCCCCTCGCTCCCCTCGACGATCTACATTATACCCTCCCTCAGGATTGGCGCACCTCCCGAACGTCTCATCACAGTTCGAACGAGCGTCTTGGAGTTTGACAACCCTGACAACTTCTCGACGACGACTGGTTGGGGCTAGACGGTGGATTTTAACCTTCGGAACCCGCGTGCGCAAATACCACTGTACTGTACTGTGGATTGGATTAGCACGGCAACGTTATACGCATCGCATCCTTACCACCCACACCACTCCCACCACCACCACACACGCACCACCAACTCCATCCATTCATTCCTGGACGGTTCGATTGATAGACACACATATATACCGGCGCCACCGGAGCATCTGTACCGTTTGCTTTCCTTCTTCGACAAACATGTTTGCCGATCAATCAGGTAAGGACGACTGTATTTCATTCCCTTGACGTGGTGGCACCTGGGTTTCCTTTTCTTGTCCTCCCCCAGCTTTGTATCCAAGCGGATCAGACCAGATCGATCGCCCGCCTCCCAGGCCGGAGACTCATGTCCCCCTTTTATTATTATTCGATATCCTGATACCCGGGCTGCCTTGGTTCCAGTGGAGACCAGATACACACTGCCACGCATCAGCACGCTTTTCGCAGGTTGGGCATTGGCGGCGGTCCACTTAAGCTGGCCAGTCTCCTGTCTCGATTGAGCAGCTTGGTGTTTCAGGATGCCTTTGCCTTTCACATTCCCCCTGCGTGCACTGATAAAAGAAGTCGCTAACCATTGTCCTAATCGCTTCCTGCAATAGGCCAGCCCACTTCCTCTGCTGGGCGATCCCCTGGATTAACGCTCAATCTCTCGTCAAACAACCCCTTTCGCAGAGGCGCTCCTTCACCCAACGGTCCCAACAGCTTCTCTCCGCCTCCACCACGTTCACCATTTGACGACCCAACTCCTCCTCCTCGACCAGTTTCGAGAAATCCCTTCCTCGACCCAAACTCAAACAACACCATCACCACATCATTTCCCATTGATCGAGTAAAGTCGCCTGACAGCATGGCGTCTAAGGATGGAAAGTCACCTTCTGCCGAAGAATTATTTGTAAGTGCACGCCAGATGGCCTCGTCCATCTATCTTAACCCCCCTCTTGTCCCATACGATGCTCCCCGGCGTGCTGCTGCTGCCGCCATTTGGCGCTCGACGGTAGTTCCTGTCGCTGACCTATCTGATTAGGACAACTTGACGCTCGAGGAAAGGGGTGCACAGAAGGCACCGCTGCGCCCGATGAACAAACCGCCGCCTACAGGTCCTCCCAGAGGCGATAACCAAGCCCCGCGCGGCCGTGGCCCACCACCACGTGGCGGACCTCCTCACCGTCCTTCTCGATCTCAGGAGGAAGCCATGAGAGCCCGAAAAATGCATGGACCACACGCCTCTACTGGCGGTGACAAGAGTATGCTCGATACCAAGCGTGCCGAAAGACGCCCTGAACGCCGCCCACGTCGCAACTCGGACACTTCTATCATGGATTCGCCCTTGACCGAGGAAGAGAGGAAGTTGATTGAGACGAGACGCCGCGAGCGAGAGCGAGAGCGACGACACCGCGCCGAAAAGAAGGACGACGGCAGCAAGGAGGTCAAGGACCCAACGAAGAAGCCCAAGCGACTTGACTTGATTGACCAGCTGGATGCCACCAGCATCTACGGCACCGGACGTGAGTATTTGCGAAATTTGCAACGTGTGTGTAGCGCTTCTAACAGGATGATGCTGCAGTCTTCCACCACGATGGGCCCTTTGATGCTCTCAACCCCCACCGCAACCGTGGCGGTCGCCGCGCGCCCATGCAGGCTTTCCCCGAGGGCTCCCTGAACAACTCGCTCGGAGGCTCAGGGCCCCTGAATGCGAGACCCGACCATGCTACCTTCATGGGCCACCACGACGACGAAGCCCACAAGGACTACAACTTTGTCGGCAAGGACAGGAACGGTTACGACGTCAACGGCCAGCGCAGAGGCGAGCCGATCATCTTTGATCCTTCGTCGCGAGGTTCGGTTCTGCACGGAGATGAGAGTATAGGATTGGGAACCTCGACCTTCTTGGAGGGAACCCCGGCCGCTCGTGCTGCCATCCAACGACGAGAGCAAGAGCAGCAGGAGTCCATGGAACAAGGAGGCCTGCAGAGAAAGAAGTCGCTGGCTCAAAGGATCCGAGGCATCAACCGACCGCCGCGTGAATACAACGGTGGCCGCTTCACCAACCCTGAGGCCACTTATGGTCCCCGCACTGGCGACAGTGCCGGGGAGAGGAACCCCTTCTTCGACGAATTCGACAAGGATTCAGAGCGCATTACCGTCAAGCCGAAGAACGCCGGTCCCATTTCGCCCGGTTCGGCTGATGGTGGCAGGTCCCCGGGACCCTACGGCCTCGAACGACGAGCTACATCTGATAGCCTCAACGAGGCCCCAGCCAAGCCGCAAGGAGGCGGCTTCCTTGGCCGCATGAAGAGCTTGAAGGGTGGTAAGCGACAGCGACCCGAGGTCCCGCCCCACGCATCTCCTGCACCACCCACACCTGGTCAAGCGGTCTAGGAGAGCCGCACGGAAGCAGGAAACGAACCGACGCTTAGAGGTCACGTTTGTCGAGAACGTGGTTGGACTTGGTCTCAGGGGTCCTAAGGAGCCGAGAAGCAGAATGAAAACACTTTGTTTCTACACATGGGCTGCGCTAGGCTGGGGTATGATTCGGGCTGGTCTCGGCGGAGCGTGAGCGCTCTCGGCCATGGCCAGGTCGGTACAGCTAGCCGCGTCTGCATTCTTAGATATTTATTTGGTTGGGGGAGGACTGATTTGCCATAACTTACGAAAACGAGGGAAGGCAGTTGAACGCGACTTGAAGCGCGTGGATGGTCCCCGCCTCGACACTCCCTCGAAAGGTCTTTTTTTGTCAGGATACCTAGATAGCTTCTTTCCAGTAGAGTGAAGCCAAAAAAGGGCGAATATGCAACCGGGAAGCCAAGGCAGACTGCAGAGACTGAGAGGCGCCTGCATCAGAAAGGGGTGGCCAGTGAAGCCCTCCAAGGGTGGTGAAAGGTGAACTCGGGTCATCTGTCAGGGCAGTTAGTTCGGTGCATGGAGTTCCAGAAAGCCCCGCAAGTCGATAATTGTGGTCGATTGAACAACATATGTATTAATGTATCTTTTTTACTCGTTCGATTCTACCTGCTGGACCCGACTCTCCCTAAAGTACCTCCATCGTAAGCTATTGATTGAACTGTGTGATTTTGAGTTGACAGGCAAATACGGGTGGCCTGTCCCGCACTGCCCATTCCTCATGTTAGGTATGCACACTGCCTAACCTACATGTGTTTGTAGAAGCACCCGAGGTACCTCCCTAAGCTTTACTTGGGGCCCTCTACATCGCTTGTTTCCGAGTACAACAAAGGCCATCGTTTGATCGGATTTGATCGCAGTGACGAAACGAGCAGAATGCTCGTCCTTATATTCATCCCGCCACAGTCGTATATTTGCTCTCGACCCAAGGTCTAGCAAAGCAGTCCCAACCAATTTCAGTGGACTTCCAAGGGCCCTTTGTAGCCAATCATGACGCGTTCCAGCACCTCCGCGACGAACACGTGCTTGTACAGACATCTTCTAGAAGCCCTTCTTGGCCATGGCAGAAGGGGCATATGATGACGAGCTGCCGCCGCCGCCACCACAATTGTCGCAGGCCAGTTCGCACTTCCCGCTGGAGCCCATCTCCGGCTCCACGCTCTACGATGTCGAAGTGGCGCGCCGGGAGCAGCTGCACCGTCGCGGCACGCTGGCGACGGGCTGCGGGGAGATCGATGGCCAAGTCCTCGGCGGCAGGGGCTTCGAGCGCGGGTCGGTCGTGGGGATTAGTGCTGAGCACATGGATACGGGACTCTTGGTGAGTTTTATGTGACATTGCCACGTCCCGCTACTTATCATTTTCAAGTATTATTTTTACTGACTCGGTCGTTGCACAGATTGGTCTGCAGACTATAGCGCACAGCTTGCTCGCGAGCCTTGGGGACCCGGGACAGGGAATAGCTACATCAACAGGGCAGCAACAACCGCCTTTGTTACGCGCGGTTGTTATTACTACGCTCCCTGCTCCGACCATCTTGCCTCATTTGCGAGATGTCATCAAAGTACAGGCGAGGTTAAAGCTTGGCGGTCCAAGGAGTCGACCAGATGTGGTCGATGCGATTACGAGGCAATGTCTCGAGCGGATATCGGTCTCTCGAGTCTTCGACGTCGAGGGACTGTGGGAGGTTCTGAGCGAGCTCGAGTCCACGGCCGCAGCTGTGGAGGATGAAAGGCCAACAAAACCAACGACACTACAGAAAGATGAGGAGGAGGCCGAGGCAGAGTTGGATACTGTAACGGTTCCAGCTCCTGATGAGACGAACTTACCGGCATCGTCGCAGAGGCCGCCTCCATCGTCGCCATCCCCACCGCCAGTTACCAAGCTCCCGCCTCTACGTATGCGGACCGAAATACAAGACAGCGAAGAGGAAGACGAGTTACTTTCGTCTTCTCCTTTATCGTCGCTCCCCTCTACTCCATCATTATCCCCCGAGACTATGGAAGAATTAGTAGCACCGCTACCATCACCGCCACCAGCGGTAGCTCCGAACCGCCAACCATCTTCTCCCCCACTGGCGCCCCCGAAGACCATGGGTGAACCAAATATAGCACCATCGCCACCAGCAACTTCTCTGAGCCGGCAGCAATCGCCGTCACCCCTACTGTCGCCAAAAGAGGAAGAGCAAAAGCATACCTCTTCTCCAGGATTGCCAGACATAATCCTCATAACACACACCTCAAGTCTATTCTCGGCCGTTTTCACAGCCCGCGACAAGACATCCGCCCACACAAGCCTTCAGCTCTTGAGCTCTCACCTCCGCTACCTATCCCGTTCCGCCGGGCCGCTTATCATACTTCTCAATATCACCTCCTCCTCGACAGCTCAATCTACCACAAACCCGGTCCAGGCGCCAAGGCGGCCAGAGTCTGAGCAGCCCAGACCCCTCGACCCCACACTGCGTTCCATCTTCAACCCACCGCCTCCTTCGCATCTGGGCTACGCCGCGGCGACCGCCCACGCTCTTAGCCGCAAAAACAAGCCCGCGTTCGGGCAGACCTTTACCCAGTTTTTGGATCTACATCTCCTCTGCACCAAGGTGCCGCGGTCAAGGGATGATGCCGAGGTGTTGTTTTCGTCTACTTCTGCCACTGGACGCCATCAGCGCCCAGTCCACTACGCCTGGGTCGTCGAAACCTTGGTGGACGAAATCGGTGCCTGGGAGTGGGCAGACGACGCTCCTGTTGACGACAAGAAAGATAGCAAGGGAGAGAAGACGACGAAGGGAGAAAAGTGGAAGATGATCGACAGGGAACAAAGATGGGGTGCTGTCGAAATTCGAAATGCAGGGTGTCAAGTAGCCGATGCCTTTGATACGACGAGAAACAATGTGAGACCGAATGCTGAACCCATTCGGCTTGCGGCTGGATTTGGTGGGCGGCGGGTATGACGTTTGAATGTTGGCCTATTTGGCCAGATTGGTTATACCAGGAGGAACTACTTCATGAAGATAAACGCCAAATGGCTCGTGTGCATGTGGAAAAGCAATGCTTAGTTCAATTGTTACAGCTAATGGTCGACGAGGTCAATAATCAAACATACACTTTTTCCAGGGCGGAAAAATCCAATGAACGAGCGTGTGATGTGCCGCGTACCCCTTTGCCTTTGCAGCACTGCTGTGCATGTCCAATCCTTCACCAATCGCAGTCTCCCTTTACACTTCCAATAACCAACAACCTAGAACAATCCAAAGCAAACAAACATATTTCCCAAGCCCATCCATCATAACATCGTTCCCGATTGCCTATGTACCCAACCCAGCATCGTCGTCATTCTACAGCTCCCCCATGCCTTTAGTCATGGTAGGCATCTCCTCCTCACCATCCCCGTCCTCGTCGGCAAACTCATCCTCATTCATGTAAGGCAGAAAGACGATCCACTAGCTCCTGGACCTCGACCTCGCTCTCGCCATCATGCATGCCATGGCGGCCATGCGGCGGCAGGAGGACACTGCCAACGACATGGATGACGCCGTCGCGGTCAGGCACATCAGTGACGGCAACGCGCGTGAAGCCATTGACCTTCATCCGGACGATGCCGCCCCAGCGCCAAACATCGACAGCGACGCTCTTCTCACCGAGCAGCGTCGGCAAGTCAACATGGTACCGCGAGTTACCCCTACGCGCCTCGGCCTCGACCTCGTCCTCCAACGAGCCGACGGCCTCGCGGCCGTAGTACGCGTCCGTGTAGAGCGTCTCGTTGGCCACGATGTGGTACTCGAGCACGGCGCGCAGGAAGCGGTGGCCGCGCTTCGTGTTGAACAGGAACGCGTTGGCGCGGGCACCAAGCTTCTGGAAGGCCCAGTTGGTCGGCGCGAAGAAGGTGCTGCCGCCCGTCAGGTTCGGGTGCTTGCCCAGCTTCTGCTTGAGCTCCTTGCCGATGCCCGACTTCTCGGCCGCCAGGATCAGGCTCGAGAACTGCTGCGGGAACAGCTCGATGAGCTTCTTACCCGGAGGCGGCGGCACGAGCAGCGCGTCGACGCCGTGGGCTATGCCGTTCTTGCAGTACTGTGGTTGTGGTGACGTATCATTAGCAACGTCAACGACTATTTGGGGATGGTTCAGGGGCAGGGCGCCTATTTGTGACTTACCAAGTTGGCAAAGACGAGTTTGCTATAGAAGTTGAACCTGACACCGCCGTACCCGACTCCGACGTGGACCCGCTGCGGCCGACCGCCAAGATGGGACTTGCGCTCCAGAGCGGTGGGTATGGTCGGGGAGACCAAGACGCGGCCGGCGGGGAAGTGGCCCGGGACGAGGTGGTACTCGAGGAGCTTCTCGACGAAGGCCCGCGGCGGGGGCTTGTTGCCGTCGTGGTCGGGGATCTTCTCGAAGGCGCGGTCGGTGGGCACGAGGATGGTGGTCCAGTCGTCTTCCTTGTCCGTCGAGTTGAGCCGCTTGACAATGTCCGGGTAGTGGTCGATGAGCTTGGCGAACTTCGTGGTGTACTCGGAGGCCTGAATGGCCTCGTAGAGCGTCAGGTCCATGCCGCCTTTGCGGTGGTGGCCGTGGCCGTGACCGTGGCTGTCTGGGGGGCCTGGGGGACCGGGAGGGCCAGGCGGGCCAGGCGGGCCAGGTGGGCCAGGCTTCCCGGGCTCGCCAGGTTTACCGGGAGGGCCAGGCGGACCAGGTGGACCGGGTTTCCCAGGGGGGCCAGGCTTACCGGGTTTCCCAGGGGGCCGGGAGGACCGGGCTTCTCGGGCTTCTTGGGCTTATCGGGCTTTCCGGGTTTAGTATCATTATTGGGCTTGGTAGGCGGCTCCGGCTTTACTGGGGGCGGTAGTTCGGGCTTTTTCGGTTTGCCAGGTTTGCCAGGTTTGGTGTCATTCTTATGCTTCTTACCGCCACTGCTGCCGTAGTGCCTCGAAAGCTCCCAGTAGCTATCGGCAAATGGGAGGAACTCATTCCCCTCGTCTTCCACAGCTCCTTCCGAGGAGCCCCTCAGGAACTCGAAGGATTCGCCGACCCATTGCAGACCCTCGTCAAAGGCGCCAAATATGACACCTTCTGCAGCCTCGGTGTCATCATCGAGTTCCTGACGGATGTCATCAAAAGTGGAGGGGATGTTATCCCACCAGGGGGATGACGAGGACGACGAGTCACCTTCTTCAGGCTGCTCGTTTCCGAGAACGAGCTGATGTGCGGTAGCCTCGTCTGGGATGACAAAAGCCGAGACGGCCGATATTGCTGCTGCCAAAGGCAGCAGAGTCGTGTATTTCATAACTGAGTAACGAGAAAAGCTGCACTTGTAACAATCAAACAATCGACTGAAAAACCCACTTGGAAAAGCCTTTCGGTGGTGGGAAAATATTGGAAACAGGACAGTTGGAAGTTATAGAAGTCATAAAACTCTGGTAAAGGGAGGAGATGGAGGAGCTTCACCACATATACATTGACCACCTACTCATCAGCCGTGACGTCAAGGACAGAGTAGCTGTAACACCCGATGATGGCTGTTGTAAGGATCCGGCCTGACAAGAAACCAGAGAGGAAACATGAATAGTTAAGAGAAGAGGAGGGGAGAGATAGGGATATGCCTCTTGATCCCCATGAGAATTGTCAAGAAAACCACGCCACTTTGGACTCCTCACCTCACCATGCCGCTCAGCATCATCCCGGTGTGCTTGTCACAGGCTTTCGCAACAAACGAATAGAAACAGTAGTGGCGGTTAGGCCCTCAGACGAACGTTGCCGTCTCCGCGTCATGGACCTGCCGCCCACAGCCTGCTGAATGCGGGGGAGAGCAACGTGATTGGATCTGCCGTCTCGGCAAGTTTACTAGCTTGCATCAGTTTCAGGCGGCTTGAGTTGAGGCACCCTCAGAGCCCGAACTCCAATTCCCAGACCAGCTTGGCCAGCTAACCAGCCGCTGAGTCCGGGGTAGATTGGTGATAAGAATTAAGGCGTACGCAAGCACTTGCGTTGCCTAAGGGGGAAACTCAAACTAGTCATTACATGGGATACGCGCAACAATCGTGTTTCTTCCTAATCGCAACCGGCATTTGTGACTCTCCTATGGATTATGTGCGGAAACATACTTTCCAGCTAAGAATTTTAGTCATCAAAGAACAGCGTGCGTTAGTTTCAGTCATACAACCCCATGATATCTCCCAGGACACTCTTATACATGTTATTTGGATCGAACTTCTCGCGGACGGCTTTGAAGCGAGCAAGGTGCTGTGGGTTATTGTTAGTAACCAAGGTCATATGAGTATTCTGCTTGAACGATAGATAGGTAGGCCTTGTACTTACGTCGGGATCGATGTTCTTCTTCCCGTACTCGAAGATCTCCCGTGTATTCTTGGTCCAGTGTGGCCGGCTTGGGAACTCGTCGATCAAGACCTTGGCAAGTCTGGGGTCTGAACAATTTGCGAGTCAGTTTAAACATGTTCGAAATATCAGACCGACGACGAAAACAGCAAAACTTTGGTAGCACTGTAACAGGACACTGGGCGCTTACAGAAATCCGGATTGAAAGGTTTCCCGTCACCTCCGCTGGGTTTGAAACGCGGAAAGTCGAACATGATGGCGCCCTTGGACCAATCAGCACCATCGCTGGTGTTGTACGTCGTCTGGCCCAGGAGGTCATAGTAGGCCTTTCCAAACTTGATGTTTATGCCACTGCGGTATGTGCTAGTCATGATAATGCCCTTGTCCTTCCACTCATCGTCGAAAAACTTGCGAACCCGTTTCAGCATGTCGTTGGCTTGCGTTATGGGGAAGGCGATTTCAAGAGTCTCGCCGTGCATGCCGTGCTCCCATTCGGGCTTCTGGTCTGGGTATAGACCGCCGATGAGCACGTCGTAGTTCCAGCCATAGACAGGCCATGTGCTGATATCCTTCCAATTCGTCTTCTCTTTGAAGTTGGGCTTGGACCAGAGTCCGAAGAATATGGTCTCCGCGAGCATGTTGGACGTTGCCAGGTACTTGCCGCTTTCGAGTATACCCTTAGCAGCGCCGGCTTCGAGGTCAGTGAGCGAGAAAGTGTTCTGGAAACCTTGCTGGTCGCTAAGTGTCAGGGGCACCTCGTCGTAGTAGCGATGGTGGAACTTCTTCAGGTAGGGCCACCACCAGAAGTTGGCAGTCGCATAAGGGGCAATCATGCCGTAGATGTCGCCATTCAAAACTTCGTCCTCCTCCAGTCTGGATAAAGTCAGTAATTGACTGCATTTCAAAGTCTTTTCGAAGCGGTATCTACTCACGTCTTCTGTTGCGAGAAAACCTTGAAGTCGGGATAGATCTTGAACTTCATCCTGGCGATGACCCCCAAGAGACCCAAAGATGTCGAGGCAGCAAGCCAGTCATCGTTGGTCTCGTCCCGCTCGACGGTGACAATCTCGCCGTTGCCGTTGACGATGTCCATGGAGAGCACGCCGGCCGAGACCCCGGACTCCTCGCGGATGGAGGAGCGATGGGCGCCCATGGCAGCGGCGCCGGCCATGGAGATGTTCCAGTTGACTAGAGTGTACCCCATGGAAGCGTTGTTCTCGTGAAGATACTCGGCGAGCTGCAAGAAGGTCACACCCGCCTCGATGACCACGGAACCCGACTCAGCGCCGGGCTCCAGGCTGAGGTCCGAGATCTTGTTGGCGTTCTCGGTGCGGATGATGATGGTGCGAGGGTCGTCCTGGCACATGGTGTCGTACCACACTTTGATATTGCCATGTCAGCGTCCCTTCCGCTGGCTTGATCTGGAAAGATGCAGCAAAGGAAACCAATACGGCCGAGGTTCGGGGGAGACAGGGGGCTCCTCATGGAACACATACTATGACCCTTGCCAGAGGCTCTGACGGGTGTGCCATTGGCGGCCGCATCTTTCACAATGCTGACCATCTCATCAACGCTCGTGATGTTGTAGACAGCTGCGACATCATTGCATGCTGGAAAGCCTGGCCCGTCGAACGTGTTGTAAGGGAAGGCCGAGGCACTGACCAAGAGCGCGGCAACGCTGCCCAGGAGGCCAAGCCGGCGAAGAGAGGCCGACGACATTTCGAACGTATCGAACAAAACGAGAAGAAAAAAAAAAAAAAAAAAACGACGTCTTCGAAGCTACTCAGCAGGAACTCTTCTTCGCTTCATTCAATGCTTCGAGTTAGGTATTAGTTGCCTACCTAATCAGTCAGCCCAGGCTTGAAGATTGGTAAGAGGCGGGAGGGCCACTCAGGTACTGGATCCCCCGGGCCCTAAATAACAGAAGCTGCCTACATGTCAAATCTCCGAAGAAGACTGGAGGAAGCCGCGATGGGGGGTACTTGCAGCCTGTACTCCACGAACATCAATCGGTCCACACCGTGAAAGCAGGGTCAGTCGACGTACCTTATTGTGCCGTCATCCCGTCCACTGGCATGCCGCCCACCTCACAAGACAACAAGCAATTATCATGGAAAGAACGCAGGGGTAAGGTAACAACAAGCCGCGGTACCCCAACCGTCCTGCCTGCCGCTCCCCCAGATTGCTTGCACCAAAGTCCGTGTAACCTGGACTTGCATGTGACGGTTACCCCGTGGCACCATCTCGCTTTCGTGGAGGGATCGCCGGGTGGTGTTGTGCTAACAAGCTTCAATGGTGTTAATTGGTACCTCCAGCACCGTCCGTACCTGGATGTTGGTTGGGCTTCTTGGCACGATGCCCTCCCAGGTCTCCATAAAGTGTCACGGTGACAGGAAGGTAGATTGAGGAGGGAGGGTAGTATTGGTAGCTACTTGGCACGTATGGCTGTGCCAAGCCGGTGCTTATACTCAGAACGGAGGGTGTCCCCAAATATGCACGATGTAACACCCCGCCAATGCGTAAAGCTCGCTTAAAGTGTGGTGGTAGCTCTGGGCTAGGCGGAGAAACTTGGTTCAGATGTGACCCATCGCGTACTATATTGTCCTTCTCGATATGGGCATGATTGAGATTGGGCAGCAGGCATGCCATGCACATGATGCAACCCCAACATGGCAGTAGCATTTTACAGTTGGTGATGTTCACTGCCCAATGCGTCGCGATGGAGGCCATGCCGAGGAACTCTCAAATTCGGTCAAAAGACTGACAATAAAATACTTACAAGTTGACACTGACTGCTGTCGATCTGCCCTAAATAGGGGAAGGATTTCACAGTATGAGCAAGAGGATTGTTACATAGACGATCATCACCATCTCCTGTGAATTTCGTGAAGCTGTGGTATTTGAACGTCGAGAAAGTTGACCTTCTGACTCGATGTTGCATTCTACTAAACATGCCAATCTTCTGGCGGTAATTCATACTCGCAGAATGAGATCTACACCAATTTCCACCTAGCAATCCAACCGAAATTTTGGCCTGCATTCCGTACAATACACACTCCCTCGCCAGCCTTGTGTTGCACTGCTTCGGCAGCCGAGATCGTAGCAATGCCCTCGGACTGTCCCATCCTGAGGTGATAACTACCCGCCATGATGAACCCGATGAGATCTTCGGCATCGGGGCACAGGGGATGGCCATTAATATTGTGCTGGGTGGGAGCGGCAGGCGGGTAGCTCGTCGGAGGCTGCTTGAGAAGCTCCTGCGCCATCAGACGTTTCCGTGTCTCCAGATTCATTTCACTAGACACGTTGAACTTTGGCGGCTTTTTTGGCTTGCCTTGTTTAGTAGCAAAGTTTTGCGGTATCTGCGCAAGCCATTGCTTCCGGATATCGGCCGGGAGCTTGCTGTTGTTACCTCGTTTTAGTGGCGGCTCCGTCGCGGGGACCTCGGCTTGCGTCGACGTTGGCTGCTCCTTAGGCAGCCGGTAGATTCGGGCGCAAGTATCTGGTGTGCCTCGCGATAGGAAGCTGACTCTTACTGAGACGACAGAGAAAGGCGGAAGCGGCTCGGCTTCCGGGGCCTGGTATGACTGCAATTCTCTTTTGGAAAGATGCCTCAGTCGCTGCAACGGATGCGAGCCTTTGCTTCCTTGAAGATATCCAGCACCAGCTATTTCGTCTCCTGCGTCGGCCATGGTAACGTCTTCCCCTTCGGGCTCTGCCTGCGCTTGCATTTGGAAAAGAGTCTCAAAATCGCAACTCCAGCCGTTGCCTATCTCGCCTTTTCGACCGGCTCCAAGATCTAAAGTGTCGTAATTCACCCGTTTGCCTTTCGGCATACGATCCCATGCGCTCTTTCGTTCTTGTCGTTGCTGTAATTCCCATGTTACTCCTGCGTCAGATCCCAACACATCTCCCGGGAACCATGGAGCCCTCTGCTCGAAAGAAAGTTGCCGGGTCTCGTTGAGGCCGCCAAATATGACATTGCCTCCGGTCGATAGTGGGCTGTGCATGAGGCTGTACCAGACCGGAAGGACACATTTCCAAGGCAGCATTACTGTCCAAGTACCTGGGCCTTCGGAATGACCTTGTGTTACTGGAGGTCGGTGGGAAAGGAGAATGACTGGTATTTTTGGATCAACCTGGGTGGGCTCGAGTAAAGCGCCAGGTGCACCCTTGCCCCGACGCTTGTTCAGGGACTTCAGCGAGGGTAGCCGGGAAGCTTTGTAGCGCGAATCACGGTCAAAAAGCGCAAATGGCTTGGAACTTTGATATACTTGATACCATTTCGCCACTGTTTCCAGACCGGGCCCGTTCCCTTTGCTTGCTACAAGCCTCCGTGGCGGATGCTGGAGACGAGGGTCCATAACAGAGAAGGCTAGGAGAGCGCCAGCAGGAAGGGATGAAGGTTCGACTCGACCAGCGAGAGACTCGAATTTTGCGGCATGGGCTTCTTTCAACTCTGGCTTGCTGCAGTACGACTTCAGAACAGTAGCAAGTGCTTCTGTGGCGTTTGGGCCTGTAACATCAATACTGCCGATTTCATATCGCAGGTCTTCAACATACGGCTTGGGCGTAACCCCTTTTACCAACTTTAGCAGCTCATTGAACGTTTCGAGGAAAGCTGATGGGTGGACCCTAATGAACAAACGCCTTGTTTTTGTCGCCTCAGTTGTCGTAGCATCGTTCTCTTCGGGATTCCAGATGATCGTGGCTGGACCAATGATCCGTGAATCCGCTCCTCTTTTCCTGCCCAGAGTTGTATTCCAATGACTCACTCCCGATCTCCAATCTTGGCCTTTCGGCTTGCCGTTCCACAGCCATTCTTCCGTCAAGCCAAGAGCTCTCAATACTTGCTCTACGCATCTCGTAACACCACACAGACCGATGGTGCTCATATAGCTCATGTCCCAAGCTATCGCGCCCTTTTCCCAATGGGCTCGATGAGTAGTACGGTATATTTTCGCGTTGGGTGTCAAAGGTATGGCGAATCTCCATAAAGGCTCTTTTGGTTTTGTCATCCGCGCTCGTTTCGCAAGCCAAAGGTGAGTCGGAAGCCATGTCTTGTCCAGCTGTCGCTTTCTGAACCTCTTTTCGGTAACCAGAGGGCTGTTGAGTGCGTTTCGTCTGATTTTGGGTCTTGCCGCCCTGACCTGGATGATATCAGGGTCCAAGTCACCCTTCTTTGGCAGAGCCTTCTTCCGCTTCTTTTCTGCCAGTTTCCCCAGACGTTTTGCAGTCTCGGCACGAAGACGAGCCCGTGTACTGGCAGGTTTCCGCGTACGTGCACTAACCGTAGGCGTGTTGTCGGTAACCATCTCTTTTCTGGCCCTTTTCTGTAGCCGCTTCGGCACCCTCTTGTGGTTGTGTGCTGCTGCACGTCGCCTCAGCGAAAAGGGCACCTTCTGGAAAGCTCGGCTCGTCTGAGAACTAGCGGTACGCCGCATGCTCTCATCCAGAGCCTTGATTTCAAAACCGCGAGCATTGATGAAAGCCTGGATGTCCAGCTCGCCATCCTTCAGCGCATCGTCTGGATACTGAGCCGCAATGGCTCTTACATTATGTATCTTCGACCTTCGCTGAGCGTTGCCGTTACCTTGTGAGGGAGCCCCCTCCCTTTGTTGTTGTTGGCAGCTCCTCCGGATTGCTCTCCCGTCTTGGGCCTCTTGTTCGCGTTACCCATGGACGAGTTTTCTGATGGGCGCTTTTTGGGACCCATACCCTGTCCATTATGAGGTCTGTTCTGCCTGAATGGCATGGCACCACCCTGCTGTGAAACCATGGCGAGAATGCAACTGCAGCGATTGGGCCCCCGGGTTGGTTGAGTAGGATCAATATTGTTTTGGTGTACCAAATCCTAAGTGACAACCAAAGGGCGAGAACTTTTGTCTCCAACCCAAATAATAAGCTTGATATCGGTGCCACACGGACCTGGCCTTTGTCCGTTGAACACAGAGTCGGCTGTGTGGTGCAAATACACTCGTAAATGCTGGGATGAAAACAGATGATTCTAGATCATCCCGTATTGCTCAATGGGTCATTTTTGGCGAATGGGTATTAACGGGGACGGATGGGCCTACTGCTACGCTCCTCGGTAGGGATTCTTCAATTAACGAACGCGTTTTGCTTCACCCCAAAAGCGTGTTGGAGTTTGTAGCGTACAGTGCCAGAGTGCCTGTAGCTCACGCTTTTTTCCCACTAGTGCAGCGCCACAATTCAAAATTAGAAGCCACAACGCCGACCCAAGAAAGAAAGCGTTCTGAGCAGCTGAAGACACACCAGTTCGCGTCTCCACCCGCGATCTCTTAGCTTCTCCAAGTCCCTGGGGCCATTTGGTGGACCTAAATCTGGCTGGAAATGACGTGGACTGCCTCGCATTCAGGCATTGGAAGAGGGAGGGAGGATTAGGAGGAGAACGATCTTGGCTCATTAGGGGGTCTCCCTCCCTGGGTGCCGAGTCTGTGCCGTGCAGATAAGGCGCAGGTCGACTAACGTAGAAAGGCTTGTTTTGTGTTCTACTGCTTCCTTCTAGTCTTCGAACTCTCTCTGTCTCTCCCGTGTTTCCCTTGTCCTGTCGCATATAGTGGACTCCCTTCCGCCGGGCCAGCCGGAGAATAATGCGATAAGCCCTCCTCGCCTAGTAAACCATGACCGCTATCACTATCGCCTACGACGACGACTACGCCATAAGCCAACTGCTGCTGCCCCTGTGCATCATTCGGTGATAACGGCTCGATCCTTCCACCCCCCCACGGAAGCGAAGACGGGTGAACTCGAGCCGCCAGCCATTGGGCTGAATGCGGTTATAAGATTATGGCGTCTTTGAGTAAGCAAGCACACACCTCCCCCAGCTCTCGCTTTTTCTTCTTGCGTCACGTCACTTTAGCCTTGTCTGTCTGTCTGTCCGTTGCCCATTTTGGGTTTCCTTTTCTCCCTGGGGCACCCCAGCTCGGAGTCTATAGCTACATACCGTTCCAGGCCTTATCAGTGCAGTGGCATTCCTCTGGGAGTTCCCCCGAAGTTCCCGAAAGCACTGCGGCTGGGCTTGGCTTCGTTGTAACCACCACCTGTATATATGTTGTGTGTTACAGGCATATGGATACATGTATCTCGCTTCTTTGTTTGATCCCTTCTGTCAATGCTGTCACTCCTTGTGTCTGGGCAGCTCTTTCAAGAATGCGACGGACCCACCCGCTGTCTCATATACCATTAGCATCAACGCCTGCTCTTCCGTTGCTTGAGGCGATGCGCCGCCCTCGAGAAACAAGCTGACCATGCCTTCGCTTCTGCCCATCTTAGTGAACAAGGCGCGCAAGCCCAAGTTCGAGCTACACCTGACCATCTACGACCTCAACAATGTCCCGCTCGTCAGCGGCACCTCCCAGATCAAATGGTCCCTCCCCCATTCCATGCACGGCGAACACCGAAGCCGAACGAGCAAATGTCCCATCGATGGCGTCAATCATCGCGTCTCCTACAACTACTCCAAGGTCGTGCCGCTTCGGATTACGATCGACAAAAACAACATTCTGACAGAATGCCCAATTGAGTTCGAGGTCGCCCAAGAATTCCCCTCCGGGTCCGGGATGAGGGAGGAGAGGATCGTACTTGGCACTGTCAAATTGAACCTTAGCGAGTATGTAGAGGAAAGCGAGAATTTTCCACGGCGAAGCATATCATCAGCACCAGGAGGGACACCTGGGGGCGGCCGAGCCAGAGCTCGCTCCAGCTTGGAGAATGCGCGCGAGAAGATCCTTGGCCCGGCTTTGAATGGCAGACCGGGGAGCGGACATGGTTCAGGACCGCCTAGTAGTCCCAAGAGCACGATGTCTCAAGGGGCGGCTACCACGAGCTCATCCGAAGGCCCGATCGTGGAGGAAGACGTCGCCGAGGAGGGTATCGTGCGCCGCTATCTGATGCAGGACAGCAAGATCAACAGCACATTGAAAATCGGTATCCTTATGGTACAGCTTGACGGAGATCGGAACTACGTGGCGCCTGCACTCAAGACAGCACCTATGTTTGGGGGTATTGCTGGGATAATGGCATCTGGCGAGTCTACGGTAGATGCTGCTCGTGATGATCCGTCCCATGGCAAGACTACAACGCAGAACCCATCAAGTTCACTCAAGGCGCGGGATGCCAGCGAGCTGCAAGACATGTACCGACGCACCCTTGCAGCTTCTTGGGCATGCCAGCCGGGCGAACTGCCGGCCGATGAATGTGTGGAGGACATCTTTGGTGGCGGAGACGGGTGGAAGAATCCAGCATCCCCCTATCGAAGTCGAGAAACGAATTCGAGAAGCAAAAGCAGAATCCCCGACGACGCAAGCAGCAGCCGTAGTAGCGGCAGTGAGGAAGTCCACCACGGAACTCTGAGACCGAGCGATCTTAGGAAACTACGCAAATACATGCACCACCGTCACCACAGCGGCGCAAGCGAGAAGAGCGGGCTTTCGACCGTGATTGGCTCGCCGCCTCTGACTAGTACCATAGAGGACGACAATAATATCAACAATGGCAACAACAACAACCTTGGGCACTCCGGTAGTACCCACTCCTCGCGCTCTCATAAGGGACGCTCGGTATCGCGCCACCGTCCTGCTACCGGGCACAGCAACCATCGGCGGCAGCATAGTCGAGAAAGTGGCCACAACGCACCCTTCAGCCTCGACGCCGCCGTGAACAGCGGCAACGGGGTGCTGGGTCCCGCGGTGCTCATCGAGGAAACCAATAGCAATAGTGCCAGCCACGGCCGACGCGAGAGCCTGACCAGTCTTGCGCCTACACTGGGTAGTATCAGCACCGAGCGCGATTCTCACGGGAACCACCACGAGCGCGGGCGTGAGGGCTTCCGTAGGCCGAAGGAGGTGGACGAGTTCGAGGTCAGGTCAGACCTGGTGTCCTGGGCATTGCCGGGCGCGGTCGCTTAAGAGCTATGGTTTCAATAACATTCGAAGCGCTTCTTCATATTTCAATGATATGAACACCATCAACTCTTAATCATGTATATTCTACGTTTCGTTTCGAGTACAAACCAGGGGGTAATCGGGGGTCCAATATGGAAGACAGCACAGCGGTGTAAGAGCCGAGGAAATCAGGGGGAAAGGGCTGTGTTGGAGTTACAGGCGCCAGTGGGGAAAAAGATTTGAGAGGAATTTGGTGATAAGGAGGCGTTGTTGGCTTCTTCTGCGTATTCGTTCGTCGGCAAGTTTGCCTTTCATTATCATTCATCCTGGGAGGAAGACCTTCTTTCCATTACACATCACCGTGATTCTCTGTCGAGCGATGATGACAGACATGGTATTTAGCGAGCAACACTTGGCCAAGAATTTTATTGTTTCTTTTTTTTCCCCTTGTGCATTTCCGAAGCGATAGAGCTGGAAGTATGATCTTGGCTAGTATGAAAAGTACGGGGAGAAACGCATTGGCATATTCAGATGGATATTCCCAATAGAGCTGAGCTTTGTCTGCCCTAATGAGTTTGTTACCAAACACTACATATTGATATTGCTCTTGAATTTATGCAATCATGTAAATCAGGGGAAACATGTGCGGCCAGCCCCTTTCCCAACCATGTACAGTGGTAGGACAACCTCAATGTGGATTTGTTCTGCATGCTCGGGGTGCTTCCCCCTGTCTGCATGCTTGTCAAGCCGCACGATGTAGCTTCAGATGAGTAAAAAATAATACTGGAAAGAAGAAGAGGCCTCGAACATATTACCTACTACTGTCTACTTCGTCTATACTCAAGCTCGTGCCTGGTAAGGCAGTCCTGTAAGTTGACTGTACTTGTTGACTTCTGGTTTACACTGACCTGTCAACAGTGGACGACATCCCAGTAGAAGTGGACAGTCCCTGTGATCGACAGTTTGTGTTGAAGGCAAAACCTTGGCTTGAGGGCTAAATGGTAATCGAGCAAAGCACTGATTAGCTGCGACGACAGCAGCGTCCCGAAGTTGGACACGAAGCCGATCAGCGCGCGCGCCCGGATCCCGAAGTAGTACGTCTGAAAGCTGCCGGCGTACTGGTTGAAGTAGGCGGCCCAGAAGATGGGCAACAGCAGCACGTCGCGGCGCTTACAGACCTGCCAGAGAGCGCGGCACTCGGCCATCACCGACTTCTCGGCTTTGATCACCACACGCGACCCGTCGGCGCGCTGTACCTTCTCAGGCGGCGAGAGCGCGTGCCCTCGATCATTATCTTCGATCTTTGATGGTCTCTTCGAACCACACGGAGGATGGCATTCCATCAAGGTTAAGACCCTTTGGGAGGGTGGTAAAATATACGGGATAACCGATACTGGACTGGCTGGCTAATGGCGAATGTCCAACAGACGACGGGATAATTGGCTAAATGGAAGACGAGATCACGAGTAAGTGCATTCAGCGGGACTCATTATGGGAAAGCATTCGTTCTTTTAGTTATTCTATCAGACCCCCCAAATGCGCCACTACCCCCGTTTATCTGTGTCTACCTTGGACTCATGATCATCGTGATGTAATCTATGGGGCGGCAATGTTACCCCTGACGCCTCCCTTTCCGCCGACTTCGCGTGCGGTGATCGTGACGCTGAGGTCAGCGGCAACGTTTACGGTCACCTCGACCTTGCTGCCCTTCTTGAGGCCGCGGACAGCAGCCTCGGCGAGGGTCTCGCCGGACTTCCAGACCTTTTCGCGCTTGTCCTCCTCTTCCTCCTCCTCGCTGAAATCGCTGTCATCCTCGTCCTTCTCCTCGTCCTTCTTCTCGGGCTTGGGCTCAGGCTTGGTGACCTTGATGTGAGTGTTACCCTCGATAACCTTGATGAGAACATCTCCGCCCTCCTTGGGTCCGTTAATGTGGATGGTTCTACGCGCAGGGACGGCAGTCTCCGGGGCGATGATAGGGAGAAGCCCTCACCGTCGTGGCCTACTGAGACAACGCCAATAGCGTTGGTGACGTGAGCCACGGTGGTGACGGCAGGGTGGGTGGACTGGTCAACATCCTCGGTCTCATACTCCTGGATGAGCGAGGCCTGCAGAGCAGCACCACGGGCCTGGAGCTCGGAGGGGTTGATAGCCGAAGGGTTGGTGGAAGGAGCCTGGATCTGTGTGGTTTCGGGGAAGATGTTGCGCATGTTGGCAGCAATCTTGGGGGTGTGCGAGGTGCCACCGGACAGGATGACCTCGTCGATATCGAGAACATCCAAGCCGGCGCTCTTGACAACACCCTCGATCAGCCTGTTGATGCCACCGAGCACGTTGCGAGCAACGGTCTCGTAGCGTAAACGGTTGATGGTGGTCTGGAAATCGATACCCTCAGCAAGACTCTCAACGCTGAACGAGGCGTTGGTTCCAATGCTGAGAGCCTTCTTGGCGGATTCTGACTCGGCCTTGAGCTTGGCCAAGCTGCGGGCGTTTTCCCGTGGGTCGACGTCCTTGTTCTTCTTCATGAACTCCTTGGCGAAATGGTCCATGAGGACCTTGTCCAGGTGAACACCAGCGAACTCGTAGTCGTGGGCAGTGGCAAGGATGGTGTACATTCCACCTCTTGAAGCAACCACGGCAACATCAGAACGGCTGCCACCGAGATCAGCCACAACGATGTTCTTGTCCTCAAGGATAGCCTCGGGGCGCGCATCGTAGGCCAACACATCAGCGACGGGCTCCTTGATCAACTGCAGGACCTCGAGGTCGGCATTGTTGGCAGCCTGGATGAGGGCCTCGCATTGCTTGTCGGTGAAGTTGGTCGGTATGGTCAGGACAGCAGAGGTGACCTGCTTGCCCAGGTAGTCGGAAGCAGATTGCACAAGGCGGCGGATGTATCGTGTGGCAACCTCGGAGACGGAGAGGGTGGAGGCGTCGCCCTCGGCCTTATCTTGGACGGAGAAGGCGACACTGCCACTGGCATCCTGGGGGTGCGCAGCGGCGTGGCACTGGGTGGGATCGATCGACTTGAAGTCCTGGCCGAGGAAATCACGGAAAGAAACGAGGGTGTTGTTGGCGTTTCGGACCAAGAAGGCCTTGGCCTGGTTTCCGACGTACTCCTCGCCGTCGACGTAGGACAGAACCGTGGGAATCTGACGGTCACCATCCTCGTTGGCAATCACCACAGCGCTATCGTCGATAGTGCAGGCGATGGAGCTGTACGAGTTGCCAAAGGTCAGGCCGATGGCGCACCGTTGGTCCGGCGCAACAGTCTTGCGTTCCCCATTGGCAGCCATTTTCAGATTATCGGTTGTCGTGAGGGTAAGGGTGGTTGGGTGAGGGTGACGACTGGTTTGCAGCGTCTAGTATATTCAACTATTGAAGAAATTCTTTACACACCACACATGTAAGAGCCACTACGAGGAGCAAAGGTCCCGCTAAAAAATTGGAAGTCAATTGTAAAATTCCCCCACTAGAATTAGTATCATGCATAAAAGTATAATGCATAACCAGCTTCTATTTCCCAGCTGCCCTTTTGACTTACATTAGTATCCTGGACTCGTGCTGTATCGCTTGTACAATGGAACAACGGCTGTATATGACTAAATTATTATTAGCTACCTGCTGTTTTTTAGTTTTGCAACTTTCGATCCAGGGGCATCAATTGTTGATGCCTCTACCCGTTGAAGTCGTGAATTGTCCAGGTGCATTCCCCTGTCTACTTAGAATTATGCAAATGCTTCGCCTGGATTACCCCACTGTCCCGTCCCTGGGTAAGAAACCCGCCAGCCACAAAAGCCCCTCCATACGCATAGTCCACCCATTTCATGTTATCAAGCCACACCAACGCTGTGCCATATTATTTTTCAGTGAAAGCAAGCGAGTCTGGATACAACATATTTGCTGTTTTGGGAACCAGTGACCCCCAAGAGCCAACAAAACAGCTAGATTGTACAAGAGCATAGTTCTCTTGCCTTTTCAGCTGCCGAAGATGGCGACGCAAACAGACAAGGTCTACGTCCTTCCTGGCGATGAGATTGACTCGGCCTTGATACCATCTCACCCAAAACATCCTCTCAGGCTCGGTCCGGGCCTCAGGCATGTGCCCCCGAGTGATCTATTCCCCACAACTGCCGGCCAGCTCGTCACAGATCGGAGGAAGAACCTGATATGGGTGGAATCTAATGGCGGACGAGTAAGTCCTTTGGTCCTCCCCTTGCCTTGAGAGGATATCTGAGACTAACAAAACCCCTAGTACATCCCGGCTGTTGGCGATTTGGTCATTGGAACCATCCACCACGGCGCAGCTGACTTCTTCTATGTCACCCTTTCAGATTACACCTCAAACGCCACGCTGCCCCAGCTGGCCTTTGAGATGGCCTCCAAGAAGAACCGGCCTCAATTACACTCCGGAAACCTGGTGTACGCCCGGGTAAGTCTCGCAAACAGACACATGGACCCCGAGCTGGAGTGCGTATCGCCAAGCACAGGGAAGGCGGAGGGCCTGGGTCCCCTATCGGAAGGCATGCTCTACAGTATCTCTTTGGGGATGGCGCGAAGACTCCTCATGCGCAAATCTGCCGAGGAGGGCAAGGTCGTCGTGTTGGATGAGCTCGGTGCGGCCGGACTTGCTTTCGAGACTGCAGTCGGCAGGAATGGCAAGATGTGGGTGAACAGCAAGGACATCAAGACGGTACTCGTGGTTGGTCGGGCCGTCACAGAAACAGACGAGAAGAGTCTTACCGTGGAGCAGCAGAAGAAGCTGGTCCGCAGACTTATCAAGGAGATGGCATGAGTATCATAAGGCAACATTTGCCATCCACTGGCGATGACGAGTGCCCGGAACACTTCCAGTCATACGGACACGCGTCCTTTGGCCTAGAGCTTGCAACTATCTAGGTTCACGATTCTGAAGGACACGTGCTGAGATACAGCACCCTGCTACAGTTGTTCAGCCGCTATATCCCGGTGCAGGAAACACTTGCACTTCGAGCAGAGTAAGCTAAGCCGGCCGCTGCATACCTTCGTCTTGGATGAGTTGATTTTGCAATGAGTTCACATCCATTATCAAAACAAGTGCTGCGACAACGACAAAGGCAGCTAGGTCTGGGTCTCGATATCTACCACAGTTTGCTCTCGCATGTGGTTGCGGTGCTGGTGTTGGCCGCCTTCGCACCTCGGGAAGCATCACATGAAGTCAAACAGGGATTTGTCAACATATAGCGCCGGGAAGGATGCACGAGCATAGGGACTGCATACAACTAGTGCAGATAGAGCAACGCCACAAACATCTTCCCCTAGTAATCAAAAGTCAATTAGTTGTACACTCAAATAGGGCATTCTCGTGCTACGACGCAGAATGGAACTTCAGCTGATCATTACGCCATGACGTAACCCAATTCTGGGGGGTTAACACACGATAAGGCTTTTGGCATCTGATATGTAGCTGACTCTTGGTGGGCCATACCTTGAACTTCACCTACTTTTCTCTCGCCCCAAGCAAACATAAACATGTGTCTGGCCTTCGCATGGCATGCGGGTGAGCGGGGCTTAAGCGGCCGTTCTTGTCGAGACCTATACACTATCCGAGACTACCCCGTTTACTCCCCGAAGTGGGAAAAGCCAGCTTTGGGCATGAACAGGTTGGAAGCTGATCGCAATCTGCAGGTAGTACTACATATCAAAGCAAACCTCCCAAAGATGGATTTTCACGTAGACTTGGTGTATAGTGGCCAGCGGCTTGACTCGTCGGCGACGGGACGACATGTCTCACAGAGATAGATGGATAGCAGGCAACGGTGCAGGTTACATAGCTAATCACAAGCGACTATCTCCCCAAATCTATGTAATTTCGAATGAAGCGTGTCGAATAAAAATATGTATAAAAAAAATCGATGTCCCCCATCGTGAAACGTACGTGTAATAACAAGTTTGTTGGACTGGGGTTGCTGTTTGTCTGGAACGTGGGGTGCTTCCTGCAAGTGAGTATGCACTTAACTTACAGTCGGGTAGCGGTGGTGCTAGGTAATAATTAACCCAGACAAAAAGTATCCAACGAAGCTTGCGAGTGGGATGGGTGACTCTCGTCAGGCCAGTCCAGTCAACCACCCCAAAAACTCATATTGGGTTTCTGCAAGGCTCCCAGACCCGAACGACCGTCTGGTCCATCGAATGCAGCGCTCTTTTGGGGGCATTTAATTGACCATACCCTCATTTGCATACCCGAAACGTAGCGGGCAGTTGTTTTGGTGGTCCATCCAACCTCACCATCTCATCCCATCAACAACACCAAAAACAACAAACAAACACCCATCTATTACCCAAATTGCCCCAGAAAAAAGTGAAGGAGTCGGCACGCCGAGCGCCATGACCTGACAAATATCTGTATGGCAAATATGGCAAGCATTGACTCATTGCCCCCCCGAGATGGTCTCGGCCATCTGCGAGCACCTCTCACTGTACCAGCGTGTCCGGCTGGGACTCTCCTGCAAATACCTGTACGGTTGCATGCGCCTAAATAAGACCTGGGAGCGCGTCCTGTGCAGCACGCACGAGGAGCCTGGCAAAGGCACGGTCTACCGCGCCAGCACCGACGACGAGGAGCGGTGGAAATTCCTGGAGGAGCTCGAAGCCACGCTGCCCGATCATGAGCTCTGCTACTACTGCCGCATCTTCCACCGGCGCACCCAGCCCAAGACGCAGTCGCTGTGGCGGCCCGTCCCCGGAAAGAAAGGCACAGGCACCGAATGCGATGCCAAGGAGGTGACCTTTCCGCGTTGGGGTGTCCAGGACTGGGGCTTCGGGTTCCGCGACGTCCACGCCCTCATGAGAAACCATAGGTTGGGCCCCGGTTTTGGGATTCCTCTCTCGGAGTTCTGCATCTCTACCGACTGGTCCTACGCAGACGCCTACACGAAGCTGCACAATGCCTCGCGGGCCGTCTTCAAGTGCTTCAACAGCTACACCAAGCTGGACACCGAGGCCGTTTTTAACGCCAGCGGGTGCCTGCTTGCCCATCGCATCCAGCGCCTCTGGGTGCCCTTGCACCTGTCCGGATCCGACGTGCTGGTTCGCTACGGCCTGGGAGGCATCGCCGGAGACTTCAAGATCTGCTCCCACCACAACCCTTACACTAACGAGATGATCGCCAACTTCATCGGGCCCATCCGGAGCGGTTTCTGTTACGTCATAGCCGCCAGCTCCGTGTCTGGCGCCAAAACCCCGACCCGCCTGCCCCGCCAGATCAAACGCTGCGAAGACTGCCCTACCGAGTATGAATTCACGTACCACGTCCACGAGGATGACGGCGGTGTCGAGCTGGTACTGGATGTGTGGCAGAATTTTGGCAAGTGTCTGAAACCCAGGACGCCAGGCTGGATCAACTGCTGGGGCCGATTGAATCCCCGCTTCCAGCCGCCTAGCCACGACGAATACCGCTCCGGATGGGCCAATTCCGAGATATCGTACGTAGCCGACGAGACGCTCTTCCCCACAGTTGCCGGCACGAGTGCCGCGAACCACACCTCTGCGAACAAAGTCCGCGCGCACTGGAAGATAGTCAAGAAATCCACCGCCCTCTCCGAAGGAAAGGTGGGCGCGCCCGTCGTCCCCCGTCTGGCCCAACGCGAGCTGGAAGATCTTAAGGAGAGCATCCTGAAGTCTCGTGGCCAGTCAACCATGAGAGTGGCTCCGTTCCCGAGCTGCTTTACCAGCGCCAGCGGAAATATACCGGTGGCTTACACACGCACACCTGGGGTCGTAGGACAGGACACCCTTCGTCAACGAATACCGGTGGTACAGGGATAGGATCGTATCGTCTGGACACAGCTGACAGGAAGGCCTCTTCCGCCGATTGCAATGGAGGATAGCGATGACATTTATGATGATGGTTCTACGGAGGCCTGATTATCTTCGTAATCTGCCTTGGCTTTGGTGAGTGGATGAGACCACTGCATGGTTTTCTGCTTTTACGCGTGACACGGGGATAGCCAGCGACATGATAGCTAGCGGTAGTCGGTGTTTGCAATGGCTTTCCCAAAACGTATGATAGGAACTGAAAGTAGAAAAAATGTGATGTGATGCTTCTAGTACCTCTCTACGTAACATATGCCCCGAGAACAGTAGCTGTCACCAACGGTAAGTTAGGAATCACGTGAGTGAGAAGGTTAGGATGAGCTCGTTTCCCCAAGGGCTTCGTAAGGCAACTGCTTGCTGATGATAGTGATACTTTGGGTTTCCTGCCCATTATCATCATACTGTATTAGCATTCCAGTTCAGGGGAGAAAGCAATGGTGGGTGTCACACAAGCACCCAATAAGGGACGGCCAGCATCTGTAGGAGCAAAATAAGGAGATGCCGGCTATCATACTGGAACTGGCCATCACAACCTTCCTAGTTGATGTGGCAATGGATACCAAGCTCTCTGCCCTTTCAACCCATCTCTCGATGTTTTTGATGTTTCCCCCTCCCTTTTCGTCATGTCGCCTTGATTGCCCATCGTAACTGATCCTGTTGCTTCAACCAAGCATGATCCCATCATCACTTGGTACCAGTACACGATAACATTTGGCAAGGCCCTAAAACATGTATTGTAGACAGTTTCTTTCATGCTTTCTCATAATTCCGAGTGTGGGATTGTCCAAGATGGGGGGGAAACGTGTGTGTTACCAACCCGATGAGCCGCATGCCCCAAGGCGTCAAGAATATTATTTATTAGTCGGCCCGCAGTCTGCTCTTGGATACGGAAACTGAGGCAAGACTGACTTACGGGAGAGTAGGAGAAGAGGAAGAGAAAAGAAAATAAAAGGTGAAAAAAAGAAAGAAAAAAAGTATCCCTCAGAAGATCAGAAACGGGTCTTTCTGATCTTTATTGTAGGTTAGAAACCTTTGTAGCCAGAGAAAGTTTCCACGCAGTACTTCGGGCCTATCGCAAGCGGTCCTCGAACCCGAGACCTCTGGGTATTGATTCAGCAAGTTCTCTTAGAAACAAATGTTACCAACTAAGCCATTGATGATTGATGTTCCGCCAGTCGGAGAGCAACTCCAGTTGCTGGTGGTGAAAGAACTGTCAATTATTGGCACCTATAAGGCCTCGTAGCGATGTACCTTAGTTGCCTTGGGCGGTGCAATTGATTGTTCCTTAGGTGCCTAGCTGGCTGCGGGGGGTTTTCTGCTATGAAGTACCTGTAAGTCCAATAGCAGGTACCTAATAGGTTTGCCTACGAAGGCGTCATTTGATCCTGTTCTACTGTTGAATCCAGCTATGCTGCTGGTAGCATCGTCGTCGTCGTGGGTTGCCATCGCCGCAACACCCCCTCTGTCCCGGACCCGGCCCTGGCACCCATACCGTCCTGCCGGTGACATAAGCAGCTCCAGACGAGCCTCACCCTAAAGCAAGCGATGGACGAAAATGCGCGGATCTACTAAATGGAAATGGAACCATGACTGACTTGTTAGCAATGAGATCACTGGTGATGGCTAAGTTGAAAATCATCTTGCTTCCTCCCCTCCCCCCTTAACCCTTATTTCCTTCCCGATACCTGTGGATGACGAGAACTAATACTCATCACCGCCTCCTAGCGTCACAACCATCTTCAAGATAGCCTCAACCATTGCACAAGAACAGAAGCTTCTCCTAGATGTAGTCTCACGCAGCCAACCAAGCCATATCTACGTCGACAGATAAATTCCACATCCTGCAATTCTGTCTCTGCTTCACCGTCTTCGTCTTCATTGTTGTCCTTGTAAGCTGATTGCAGAGGCCACCTTCTCCTTCGCCATCTTTTGCTGTGCTGCTGCGCCTTTCATGGACAGTAGCTCAGTAGCATTGCCATGCCGATTCATGGTGAATAGATTCCGGAGCCGGAGCAGAGACCCATCAGGTGCTGTGAGGGCCAAACGGAAGTCATCACAGCTTGGGCACGGCATGAGGATGGAGTGTCATGAGTACGGGTTCGACTGCGTTGATGATATGCAGGTAAGTTCATTAATTGGGTCATCCATTTGACGATACTGATGAGGCTCGCAAAGAAATGCAGCAATGAAAACTCGTAGTCTACGGAGAGACTATAGAAAAAGGGCATTCAGGAGAGGTCAGGGCCCCAAACAGTGATGAACTGTGCTTGCCTGCAGCAAATGGGTCGACTTCGATAGTCCATTCGTGATGGAATACATTAGAAACGCCAGAAATAGCTCGCAACCACACACATGTCATTGGTGCAGGTCAAGGCTGCTACGGCGCCACGATCTGCAACACACCTGTAAGTGCAGATGACCCTGGTCATCGAATGTACGCCAAGGACGGTATGACTATTCCATGTCGGCTAAGGTACCCGGTTTGACGAACCCGGCATCTCCGTTTAAAATAGACATCTTCAAATTTTCCCCCGATGTGTACGCGCGCTTCTGTCAGCGAGCGCCTCCTTCAGCTTCGGCCATCTTCATCTGGATTGCCGTTCCCAGATCGTGAATTCATTCAGCCCCTCTTAAAGGAGGAGGGAGGTTGAGAGAGAGAGAAAGGAGAGGAAAGGAGAGGGGTGTTGCTAAGGCTTCGCGAGCTCAACCCTATTGATGGCAGGCACCTTGCTCAATCTGGTGATCACAGCTCGAAGTAGACATCGTGAATCTACGTACCCGGATATGATAAGCAGAATCATGCATGATACCCGAGGGCTGAAGATGCAGCCTTGCGACCATTCCCAAGTTATTCCAGTGCTACAACTAGAAGTACCAATGAATGCAATTAAAGGAGTATCCAAGACAGTCACCCACCAATCAACCAAGTGCGCACATGGGCCATGTGTATTTATAAACCGCAAAGCGTGGCACTCTTTGAATTGGACTGCCAAAGCACTCAGAGCAGCAGTTATATGGTACACAAAGCAGATTTATTGCTCGAACTAGCTATAAATGAGTAAAGACAACGCAGCATACGGGTGTCTTCTACAGACAACCCTAGAACAGATTCGCAAATAGTACCCTTATTTGGTCCCAGCCGATACATGTAATCCGATCCATGCATATCATCACAGCAAACAGGTTTTCTCCCATGCCTTAACGCCCGGGAGTAACGCGATTAAGCGGGCGGACAATGCGGTTAAGCGGACGCAAAACGCGATTGAGTTTCAAGCGTTCGCCTCAGGTTCGCCTGCGGCTTCTTCGTGGCCCTTATATGCCATATTCTCAATGCCCTCGGGTACTTGGCCGTTTTCGACGGCTCTCTGTCGTTCTTCGAGGTTCTCGATCGATTCTGGGCGGACGAAGCGTGCAGTCAGGGCGAAGCGGAGCTTGCCACATGGAGTAACCTCATGCTGTTCTACTGTTAGCACGATGAACTAGAGTAAAATCAATCCCACGCACTCAATACTTACCTCGTACTCTCTGTGAATATCGGTCCCATGCATGATAACGATATCTCCATGGTTCAAGAAAAACGAGAGGACGCTCCGTTTGTTACCTTTCTTGCCCTTGCCCTCCTGGCCAAGCTGCGTCTTCCGCTTCGGGCGGAAGCGCATGACAGCTGGGGATCCGAGTGACAGCGTAGCAACGGTGGGACCGAGTTCCTTCTCCCCGTCATCATGATAACTAATAGTCGAGCCCTCGAAATAGCCGAGGGCCAGAAGCTCATTGAATTTCTCGGATTTCAGGCTCATCGATGTGTCCGAGTGGCCGGTTGACAATCCGCGAACGAACTCGGACAAATGAGTGATTCCAAGAGATTGAGCCCAATCTAGTTGAGCCAAGCCCGCGAGAATAGGAGCGGGTGCATCTTTGAACCCGACCGACTCTACGAAGACACCGAATTTGTAGAATGCACCCTGAAGCTCCGTGTTAGCTCACCATAGGTGCTATATAGAATTTTACCAGTAGATAAAAAAGGAGGAAGAAGAATACTCACGTAATTATAGGCGAAATGGGAGGTCAACTCTTCTCGCCGGCTGCCTTTGTTTCGTGCCGGGTTTCGCTGGAGCCTGAGATCCGCATTTTGCATATCCAGATACAAGTTATCCGGGCCATTTGGCATACCACAGGTCTCCGGAGTTGCGCGGAAGACAGCAACCGCTCCGCCAACCGTGCCTTCGGAGTTCGGAAAGCTGTACATTTCGATGGTATATCCTCCACCGGAAATTGTTTTGTGTTGAATTGACTTATCAATGATTTCCAACCGACGTCGAGCGTTCATGCTTGTGCACTCTTTTTCCACGCTTGACAGTGGATAGTTGGTGAATGAGACGATGTGTTTGAAATCACATCCTACGCTTTCGTTCTCGCAGGCCCATCCCCACCAGTACACCCGTCGGCTGCAAAACCCGCATTGCGGGCATACAATACCTCGCTTGAATTCAGCTTCGGTGCCGTAGCTCATCTGGTTTGCTACTGGTAGGGCGGGTACGGCCTGCGGAAGCGGAAGGAGGTCCCGGTTGTCATGCCGTTCGAGAAGGAACACTTCATTGTAAATCAGCTCATCCGGACTTACGGGGCGTTCAAATTTGAAATGTTCCGGACAGGACATCGACAGACACGCCCATCCTTCTGTGTATACAGTCTTGCTGTATTTACCGCAGGAATCACAGGAGTTCCCATCACACTGGAACTCGCCGACGGGAACTGGCTCTGTATCATGACCGGCCGGCATCCACCACGATTTAACCTGTGGGTCGATCTTCTCCAGTCGGATCATATACTCAGACACTGAACTGCCGTCGACTGTAACAGTTTTCTCGGCCCATACGTATGTGGCCAGAAAGAAGCCCATGAGACAATAAGAGCGTGGAGGTTTCACTGGGTAGCTTTTGTTCTTTGAGCCTATTGCACACTGTCAGTTCGTTAAACATGGCTTCCTTCATACAGCCTCTTACCTATCACAACGGAGACCGGCAGCCTTCTCTCGAAGGCATCCATCGCCGACTTATACTTCTGGCAGGCCTCGTCTTGGTCTTTGGTTCGAAGCATCCGTCCAGATGCTACGTCGAACTCTCCCCCGCCACCACTATTTAGGAAAGTTAGTCGACTAAACCTGGGTGTTATGATCTCAAGGCTTACATGGTGGTCACAATAACGCTATCGGTAATCAGTTCACGCGGGGAGTCAGCACCATCGATAACCATACCCAGCAAGGTGTTCTTGGCAGTATGGAGGCATCCTTGGTGGTTATTGGTTAACGGCAGCGCGTTTGCAATCTGTGCGCGCTTATCGGCAAAAGCAATTGGCCGGTCGCATGCTTCTGGCTTGCCTGCGTGAAGATCAGCCGATTCGACAGGCGTATTCAGAGTCGTATTACTCGTGGCGGTCGCGTTACTTGCAGCGACCACAGTGATCGCGAGTTCTTGCTCACGATCTGAGAGGGTACGCGAAGGGGATCGTGACGAGGTGGGTTGTTGTATCTCGGCGACAGGCACTTCGTTGGCGACATCTCTGGCAACGCCAATTCGGCGACGCTTGGTGGTGAGAATAGGACCCAATTGGGCGAGCTCACGCTTGGGAGTGGTTGGATTCATCTTCAAAGATCTGTCGGTGTTGTCCATTAGAGAGTGACAATTCGATCCGGAAACAGCAGACGAGAAGGACGCGCGCCCGCTTCACAAATAAGGTCGAAGACGAAGTACAAGTAAGGAGGGAACAGCATGAAACGAGAAGGAAATACTCCCGCTTCACGAGTAAGGTCGAATACCAAGGAAGGTGCGCTTGGATCACCCTGACATGGCTTGTTGGGAAGGCACAGCTGGAGCGCTATATTCAAGGAAGGCACGAAGTCTCTTGTCAGTTGAAGGCAGCAGACACCAATTTGGATGGGAGATATCTCTTTATTAGGGAGGCGGTAGCGTCATCTCAATTTTTGGTTACGACACTCGAATCACCATGACGGGGCTTGTCAAGGAGGCACGACTGGAGCAATATTTTCAAGGAAAGCGCGAAGCCCCTTATCAGTGCCCCCCTTATTGGTTCAAGGCAGCAGACCTTATGTGGAAAAGATACCTCCATTGGCGAGGCGTAGGATCGTCTCAAGGATAGCTCCGCGGTTCGCTAGAGTCATCGCGATTGGGCTTGTTTGGAAGGAATAACGGTGTGCTACTTTATCCAAGGAAGGCGTGAGGCGCCTTCTCGGCATGAAGTGTTATGTGCGCGACGCTTGAAGGCAGCAGGTCTTCAACTTATGTGAAAAGGATATCTTTACCAAGATAGGCCATACCATCTCAAGTAATAGCCTTGCGTCTAATACACTGGAATGATCGTGGCGGGTCTTGTCGAAAAGATTGACAGGATGTGCTACTGTATTCAAGGGAGGTACGCAGTCTCTTCTCGTCTTGCTGATATAAACTATGTAGGTACTTGGGGTGTGGCCGACATTACAAATATCAGCCCGACCGTTATGGCCCGCAATGGGCTCTCACAACCGGTAAGAAGTGGAAAGAACGAAGTAGTTTATGTGTACATGTACCTACTACCTACTGCATTCAAGCAATCCATCTTTGGGGAAGGCACGATCCAACGTTTGAAGGCCATTATTGGTGCCAAGATTGGAACTTTTACATATTAATGGTGTTGTGAGGGAAGGTGCGAAGAGAACATCCACACACCCGTCCCGCTGAACTTCTGTAGCCCATCATGCAGCATACCTAGGTAGTAGGTATGTGGCTGCCATTACTTTAGAAGAGCACAGAGTGGTAATAGCTCGCGACCTGGTAAATGGGCAGCTGATCCTATGGCGCATTTCTCCCCCATGACCCAGGATGTGCACAGGAATGGCCCATAGACGCGATGTTTGGTGATAACCAAAGCAAACCTGTATGTTCAAGGATATATTCAATTAGGTTGGTGTTATGCACGAGAGTCCGTTTGTATTGGAGTCTTTGCAAGACAAGGAGATTGGCAAAGCAGGCAGGTATTGCCGTGTTGTGTGCTTAATGCGAGCTACTCCAAAAAAGGGGGTGAAGCACACTCGCTAGCGCTAAAAGCACTGGGTCGCAGCACGCATCAAAACTACCACATTTGCTCATAGCAGATGGAGAAAACCATATAGTAAATAGAGGCACAGGGTGAATGGAATTATTATGTAGTCCACCACATTTTCAATTTTACTTTTTTTGTTCTGTCTCATCCAAGGTGCTTCGCCAAGCAGCAAATACATGCTATCCCAACTTCCAGGGGAGCTTCTTAAGGACGTCGTGTGGCACGAATACTGAGAAAATAATTATGTGCATAATACCCAACGAATAATAGACACCGGGCAATATATAATACATAACGAATGGCGGACGTGATACGACAGACAGTGGACAGCAGACAGCAGACAGCAGACAGCGGATAGCAGAAGGCAGGCGGACGAGTGGCGGACGGGCAAAGAACCCGATGCAATCTTGGGTCGAGGATACGGGTAAGGTATCAAGGAGATGGATTGAGCTATTCACGGACATATGCGGATGGGCAGGCAGCGGATAGCCAAGAAACGGATTTCAGTATACGCGGACGGACGGCGGACGGACGGAGAACGCGATTGATATTCGGGTGAACGTGTCAGTCTGGGATGGTATATAATACGGGATGAGACTGGGCTGATGGTAGATAGGGCTATCCCCAGGGGTTAGGCTCTTCCATGGCCCATTAGAGTAGGAAGTAGGTGGTTCACTCTATAAATACGTGGGCAGGCACAGTGGTTATAACCATGTGTATATAGAACACATCAGCTTACGGCTTCGACAGCTACCTGAGACTTGAGCTGGCTTCAATTCCTGGCGCAACCGCCAAAGTGGGATATGGACTATTGTGTGTCACTCAAGTCGACATATGAGGCTGTATCGTAGAGCAGAAGGATGCACTTTTGGCCGAGATTGCACATGGACCAGCTGAAGGTGGGCGTGCAGGACAGCCCATTTAGAGATAATAGGCCTTGGGCACATTATATTGTGATAAATCACGTACACCCCACGACTTGAAGAATGTCGTCGATGTCAATCTAGGTCTAAAATCAAGGGAAATTCGCAGACAAAGGACGTAAGGGTCGAAGGTTAGTGACTAGGAGTCCTCAACGAGCACCTTCTTATCGTGAAGGACATACCGCAATATCTTGATGAACTCAGTCTTCCCAGAACATATACTTATTTGCGTACAATCAGAAGCTATGCTACTAATGCCACAATGGCTTGCATTGGGATCCAGGATCCCAATTTTGCAGCCGTGAAGGTGATGACTCGGCCTTCCTTTCGGGGGTTGAGCTCGAGATCCAATCCCGCCTCTCCTTACCCCGAAGTTTGCAGGGCACAAGACCATGGGGTATGATATCCGGCCCGAGAATATATCTCGCGTATTGTTGCCGCTGATCTTCTTCCGCGGTGAGCAGGATGGACCGCCCGGTGCACAAAGAGGCATGATAGTCACGGGCTGCAACAAGCCTATGGACACCTTGGCACGCCGTCTTTGAGCCATAGGTCTTCTCTCAACAAGCGAGAACCACGTGGCCTGCACATCCTATTACCACGATGGAAGGGCTACCCAGCGCACGTCTACGCCGACTGTCTAGCTTGAGGTTGCAAAAAAAAATCTCCGGCTATATTGTTGGTGGCAGCAGCCCACTTGCAATGAGACATCATTGTTTTTTTGACGGCAGGACCCGACATTCTGGTTGTTCGTATCAATGGCCTTTCACGGAACTTTAAGCTTATCGCACTCGACTGAGACTGGGGTTCCATCACTAATGGATAGGCTTTCAGATCGTCCAGTACCTTGGTGGAAGCTCCATTTGCGATGGACATATACCACGCGATTCCGGTGAAAATAAACGAATACCATTCCAAGGGCATATGAATGTTGTAGTGCAGCTCAACGTCGCTCGTTGCCAGTCGAGGAAGAAGAAAAACAAAACCTCTGTTTCTGGGCTTTGCTGAACATAGCACAGGGAATCCGCCTCCAGGGCTGGACCAGGGCCCTTGCCGCCATCAGCTCAACACCCTGCTGGAATACAAATCTGGCCCGAACGATCCTTCTAGATATGCGGTGACATTTTGTCGAAATCAGCTCTACGGGCATACAAGATCTTCAACTGAGCCTGACAGGCTAACTGGTTACTGCCGTGTTGCACTTTCCTCAGGACGGGTACAGAATGGAGCTGATGTGAATCCCCACCCACGAAATTTTCCGGAGCCAGTCGCCATGGGGCACGATGAGGCTGTGAAACAGATCACAAGAAGAATCGATGAAACGACTCCCTCTCACAAAGGGCCATCATCATCCCTCCGGTATTCTAACCTTTCTAGGCTGTTGGTAAACATATTCGCGTATCCGGATATGTAACCGAATGAAAACTTCATCCTTGAGGAGAGGTGCATACTCCTTTACGTGCCGAAGGAGAATATCCGCTATAACAGAAGGGCAGGGGCCGGGGGATTTCTCCTTGTAACTTATTACCACCCCCTGTCAGTGCGTGCATGCGCCTTGAACGTGTGCGGCCCATGCCATATGCTGACTAAACCCAGGGTGTAAATCAGTAAAGTGAAGTTCTCCACGCGATGTTGGCACACTTCCATTAATGGGAAGAAGAAGGACCATACCGAAAATAGTCACCCTGGTTTTCAGAACAGATTGACGACGCGATTTCAGATGTCGCGTATAATGTCATCAACATTGGCACCTATCCTGCCTGTTCCTTGATAGTCGCAAGAGAGGTGGCTGGTATATCTTACGCCTAGAGCTCTAGGAGGTCACCTTGAGGGCCACGTGGGGAGCCATGTAGAAGTCGGTCTGAAAGACGAGATATGTCAGGTATAAGTCGGGCCGGAAAACCGACCGTGGGGCGGTCTTGATAATCGCTCGGAGCTCAAGGTCTTGTAGGCCACTCTTCCAAGCTATTTGTCATTGATGGACCTCAAGACAGAATGCACCGCCATCCCCAGAAGAATGGGTAGGCTTCGTGATGTGCTCATGGTTCGAGCTTTACTGAAGTGCCGGAGCTTGTTTCGAGGCCATGAGAGTCGGGAGCTCGGTGGGTCGAGGGGAAGGGCCAAGTCATAGCTCAGAAAGAACTCCCCATCGTTCGAGGAATGAATGCATATCGTAAGTAAGCAAACGACGGAAAATATTTGCGAAAGCTGTCTGCAAAGGCCGTTAGTTTTAAGGAACTTTTCTTTAATCTTGGCAACTCTGTGGACATGCAACCGAGCTCATAACAAAGTGCATTTCTCCAGGCTCTATAGTACTTGAATATGATCAATCGATGTCGCCACGGTGTCTGGGCTACGAAGAGGTTTCTTCTCTGTTGCAGGTGGATGTGATGCCTTTCTTTTTAGCTGCACAGGTAGGCCGCAATAGCTGAGGGAGGGACGCAGGTCGTTCTCCATGCGGGAATCTCCTCCGCTCAGTCCGGTGATCAGGGCCCGGGGCCCGGGCCTTCTACGTCCAAGTGACGAATCGACCCCTTACATCAACACCTCGTGGCACCCATGAGGCAGGCAGGTTGATGTTGGTGGCCAGCATCATGAACGAGCGCCGGCAGGGGGTGCCTAGTTGCCCGCCAAAGTACCAACTCCATCCATCTTCAATTGTTTCAAAATTATGAAGACCCACCCGCGACAGGCCAAGATCAATCTACCATGCCTGTTTTTCCCCCGGTAGTGGGGGAGGGGCCAACAGGCCGGGAATGAAGTTGCTTTTGCTGAATCACGGTATTGCAACCTACACCGTCTAGTGAGGTAGCATGCATGAAATACCAGAGCCATAAGTCAACCAAACTGACGAAGCTGACGGGACATCACGCAGTGTGACAGCCATGCACAATCATGCCTACACCTAATATGTCCAAGATCTCATAGGGCCGAGTCATGAGGAGCCGGCCAACGGTTGCAACACTATCAAGGCACAGCGGGCCTCGCGTGAGCCAGTCAGCGTCCGGGCGTCAGCAATTCGCCGAGCGAATGCGGTCGAATGCGGTATACTGGCCCGCTCGGGCGCATCCGGCAGCCAATACAGCGAACCCCGACTTTCCTCTTTGGTAAGGGTGCGAGTTCCTAGCTGCATGGCTGTGTGCAGGTTGTTGGTCGCCTTATCTATGATAGCCGAGAGGGCAACAGGAACACCAACCGAGCCCATCTCTATTCGGGACACACTTGACACTGGGGCTCGGGCAGACAGGGGATGCACATGGCTCGCCGTGGTTTAGTGCGCTCCTCCTCCCACCTCTTCTACCAGTATGCAGCAGTGTAACACAGCAACGTTTGGTTGAAGCATGTTTGAGGTGTCAGCCAAGGTGGACCCTTTATAAGCAAGTATTCTACCCCAAGAGAGGAAGAGGTTGTCCCGTGGAGGTGTCAAGATAGGCAAGGGATCCGAGGCATGAGCGCGGTTTTGCGGGTTTGAGCAGTCCAGGGGAGTATGAACTTGAGCAAACCAGATAGATCATATAAGACCCGAAGACAATCTACCACCCCGCAAGAAGGAACCATGTGTCTCGGAAGAGTAAACACACTTTAAGGCTCCTTTTCTACTTCTCGTCGTCTTCAAGCTGGACCTGAAGCACGAAACCATGTGGTTGTTTTATCTTCTTTGCTGGGCCGCCATTGCCCTGGGTGCAGCAACAAACCAGTCGACGACGACCGCCCATATGGAGTCAATGAGAGCAGCTCCCGCAACCGAGCTGCTCAGCCAGCTCTCCTCATGCGCCGTAAGTGACCAAGGTGAATACCATTTCTGGCTCACTGCATCAGCTAACAGACTCCATCTTCCTCAGCTCAAATGTGTCGTACAAGAAGCCCCGAAGGTGGGCTGCGGCATCCTCGACATCGTGTGCCAGTGCGCCAGCGAGCCCCTGTACGGCCATCTGACCGAGTGCGTCATCAACAGCTGCACCATCGGCGAGGCCATCGGGCTCGCCAAGGTCGACGCGCAGCAGTGCCACCGACCAACCGACTCGCGGCAGCGCATGATCGCCGGCATCTCCATCGCGTCCGCCGTCGTCATTCTCAGTGCCTACATACTGCGGATGATATCCCGCCTCGCCATCAGCAGGTACTGCTGGTGGGATGATTTGTTCCACACCATCTCCATTGGCTTCGTTATACCGATGACCGTCTTTGCCAACCTCAGTACGTTTTATGAAAGCAATCGACTTCGAGGCATCAATCTTACTGACATCTTGTGCAGTGGCGACGCATGGATTCGGAAAACATTTATTCCAAATCGAACCCGAAGATGCGCCAAAACTATGGGCGTGGTGTAAGTACCCAGCGCCTATTTGCCCCCTATATAAGAGACAATCCAACTGACACTGACACGTTCCCGGATTGCCAGTCTACATCTGCCAGATCCTGTGGGCCTTCAACATCCTCGCGCTCAAGATGTCGATCCTCTGCCTCTACCTGCGCCTGTTCCCGGGCCGGCGCTTCCGCATCGTCTGCACCTCAGCCCTTGCACTGCTGGTCATCTCGTCGTTGCTGCTGATCGCCTTCGACATCTTCCAATGCAATCCCGTCTCGGCCGCGTGGACGCTGCAGCACGGCGATGCTCAGTGCATGGACCTCACCGCCGTCGCGCTCGCCAACGCGGCCGTTAACATCTTCACCGAGACGGCCATCCTGATTATCCCGCTGCCGATCCTCGTGAAATTGAAAATGTCGACGCGGCAGAAAGCCGAGGTCATTGGCCTATTGAGCCTAGGATCAATGTCAGTTTTTCTTCGTCACCCCGTTCTTCTGTGTGTAGGAAAATGGAAGGCCCCCGTCGCTAACACGCCAACAGTGTCATTATAGTAGCCGCCATCCGAGTCCCCTCCCTGCAAACTCTCAAGAGCCTCGTCGACGCCACATACACCAACGCGCCGGTCTTCATGTGGACGTGCTTGGAGGCCATGGTAGCACACCTGTGCGTCGTGGCGCCGGCGATCAAACTGCTCTTCACGTCGGTCAAGACCCAAGTCAGCACGTCGCTCGAGAACAGCAACACCTTCGGGTACTACCAGAGCTTCGACGGGAAAGGAGGCGAGAAGAGCTGGAAGGTGAGCACTGTTTGCCGCGAAGGGTCGGTGACCAGGACAGGAGGAGATCAACCGCAGCAGAAGGGTCAAAACCAGGGCCAGGGCCATCACACAAGGGAGGAAGAAGAAGAGGGGGGAGTCGGCGGGAACTACCAGATGGGCAGTCTTCAACAGCAAGAAGACGGTATTCACCTGGCGACGCGAATAGAAAGGAAGACTGAACCGAAGCATGTCCAACACAAGCGCGATACTTCTTGGCTGGTTTGATGTATGGCGTCTCGACTTAAGTTTCCATATGTTACGAAAAATACAACACATGATCCTACCCACACCCCCGCGGAAAGCTCGTGAAAAAGTGCACCATGAACACGGAGCGGCCCGCCCTATATCCACCTTAGCACGTATGATTGAAGCTTGAAAGTGACGTCTTCGTGTCTTGTCTGATTACAATCTCCGGACTGGTCAACAGACACTTCTGTAAGCAAGTTAGTATGAATTGCACCTGTTGAAGGTTCAAATAACAAATACGGGCTCAGTATGGCAGGCTAGTTGATGAGTTTGGTGGGCATGCACGTAGACGCGTTGGCCGTTCAGCGGTGCTTGATAACCATCGTCACCTCCAGACAGCGCCACATTCTAGGGAGTCTCTTGCTGAACAAAGTAGATGGTGGGTGGTAACCGAATTCGATCCAACTTCTCGTTTGCTACCTTGAAAGTTGAGGGGGAAGTGCTTTGTAGGCAGGCAGAGCAGAAAACCTGCTACCCAACTGAACACCCAATGAACTTGTGCAAAGAAGGGTATATTTTGGGCCAATCAAAAGAATTCATAACTTTGTCCGCCTTGACACCAAAAACAAGACAGAAGAAAAAGATTGGACAAATGGCTGAACAAAAGGACATTGATGGAATGCAGCTGGCCTCGAGTCAGTTAGACACTGCCGGGTAGTAAAGTTGAATCAAGGGTAGGTAGGTAAGTAAGGTCCAGAGGGAAGCAGACTTCCGTCGCGACCACATTTATTCGCCACATCTTACCAATCAGTGCCAGACGCCGTACCAACGTCGACATCAACATTGCAACATAAGGGCCTCGCCGATCCCTAGTCTTCCACCTGCAAGCATCATTTCCTTGGGCCCACGAAAAGGATAACGCGTTTGCAGATTCCGCATTGCTGCATCGACATGGTTTCAGTTCACCATTGCCACGTCCTCAATCGATCCGTCATTGACGAATTCTCGAAACAGAACCATGTCCTCGAAGTTGTTGGCCAAGTTCTCCACTCTAGCCGCTTCAGGGTCTGACATCGCCAGTTCAAGATCTCCCATGAATGTGGCCCTGATGGTCCCTTCACTCGGCAAATGGACAAGGCCTCTTTCTTTTAATTCCAGGAGCAGACCCCGAGCTTCATCTATGGTGATGTCTGAGTTGCGGAGCGTCATGGTCAGCAAACTAGTGCCGATCGCTTCTGACACTCGGAATGGTCGGTTCAGGCTCTCATAGCCATAGATACACAAGAGGAAGTAAACCCGCCAGTCTGCGTCCTTGGAGACAAGAACGGCATTGGCCACACACATAAGGGCCGTATGCCATAGGATCGAATACGCTGACGATTCGTAGCCGGTGCGGTAATCGATAATGAGGTGCTTGAGCTGTTCGACCGATGCATCGAAGGCAGTGCGTGGCGAACCGTGCCTTGCGGAGAAGGTTCTTAGTCTGGCATGCCTCATCTCCGGGTCCTTGACAAAGGGCCGGAATAGATCGAGTACCACCGCATGAATCCATATACTACATTGTTCAGCTTTTATTCGTGGCCCATAACCACCAACGGGAGGAGCGAGAACGACAGTTGCACAAAACGTACTGAAACACCAGAACATGGTGCGGGTTCCCCTCTCCACGAACCAATTCCGTCGGCAGATTTTGCATCCAGGCGAGGAGTTCGCGGTACTTCATTTCGGCAAAGTCAAGTTTCGGTGGCTCTGTCTTACATTTTTCGTTGTAGTACCTCTGTGTGAACTCATGCACAATACGCCACAATTGGCAGAGAAATGTAAACGTTGTGCCCATATATGCGGGAAGACTTCGTTTTGGCGATATGGAAGCCTCTTCGCTTGTCGAATCGACATCGGTCGGAGGGCTCAGGCCAGTTTGAATGTTGCCGGGGATCAGACAGACTGGCGGAGAGTCTGGGTATGAGATGCCCGGCTGGCGGTAGAAGATGGTGGTCAAGCTTTGGAATCCGTGAGTCGCATATTCTGTTCATTTGGTGGGACTCCTTCTTCTCTTGACTTACACGCTCCAGTTGAATATACCCCACGCCGCGAATGACGTAGCACTCTGATCGTCTACCGCCATTTTGCGTTGGTCCTCCTCCCCAATTGCGTCCAGTCTCCCAAACAGTTTCAGCCGCACTCCCATGTTGACAGCTTCTGTAAGGTATTTCAGGCAGGCGTGGTCTTTGCCGTGGCCCATGAACGCGAGACTCAAGAGCTGGGCTCCGGCCATATTCAGGAGTGTATCCGTGTGCTTGGCTTCTAACCACAGACGTTCGGCCTCTGCACAGAAAAGTCGAGCATGCTTCTTTACCTCCTTGTCGATGGCACTATACATTTGCTGTAAAAAGCTAGTCAGCGGGGGTTCCATTTGTGGCATCGTTTTTCCGTCACATACCGAGCCCCAATATAGCAGTGCATTTACCAGCAGAGACGAACAAAACCTTCTCTGCTGGGTGATCAAATCGGATACGAAGAGATCTGGGTCAAACGTACCCAGCATTGGATGATCCGTTTTCAGGTACAAAGATATGATGCGCGCAGCGAGCTCATTGCTAACCTGTACAGTTGTCCAGGCTGTTATATCCAACCCGGACAGTCGATCATCGCAGTAGTCTCTCGAAATAGGAAGTGAATCTTCTTTCGCTCCGTGAAGGCGGTAAAGTTTGACAGCCGAGTCGGCGTCAATGTTGAATAGCTCTCCGGTGACTAGAGGATCTCGAGTATCGATGGGGCTGGAGGAATTAAGCATTGTCATTCGGCCAGGATAAAACTGCTCGCGGGACTAGACCAAAGTTGTACTTACCGCTGAAAGGACAATTCAGTAGGACGATGGGACCTAACCGAACGAAGCAAGTTGCTCTCTTGCAGGGCGGCGATGGAAATGGGTTGTAGCATTGGGTATGCTATCGTATGGCGTGCCATTAACTCGATTTCCAGGGGGGACTGCGCCGGTATCTCGCCTAGGGGGACATTATAGTCAGAGGGTCGGCGGGTACCCCCTGGACCGCTCTTGATGACGGACAGCGCAGCAGCGCAGTCGCCATCATTAGCTCTGAGGACTCTCAGGACATCAACGGCACGATGCTCGGGCAACCACTTGAGAAGCTCAAGCAATTCATGCGGCTCTTCGCCAAGGTCCTTCCTTGGGCTGTAGGCGCAGTCGGCGGTGCGCTTCCGACAGGGACCGCAGGTGGGCCGGCGGCCATCGCACTTTGTCGCGGGATCAGCTCAGCCAACATTCCGCACAGGATAGGAGGTAGAGCAGCCCAAGAGATAAAGGGGAGGTAACCTACTCGGGTCTTCTTGATGCGGCAAGAATTGCAAGCTATCTGGGTGCCGACGCGCTTGCGTTTGTTGGTGTCCTCTTGGGTGTTCCCGGAGGATGACGATTGATCGGGGTCGGTTCGTGGCCCTGAAGCTGGCAGGAGTGAAACGTATTTCCTCGGTAGCATATTTCTAGAGTTGTCGACTGCGGGAATCGAACATGGTAGAGAGACGAACTGGGAGTGGTGCGTCGCTTGGCGGGTTTAGGCAGGCCTGGTCCAATTCAATTTGATGGAGCAGTTGCACCACCAAAATAAGGCACCAAAAATGGGAATCCTCCAGGGCAACAAGTCGAAGCCTGCGCCGGCAGCAACAACGACGACGGCGGCAGCGGCGGCAGCAAACAGCGCCGGCAGCAGGCTACAAGTACCTAACTACAGACTATAACCCGACTCCAGCCATCATGCCATGCCTGCCACTCAACCTGGGGATGGCAAGACCTGGAGCCTGAGGGCCCCCGAAGCAAGCCAACGCCTGGGCGCTGATTGGCTGGATGGGGTTCGGTTAGGTGTCCGAATGTCTCTACTAGCGCTAGGTCTGGATCTAATACCTACTTCTTCAGGACGAAAGCCCAGTGCTGGGTTTGGGCCATTGCAGCTCAAAAGCCAAGGGTCAAGTGGGAGAGACTTTCATGGAAATGGCCTGACCTGGTCTCAATCAACATCTGACAGAGATCTCGACCCAGCTGCCGAATCCTGGATGTGATTGTACAGTTGTGTTGGGAAACTCCAGGAAGCACAGGAGAACGGGCAGCATACTGACTAACATGGTGTACAGCACTGCTACCCCTAAAATCAAATACCAAGGCCGAGCAAGGCTATCCCCAATGGCAAACCCTCATCGTGATCTGGGGAAAGCTTCCTTCCATATGCTGGGTGGCGAGTAACGGACAGTACGTGATACTGTATAACACTGTTTGGTACTGTTTGGTACTGTTTGTTACTCGGCCTAAAATAAAGGGAGGGATCCAAGCCATCATAAGGGTGCGATTGGAGAAGCCCGCAAGGCAACGTTAAAGCTGCAACTCAATGCCCATTTGCACCGACTACCTCAACTAGCCCGTGGATACATACATCGACATTTATTATTCACCTAACTTGGCCTCTGCCCCTGCAGCCAACACAAGCAGACATTTTAGCTTCCGCCCAACGATCTGCCCCATCCCACGATTCCCATTTGCCATACGAACGGCCGGGCACCCGACACTGCAGCTTTGAGCAGCTAGTGTCTCATGTATCTTGCTTCCGTAGCTTCGTCTTATCGGTGGTGCTGTCAGTCTTCCATCATCGGGCGAGAAGTACCACCCCGACGATTCACTAATAAGTACAGAGGCATGAATCTGATGCGAGGCAAGGATCGTCCCATCGGGGTTTCCTAAAAGAATATGGATCGCATTTTCCTCGACCACCTGTGTTACTTCTCACCCTGGAGACGCTGGACCAGAAATAAGCAGCCAATAATCGACAATCACCCTGTCCACCGAATATCTTTGTCTAGAGCAGGCTTCTGGACATCGTCCGTTCCATTTGTTGATGTCATTGCCTTCTTCATCTGGCTGCCAAAGTCATGTATCCGTCTCGCGGTGGCACAGTGGCAATCGGCCTTGCAGTGATCCTGGAGCCTCTTTATTCCTGCGGCAAGTCCATGGATCTCAGTTGTGGGTACCCATCGAGCAGTCTCCGAATAGCCACAGCGATGGTGACCTGGAGCCCGGGCGAGATAGCAGAGATTGGCACCATCGAACGACAATGCACGAATGCCATGGATGGCCGCTTACAAGCGGCCTGCCACAGTCTGTTCAATTGCATGCTGCCGATGCCTTGTATTATGACATGTACTCTTGATCGTGACCCCCAGGGCCTGGTTGATGTGCCCTTGCCACTTGACGTTGCCCCCGGCAGTCCCCCCCAATATGAAGCAAAGTCCCCTTGTCCTCATCTCGATCTGACGGAAGATACCAGTGAAGGAGTGATGTGACCAGTCCTTCGGTCAAGGTTTCATAACCCTAGAGCGATTGGCATATTTACAGAACTGGCATGCTGGGTCGGGTTGTGGCCCGCCCTGCGAGAACACCTGCAAGTACGTGTGTCCTTTTACATCGTACTCGTGCGCAATATGTTGTTTTTAAGGAAACCAGTTGAGGCTTGCTACATCTATCTGATTTTATCTGACCCAAACCTAGGTCCACTAGGCTAGGACGCGCCTAGGCGTCAAGCTACGAGTCACGAGAGACGCCATCACACCCATGTTCTCAAAAGATAAAAGTATGTCGACACGAGACAGTACTTAGGCTTGGCCCACGGGTAGATGCTCTAAAATGTGGCACCCTCGGACCTGAAGACCGAGCCTAACACAGCCCCTTGATTGGCCGAGAAATTGGTCCACCGCGGCCATATCCTTCCCTCTCCTTTGTTATCTCATAGGCAGGATTATTGCCATGCGACAGGGCTTCGACCATCTCCGTAGCAAACGAAGCTCGCGGCATCTGGTTAGCCCGAGGGTTGGTGAGCAAGGTCTGCCGCGAAAAGGGGTGATGGGGGAAGGGGGTCCTTGTCATGCCACACTGTGTGATAACAGCGGCTTTTCGTCTTTGTTATTACATTTTATAAGGTCTATTTGCTGCAGTAAGCACAATGGCTATGTGGTAGTCTTGAGCTCCCGATCCCTTGCGAACGCCGGCGGCTCGTTCCTTGTCCTACGCTTTGCAGGTGTTCAAATTTTAAACAAGCCCAACAGCACCGATCAAGAAGCAACTGCAACTTAACCATGGCTGCCTGCCAGCAAGCACTTCGATCCAGCCACGCCGAGATGCCTCTGAGCTAGATCGAAAGAAGGCCACCACGCACTCGTACGCCAGACACCAGTGAGCGGCGCCTCCCCGTCCAACAGCGCAATTCAAAATTTCCGCGACGACAACACATCAAAACTGCCCTGCCGTTACTACCTACCCATCGTGTTGATCGGATCTGTCTGCATATAAACACTATAACCAACCTAACAGATTTCCCCCTTCACTAACTCAACGAAGCCAACGATTCCCAAAACTACAAACTCGCATCGTACCTACACCGCCCTTGCCCAGTCGAATGTGATACCCGAACCACGAGTGTTTGACGATAGTTACAACCGGCCTGCTTTCTTGTTTATCCTCACCTACCTACATCCGTCATGAAGCGCCCTCCCTCCCTTTTGCCGCAATGAATAGACCGATACACCCGTTTCGGCCGACCGAACATTAACTTTTGAGATCAGGTCGTAAAGAAAATTCATCACCCCTATTACGAGCCCTCACTGACGGAAGACGGAAACGACGGCAGCAACGCCCGATAACCCGACTTTGGATAGAAAAGAGAACATCAATCTCATCCCTCGTGTCTTGCCCCCTCGATCGATCACCAACCCGCGCAGCAATCCCCGTGCGAGAGAGCATAGAACTACCGGCTTTGAGGCACCTTTTGAGATCAGGCGAGCACGCAACCCGTAGAGGCTGACATTAGATCTCGTCAAGACTCAGTGTCCGTAAATCGCCGCCTCTCGTGGTAAGGCAATACTGTTAAGCATATAGGGGCAAAGCATAATCGTGATATACGTAGACTTATGTTTCTTGAAACTCCTTCTACGGCTCATATCATGATGCCACGCCTCTTTATTCTTGACCACTCTTGTGTTGAACTGTAACTGAGTTCTCGCTTTATCTGTCGTCATCGTGGTGCTGGGCATGTTTGGTGTGACGACTCCGTGGTAGCGGAGGCTTCTCTAAGGGGCTGGTGGCTATTCGAACAGCATTGCTTCCCAGTTGCAAAACTATTGTATGCCTGAGAGTTACTATGGTTCTACCTATGCAGTTGATCGCATGACGATGGAAAAGGGGGACCGACATTTGGGCTGAACATGAGTCCCGCCGGCACGCCGAAATAAGGACAAATCTCAAATATCTCTCACGCGAAATCGCCATAACACGTTCCAGCTGCCGTGGCCTTATTTTCAAGCCCTTTGAATTCCATGATAGTATTACGAGCCAGTGTGGCTCGGATATGGAACAGGATCAGGTAAGCATGCTATCAACGCGCAAGTTCCTTCCCGCGAGTCCCTCGTACTATATATGATATCTGGCGTGGGGTTTTCAGTCATAAAGGGAGCAGCTACCGCGAGCTTTGCTTGGGAAAGCCAAGAAGCGGCTGCTGAAGCATTCCCAAGGCCCCCTATATGTTGGACAAGGGAGCTGATCAAGGTTCTTGACGGACGGGATCAGGGGCCAGATAGTAGAAGGACCCCCAGCTTCCTCGTCTATTTCTGATTGTCTGTATCCGCACCAGTGTCCATAATCGTAAAAGCCCTGTAGTGAGGCTGGTACCCCAGGCTCCTCATCCTTTCATTGGTCCATGAACCGTATACTTGCTTAGCTAGCCAGCCTAGAAACAGGCGTTTCTATAGTAGAGCCGCGGCCGCCTTGTTCGATACCCCGAGGAAATGGGAACCGCTGCCAATGGACACAAGGATGCTGTACATGATAAGACGACGAATAGGTTTTCAGACATATAGCATACAAACGTGAGGTCATTCCCTTGTTCTTATCTGGGGAACGGCTGAGCGACCTCGCGAAGGGGTGCCCCTTTTCTATGACAACTGACAGCTGTGGTAGCGGGAAGGTTTGGCGCGATGCGACTGTGCAAAGGAATATGAGCCGGGCCTGGGAGATTTTTGCCCTGTGGAACAATGCATAGACGTCAAGAAATCGTAATAAGTCTATTGTGTTTCGTGGAGGGTCGAAATTTACGGTCTACTTAGAATAGCAAGTGACTTCCATGTATCTGCCGTGAGGTCAGTTTCCCCAACATGTTGCCGAGTCTCTTGAAGTAAGACGCCAAGCCAGGAACCGTGGTATAACTCTGACCAGCACGGTGCGGATGTATGGGCCACTGAGCAGAGATAGTATAGGGGCAAATTCCCCCATCAATACTTGGAATGTTTGTTGACATTAACCCCACCCCTTTCTCCTCACCGACTATATCAAGGAGCAGAGTGACAAGTGAAGCCGGGGGCTGAGTCGGACAGCAGCCTGCAGCTCCAGGCAACCCGGAACTCCTTTTGCGAAGGCAGTCTTGGAGACGTACGTGTCTCGAAGAGGCAAGGCAGTGAGATCGCAGTTGCGGGCCCTTCGGCTGAGCAGGCAGGCCTGGTAACCCCCTGCCAGAAGTTGTAGTCACTGAAAAGGGGAGCGGCGTGTATGCAAGGGGTGGGCTGTCAGATGCTGCAGGTGATGTTTCTATAAATGCCCTTCTGTTCCTGTCAACACTGTTAGGGGGGTTTGCGGGCACGTCATCATCTGCCTCGCCACTCTTCCCTCGTGGCAGTTTTCGCAAGTATGTTTCATAAGTAGGTAGGTAGGTAGGTAGTCAACAGGTTATACCCCAGAAGATTATCTTATTGACCTTCAGAACAGCCGAAGACGAAGTCATGGATGGTCTGCTATGTATCCTACAAAACCATATCACAACTGGTGAGTTGCAGCGGTATGACTGATCTCCCAGAGCAAGTGGCATTTATCTAATATGGCAATTCGCCGTCCGGGCATATGGATGCGGTCAGTCTGCAGCTTACACATGGGGAGTTCCTAAGCTTTGAAGTTGTGTTAGCGAAATTGCTCGTTGGTACGCGGTCTTCAATCTTCATGAAATGTGAAAGTGGTGGATTTGATCAGGGCAATGGTGAAAAATTGTCTCATGGCAAGCCGAAGCAAGCTCTGAAGTAGCAAATACATTTTGCAAAACATCACGTCAAAAAGCAAAGGAAAATGACAACACAGGGCCAAGTCGGGAGGGTGTAACATACCTTTTGGTGACAAGTAATGGATCATCCCAGTGTAAGATCGCGACAGTGGTTCGTGTCGAGTCCTGTAAATCAGTTCCGGAGGTCTGGGGCAATGAAACTACCCATGGACGAATTCGGTTGGGAATATTAGGATATTTCTCGATTGACCGATCGGCTCTACTCTGCCGGCACTTCTTCCTGACTTGCTATCTACAATGCTAGAGTACACATATGAAATGGAAGAATGAGTTGTCGCAGCGGGACGTCTATAGTACGGAGAGATCGCCGAATTTTTCCTACAGAAACGATTAGCACCAAATAGCAGAGCCGAAGACGACGAATTGAAACATACCTTGTAGCCCGGAACGTTCCAGCGACCCTTGGAAACCAGCTTGGCGGTCTTCTCGTCGATCGAGGGCTCGGCAGCAGCGACTTCGTCCTGTAGTGGTTCACAATGCGATCAGCCTTATTATTCTTACTCCTCTTCATCCGATCCGAACCAGCGGGAGCTAGAGATGGAGAGGCAATAGCACGTACCACGGTGAGCTCGTCGAAAGGTCGGGCCTGCTCGATGTTCTCCAGCGTCTTCGAGAGGTCCTTCAGCTCGAGGTCGACCTTCTCCTTGGTAGCCTGGGCATTCTTGACGGCCTCGACCTCGAAGGTCTCGATGGCCTTGAGCTGGCGCGACAGATCGTAGGTCGCGGGCTTGAAGTCCTTGAAGCGCTTCTCAATCTCGTCGACGACGGCCTGGTTCTTCAGGATGCTGCGGTAGTGGGCGAAGTCGACGGTAGTGGCCTGCTCGGACAGCACCTGAACCTTGCGGCGGGCGTTCTCGTTGCGTTGCTTGAAAGCCTGAAGGGAGGCGACCGTCTGGCCACGAAGGCCGAGGGAAGAGGTCACTTTAGCCCAGTCGAGCTTGAGGGCGGCGCTTCGCTGTTCGGAAGCAAAGAGGGAAAATTAGCTCATGACTACAATGCCGGACACAGATTTGTTGGGAGTTGTCGGCAGATCAATTGGGGAGGCAGAAGGCGTCGAATTGTCATATAGAGCATCGAAACACATCAATTGACCAAGGTGGACTTACTGCTGCCATTTTTGTGATGGTATGTGAGGTTTGGAGTGGAGAGATTGAAGCAATTCACATTCGTCGTTGCTTGCTGGCTTTGCCGAAGAGTCGTAGGTTTGCTTAGCAGCTCCACCAGCTTTCGCAGGTTGTGGCGGCCTGAGGCATTTCACAGCCACTCCTTCCTTGAAAAGCCGACCCGGCCCGGACCTGACCTAATAAGGCCAATATTAAGTAAGCATGTCTGGATCTGCCCGCAAACAGGTCAGCGATTCACGATATTACAGCAGCATTTCAGGCACGCAATTGATACTCGATGAAGCAGAGCTATGTCATAGAGCTCAATGCATGGTTCTACTTTGAAATTGAAGTTTCTGACACTGTCCGAGGTGGCAGGCAATACAGTCTACATTGTCTTCCGAAGACTCCATGGATTCACCAAAAACAGGTACGCAAAGAGGATTCGCTGTAGAACATGATTTGTTGGTTCACATTTCTCATGACACTCAAGATGCTGTAACATAGAATGCAAGTAGCAGTCCTCCCGTTGTTTTATTTCCCAAGCGAGAATTTTCCTGGCCGTAATGCATCTAGAGACTCGACAGTTGAGGCCCTAACCTTGACTCCCAAGCCCTTAACCCAGTCCGGAACACCCTAAACGCTGAGAGCCATGATTGAATTGACAATATCATTGTCATTCTCCTTGAGGGCGTTGATGGCCTTCTTGCGGGAGACGTTGGCCTGGGTCATTACCAGCTCAATGTCCTTGTCCTCCAGACCATCGGCATCGACCTCCTCGTCGTCATCCTCCTCCTCTTCCTCCTTCTTGGCCTCGCCCTCGACAGCCTTGCCGTGATCGTGGCCAGCGTGGTCGTGACCGGCGTGGTCGTGCTCACCACCAGCCTGGGCGAGCTGCTGAGCAGCAGCCTGCTGGGCAGCGGAGTTCAGGTCCTCAATCTTGGCCTCACCGAAGACGCTAGACAAAACATTAGCTTGGGCCCCAGAATGCGATGTGAAGGATTGCACTACTCACATGTAGGTGTTGCTGTTGGGGGACTTGTAGACCTCGGGGCTGTTGATGACGAAGAGGATCTAAAGCGAGCATTTCGTCAGCACATTATCCACTGCAATATTGATATTTTCCAATCGCCGCACAACACTGAAGAATGATTGAAAAATCAACCATTTTCAAGGTCGGGCCACCTCTTGCTAAGGTGAGCTGTCAAGAGCCAGCAACCACCATGCACCAAACAGCCTTTCTGTACAAGTGCTTAGGACGTGATAGCACTCACGTTCTTGGGGCGGCGAAGGGTCACACGGGTGATGCCACCGATGCGCTTGAGCTGAAGCTTCTCAATGGCCTTGCGAGCCTTCTTCTCGTTGCGGGAGTGGATGACCTGGGTCGAGCCAGAGGGACCGCTCTCGTCACCGGCCTCGATCTCAGAGTCGGAGCTATCATCCTCCTCGTCGACCTGGGGGGCGGTTCTGGGGCTCCTCGTCGGGGAGTTCTTCGACACGGGGGTTGGCCATTTTTGCTGCTGTGATTGGGAGTGGTGGTCAGCTTTTTGGTGTCTTTTTTGGTTTTGGTCAACTGAATTTCGACCTGGAAATCGCCGAACACACAGACTTAGCGGTTGCGCAGGCAAAAAAGGCTTGTAGCTAGCCAAAATGCAGAGCTGCCCCTCAAAGTCGCAACCACACAGAAACAACACACAAACACACCGTTGCCTTACAATTTAGATGTTCCTGGAGATTGTCGACCAAAGAATGCTATAACGTACCTACTTAGATCTGAAGTTATCTTCCAAGTAACCTAGCGGGGTTGATGCGTTCGACGGGTCGGGGATTGGCTACTTCGAATTCCTCAAGAGAAAAGTTGTGAGTAGGGTTCAATTTGGCACATGATGGCTCGTGCACTCCCCCTCCCCCAAATTGCATAATCATTTCTTCATCGTCATTTATGCAACAGCCACACGCATAACATTTCAGCAGTTTCTTAATGCATCACGACCAGTCTGCCGCCTGCCTTTGCTGGCCCGGAATTCAATGTCGAGTCTCCGTTCAAGTCTGCCAAATCTACATGTACTGTTGCTCTGGGGTAAGACTGGGCCTTTGAGAGATAGTGCCTACGATATGGTATCTGCAGCATGTCCCTCCTGATCTCTTGGCGGCAGTCGATGTCGCCTGTACTCAGATATGGATGGTTGTCTATCTACTTACAAATTCGCCGCATGTCAATGGTGATATTACGATCAATGTCAGGGGTCTAGGAGTGGCGACAAGAGCAGGTCCGTAGAAGCATCAATATTTGCATCGAAGAAAGCATCAAAATGCTTGATTATCTCGTAAGATAATTCTCTATCGGACATTAAAACCCAGTCCGCTCATATCCCTTTAAGACCAAAAAATGCATTGACAGTGTTCTTTTTGGTTGTGTGAATTTCCCTATCATTTGACGCCGGTCACCATATGAGATGTTGTGACGTACAGGTCTTTCCCAAACGACGCAAAGGAATCCAGCAACCCCCATTCCCATGAGATTCGTGCAGAGACCAGTTTCCGTAGTATCAAGTAGTCGACAGGCTTGAGTTTCGCCTGTCGTCGTGACTGTCCATCTATACCCCGTTCCCCGTCATTCGTGCACCTTATGCGGAGGCCTTGACCTTGGCCAGGGCCTTGCGCTGCTCGAATCGTCGCTGCTTCTTGAGGCGCATGACCTTGAAGCGGTCGAAGTCGGTCAGAGCCCGGCGGCGCTCGTTCTGCTCCTTGCGCTTGGCCCAGCTGCTCTCCTTCCACTTTGCGTCGATCTGGGCCTCCTCCCAGAACTTCTTCACGGTACCGGTACGGGCAGCACGGGGCAGCTTCTCGATGACGAAAGGAGCCAGCAGAGCGTCGGTCAGGGAGATAGCTTGTCTGGGAACGGCGAGCTTTTCGTCTGAGGAAGGACCATCGATCAGGACCTAGAGTAAACCTGTGTTAATTCCCTGGTTTTCCTTTTTCTTTTCTCCTCCCCACAATCGCGGTTCAACATACTCGCTTGTGGTCGATGATCTCGACGATAGTGGCCAGACGACCGGCGTAAGGGCCGTTACCCTGCAGGAGGATGACACGGCCGACCTCAACGAGGCGCCAGTTCGATGCGACAATGGTAGCGTCACCCATTTTAACGGTGTTCTAGAAAAGGAGATCGGGAGTCAGCGCTGGAGGTCGTCGACACGGCAGAAATTTTTGGCACGGGCTGAATGGGCGTATTTGTAGAGATGTACAATCGCGGATGATGATTGGGGAATTATAAACGTACTGATTATGGTACCGGGGTGAAGTGTCGATTCGTGATGTTGTTGGCTTTCCTCCAAAGTCAGATGTTGTCTGGCTCTCAATCTTCAACCTGGAGATCTTCTAGTGTGGGAATTGAAATTCGTAACCCTAGCTAACCACACTGGAAAATGGCTGGCAAGAAGTGCGGGTCGTGACAAAGTCGGTCGGACTTTTGAATTGCCGGTCCGCAGAGATTTTAATTGCAGAGGACCCCACCTCTTTTTCGCACCTCCAGAGTCCAAGCTTCTAATTGGTTCGCCCTCCTACAAAACCTTTTGCAGCGGAACCTTTTGGCAGCAGGTCTTCCCTTCTTCTCATCATCTCGAGTGCAATAACCTCTCCCAAGAGGGTATGCGATTCTCATATTTGTCGTCAAACTAATCAAGGTAAGCTATTTTACATTTGCTCAGCACATTTCTTCCAATCTTCCCACTTGAATGATGAGGTAATTTGCGATTGATTCCGTTCGATGGCGCCCTCGCCGGGGTTTGCTATATCGGATGGTTAGGTGATATTTAATTCTTACATATTCTGACAACCCTTACACCATATCACATTATGTTGCTTGCTGCTTCTTGAGAACTGAAGCTAACATGATTCAGCTCTATCTAGCAAACAAACAAGCCCGGGTTGAGGCCTTGCAGTTACTGGTTTCAAGCTTGCGTTACACAGCACGCTCAATGTAACTTGAGCTCTTGGATATTGGTCTGCTACCGCAGCCTTTGTTTCATGGGTCATGCTCAGCCTTTTGTTACGCTTGAGGCGAGATCAAGTGGTGTCAGGTTGCTGTTACGTACCAAGTCCTCCAGGTGATTTCTGTAAGGTCTCGCACGGCCAGTCTAGGCTACTGTTCATTGATCAAATAAACATTCAATATAAATACTCTCAAGGCAACCTCAACTTTCTCTGCTTAATCCAATGATGTGTATGATGAATATGTTCCTCGACTGCTGATGCATGTCCACCGTCATTGACGCTTAATACAGCTCTTGAAGCAAGCTCAAGAACGTACCCCCGATGCCAATGGCTTGGTACAAAGAATTCAATGTGCCTTCTTTTTGGGGGATTCACTAATCTGTATCTTGCAAAACATCACGAATGAGATGCTGCTAGAATGCTGGTTGACATGTATGTCACCGCCATGAGCCTATCCATTTCATTGCACCTTGTCACTAATAGTTGTTGCACTGGGCACCCTTTCTTGTAACCGACTCGTAATCCCACGGCTTCATCGTGAAAATTGAGCAGTTACTGATCAAGGGTTGGTTTTTGGTGTTTCATGGGGCTGTGATGGAGATTGCAGAGCTGCCCTTGCATGCATTATCGATATGAGATGGCCGATTTGGAAAATACCGCTCAACTCCTTTATCATACCTCGGTGCAAAGAACCGGGGTCCCAGAGCTCACTCAGGTCAGCCAAGAACCAAATGCTCATTTGGCCGAACTCTTTCTATCATTCGCCTGCACACGGCTATCGCGTATCAATTAGCCCCTACCTGTCCAGGTGTGCTGGCTAGTCGCAATTAATCATCTACTCGCTACTGTCAGGCGGGGTAGACAGCGTTTTGATGCGGTCGTTGTGGAGAGAATCCGCGTCACTAACACCCGGAAGGGGGTGAACCGGCTATACCGGTGTGGGGGAGGAAACTGCTTTACCAAGGTAATAATTACCGTTCGCCTCGAAATGTGCAGCGCGACTAGTCAGGGGATAAGTAAGCGGTGGCCGGCCGACATCCCTCCCGTTGGGAGAGTGCGTGCTCACGGGGTTCAAAATCGACGTTTCATCCTCGGCCGTTTCACGTCCTGGAATTTCCCCAGAGGGTGGTGAATGTAACTCCCTCTGTAAGAGCTATATAGTCGTCTTACGCGACTTCTTAGTGGCTCCCATCACGACTCGTACCCGATTTATACGCAGTCGCTTGCTGTTACACGTCTTAGTCAGGTCACCAGTTATAGCATAATCCGATCCATCATCATCCTCCAATATGATTTTCCACCCTCCCTCTTGGGTACCCAAGCTACCGTTCGGTAAGTAATGCATGAAGGCCTCGGAAGAGAGCGGGCAGATACCGAGAGCGAGGAACTAACACGCACATTAGATCCCCCAGTACCACATTAATAGGCGAGTTCTGGAGTGAGGAGCGATATGGCCGCCAATCCATCGCCAGCTCGCGGGACCCCTTCGTCTGTGGCGTCACGGGGAACGCGTTCACCACGAGCGAGATGCGGGAGCGGTACGAGCTGCTCGCCCGGTCTCTCTCCAAGCGCATGGGCTGGCGCGTAAACGAGGACACGCCTTGGGATAAGGTGGTTTGCGTTTACTCGCTCAACTCGGTAAGCTCAGTTGCTGCCTATCTACCGCTAGACGATGTCTTCTTCCTTTTTGCTTATCGCCAGTCAAACAGATCGACTACATCATGTCCACCTTCGCCATCCACCGTTTAAACGGCATCGCCACGCCCGCCAACGCGGCCTACTCCCCGTCCGAGCTCGAGTTCCAGCTCCGGTCGTCGGGGGCCAAGGCCGTGATCACGTGCGTGCCCCTGCTGGACACCGCACTCAAGGCAGCCAAGGCGGTGGGCATCGCCCCGGACCGCATCTTCATCATGCAAACAGGCGGTTCAAGCGGAGGCGGAAAGCTGTCGTACAAGACGCTCGACGAGCTCATCGACGAGGGTCGCTCGTTGCCTCCGCTCGAGTCGCCGGCATGGACGACCGGCCAAGGGGCGCGGCAGGTGGCCTACATAAGTTATTCAAGCGGGACTTCAGGATTGCCGGTACGTCCTCTCCTTAATCTTTTAACTCTCATAATCCAGAGCCATGAGTGGAAGGCGAGGAACTGCACACGATACGCTTGTTTGGCTAACATATGAGGACTTCTGCAGAAAGGCGTCATGATTTCTCACCGCAATGTGATAGCGAACATAATGCAACTCCGCTGGTTTGAGTCTGTTGGGCGAAGCCAAAAGGGTGTTGTGACGCAGGTCGTCTTGGGGGTCTTACCCTTGAGTCACATCTACGGCCTGATCGTCGTGGCGCTGTCGGGCATCTACCGCGGCGACCAGATCGTTATCATGCCTCGGTTTGAGCTCAAGAACCTATTAGAGTGCATACAGCGATTCAAGATCAATCAGTTGTGTCTGGTAAGTTTATCTGGGCCAACTTCCCTACCTAGTCCCTAGCATGTTGTACGAGAAGTTGTAATAAAGAATATGAATGAGGACGGAACTTACCTTATATCTTTGCTCTGTAGGTTCCACCAATCATCATCCAGCTCTTAAAGAACCAGCCCCTCTGCCGCAAATACGACCTGAGCTCGGTACGCTACGTCTACACGGGCGCAGCCCCGCTAGGCACCGAGACGCACGAGGAGGTTGTGAAGTCATTCCCCGGCTGGGAAGTCGGGCAAGGCTACGGCATGACCGAGACTGCGACCGTGGTGCTCAGCTCGGGTGAGAACGACATCCTGGTCGGCGCCGCGGGGTCCCTGGTCTCCGGCTGCGTGGCCAAGATCATAGACACGGACACGGGGCGGCCGATCGATGTGACGGACCAAAAAGACGGAGAGGAGGAGAAGCGTGGCGAACTCTGGCTGCAGAGCCCCAGTATTTCGTTGGGATACCTCAACAACGAACGCGCCACCGCCGAGGCCTTCGTATGGGACGAAGATGGGCGATGGATCCGTACAGGCGACGTCGCCGTGGTACGACGCAGCAAGGCCGGTCATGAGCATTTCGCCATCGTGGACCGGATAAAAGAGCTGATAAAGGTTAAGGTGAGACCCATCATACCTCCTGGGCAATGTTCCCTCTACCAGGGGCAGACGAAAGGCAACAAGTCAACTAACAAAATATACCAAAATCAGGGCCACCAAGTCGCTCCTGCCGAGCTCGAAGCTCATCTACTCACCCATCCCTTCGTAAATGACTGTACCGTAATCCCCGTCCCTGATGAGCGCGCCGGCGAGGTACCCAAGGCCTTCGTAGTCAAGTCACCCGCCGCCGAGGGCCGGTCGAACGAAGAGATCGCGCAGGCGATCTGTAAACACGTCGAAGACCACAAGGCGCATTACAAGTGGCTCAAGGGTGGTGTTGCTTTTCTCGATGCCGTGCCCAAGAGTCCCAGTGGGAAGATCTTGCGTCGGCTGTTGAGGGATAAGGAGCGCGAAGAGAGGAGAATCAATGGGTCCAAGTTGTAATAAAATGGGGGGAACACATTTATAATAAATACCATGTGTAATACTACAAGCCCGAACATTTACATGGTTTTGATTTACGGCCCTGTATACTCGACTGATTGGCACCGAAATAGACGTCAAGAGGTTCAACAACAGCTGCATGTCATACCATCCACACACTTAACCGTGCGAGGTATTGAAATTATCGAGTGGTGTCGTAGGGAGAAATAGGTATGCTGTGAACTCAAGAGACGAAACAACACGATTGCAGTCACATCACTAGTAGCAGGTTCGAAATATCATGGATGGTAATCGTTCATTATCGTCATGCGCGTGGTGTCGCAGAACTCCATCTATGAACCCTAGGCTCAATAGTAAAAAGCCTTGTACGCCGTTGGTATGCCATGTGAACCAGTACCCTTTCCTTGCCAAATAAAATCAAGTCCATACGCTATTATTCTTGGATTGAGACTCCTTTAGTTCTTCTTGCCAGGCATGTTGTTGCCCTTCTTCTTGGCAAGCTGCTCCTCCTCCTCGGCCTGGATCTCGGCATCGATCTCAGCACCCCTTGAGGGCTTGTTACCGTGGGCCCTGGCGGGCAGTGTGGGGTCCTCCTTGGTCTGCTGGGTCTCAAGGGTCTCGTCCTTGCCCTCGTCCTTGCGCTCCTCGGCGCCGAGGCGGTTGGCAATAGAGCGTTGGTCCTCTGCAAACTTGCTGTTAGTATACATGGAAGAAGGCTTGTGCAATGGCAAGGACGTAGAACAAGTGAAGACTTACTGGAGTCGGTGGCCAAGTGAGAGTTCTCCTTGCCCTCCTCGAAGCGCTCGTGCTCAGTGTTGTCAGGCATTGTGATGGTGACTGTAATTTGGGTTGAGAGATGTGTGTTTGGGTTGGTTGACGAAGAAGATGAAGTAGTAGTCACTTGAGGGGTTGTGTGGATGAAGTTGTAGAGATGGTATCTGCATTCTATCTGCGTGCGTCCTACTGGGTTTTATGGTAGATGAGTGCCATGGAGGGGCAGGTTTGCCCAGGGACAGACAGCTACGTCATTCCTACCGCTGTCAAGAATAGAAACTTCCATTTGCACCCCCAAGGTCTTCCGTAAACCCACAATGGTGCCTGGTATGACATCAAAATCTGAAAAGTCTTTGGCCGATCTGGCGATTCCAGCCTACTGTGAGAACGAACGTCATAGATGACCACCTTCCCCATTGCCCTTTCGAGAGGGCTGCCCGTTACAGTGGGTCACTTGCCCAACTCTTGGCGATGCGATTGACATGGAGCCGCGTCCGAAGCGTTTAAGGTTGTCTTAGTCAGGTCCACAGTCAGCTTATCAGCTCCCAGCTGGCAGAGCCAAAACGGCCCGCAATTAGCTGGCAGCCATTGGTCTGGGGGCCAAGCTCGCCTTCCCTACAGACGACATACCCAAAATTTCGGGATAGCGACAGAGAGCTTCGGATTGGAATCGTCAGAGCACTTAATTCGCGGGACGACTGCCACAACCGCCAATATGTCGATGTTCCGGTCCAAGAAGATGGACATTGGCTCCTTCCTCAATATCCACGTCATTCGCGACCACACCAAGCGGAAGGTCTACGCACAGTTCGAGCCCGAGAGGTACGTTGTGCCGGCGCAGCTGCTCCGCTGAGCATTTGCCTCCAGTCCAATCGACAATCCAAACACAATCGCAAACTAACAATTCGGATTTCCGCTACATACAGACAAGCGCTCCGTCACATCATCCGGAACACTACGCTCCCGGCACGAACGCGGGCAGAGGCCCAGCTCCAGCTCACCCAGATGCACTGCTACACCCGACCTACACAGATCCGCGGCCGATGTTTGATGGGCGGAAAGGGACGTGGTATCTTCAGAGATTTCAAGTTGTCAAGAGTACGTCTCGGAATCGAGCAAATTTGGGAATTCAAATCGCTAACAAGAAACCCTTAGTACAACTTCAGAATGCAGGCTTTGGAGGGCAACCTTCCTGGTGTGAGGAAGGCCAGCTGGTAAAGACGATCATTAGGTCGTTGTACAATATTAGACAGCATGTATTCAGTAGATGGGATCTCAGCTGTTTTTACATGTACATGTTTGTGATGGCTTGCGTGTACAATATTCGGGCATCTCATGATTGGGGGGGGAAAGCACATCCCAAAGACGTCGATATGGTGGATTGCACACATGCAGATAATCTGTATAAACCCTCATATTCCAGCGCCAACTCACCTCGTAGCGAGAACAACTATCTTCAGACAAGTCTTTGAGAGGCACGATCAGCAGTCTATCCCATACTTCTTTGCGTTGAAAGCATTCTGGCCAAACGGCAAGCTGCAGTTGCTGCTATCCAGGTTTTTCTGTTTGCATTCCTCAACCCGGAAGACGTAAGTCAAGAGGCCTATCTTCCTGAGTGCCTACCTGCTCAGTCAGAAATCTTATTGATCCTTCCAATTTGCATACATGAGGCAGTGAATCTAAGCACTTAACTCCCAAGCACTTGCCGTATGTTTATGATAGACCTTCCCTCTCCAACCACCCTTTTCTCACCCGAGCAGTTGCGAGACCTGAAGTTACTTCCTGGACCCGAACAATCTGCTTACCAGGCATTTCACTTGAATAAACAGATTCGTTTTTTCATACGCAAAAGCTAGCCATCAGCAAGAAACATGTTCCGTCGATTGTGGTCCGGCCTTCCCAAGGACCCTGAGTTCCCTTCCGATCTGGAGGGACTCGGGTAAGTTGCCCGTCAAATGCATACAACATTATTGTTCCGACCAATAACTCATTGGCTCTTAGGTACTTCATCAATGAGAAAGATGAAATCCGCTCCAACGAGAACCCTGACAACTATTTCAAGTTCTTCTTGACCAGGAACCCGCGCCACAATGAGCGACAGCGATATGCAATGAATGGTAAGTCTTCGGGGAAGGTGCTGTTTGTCGTCACTTATTTCCTTGTTCCCATTCCGTTCGGGTTCAACAGATTTGGGAAGAGCTCTCTTCCGTTAGCAAGACTAACTTACGTTCGATCCAGAGTCCTGCGAGAAGGAGGTCCACACCCGCCTCGAGGCCCTTGGTCTGGAGAAGGTGCTCCTGCCGCTCGGTACCGCTTCTTCCTCCGAGCCCCACGTGCCCATCTTCGCGAGCGCCGACCTGAAGACCAAGTCGCGTGTTGTCCTCATCTTCGGCGAGACTTTCCAAGACCTGGGCGTCCTGGCACACCGGGTGATCGGCGGTCCTGGCGGCGTCGAACGCGGCTCCCTTGTGTCCATCGTGTGCGCCCTACAGGAGCAAGAGTCCGGTACTGAAGACGACTCCGCCCCCCGGAATCATCATCGCCAACCTCGGCCAGCTCATCTGGTCCCCCGAGCTCAAGCGCCCGCTCTGCCAGGTCAGCGCCGAGGCCGCCCCCATGCCCAGTGCCGTTCACGGCGGCATGCTGATCACGGATGAGAAGAACCGTGTCGCTGAGAATCGCACCGCTAAGGACCATGTTCGTTACATCTTCGAGAAGGTCGTTCCGGCTTATACCCGCGCCGATGCCGCGCTTGACATCATCGGCCTGGGAGATGGAGCTGATATTGTCGAGGACTATCTCGATTGGGGTGTGACCTGGGCCCGGCTGCAGGGTCGCGTCCGCTGCTTCGCTATCCTTGGCGGGTTCCAAAGTGTAGATGAGATGCAGTGCGATTCCTTCAAGACATTCCTACGAGAGGTGAGTTCTTACATACCCTGTTCTTTTCTCTTAACGGGCGCTGTCGGGTCTTTCCCTGTCCTGTCCTCTATATATACTGGAGCGCCACTACTGATGTTACTCCAATATGCTGACCAACATTCACACCAAACAGAAAGCCTGCGCCTGGGTGATCGCCTCGGACCCCCTGGGCACGCTGATCTCGGGCCCCGACGGCAACCCGCACACGACCACCTTCACCCGTCACGGCTGCCCCGTCTACAGCGGCGGCGAGCCCTACTACATCGAGTGCCTGCTCATCAAGGCGCGCACCGCCGTGCTCGACTGGCTCCAGTCCGTCGCCTTCACGCCCAAGGGCAGCGCACACTACATGAACCCCGCCGTCGAGTGCACCTACGCCGATGAGAAGCTCCCGGCCTCCATGGACCCGGACTGGAGCAAATGGCAGAACGCGCCCCTCGACCAGCAGCCTCCTGTCGACTTTGGTGAGGCGGATCCGCGGGCGGGCATCAGTGACGATGAGGACGAGGACGGTGGCAAAGGAGAGAAAAAGCCGGAGGGAGATGATGAGGACGATGCCTGATCAAACGATTTCTGGACGAGATTTGATGACTTCACGATATCACGAAGAACTTTAGCTAGAGCGTTTGCGGTCACCGGGCGTCTTTAATGGAAGACATGATCAAGGAAAGAAACTGAACATACTCTTCTGCGGAGAAAAGTGAATGCGCAATGTGAAATATCCCTTTTATTACTCCCTACATATACTAAACCCATCCGGCAAGTACCCATTCTCCCTCACGTATCTCCCAATGCCATGTAGAGCTTTTGGAACGATTCTAAGAGAAGGTAAGACAGCTGTAAATCGTTCCACGTAGGCTCCTCCATTGAATCCAGCAAGTGTAGCGTGAGTGGGCAGTCGGTCTCTGTTCCATACTCACTTAGACGCGTTCTTCTTCCGCGCTATCATTATACTTCCAATCCTTCAACTCGAAGTCTGTAATCTCCTTCACAGCCTCCCAGATACACAATTTCTGTTGCCATGTTTGCGCCCCTCTATCGCTATCGTCACCATCAATAATGATATACGACCTGCTGTCGCCGCCACCGCAAGCACTTTTCTCCCAGGAAACGGCGCAGATGAATTCCTGAGGGGTGGTCAAGACGGGCGTCTCCATAAATATGGTCATTCTTTTCGCCCTCGCTATTTTCTGCATCATGCTCTCGTTGAGGTAGAACGGCGGCGACAGTCTCGTCTTGGTTCCTTCGAAGCTGGGTTCGGCTGGCGGCGATGGGAGTACGGACGTTGATGAGGAGAGGGAAGCGCAATGGTCGTCGGAGAGGACAGTTATAAGGGGCGAGGGGGCTGGACACTGTCCGCCATCGCCGCGAGCAGCTCTTGTTGCAGTTGTTGCGGATTATTCTCTCCCACCCTCGCCGCTGCTGCCACCGCCACATCGTCTTTCTTCTTGTCGTCAACATGGGGGGCAGACGGAGGAGATGGTAGGTTTGGGGAATTTACAGGGCCCGAAATCATCCCCTCAGCCAAGGAGGCGGCAGCCGCAGTAGGGAAGAGACCCGCCGGAATAGTATCAATAGCACTGCCCCTCCTAGACGCTGGCCTTGACGAATGTCTTGATGACGAGCACGACGAGAAAGCCTGTTGATGAACTCTCATTTGCTGTTCGTGACGGTGGCTTGACACCGGCGACGGCTGATTACCTTGCCGACTGGTGCTCAGACGGGCCTGCGCAAATGAAGACGACGACGAGCTCCGAGTTGATGGCCGCGGTGAGCCAGGAGACGTTTCCGTGTTTGCGTCTTCCGACGAGACTCTCGGCCTGAGCGTCTTCATTTCAATCGCATTGTGGCGCGGCATTTTGCTCGAGCCTGCCTTCGCTTTCTGGTTTGAGTTGTAGGCTTTAATAGAGGAAAAGATGAGCCCAGTTAAGGAGGCGGGCATCCCTATAACCAATGTTATGAGATACTCGTGTGACTCCTGGACGGTTTGAATCAGTGATAATGGAAATCAAACAGCTCATTTTCTAGAGCTTTGGAAATATATACATTGCGTGAGGCACAATTTTCCTACATGTCGGAGATTTCTGCGCTATAAGGTTGGCCCCTTTTCTGGAACCTCGTCCACAACCTTCGAATGCCCAGGTCTTTAGAATAAGTCCAGGAAAATATGAAGTGTACCTGGATTCCATCAGAGTATAATTCACGTGCGTATTGTAATAAGAACACAGTCTGTAAGTAGTTATATCGTTGTACAGTCAGTGATATTGGCGTTGGTTGCCGTTACTATGCTACCACTACCACTTAGCGAGGGTATATCTTGTTTGCAAGTAACCAATACGCGGGGATTATAGAACGCAAGAACCACGGTAATCATGCCCAGAACAACGATCCGAGGCCAACCTTGGGGGCTTCGAGCACATCCAAGATCTCCTGAGCCCTTCTGGTCCGTTCCTTGACCACATTCTCCTCGGCGGTCCATCGGCCAACCTCGTCGGGACGAGCCTGACCTTCACCCCAGAGACCGCCAAACCAACCGCCGCCAGACTTAGTGACTGTCGCGCCAGCACCGGCTTTCTGCTGCTTCTCCCTCTCTTCTTTCGCGAGACGACCCACCATGGTGGCCCAGTTCTCGAGACCCGTGTGCAAGCACTCCTTGCAGGTCTTCTTGGCCGCCTCATCCCGCGACTCCGCGCCCAGCTTGTGCAGCTGTTCCTCAGCCAAGTCAACTGCTTCGCGGGTCCAGGCCAGCCCATCCACTCGCCCAGAAGATTTATCCTTACTCGTATAAATGATCTCCCCAATGTAGAGGTTCAGGCCAGCTTCCTCGCACAGCTCCTTCGCGTCCCGCAGGGGAGGCGCCTCGCCATCAGGTGGCGGAGGGGGGTAGGCTGGAGGGGCGGCCAGTCGCTTCGCGACTCCGAAAACATTCGAAACCGTCCATGGCGACGCCGCTTGCCCAGCGCTTTCAAGCGGTACTGAAGAAGACGCACCAGCAGCTGGGAGAGAGCGGCGAGCTCGGAGAATCGAGATAAGGATAGGAAGTGCCGAAGAGACGTCGTCGTTGCGCGCTTTGTGGGCAGCGATAGCCGTAAGTGTGGTGAGAATGTTGGCGGAGGGTTGACGAGTATCTTGCAGTACAAACGTCTGGGGGTTATAAGGCAGAGCTGATGGCAAGGTGTTTTCCGAGGCCAGCTGTAAAGCCCACTCGTACATCTTGGCCGATGCATCCGGGAGGCCCTTGAAATCTAGCCAAGCGCCATAGTCCAGGGCAGCATCCAGTTTCTGCTTGTTGGTGAAGCCCTTGGTGGTAAGGATCTTCATATAAAACGTCTCTGGTGCCTCATATGCTGTCTCGCAGTCTTTCTCGTGCGGTGCACTTGGAGATCCAGGTGGTATAGGCTTATGATTTGGGTTGGACGGCCCAAAGACCTGTTCCGCCGGGAAAACGATATGTCGTGTGGTGTCCACCAGATGGTTGTCGAGCTTCTCTGCAGCCTTTGCGCAAAGCATCAGAACCTCGTAGTAACCTCTTCTCCACGGCTCGCTCTTCGCGGTGATATCCTTTCCCGCATTTCCGATTCCGTCGATCCAAATACCGCCATCCAGCAACTCCTGCAAGTCGGCACCATCTGTTGCCGGGTCTTCCAGCCGCTCCAGAACGTTCTTGGCGAAGTTACCGATTTGCACCCAGTTGGGCTGCGGGGTGTCCGTCCGTTCAGGGCCCCATTTCAGAAGTCTGAATCGCAGCCTCGTGATAAACCTCCATTCGTGAGGACTCGGGTATCTTCGCTCCAACCACTCTTGCTGGACGCTCCAGTAGCCGACCAAGAGGCAGGCGACGATAGCCCATGTGTAAACGATATATTTAGCTCCCAGGAAGACCTCGTAGACCAGCCATCGTTTCCGTTCTGTCGTGAGATAGCGCCATTGTTTGTTTCGGGCCAGGGGGTTCGATAGGAAGGGGAGCTGTGGTCGCGTAATCGAGGTCAAGTGACTTTGCCGCACAAACAGTCGAGCTACGGAGGGTCCCTTGGCTTGCAATGGTCGTGCAAGGAGCAGCCGTCGCGCTGCCAACCGTGACTGCATCATGATATTCGATCACCAGAAGCCCCCTACGCAGAGTGTGCGAGGGCGCATGGGCGAATGGCGTATAGTGTTGGTCGTCGGTGGGTGGAAACCAGTCCCTCAAGTTGGAAGCTGTAATGTCAACCGGTTAGAGCTCAATCCATCGCTGCTTGGCTAGCAATGCCAAACATACCTGATTCGAGTGAATCATGACAGACCTACGATTCAAGAGCTGTGGTGGCGCATTACCCACGTCTGTCGTCGAGGGGATGTTCTTGGTTCAATGATAGCAATGAGGTCAATCGTCATATCTTTTCTCAATCTTCAAACCCCCCGTTGAAGCTTCTTATCCAGATGGTCCGTGCACAAAGCGACGATACTACCTACCCGGACGGGTCTTAGCAAGGCTAGGGAGAATAGGATGGCAGATGCAGATGCAGATGGGGCAAGCTACGTAACTCCGCTTTCTTACATTTGATCGACTGATAGTGTAGCGTTTAAATCCAGGGCGACAGGAGTACCCCATTCATACTCTGGACATAGAGTCGAGAATCTGAGCAAATAACGCCTAATCACGTAGTCACTGCTTCTAATTTGGCCACTGCAACGAATTTGCTTTATTGTGTAAGAGATATATCCGCCGAAAGGAACGTGGGTATTGTATCAAAAGCTACTCGGTACATCTCCAGCAACGAGAATGGGGACTATGAAGGAGGGTACTCCAAATCAACTTGTCGCATCGTGAAAACAACCATGCCTGCCGTGCTACTAAGCCATACTGGAATTCTCAACGCATCACATCATTCCTCTTCCCAGACAAATTGACAAGTCGATAAAGGCCGTAGCAACCCTCGCTCCCACGAACATCTTTCTTCGGAGTGTTCCAGAATACATTGCCCAACTAGGCGCATTCGTTCGGCGAGGCTTTTGCAGTTTAAGAGCTGCTGTCGGTCTTCTTGTCCTCGGCAACAAGTCCCTCCTCAACGTAAGAAGGCGGGGTGTCAACTTCCTCCTGGTGAGACATCAGGCCGGCCTTCTCGTCGCTAGCGGCAGTCTCGCTCTGGGGAGCCTTGTGAACAGAGTGGCCGCGGCGACGGTGGTGGCGGCGGGTTCCGGCGGGGCGGACAAAGGTGCGCCACAGGCAAACGATAGCGGTACCAACCATCATTCCGAGGCTGTAAATGTATTATTAGCATATATATTGGCCAAAGGTCGGATACGGGATAACTTACATGCTAGCGCTGACACCAGCAACGATTCCGATGGCAATGGGCAACAGGATGTGCGAGGCAATGTTCTTCATGAGCTGGCTCCATTGGGCGCGGTGGTTGGGGGCATCGTTCAGGTGGTGGGGGCCAGGGTGACGGTGCATGCCCTCGAGCTTGCCCATGGCCTTGGGCTTACCATGGCACGACTTGAAAGTACGAAGGCGGGCGAGTTGCTGCATGGCGGCCGCCTTCATGCGGCAGACCCAGCTGGTGCATGTCTCCGGCCTGCCCTTCTGGCCGCTCTCGGAAGCGGTCACACCGACGTTGCCGATCATCAGACCACCCTCGGGTGTCTTGATGACCTTGACCTGAACGTTGGGGAGTCCGTCAATGAAGACATTGCCGACCTCGATGATTTGGAGGTCTAGTTGGTACAGTTCCATGTTGTCCTCCTCGTTCTTGGCGACGGCAGCGGTGCGGAGACCGAAACCGAGTGGGAACTCGTCCTTATTGTGCCTCATATGGCCCGGTCGCATCATCTGGTGGTGTGGTTTAGCGTCGTTTTGCAGCTTGGCACTCAGAGTGCTAGCCATGGGGTCGGAGTTGGGGTAAAGTTCGAAGCCGTTCAACAGTAAACGATCCGAGTTAGCGGCGTGGTCCACGCTGAAGTCCAGCTCCAGGTAACTTGGGATATCGGCCGCAGCCAGCTTCGACGAGGCATGGTGACGGGCCGGGGCCAAGGCGGAGCATCCAGGACACTCGAGTTTGAGAGTTCGCTTCTCTGAAATCTGAGGGACACGCTCGGCGTTGATGGGAACGGGAAGAGTGGTGATGGCATCGTTCTCGGATGACTCGGTAAGGGGAAGTAAGAAGGCGTTGGTCGAAGAGACCGCCAGGCCCGCGGCGGTAAGAAGGGATGACAACTGCATATTGTCAGATGTGTTGTGTAGATGTGAAGAACAACTTCTTCGTTCTTGGATATGGTGTAACAAAGTAGAGAAGGTGAGAAAATGGTCTTGTTGGTTGGAAGTTGTAAAGGAAAAAGAAGGGACTGGGGTGTGGAGTTTGTGCTGTTTAGTCAGGTTTAGGTAGTAGGATGAGTTGAATGGGCTGAAAGTAATAAAGCTGACGACGTGTGACGGGGGGACGCCTTTGTCTGAGACTCTGAGGTCACTTCTTTTGGCCCCCCTGCCCCCCCTTGCAGTCGATCCAGCCCGGACATGCTCCGCCTCAGATCTGGCAGCAGGTGACAGCTGAGCCCAGCAGCTGCCCATCAGGAACAGTCGTCGTCATCCCAGGATCGGACCCCTCCACTACGGCGAACGGGGGAAGTTCAAGGTGAGGGGCCGGCGCGTCCCCAGCGCAGACTTGTGGATCCTGGTGGGCTCCTGCATCATGCAGGAAAGAGAGGTTGGCACGAGGAATGCCGTATGTGTCGTTTCCCATCTGGTCATCCTCTCGTGATGGCATCCTGAGCCGATGTGGGCTCTCGGGGTACGTGCCATTCTGGCCAATCGCACAGCCTCTTACCACCTCATCAACATACATGCAACGTACGAGGAGGCAGTATACTTCAATCTACAATACCTACGCGCCCTGTATCCAAATTCGGTTGGGTGCCCGTTGTACTCACTTCTCTGCCTTATTAATTGATTCGCAAAGTAGCTTCGCTTTAGAGCGGTGGTTCACACGCACTGAGCGATACTCCGTCATGCATCATGTTGGTTTTCAACCGAGACTGCTAAGCCACCAAGACAGTTCAAAGGAAGTTTCGATCTGCAGGGATAGCGCCGCTATCAATTGCACCTCCAGCTACCAGGCTCCTGCTGCTCCAGATAATGCACACCACCTAAAGCTACTCATCCAACTTATGTTTCTCGAGTAAATCCACGTATACACCGTGGCTGTTAAGTCTAGTTCCGTGCCCTTTGTCTGTCGGCATCGACCCCTTTGAAATGACCAGGTGGCTGTCTGGCCTGGTGCTTCGGCAATATGACGAGAGTTGGCATGTACCGCGAGTCTTCGAGATAAACACGAGTTACTCGAAACTCAAATATACTCCGTTACTATTTTAACGAATAACATTGGACCCAGTGCTTACGGCGTAAGACTAACGAATATGCAGTATTTAACTGGCAAACATCTGTATTTTAAATCTACCAGTTTGTAGATCCCCAGAGTGACTCTGCCATTGAAAAACCATACGTTCATTACCCAGGCACGTAGATGGATGCCAGGCAGGCCTGGTCTCAGCACCTAATACGGGGTGGGGGGTAAAATCCGTCGTGTGGCTGGCCCGCCAAGCCTTGGACTCGGATCGGTACCGGAGTCCATACCGCTTGGAGTCCGGGCCCTTGTTGCCTTTCCATTTGACTATAGGGGGCTATGGGTGTCTTGAGATGCATCTGTTATGGCAGGTTGATCGGAAAAGCCAAAAGCCTTGTAGATGATTCGGTAGGGTGATGATGCCCACCAAGCTTACTTCTCCCCATCTCGTAACCACTGACAGCAGTGGCGCAAGGCTAACATCTACAAGCATGTAAGCACGAGAGAGGAGGCGCTTGCTAATATCAACTTAAATCTGCATACTACGTCGTAGTTCTCTAAAGTCTAGTAGACTCTAAACTGGGCTAACGGGCACCCCTATCCTATTGCCCCATCCAAGGCGCTGGGCCCGAAGTCATGATACTAACGAGAGCAAGTAGGTTTGCCTTTGTATACACTCTCTCCCAGCCATTGGGAACGATATCGTAGTAACGTAGCAGTCGGTTTATGCGTAGCCAGTCTGACAGGGGCAACTTATGTCGTTGGTTAAGTGTGCCAAATTATAGTGTATTCCGTGTACAAGGTCTAGCAGCATGACTTGGGATCACCTGCCAACAGCGTCATGGAGTAATAAGACCCCCCCTGTACTGAGTAAAACAGCCTTTGCCGCCGTCATTTGAGCATACCGGGAACACCTTCGTGTATATGACACATCTATTAAAGCGAAATCGACTTGAAGAGAACGAAAGGCAGAACCAACAGCCTTGTCCGTTCGGACTGAGAGTGATCGTGTATTGGTGTATATGTTCAAACGAGTGGAACTACGCGAGATCAACTCGGTCTGTTCATTGAGTTCCCAGCAATATATGACTTCTCGGCCCAGCAGTCTGCTGCCAAGAGGAAGGGGTATCATCAAGCTCAATCATCTAACCGAAAAGGGGGGGTCCTTTCCAAGATATGGTAAAGATCCGAGTCACCAGGATCAACAATATAAGGATCACTCTAGTGTACCCGAGTCAAGTCGATCAGTAGCGAGAACGAACTATATACCGCACCTGGCTGCGGCTGGAGAAACACATTGGACGAGGCGATAAGCAGCTACAGATATAAGATGAGAGAACCTTCCACCGTCGGCAGAGTTTTTATCAAGCCCATTTTCGTTCTTAACCATCGTCTCTTATTCGGATCAATCCGGTACCTTATTTTTGGTCGATAGTCATGCATATACCGCTAGTAATGTTCTCTAAACCAGCATCAGCAGGTGAGGGACGAAAGCAGGCCGTACGGGGAGAGGTGCCAATCGAGGAAGACATTGCGCTCTGCCAAGTCTAGAGGGGTTCTTAATCATAGGTGTATCAAAGCAAACAATCATATATGTTCTCTGTTAGAGAGATTGTTGTTTCTGGCGTTCACAGCCTCCGGATCAAAGTTGGATGTCGAGGTCACAGCAACATTACGCTTTCAATCACTTTCAAGAGAAGCCACCCTTCAAAATGACACTTAACAACTTATATCACAGGCTGTGGATTTATTATTGGTCTGGGAGTCGCAACCCCAGGTTGGAAAACATAGATAGATACCTACTCTATTTGCTGTTCAAGTCAGTGACGTAATTGACTCGTCGCATACCACAGCTTCACCATTGAAAGCCAGAACACGAGCACCCCAACACACAGACACATTACTGCATACCCAAAAGAACAGACTCGACCCAGCCTCACATTTCGACATTAGGAAACATGTCATCGTCGTCATCCAAATCAGAGAAGACCGACAACGGCAGCTCGTTCTTCAGCACGTACAAGTACAAGCTCCTAGCGGGCACCTACTTGAGCATCACTGCACTGCTTTGCCATCGGGTGCACCGCCAGCCGTACGCCCCGGCCATCAAGTGGGAGCAATACGAGGCCATATTCAAGGGCACCAGTCTCTCGGCCGTAGTGGGCGGGATGGTCATGAGCAACGGGGGACAGAGGAGATACAAGATGTACCGTGATTGACGACGGGGGAGACGTGACGCTTCTACTTACAAAGCAGCAACAATGGGAGCTGCTCCAGATTCCTGTGGGATCGGGAACGTTAACGGATACGTCGCAAAGATCTCACGTGGTCTTAAAAGGGGGAAGGTTCGCTTACAGTCAAGACAGATCTAATATCATATATCATGGTGCCAAGCAGGTGCCTCGCACACAACCTCAAAATACATATTGTTTTATATACATTCCTTTGAACATGATCTCTCCTTGGATGAGATGGATATACTTGGTGTTCACCAGAAACGAAATTACCAACAATGAAGTGACCAACCTATTGGATATAATACGGACGAGACTGATAATAAATTCACAAACGTCCCTTACTTCTTCCTGGATATTTAGAAAGCGTTTCGACCCAAGAGCCCATAATTGATCAATGCGGAAGATGACGATCGGGCAAAGTTGTTTATTTTATTTTTATAAAAGAAGTTTTCCCATATCTATGAAACATTCGGCCGAGATTAGGAAAACAGAAGACCTCACTCAGCAACGTACCCATATTCACACGGTTGAACGTCACCACTCTTCGCATTCTAGGGCGCGTCGCGGGAATCCACCTTCCAGAAAAGCATTGCAATTGACGGCAACCCGCCTGACGATAGTATGACGATTACTACTAGAGCAGACATGTAAGTCAACGCATGAGATGAAAATAGATTGGTTGATATAGTACTGTAATTCACAGGTTAACGGGACGGATATATGTCTTAAGTTGCGATGCGCCTAAAAGAAACGGCCCAGAAGCGTGCCGGACGCGTGGTCGGTAGAATAGAAGAAGGCATCTAAAGAATTGCCTGAAGTGGAAGGAGACGGGCTGGAACGGGAGATCCCAGTTTCGAAGCTGTGATTGGCGAGGCCCGATAGCTTGGCAACTTGGCCAACTGGGAATCTGGGCTCCCGATCTGAAACACTTCTGTCGCAAACTCGAGGCTCTGCCGGCTTTTGTCGCCCTCTGGCTTGCTGTCGACCTGGGAGGTCATATGATTGGCACGCCATATGATCCAATAACCTCAGCGTACCGCGCCAAGGACCCGGACCGACTAACGACGTGCGAAAAAGCACGCAAACTGCCTGAGCGGTCTGTCTGTCGCTGCCGACGACTTGAATTTGACCGTGGACCGGAATACTCAATAACTTCCAATAATGCATCCCTCTCCCTGACCTACTCAACACTGCTCCCCTGTAACATAACAAGCTGTTCATGCCACTAGGTTACATAGTGGTAACCATTGCCGGGGCAAGTGTGTGGCGCAACTTACCTAACGTGCCATCGCTTACTACTTAATGGTTACTGTTAAGACAATGCAAACTGACACAGGCCGGATAGTTGAGATTAGGATGTCCATGTCGTCTGATGTCTGGGGCATTTGCGTTGCTTTGAGCGGGCGTAACAAACCTCGAGAGCCTCATGACGGATGCGCTCTGTTCCATTCTCCGGTTGTGTAGCCCCGGATTTCATTTCGTTCCGTGGGCCTGCACAGATGACGAACGCCGGCGTATTCATGCCCTATAGATAGCAACACCAGATATCGATAAGAAGAAAAGACGAAAAAGAAAGGGTCGGTCAAGATGTAAGACAGCGGGATGGTGAGCTGTCAGAAATGACCAAGGTTCGCCTAGCTCATGCGGCTGGGGAAACGGTCGGCCGTTTAGCTGGGTATGTACTGTAGCTGGCCCCCGACCGACCGTGTGGGACGGGGTCGATGAGCAAACCAGCAGAAACAAATGATGCTCCTATGCATTAAGCATTAGTTTCTTCCAAGCGAAGTGTAAACAGTGGATGCACAAAGGACGGATGAGCTGGCCATCCGTCGATGTGGTCGCTGCAAGGCAGGCTCCTGAGCATCACAGCATGATTACCCGTTGGCGCTCTAGGAGCGCGCCAAGTGTCGCACAAGAGCTGCGAATAAGGACCGGAGAATCAGGTATGGATGGATTTCGAAATTTGCAACACCGACTGAATGTCGCGGCGATTGTGGGGTCCTGTTTCCTTCCCCCGATTTTGCCTTACTGTTGTTCCACGAAAAGGCGCCAAGGGATGGAGAGCCCGTTTGATTACCTATGTAGATAGGGCGCCGTTGGTTGAGGTTGATTGTAACCGGTCATTGGGGTTTCGGGCCACGGCGTTCCTTCAATTGAGCCGTACCTGGAAATCTGCGTTCGGGTGGATGTTGACGTGCGATCCCGCCCACTGGTGACTGGGCCGCTCGAACCTGGGCCGGCGGCTCGCTCATGGGTGTTTTTAGCCAGCGATCTTGCGAGCCGGGGGCAGCTGAGGATATTCGGAGATCTTTGATGCCAGGCAGCCAGGACAGAGAAATAAGCTACACAGGAGACCCAGACCAAGACCGGGGTCCGAGTGCAAAGAAAAATCCAGGGGTGCAGATGCCTGCAGGTGATGACGCTAGCGTTTCCATTGGGGGGTTGTCCGTTTGTGATTCGTCGTTGCAGAATGGACCCTGCAGAAACTACAGGGGTCCCTGACTTCGGGTAGTTGGCTGCAGGCTTAGTCCCAGGAACAGACCCAGAAATAAGCTGGCAGAGACAAATCGAAGAGGGAGCTTAGCTTCCAAGGGAGGGAGGCAGTACCCAGGTCAAGCAGTCAAGCAGCCAAGCAGCCAAGCTGAGAGACAGAGAGACAGAGATTACCCCGTGTCGCTCCTAGCTTGCGACATGGCCACTAGGCGCAGAGGCTACGAACGGGCTATGGCTATCGGGGACGACTGTCCTTCTATCACTCAAGTGACGGTGGTTTCCGGGCCGGCTTGCCCTCTGTTTAGGCCAATTTGGCATGGTTCAATGGAAACGGTCTCTATTCGGGGCGATCAAATCCAAAGAACATGCAACAAACAGCAAGCGAGAAGGGAGACCCCAATCTGACCTCGTGCCAGTCGTACGCAAAATTTAACGAAATTCCATGTTATAGCCAGCATAGAAGGCTGTTTTGCGCGAACAGGACAGGAACAAGGCGCCTACGATGGCTGGAATAGATGAAAAATGATGTCGTTTGCTCAACAACCCTTCCACTCTAAATTTGGAAGGGCCCCCCGAACTATGTACTAAAGACACGAGAGACGCCACAGACGGTCCGGGACCATTGCCTGGTAAGGCTTCTCCCAGCAGCGCACTTCTAGTCATGTCGTAATTTGGAAAAAGGACCAACCCGTCTATTTGGTGAGGATGAAGGGACCAAGAGGAACTTGCATGTACGCCCGTTTTAATAAGCAATGCCAATGTACATACAGAGAGGTCACTGGTCCGGAGATTTGATCGAGTATGCACGACTAGCCAGAGCACCCAGTCCCCATCAAATGTGACATGCGTTACTTGAGCGATGGAACGTCGGCGCCAGCCTATTTTCATTTTCTGTTGCCTCTATTTCCTCCATGCACCGCCCGCCTTTCTCGTTCCCGTTCGTCCCTCCCACTGTGGTTGTTCGCCTGTGCTCTCCTCCCCTTCTTGACATTTTCTGCCCCGTCACGTCAGTCGCGGCGAAAAGTTCCGATATACTTTCCCTCTTCCGCCAGACCAACCAGGAGGCAGTTAGCTACACAGTCGGCCGGCTCCCTATTTTCTCACCTAAGCTCGCTGACATCAGTCAACTTAAACCTTCCCTTCTTTCCAAAGTCGTCCAGGCGCAAGTTGCCTTTTTGCCCAAGCGCAACCAACGGTTTACGTGGGCCGATTTCTTGTTTCCCTGTCGCTCTTTTCGACCTCTGTCCGGCTCAGCTATCTATCCTGTCTACCTGATTTGTTTCCGGCCTGAAAGCTGTGTGCGTGTGTCTTGACGACACTCCCCAGCGTTTTCTCTCGTTCAAACCCGACCCAAAGCGCAACATCTATCCTCTGCGAATCCGTCCGCCTCTGTCTGTATACTCACCCGCATCGACATCTGACGACAGAAAAAAAAGGGCCAACGACGACGACAACAACAACAACGACGCCAGCAGCAGATCTCGAGCCCACCAGCAAATACAAAAGTATTTGTGTGCTTGTTGCTTGATTGACTCTTGATCGCCGCCCAAGTCTACCCGCCTAGGCTTCTGAATCTCGCTCTGCTTCGCTTCCACCACCCGACCCTGTTCCGCCCGCAAATCTGAAACACGACGAGCGTCCAAGGTTGCACTACCACCAGTCTCCCACCACCACGCACCTCAGGACCAGCCTCACTCTGCCTGTACCCTTCAGAATTCCCTCACGCCCGCGATTCTCGTTGGGGATTATTCGGGTTCATCCAATCTGACCACAGCGAATCGACTCGTCTTTGCGCATCCCACGTGGTTCTCTTCTTCGAAATACGTTGCGTTGTAGCCGTCCTGTACGTCGCACACACGGTCAACGGCTATCAAGAGTAGCTCCCTCCCATCGCGAAACCTCAAGTGTACGTGACCTCCTCTATTCGTCTCTCATTCGCTGCTCGGGTGTTTAAGTGTTCCTTGTCTGTTTGGTGCTGGGTGTTGTCCACTATCAACCTGGTACCACATCTAGCCTACCATTCTCAGACCGGCCCATCATTGTCCCCTTAGTAGCCCCAGAAATGGCACCATGACTAGACAGGGGATACGTGACCAGCGTCTGCCACCTCTGACCTCCGGGATCTCGTCTGGTCTCTCTCTGCCCATTCATGGTGTCGTCTGCCTCCCCGTCGATACTCTTGTCCCAAAATACCGCCACACGCAGCCGGGCCTGCTTCATTCACTCATTTGCTTTACTTCGCTTCGATCAATAGAAGACTAATTTTTTGTACTATAGTCTTTTTTTGCCTTGTCCGCTCAGGGTATGCAGTAATTATACTCTCCTGACGCTATACTTTCTCATTATACAATTGCCGCATTGTTTCAGGCCGGCTTCACACAGGAATCACCGCGTTCCTTTCGCCTACGCATCCAGCATCTGTAGGGATTGCCTTCACTCTTTTTTTTAACCATTGCCATTTTGGATACCGGCCTCACGAGTACATTGTCCCACAACCAAGGCTTGCAATACCCAAGCCCCAGCTATTTCGGAATTACTGAAGTATCGCGAGTCCAATCGACGGAAGTAGTACGACCGGAACATCATTTTCGTTTCTTTCGATCCATCGGTCTCGCCAGCTGTGCACAAACGGCGATTTATTTTGGATTCAGCTTTGTGTATTGGACCTGGAATTCTCGCATGCTGTTGATCAACGAGGGAGTTAGCTGCTCGAAGTTTTGGGATAGCCGAGGAGGGATCGCCAAATCGAGTTGCTGGGCGGTTTGTTTTCGGAATAAATGAGTCGAGCTCAATATGCGGACGAGATGGACGGACCATCTGGGATTGCGGGCTCCGTGAGGAGGGCTCGCGAAAGGGCTGAGCAAGGGCTGCCCCCAGACTTCCCATCACCACCCCGTCGAGCACCGCAACCACCTGGAAGAGAAGGAGGAATTGGTGGACTGGCAATATCGAGACCGCAGCCAGTGGTGCCGCAATGGCCGCTTGCCGGACCCATTCCTTCGCCTACAAGCTCAGAAGGCTCAGATCGATACAGACCTCCTCCAGGTAGATCACCACAGCCACCACAACGACCACCCAGGCCAAGTCACGTACCTTCGATTCTCGATGCTTCCCGGCTTCAGGAGCACACTCCCGTCTTTCAGTACGTACCACAGAACCCGAGAGCTTCGGAGCTTTCCGTGCCAGAAACGCCAGCTGGCTCTTCGCGGCCGTCAACTTTATCATCAGTCGGTTCGATACCAGATTTTCCATTGCCTACGAGCGCGCCAGCCGTGTCGAATGGGCTAAATATACCGCCACCCCCGCCGCCTCCTGTGCCACGGAGGAGTGTCAATCTGGGACCACCTCCTTCCTCGAGACGCGGTGCCTCGTCCTTCTATTCCACGGCATCTTTTGTGTCACCTATCCCAGAAGAAAGTCCCAGAGCACGGTCACATACATCTTATGCCTCGAGTGCTGCGATACCGGAAAGTTTTGGCACGATTTCACCTGGTCTTAGTCCCGATGGAGCCTACTTCGACGAAACAATAGCGGAGGAGTCCGTCTACAGTGATGACGATACAGACGAGCGTGGCCTAGTGCGGAGCGCAAGTATAGGAAGGAAAGGAAAGCCGTCATTGGTCACAACAAGGAGCGCCGAGAGTAGGGATGCAATGCCGATAGTACTACCGCTTCCGTCGCGACCGAAACCGAAACCTTTTCAGTCTCAAGATCCATTCGAAGACGGCACTGGATATGTCGAGGGATCCTCCAGCTCAGGCGCCCCATCGGGAGCACCGTCGACGACCGCGGCGACAGCTGGGTCTGGAGCTACAGCTCAGACTATGCTAGCCGCGCCGGAGGCTGCTAATGTTACAGATGGGTCAGCACTTCGAGATATATCAGTGTCGCCGAGGCCCGCTAGATTCTCTGCAATAAGGCGACCGCCGCGTCTTGATATGAACGCGGTACGGGATGCCGAAGCCAGAGGAAGCTTAACGAGTTTGCCTGATCTCATCCGAAGAGCGACGCGATTGGCGTCGATGATTGAAAAGGGTCGGAGGCCAGCAAGTCAATTCAACGCGCTTGACTTTCCCCCTGAGATGTATGCCAGGGACTACAACAATGCCAGGGATATGGAGAGAGAGTACTCTATGTGTAAGTTTTATTTCCTGCCGGTTTCATTGATTCGGCTAACATTTTGGCAGATGACAATGAAAAACATCAATCCGGCCTCTCGGACATGCTGGCAGCTTTCCCACCTCCAGCCCAAGCCCAAGCCCAACCCCTACCGCAGCAAACGAGGGCTCCGCCGCAGCCCGCTCGACTGAGCGGTACATCTTGGCCGTTACCGATCGGCCGTGTGTCGTTCCGCGGTCAGGGCCAGCCTCAAGCAGCAATACCGAGAGATACCGAATCGTCTCCTACATCACAGGAGAAGCCGGGTCGACGCTGCTGCGGCTTGCCGATGTGGGGGTTCATACTCCTGCTTTTCATTTTGATCATCATAATAGCAGCTGCCATTATTGTGCCACTGGAATTCTTCGTCATTCGGAAACAAAACACTGGGGGTGCTCAGCAGCCGGCAATGGAGACATGTATGAACCAACTGACTTGCGAAAATGGAGGCACAAACGTCATCAGCCAAGGAGTCTGCGCATGCATCTGCTCCAATGGCTTCACAGGGACCACCTGTACTGTGCCCGGATCCGATGGGTGTGTTACTACCATGTTGAGCCCCAACGACCCTGCCCTTTCAAACGTAACTCTTGGACAGGCAATCCCACGCCTTATACAGGGAGCGGACGCCAATTTCTCCATTCCTCTATCGGCCACGGGCATCCTGGCCAAGTTTAACTCTGCGAATCTGTCTTGTAACGCCGAGAACGCACTGGTCACTTTCGGTGGCTCTGCAACTCGAGTCAAAGGGGCTTTAGATCAGGTCACTGATTCCGGCGTGGATCCCGCATTACAGCGGGTTGGCGCGGCGGCCGTGTCCGGGTTCCCCATTGTCATCTCCGTTTCCCCGGTGTTGATGTGACTGTCACGTTGAATAATCCCGCTAAGCCCAGCATAACTACAATCACCAACCCGACCGGCTTACCAAGCGACGCGTCGACAGTGTTTGCAACCACGCTCACAGTTCCGGACTCCCAACCTCCGAGTGCCCCGGTGACCACGGCACCTCCGCAAACGACGGGAACCGCTACCACTACATCCGCACCGCCAGCAATGACCTCAACAACACCCCAGTTTGTAGTTACCGAGCAAGTTCTTGATTTTGCTCGCGTAGCCGTACTGTTTGTGATACAGAGCCAAAATCTGAATAATGCTGTAATGGCGCAGATGGCCCTTCAGAAGTTCTTTTCGGATGCGACGCCTGGTGGTTCAAGCCGAGGAGTTACACCAGACAAGGCAAAGAACCTGAACATTGGAGGGAAGAACACCATCGACCTGGTCCACCTCATGGTCAAACTGGACTCTTGAGAGGCAACGTAAAACCTCAAACCTGGCTCGTCCGTCTACATACATACCTCTACGCTGGACGATTCTCTTCCACCTTCATCCACCACACGAAGCCACGCAACGCTTCATCATGGCTTCATGTGCCACATGTACATTAACGACTACCCATGGGCAAAGCACCATCTTTCCCTTCTATTCCTTTTCGTCTTCATCCCAGCGATATCTTTTGACGGCAAACAAATCGGCGCGACCCGGAGAGGACTTGTTCCAACCGGGTTGCAGACCGACACCCCTTTTGCCTTCCTTTTCCTCTTGTACACAAGATGTACGCTTTTTTTTTATCTTTATCATATCATCATGACATAGCATAACGTCATACCCCCGTTGCCCCAGTCGCGCGCGCGCGAGATCATTTTTTTGCATTTGAATTTTGGGAAATGCTGAAAAGCGAGCGGGCGAGCAGCTGTGTGTTTGTTTTCTTCTTCCAGCATGGCGTAGGAGAGCAGATATCCCAAACCCCCTTAGGAAGGAAGTGTAGTGAGATTTTGTGAGCAAAGGGGAATGGGGGTTCACGAGAAGAAGAAGGAGCTTGTAGATATCACCATCGAATCTCAAGACAATGTTTAATAAGACTCACATCACGATGCCTTTCTGCCAACTTGGGAACTGCGGTCCCCCCAACCCAAATACTCTCTGTCCGTCTTCTTATGCATTGCCGTTCCCGTGACATGTCCCGATTGAGCAGACCTGGGTCGTTTAAAAGAACCAACCCAGAGTCCAACAACTTCGAAGACTCATCAAAATGCAGAGGATGCAAAATAGGTAATAAGACACAGTCGCTTGGCTCATCAGTCCTACCGCGTGTCTCGCCTCCCCCTCCCCATCTTAACATAGAACCGCCGTGTAGTCCTAGTTAACTTGATGGGATACCTATGTATTTCTATGTAGTTGTTCTACCTTGTATCCTAGTCGCCAGCCAGCCACCCCCTGTTGTCAAAACTCGGGTGGATGGCGCCCCTTGCTCGGCCTAGTTACTCTCGGTGAGCAGAACAGTAAAGGCCCTTAACCCCCACGGCAACTTACATAATTCTTTCTCCGGGACCCCCGTCGACCCGGATAACTAACCCCCACGCCCACGACACGACACGACAGGGCGCTAGAGGGTTGGGGGTTGGGGTTTGGACGCATGGTTCTCGTTTCTGGCCGTTATCATCCTCTCCCGGGGACGAATTTATCTCTCAAATGAAACTCGGGTCTCCTCTGCTCCATCATTGTTGTTAACAAAATCTTATCTGCGAGTTGGTAGGTAGTCAGTTCAATGAGAGATGACTAAGGTCACATGCAATCGTGGCTATGCGGTTTACCGAGCTGCTGCAATAGGCAAGGCCAGAATGGGACGGTAGGCACAGCAGCAACAGCAGCAATAAACAACAAGGACTGACCGGGTGCTGCTTTGGTTTGATTCTTTCACTTTTCTTTCTTTCCCCCCCCTTGCTGTCTCGGTCCTGGTCCTTGTTCACACGAGAACACCCGATGTTACGCTGCCAATCTACAATATAGACTGAATACTTTTACATACATATCTTCATTGACATGCAGGGCATTAGAGCTGATGTAACCCACGTTTATCACACCGGTCCAATCAGAAGAGAAGATGATGCCTTTGTGTAAGTTGATACATAATTACTCAACATGATATGTCAAAACCGTTGAGCATGTATGCTATATAGAGAGAGACTCAACTTTCTCCCATAACGGAAAACTCCATACATCCACACACGTGGCAAGTCGCCTCCCTCACCCCTGGGTCTCATGCAATAAGCAGCCCCGTCCCGCTCCGCGAACCTGTCTACTATGGCGCGCCCCCGCGGGACCGAAACCCGGGGACGTACATGATCTGATAACTGATAGATAAGGCAGCTTCCGGCAACACACCACTTCTCCCCACGTTGTGTTGAGTGGGGTGAAGATTCCAGGATCCGTCCCTAGTCTTTGGTCTTTCCCCATCCTCCTACCTCTCTCGGCGTCGTATTCGTTGTACCAACTCCGTGATCAAGTATCTCGGCCATCCTTACTAGTATCGGCCGCCATTGGTTTCTTGCCTGTTTATGCTAGCCAACCAAGTCAGTTCTCGATCGACTTTCACTCCCCCTTCTTCTCCTGGCCGTAGATGGTCTATTCTCATACAGAAACCAGACTGCCGAAGACGACACTGAAGTGGCAATCTACGCACGTAGCTGTAAGTACCCGAGGCGTTTTGACATGATATAACAGTACTTCAACGACCCAATAACAGCAGGCAGGCAGGCATACTGGCCGCCTCTAACCGATGCAAGTATTAACGGATGAAAATGCAGCTCCGGACCGGTGAACCTGGATATCCACCTACATACCATGCCAGCTCGCTAACGCAGGTTCTTCGCAGTATATTTACAGATGGACAGGGGGTCCTAGGGTAGGGTGATGGGAGGTGGCGCGATGTCGACATACAGTCTCTGACTAAAAGTACGACTACACTTCGCTCTGCTCCTGACTATATCCGATGTGACAGCACACGTGCGTGACATGTCCCCAGGCAATAGTATACGGCGCGTCAGTGCGTTAGCCGATTTTCTTTCTTCTTGCTTATTCCCGAAGCTGATCCTCTCTGCCATGAGTTCAGATGGTTTTACCATACTCTTGGCATTTGCTCAAGATGAAAACATAGGCTGCTTGTTCGTTTCCTTGCGATTCCATGATATCTCATGAACAATCGGGGTAGCCCGATAACACGAAACGGCCCCCGATATTCATTCATCATGGCAACCAACCTTTACCATCTATCCAAGCGCCTGCGGTGCGGAGGGAGCAATCATCACACTGAGATGACTTGGCACGCAATGATGGGGCTACGTGCTTCGTTGGAGTCACTCCCAGGTCGCGAACAATTGGAGAAATATACATGTATATATTCGGAAAAGGGGGTGTCTTGACTGATATGCCTGCCGGGTGAAGAAAGCACTGCTCGCGTATTACTCGCGTCTCTTCCAAACAGGGATTTCTTTTTCTGCCTGCGCAGTCAACGATGTTACAGAAACACAAGAAGCACCAAAACCCCATGCCCCATAAACTCCCATTCGAGAGCGCCTGGCTTGCATGCGCTGGTGAATATAAGCCCAAAGTGCCTTCCGAAACCCTAAACACGTAATCGTAGCAAACAAAGCTTTCCCCTGTAGTTCCATACACTATTTCTCTTCTATCTGGAAGAGAGTGCGAAATAAATCCGAATAAAAGGCATGCATATTCAATGAAGCCGTTTTGCGATGCAATTGCGCGGAAATGCAATGGGTATGATTGCTAGCACCTGGTCGCCCATCTCTCTCTGTAAATATCAATGTCCTGTAGTCGTCTCGTGTCTCGTATCAATAGCAGGGTGACCCAAGACCAGTTACTTGTGACCAGTCGATATCATGCATTCGACTCGGGCCAACGTCTAACCAGCAACCTCGACTTGGCTGCTTATAATTTGTCTTCTGACAATATCACAGAATGACGCATCGTGGGCGATGTGGATCCTTGGTCTGCGACTTTCGAGTTTTCCTCTTGTCTTTATAGTACTTGTAGGAATAGGGGTCGAATTTGTCACTGTCCTCGGGATAAGTTTCGCTGGCATCGTCTCTCCGCAGCATTTGGCGGCAGAGATCGACGAACACCTCGTCAACGTTGGCTACCCCTGGTCAGCACGTATGCACACAGGCTTATCCTCCGGCACGGCGTCACTCGACTTACTTTTAGTCCTCGCACTAGATTCGTAGTAAGGTACACCCCACCGCTGCGAGATGGAAAAGCCTTTGGTACGAGGCACTGATCGTTGGTCCTCGAGATCAGCTTTGTTACCACAGATGACGATGGGGACCTTCTCGTCGTCTTTGATGCGGATGATCTCGTCGCGTAGACCAGCTAGCTCGGCGAGTGAAGATGCCGAGGTAATGCTGAAAACCAGCAGGAACCCTTGTCCAGTCTTCATGTACAGATCTCTCATGGCAACTGTGGCCAGTCAGCAGGCTGTTTGCAGATTAAGGGGGAGTATGCCAAGGCAAGGAGAGTACGAACCAAACTGTTCCGTTCCCGCGGTGTCCAGGCTTTGTCTCGAGTCAGTACGGTGGGGTCAATGAATCAATTCGAGAATGCATGTCTTACATCTCCAGTACCACTGGCCGGCTCTGTTGGGAGGAGCTGTTAGTCTTGTCTGCATGATTCGAGGGACCAGGCAGGCCAGGCCGGGCTAGGCCAGGCCCTCCGCTACTTACATCGACGTTGACTTGTGTGCGATACGAGTCCTCGATAGTTGGGTCGTAGCTCTCGATCCATTCGTTGTGCACAAACTGGGCTGTTCGTTGGGGAAATAGGCAGAGAATCCATCAGCTTCTTGGCTCATTGCGTCGCATGGTATGGCATGCATGGCTTGGCATCGCATTGCATTGCATCATAGCATCATCCCGTTTCCAAATACCCGCCATCGATTCCGTCCCATCTCATCGCAAGTGAATGAAAGGATGGACGCCAGAAAAACCTCCACACACGTGATGGTGGGGTAATTCTCAGGACTTGCGACTCAGACGCAATTGGCTGAAAAGAGTCAGAAGAATGGCTTACCAGTAAGACAACTTTTGCCCACACCACCTAAATTAGACGAATCCCGTGTTAGAATGTGACATAAAACGGGGAAAGGAGAAAAACAGACACAGGGCTGGCTGGGCCAGCGCGAAGAAGAAAAAATAAGCAAAGAAGGGAGGGGGCGCTCAAAAAGACTTACCTGCTCCGAGGACGACAACGTGGAACTCGCGGCTAATAGCAGAAAATAGGGAAAATGTCAGCTGTTGGGTAACCTTGACAAAAACTCGCCGTGCTGGGGGAGACAAACGCCGGTTGATAGCGGCCTGGTCGAGGTGCCATGGTGACTCGACTCGGCTCGGCTCTGCTCAACTCAACTTGATCAACAAATGGGTTACGAGCGCATGGGACGGTTCTCCCAATCCAGTGCAATCCAGTCACTTCCAATGTCGCTTGTCGCTCAGCAGACAATCCCACTCCAGCTCTGGCTATCCGCCTGATGTCGGCCGCGTTTTGTAGCTGCAACAGACCAAGTCGGAGAGACGAGGGCGTCTAGAGTGGTGTGCGTATGCGTATGCAGATGCAGCTGCGTATAGGTGCGTATAGATGCGCGCGTGTGTTATGAGCTGCCCGCGTTCAAAAGGGCAAAACTGCGCTGGGCGGTGCAGCAGGCCTTGTTCAGTAAAATGACTTGCGTCCAGAAAAGGGAGTTCAGTTCGGTGCTGCCAAGATTGCGGTCTGGAAAGGCCCGGACGCGTTCGGCTAGCCGAGAATTGTTGAGTTGCAGGCGCTGAAGGGTATATATAATAGTTCAGATCGAACAATGGACCCGGACCCCGAAAAAGAGGGCAGGCAGAGTATGATTTTCGCGTGGCCTAAGATTCCTGATCGACGGATGGCGCCGTTTTTAAGGCGTCTGGTACGGAGACAAGTAAACAGGGTCTATCGCGGCCTGAAGCTGAGGTTGCGCTATAGTAACGTGAATGATATATGCCGAATAATATAGAACTTGGTCTGGGCGAGTGATTGATTCAGATAGAGGGCTGCGGTAACCTGTAGGAAATTTTCTAAACGAGGGATGTGAGATATGTGAGATATAAGGATGGGGACAAAATATAATCTACAGAAGATTGAACCGCGAAATAAGTCCGTGCCAGTCAATTAATCAGTCACTCGGGCACTCAGGCATCGGTCGAGGCGAGAGTGAACAGTCAATCAAGCAAGCAATAATATATCCAGGAAAGGAATCTCAAGAGAGGAAGAAAAATCAGAGTGGATGGAAAAAGAGGAATAGAAAGCCGGGGGTGGGCATTATATCACAGAGAGCAGAGGGAGAGAGAGAGAGAGAGAGAGCGAGGGCAATTGCAACACAACACACCTAGGCTGCTGCTGCTTGCTGTTGCTGCGCTGCGCTGCTGCTAGGTACAGTAGGTTTGGGGAGAGGTCACTAACAGGTTGGCCATTGATTGATCAATCCCGACTTTCCTGTCTTCATACAGTATTAACCAACTCTTACTATGAAGGAGGTACCTTGATCACAGGCTACCATCATCGATGGATGTACTTATTACTTGACTGTGCTAGGAGGTAGGTCGTCCATGACTGCCATGACTTGCCTTGACTCGAATTGACCGGGACGGCCTTTGTTTCCTTGTTGGCCTATCAATACCGACGATTTCCCTTTCCCTCCCATCCTCTTGAAATATTATTAGTTTTCCTCCTGGCTTCCAATGGCTGGACCCCCAGGAATCAATCATACGTACAGGGCCGTGGTTCTCGCCAAGGGGGGTGCAGGTGGCCCTTTAGGTTAGGGGAGGGTCCGGAAGGGGGGGGGATCGTACAGTCCGCCAGTCCCAGCTCCAGAAAGGTACCTGCCGTAGTAGCCAATCCGACCTACCGAAACACTCGTCAGTTCAAGTTGACCCTAGCAGCAGCACCAGCACCAGCAGCAAGCCCAACCACAACCCAACCCAGCCCCAGCACAGGACGGGGGACGGGACCAAGACCGCAAGCAGGTACTTGCAATACATTTCAACTTGGGTTCATTGGAAAATGTTGATAGCTGATCAGTCCATCCTCACACCGTCTCCTGCATATCCACGACCTGCTTCTTCCGCCAAAAAGTGCTGCACGCACTGCGTCTCGCGCCCCGACATGGCGGGGAACTTGACAAGTCAAATCTGAGCTCTTTGCTTTTCTAATCAGATGCCCTTCTCGGTGACGAAAGAGGGGTTTTTTTGTTTTTTTTTTTGTCGGGCCCTCAAAGTACAGGTATAGTCCTCCTATACGCACATCCAGTCCGTCCGTCGGTGGAATTGCTTCCTCGCCCCGTCCAAGATGCCATGCCGTCATAACTACTTAATGTTCCGATTTGTCTGTACGACCATGACTTGAACTGCACTGGACCAATCAGAACCAATAACTGCTACATAATGTACCTACATAAATAAAGCGCAACTACCACTCCGTACTTCCTTCGCACCACCATCTCCCCGAACTTGCCGCACAAGCAAGCAAGCAACCCTACGTACTGGCTGGGCTTTTACTACTACTACTACTCAGTCTTCACGCATGGCCCTTAGAGCATACATCTAGTAAGCAAGCGGACAAGCAAGCGCCGCCGCCACCGTCGCCCACTACAAAGACTAGCCATACTGTTTCTGCTGCCTTACATTGATGCATCTCGCACAGCTATCGTGGTCCCCAAGTCCCAATTGGCAGCAGTAGTCCCGGTGGCAACCTCCCTCCCGCCTCGTCTCGCCTGGTCTCGTGTTTTTGCCTCTGCCCATCGTCTTGCGACATATCCCGTCCCCAGATATTGCTGACACGCAACACGCGTAACCTGGGGATACACACAAGAGAGGCGAACAGAAAAGGGAGTGACGGAGGGAGTATCCAAAGAAAGCCTGCAGGCTCTCGAGAGTTGGGCGAGTCAGGATTGCAGGTCGCGCGTCCTTCTTTGCACCAGACCGGTTGCCCATGCAGCGCCGGCGGTTCATGCCATTCCTGACTCGTCCGTGCCCTGCAGCCTTCCAGCCCGCTCAGCCAGAGGCGGGCCCAATCATGGCTTTTTGAACGAGGGTCCCATACGATCAATCCTTACCTTCGCATGGCACATGGCTCCCACAGTAACTAAACGGACAGGAGGTAATGGAGAAGCTCAGACAGCGATGCCTACAAGAGGAAAGTGCCCACCCCAGAAGTTCGCATAGGGAGGAGACTCGGCTCTGCCGCTGCACCCAGTCAGGCAAGAATGCAGGAAGAGCAGCGACAAAAAAGAGGGCTGATGGAGGTGTGAGTCGCCAAACGGCATTGCGCACTGCAGCGTAACCATGCACATGCATTGAGCTGCACAGCTCGCAAGACCAGGCAAAGAGAGAATAGGCTCTATCGCGTTTTTCCACTGCATGCCTCGTTTGTGCTTCGCATACATGGCAGCAGTATACCGGCACAGTATGTACCCAAAACCAGTGGGTGGTAAGTGGCTTAAAAAAGGTCAGGACAAAAAGAAAAACCAACATGGTGATTGTGTGGGATATGCAAACATAAAGTATACCTATGTATATCTCATCTCTATGCATCACACATGCAAACGAGCTTTGGGAGGGGCAGAACAAGGTAGATATCCCCGACAACGACTTAGGGCCCCGCCAGACTGGATTGGCCTCGGCATCGTCGACTTCTGCTTACCTTAATTTGCCCGGCCTGGGACGCCCAAGCCTTGGGAGGAATCGCGACAACAAACACAGGTCAAAGAATAGCATCAGCTACCCCTAGAGAGCCTCGTATACAATGCACTCGTCACCTGATGGATAGCAGCTGCAGGCGTCACTTGCAGACGATTGCTTGCTTGTTCAATAGTTCATCCCTTATAATGCCAGGAGTCGGAATCAACAACCACGAATTGGCGGGCTGGTCCAATACGCAAATATAAGGCAAGGCAAGACAAGACAAGACATACCTAACAGATCTGCCAAGCGCTCCACCTCGGTGCGTGGAACCTGACGAGTAACAACAGACAGGTCTCTTTATTTCTCTCTCTTTCTCTCTCTCTCTTTTGTTCAGCCCGCCCCGTCTCCTCGTACCTCGGGACCCGTCAAGACGACTTATGGAGGTGCATGGGGGATTCCAGGATGGCAGAGAGCCGGGACGGCGTACCAGCTCCCCGGAGGTTTTAGCTTCGTGAAGCGGGCTTGTACCTGGCACAACCGCCCACTTGGAAGGATGCCTGGATGCCATGTTTTTTTCGAGGTAGTACCCGACTTTTCGTATCCAGGACGGCCCAGGTGTACATTACAGCATTAATATGCCAGTAGTATGTATGGAAATGCGGTCATCAATCACCGCTTCCTTTGCCCTGATGTCATTACCCGCCGTTTCACCTCACACAACTCTGGCAGCTTCTGCCCGTCAGAAAATCGGGATGGCGTCATATCGGAAACAACTACGAACCGCCCCCAAGAACCACACGCTTCTGATCCAGTGCTGTCTCAGGACCACACCTCCGGGTTGCCTCTCTCTTTCTATATGCACAAGCCGGTCTCATTATTACATGGCCTGTTGTTCCTTGGATTCAAGGTATAGGTATTATTTTTGACTCTCTATCTTCGTATCACACTCCCACCTAATCTGCATTGCAGCCTGTCAATTGACTTGGTAGAAACAGTTGACCTGCACGAACAGACAACCACACAACCCCCCACATTGTGTCGCGGCCCTGAATTGAGATCTGGAATCTGCCCAGGCTTACACTGCCACAAACCCTGGAGCCACGTGGGAGCTATAAGCATCTATAATCACCCTAGGCCAACCACACACTCGGGGGAACTGAAACATGCCCCCTATGCTGATCTCTTCCATGTGAAAGCAACATGGCACGGTAAAAACGATGGAGGGCCAGCAAGAGGCTATCCTGATCGAACCATTGTGGCCCTTTTTCTATATTTATGTTATATCTATTGGTCCCTTGCCGGGACTTGCCTCCATAAACAGAAAGACCCTCCCACTCCATCCCATCAACCGAAGAAACGATTGACCTACATGTACGTACTGTCTGTTTGCTGACCCTCGCGCAGCTATTTTTAGAGATACCCAACCGAAAATTAGGCGGCATTGGCCCTTACCTTAGCTGATGCAGCTATTTCCCGACTGAGGGGACATCAAGACGACGTGCTAGCTAGATCCTGCCTACGCGACCCCGATGCGGTCTTCTTTAGGACAGGCACTTAACAGTTTGCTTTGCCGATAGATGGCCCCAGATCTGTCCTCCCTCCCTCTTGGGTGAGATGATGGGTGTGTGTGTGTGTGTGTGTGTGTGTGTGTACACGTAGTTTTCCAACACTGGTCTCCCGCCGCCACGCCGCCGCCGCCAGGGAGTTTTCGCGATGTCGTGTTGCGACTTTTCTTTTCTCTTACAATCAACGAGAAATGGTTTGCTCGGGACAGCTAACATACCGTGCGATGCGGTGTCAAAGGAGAAGAGAAGCTCTGACGTGGGTGTCTCGCTTTTCTTGGTTATCCTTTTCGCCGCATGCATGGTACCGGCGCCTCCTCGTCCCCCCCTTCTTCGCCAAGACCGTCCCCCCCAAAAGGGCTGTATAAGGTCATCCTATGTCGTGTGGGCGTACCGGATGGCCGGGTCTCTAGCTTATCTGCTTCCTACCTACTTACTTACTTGCTTCCGTATTGCAAGACCCTGCTACTGGTTGGAGGGAACCTCCTTTAAGAAGTGGCTGCTTGCTGATGTTGCTGCTGTTGCTATCTATCTGTATTGCAGAGAGAAGACCACGGATATAGCCCAGCCAAGCATGGCCGAAGGCAGTGGTTTGCTCATGGCCGCGCGGAGTAGCCTTTAAAAGACAATAGCATGGGCATACTTGACCGGTAGTCTAATTATGGTTCTATTGGATCTTTATGACCATGGTTATGGTTAGCCATCAACTTGTCCAGGTCCTCGCTTATGTCGGCTTCCGCCGGCGTAGAGTCAACGGTATAAGGCAGGCCAGGTCCGTGGTGGCCTTTTTTCTTCTCTCACCCAATATTGGTGGCAACCGCTTCTGCAGCTGTCGCGACCATCTCATACGCACTCGGGGAGTTTACCAGCCCTACCGGTAATTTAACCGGAGAATAACATGCTTGCCCAAAGCCTCCAACCTTTCACTTTCTGGCGAGAGCTTGTGGATGCGCATAGCAGGCCGACCACTGACAACAACAGGAGTTAGCAAGGGCAAGAAAGGCCCTGTCGTGCAAAGAGGCTTCCAGTCTTGAGCGCACCCAAGTACAGTATCGGGTGAATGCATGACATCCACGGAATGGCCGGCAAATAACAACCCACCATCAACGGATGTCCAGGTGAAGAGGCAACTCTAAACCTTCCAGCCAATATCATATAATAGATACAGAAAAACACACGGAGCGCCGATTATACACGGCTGTTCCATGTCTTTGCTACCCAACAACCTCGGAGGTGGGTATGGATGAAAATGTATGGGGCCCCTTTTGCGGATCATTATGAAATGAGAGATCATGCCAGTCCTCGGTATGTCCGATGGGAAAACAACAGAGTTATTCCTCCCAATCTTTCTTGATGGTCAAAAAAAAAAAAAAAAAAAAAAAAAAAAGACATCCAGAGAAAAGCAGAACGTGCCATGCACCATAGTTCGAGAGCGGTATAGTTTGGTCGGTTGGGTATTGCGGGTTGGCGAAGAGCGGTCAATGAAGCAGGCGCATTTGCACCCTGCTATGAACAAACAGCCGAGGTACAGCTAAAATCCATTTGCGCCAGATATGTCATTGATTGTGGAAGCCAAGAACAGGTGTGATTGGTGTCTGAATGTTTGTGTTTGCAACAGAAAGTGTAACGATGTAGTACACATGGGGGAAAAAAAAAAGAGTGTGAGAGAAGTACACGTAGTTTCGTTTCTCGGTGATGCACATGCTATCTATGGTATGATGCCCATGTACCTCTCTACAACTTCGAAGCCGGAGATCCCTCCAGAGCTTTCGTCTTGGCCTTGTAAATCTTGACCAGCTGCCGCACCCCGAGATCCAGCAGGACGTCCTCGGAGCCGCCCGGGATCCGGGCGCCGGGAACCTCGCGGTAGATCATCTCGGCGAGCGCGCCCTGGCCGCTGCGGGTGTAGCCGTTGCCGCCGAAGAGCAGCACGGCGGTGTCGGCGCACTCCTTGAGGACGATGCCCGCCTGGGCCTTGAGCATGGCCGTGAGGCCGCCCAGCTCGCGGTCCGCGTCCTCCTTGGGCATGCGCGTCATCTGGTAGGCGAACTGCTCGACCCAGGCCCACTGGCTCTCGAGCAGGGCGCCGGCCTTGGCGAGGCGGTGCCGCACCACGGGCTGGTCCATGAGCGGCTTCCCGAAGGCTTCGCGCTTCAGCACGTACTCGAAGGCGGCCGCGAGCGCGACGCGCGACGTCCGCGTCACGCCCACGGCGATGGATAGCCGCTCGTGGTTGAAGTTGGTCATGACGTACCGCATACCCATCCCTTCCTGCCCGATCAGGTTGTCGACGGGCACTTTCACGTCGTCCAGCTCGATGTACGTCGTTCCCGCCGAGATCTGCCCGGCCACCTTGAGCCGCCGCATCGAGACGCCGGGGTAGTCCTTCAGCGGTACCACCACCATGGAGAGACCGGCGGCGCCGGAGCCTTCAGGTCCTGTGCGGACAGCCATGCTGGCGTAATCGGTCCAGATGCCGTTGGTGATCCTACACGTGCATATTGTTAGTCTCGGATCTTATTCACAAAGTTGTATCGATTTAGTTATGGAATATAATACATACCATTTTTTGGTGCCGTTAATGATGTAATGTTTCCCACCCTTGCTTTTGACAGCCGTCGTCGTGATATTGGCGACATCGCTGCCAGCATCGGGCTCGGTAATGGCGATGCAGCTCCGCTTCTGGCCACGGAGCAGCTCGGGCAGGAAGCGCTCCTGAAGTTCCTTGCTGCCGAACTTGACGATGGGCGGGACACCAAAGGCCATGCCCGTAGTAAGACTTCCACCAGGGCCTGCGAGGCCGCTGCGGGACATCTCGTCGGCGTAGATGACGGCGTGCAGGTAGTCAAAGTCCTCGACCGGAAGCCCGCCCAGCAGCTCGCGGATGCCGAGCCGCTTCAGCCACTCGACGGGGAGGGGCGCCGGCAGCGCGGGGATCAGCATGCCGGCCGCGGCGAACTCGTCGAAGACGTGCGCGGGCACCGTCTCGGCCCGCTCCCATTCTTGCGCGTGCGCTAGCAGGTGCTTCTCGATGAAGGCCCGGATGGCGACCTGCCACTTGCGATGGGTTTCCTGGTAGATGGGCGAGGGCAGGCCCATGAGCCACGGCGGCTCGCTGAAGGGGACTGCGGCACCCATGATGTATGTTTGGTTTGTGGTTGTTTGGTGTGATGTGATTGGATGGTTACTTGGGTATGGTCTTAGACCAAGATTGTCTATGGATTCCAGTGGCTTGGGTCAGATTCAAGCAAAACTCTCTGCTGGGGGTTGTGTTTTCGTTACCTGGATGATCAATGTTGTTTGTTTACTTAGGAGGTGCATCACGTACATACGCAACTTTATCCAAGAAGATGATAGCAAGTCTGCCCTTGTAAATCGACTTCCATCATTAAGCAGCCAAGCGCTTCTTGCCCTCCATAGGCCGACCTACATGCGGGGGAAACCGAGGTTGAGATTTGGGGATGTTGAACAACGCATGGGGTTGAGGCGGGAGGTCCATCTGGGGTTGGAAAATTGGAGAAGGCAAGATACATACCCCGAACCCCCGATCTGCACAGCTGCCGAGGTACTCAGATCTACTCACATTTTCACTTAGAGTTGCATTTCTGCCCAGATCTTGTCATTATTATCATTGATCTTCTGTTTCCAACTTACTTAATTATGCACCAATCAAACGCGGCATGTCCGACAAGACACAGATCTACGACTCTGCCTGACCTAATCTGACAGACTGATATCAATCATACAAACATACCTACCTATGTCAGCTGCCGATGTGACGCACAAAGTGTCAACAAGGCTGAGCATAGAGCTGGCTTGAGTGGCCGTATCGACGCGATACTATCCACTCCGATACTCGCTGGTATGGCAAACTGATATCAAAGGCAGTGTTGCTGGGTTCAACAAGATGCCGAGATGGATGGTGTGTTGCCCCAAACTTCGGCAAGTATCAAATGAACCGCACAGACGGAATCGAAGCTCGCGTGCCGTCGTTACCTCTGAGCACAAAGGCCAGAACCTGTATACCAAAATGTTCCAAGACAACGGGGCTTCCGAGGAATTTCAATTTGTCTATCACTGAACCCCAGATGCCGCGTCGAGGACTCCGAGCAAACGGTCTGTGTCTCGATGGCAGACGGCCCGATGCTATCCAGCTCTGCCCGGGGGTCCTCCCGAATGCTGTATCGCGTCTTGGGAACCCATCTGGAAGACATAACACCCTCGCCCTTTTCGAGAAAGATATAGACCAGGTTTCTCGGAGTTGCCTTAGAACATGCCACCCTCGTGGGTTCTTCATCGGTGTAACCTGGGGGGTCACCATGCCATTCGGGCCTGTCAGCATGTCAGCAACGCCCTAGGATTTGTCTTATGGTCGTACTTGGCACAAATAAGGCCTCCAAGCACAAGTGACTTGTGCTTTCGGTCCCGGGGAAGTTCGAGACATATACCTTGAATCGGAAGTAAGGTTTCCTGTTGAAGAACACCCCCATATCCGGGGCGAAGGCTGTCAATCCCGTGTCCATCTTGTCCCCTTACCCATGTATGTATCACGACTCGTGCCAAATTTTATATCACAGGTCTTCCCGATGTGGGTGAATCAATTATAGTGTATAGTGTTTGAGCTGCGACATAGTTTGTCAGCTTATATGTGATTGATCTCTTCAGGTGCTCAAGTCCCGATTGGTCGTACTGGGTGGACAGCTTCTCGAAAAGGTATCTTTCTTGACACCCAGACGGTCCAGCCATGAACACTGGTAGAGTCGAAGTCGAAGAGACGGGCTGGAACGGAGCGAGCACAACTGACACGTCAGGCTTGAGGCATTCTTGGATATTGGCAGGCATCGAAACATACTCCACAGTCAAAACGTTGGATCCCCGGCTCAGAGATGGTGGTTCCCCGGAAAGTGCCAATGAGACAGAGGAGCTTTGACTGAAAGCTGGGTCTGGTTAATTCGCTGATGAGGCCAACCAAGGGGGGCTTGTGATGTCGTCCTACCGCCCTACCGGTGTCCCCAGCAATGATAAAAAACCCCCAGAAGAAATGTGAAGGAAAGGAAAAGCGAAACCGAAGCTATGCCATATGTTCAACGGCATAGCGAGTGGAGAGCCATTTAGCTCCATCAGGATGTCTAAGACGACGGCCGATCCTCCAGTCCGACAAGATGCGTGAGACAAAACCAACGAGGGATGCTGGCTGGCTGGGCCTCGGATACTTTAACGTTTGTTGGCCGTTGTCATTCACCCTACCTACCTTTTCCTTTCCCGCGTAGGCCAATACGTAGACCGAGGTTTCGAATCTAGGACTGGATACGCTGTGTAATGTAGAGATCCCGCCTTTGCAGATCATCGTGGATTTTAGTTGATAGTAAGTAGGAAGAGCCGCACCATGTGATGATAGTCCAACGCGAGCCACACCATGTCCCGAATACATAACACCCCTGCCGTTTGGCCAATGAATAGGCCGATCCACAAGGCTGGGAATTGCCAAGTAATTCGCTAGCACCACCGATCAGCATTCGCATCGCATCGCATCGACTTCAGGTTTCACTGGAGCTGATACTGGTTGGCTATCGTCTCAAACACGTATTGGTGCCTAACCCAGAAGTCCCACTTCCCCCATCGACGGCAGTTAAGAAGCAGAAGATGGGCCAGTCACTGGTAGACGGACCCCTGTCCTGCATGGACGGAAAGCGGTTGGTCTCCTATTTTCCTTCTTTTCTCCTGGCTCTTTGATTGATTGGGGGAGATATCGCTCTAATGCGAGCGATTAAAGAGAGCAGCAGCCATGTACATACCAGCGCCACTGTGTAACGTACAATTTGACCAAGTACCATAGCTGCAGCTCCTGGCGTGAAATCTGTTGTCCAATATCGGCGATTCGGGCCTCGTTTGGGTGGGTACTGCATAGGAAGTGAAGGCGGCAGGAGAGCTGATTGATTAACTGCAGGGCCCGCTGTCATATTGCTAGTCAAAACGACGCCCGACTGCCTAGCAGCTCCCAGATCATGGACCGACTAGGGCGGTCGTGATTGGCCCAAGCCTCGGAGTGTGATATTTCCAGTTACCCAGTCAAAAGAACAAAACGCAGAAACGGAACGCGTGGCGCCCCTTGGCCCGCCTGTAGGGCACGCAAAGCAGACGTGCTCGATGGTGCTCGCTTGCTTGTTTGAGCTTTCACAGGTTGCGATCCGGAAGAAGCCCTCGCCGATTATGGGGTCTCACCACAGGGCGGGAGTTCAGGTTCATGCCATTGGGGATGGGGTGTACAAATAAGGCCTTCGTGGGGGTTCGTGTGACGATATTACTGATGGGTATGGCTCTCGAGATTGACCAAGCCCTGTTCTTGTTTGCGTGAGCTTCCTGTACGCTTGCTGCGAGAAAGTCGTATTGTGGGCATCGCTAAGGACGGGCCTCGATCAGTATGAGCCGGCAATGCTCCAGTGCTCAGAGAGCTATGTATAGTTGTACTGGTATATTGTGACCAAGGTATAGTCCAGACAAATTGGGTGGGGAGGTTCAGGCCTGATGCTGTGATAATCCGGCGTTCTTTCCACCCTCTGATTTGCGCAGCTCCAAGGTTGAGCAAGGAAATAGAGCAAGGTGGTAATTACGGAGTGGATGTGTCAGCATATGCTCCCATGCAGAACACACACAATACAATGTACGGGCTAGGACGAGGACGAGGGCCAGACAGCAGGCAAGCAAGGCAACCAAACCAGCAAGCATCACCCCAGAACCCTTAGTTTCTGCCAACGTGGGGGAGTGAGGGGGACGCAAGGGAAGTAAGCGGTAGACCCATTTTGACGGACAAACAAAGATCAGAAAGAAAGAAAAACAACCGTTCTCCCACCCCCTGCACACAACTGCATGTGCGTAGGAGATGTGACTGTGACGGATACGTTTGAAGATATCGTGTCGTAGAGGAGGGACGTATTGGGAAAGTGCATGCGGTGTTCATCCCGTCGCTACATACATACATGTATGATAAAGGTCCAATCCCAACATTGATCAATACGAAAGACGCCATGGTGGTGGGGTTGATTGATCTGGGTGGGCTGAGCCGCATCTTGGTTTGCTGCATGGCAGTTCCGAGAGAACAAAATCGGGTGCGCCGAGAAAGGAGGAAACGGAAAAGTGGCATTTTTCGTAGTTTGTGTCGTTCCCCCGGCCCATGTTCCCAAGTTTCGTTCACTGCTGCGCTGCTCAGCCCCTTGGACTTGGGGATTCACCAAGGGCTGGGCCGGGTTGGCATCTCCTGCAGATCCAGATTCCACCCCAAAAACCCCATGGTGTGTGTGTGGTGGGATACAAGAGGACAGGTCGATGGCGGGCGGGCCAGGTTGCTGCGTCGTGGACGAATAAGATAATCACCGCACGGCACTATTGTATGTATGTGTATGCCGGTTGGGTTACTCGCTTATTCACGTTTTGACATATCGGCAGTATATCTATTGCATGCACATACATGGCAACGTACATGAATGATTATGGATGATGCCTTCTTTGGCGAGACCACTCGTCCATCGTTCCTGGCTTTGGAAGCAGCTGCATCATGGAGTTAATATTCCCAAAGCGCCTGCAGACGACTGCACCTGTAACCCATCTTGCATCCCAGGATGTGATGCCAAGGTGGTACTCGATTATCGAGCCGTACAGTACAGCCACACAGCAAAGAACTGTAAGCAAGCAAGCTCTTTGTCCCGCTAGGCTAGGTTTCGGTTGGTTTGGCAACAGGATGATGCCAACAATCTTCGGAAGTTTGTTCGACGGCATATTATACCATAACCTTCAATGTGGGCTGGGTCAATATAGATGGGGTCATCGATATACTCGACGAGCGAATCGGGTCGCTTTCCACCACGGTCTGGTCTCTGGGTCAGCTCCCCAAACAAACGCGCGAGCTCCACAACCGGCAGCTCCCACAGCCTCCAGCCTGCATACCTATTGTATTACCGGCCTTTGAGGATCTTACTATGTAATGTATACGCCTTTGCACGGTTAGTGCCGCTTGTTTTCGCAGATTTTTGTTTCTTTTTCTTTCTATATATATATATATATAGCAAGAAAACATACGATTTGAGGCATAAAGTATTTGATAGGGTGCTTGCCTACGGGGCTTGCTTCCCGATGCAACGAGGCGCACGCCTGTACAGGACCCTGCCGCGTAGGGCTTGGATACCACCGAGATCCAGTTTTGGCCTAGTCTAAATCCAGGCCAAATGAGTTGATGTGTATACCCTGTTCTAGATGGTCACCAGAGCCTGCATTGTTCAAGAAGAAACGTGGGAATGACGTCGGAAATATGTGAAGGGGCGTGCGTTTGTTTGCTACCAGCCAAAGGGCCTCGAACAACCCGAATTCGGTGGGAAGGTGTGTTCTACCCAAGGAGTTGGAGTCGATAACGAGGGCCGGAGAGTCGGAGTCGGCGGTGGGTTGGCGGGGTAAGCAAGGAGGCATGGAAGTCAAATAGAAACCAATGGGAAACAGTTGTGACAGGGCTTTGGAACATGTACAACCATATCGATCCCAGCAGAGAGGAGCTCCCTTTACCTTGGGGATCTTGCTCTGTCAATGATGCATACATACATACATATATTGTAGCCGTGTTCGTTCACTTGTGCATGCATATGTATGTAGACTTGCTACGCACATATGTCTGCGACCTTTAAGTCCGTATAGTATAGCTGATGTACGTACGTACGTACATACAGGATACACATGTGCCTAAGGGACCCGACTGTTGAGAGGAGAGGAACCGCCTGTTCTAGCCTTTGCTAAGGCTGAAACGGTGCTGGCCTTGGAATTAGCGTTCTAGCCCACCCCTTGCTTGGCATTGCAGAAGGATGTGTTTGCATAGAACAGAACCTCTGAAATTTATACTCCCGCTTGCAGGTCATGTCCATAGAAAGGCCGCCGTTGTAAATCGGGTAGCTATCTCGGAACGACATGCTTTTCGACCGAAGACGCCGGGGGCCTAGGCTCAGAACGAACTCTCGAATTCGCTTATTTGGTTTTTGATATCCAGTGTTAGTGTGGTGGTGTATGCTATCAAGGTGAATCAAGATGGTTAATGGGTGCCACACCTACACAGCTTCGTTGCATGCTCCCTCCCGCATGCGCCTGGTCAATCAATCCCTGTCGACTTTGCTCACCGGTCCAGCACACGGTAAAGCCATGCAGACTGGTTCTACAGCCTGTGCCGTTTATTCTGGCATAGCCTTTATCTATGGTCGGTCTTATGGATGGGTATACATATGAGGAACTGTCTGCTGCCTGTCACCGATTTCAGTCAATTTTCTCGACGAGGCTACGCCCAATATCAATACGACCTTGCCCAAATTGCTTTTCAACACGAGCACCACTTACACTGATGAGAAAGTTGGCTCCTTTGCCCCCTAATGAAATATAGTTATCCATGCCCTTAGGTGCTCAGGAATTAAGCAGTAGCACCTAGCCTTGTATCCAAATATGGCGCTTGGTCTCTACCTTCTTGCGAATTTTGTGCGCCGGTTGCGCAGAGAACGGGATGGAGGGTGTACCTAATAGACGTCACAGGTCCCAAGCGGCGTGTGTCAATAGGGGGAGGGAGGGCTCGAGTATCAGGAGCGAGCGTGTTATGAGCCTTTTAAGCTGCAGGACCTGCCAACTTGGTTCCTTGACAGCGACAACAATCAGCCTTTTTACCCACCATACACCGGCTACTCTGTGCGCCGTCGACTTGATTGGCACGATAGCCTGTTTAAGAAAACGAAAGAAAAAAAAAAACAAAAAAAAAAAACAGATGGCATACCACCAATCGCTTGCGGGCAGAATTTCACTCCAGACTCGGGGGGTATGGTGTGTGGTGTGCCGTGCCCCCCTCCCCTCCGTCGCCCCGAATCCTTACTCAAGCACGTTGGGTCAAACACCACCCACCTGCCTCTCTCCATATGCAACCCCCAGAACGGGCTGCTCCTCTCAAAACGGCGTTGTACGTCTCACTCCCCTTTTGACACGCCTGCAACGGGTCATGAATTAATTGGGACACCACATTTCTGATTCTGTATGGGTGGTTAGAGGAAGATGCCGAATGCAACTCTGCCTCTGGGGTTTCCATCACACCAGGACTTTGGTAGAGAAAAAGAGGTGGTTGTCCCCTTTTGGATTACGACCCCCGGAGAATTGAAATGGCCTATGTTAGGTATGTACTGTACCTGTCTCGGCCCACGAACGCGATCGACCACAAGATATGGAGAGTCCGTATTGTACTCGGCTTCTTTTGACAACCAACCCCCTTGGACCTCTGTAAGCCACATGGTAATAGCACCAAAAAGCGGCACTTTGAAACAGTCTTTCGAGGCAAGGCCCGGACCAGTAGGGGAATCCTTGTGCCAAACCTCCAGACTGCAATCTGCCAATGACGCACTCTGCCCCAGCCCTAGGGACCTATGTATATACCTGCATCTCATCTCATACCATTTCACATGAGTACAGAAATTATTCCCTAGGCGGCATCGGATCCTTCCCTTTCCCCTTCCTCCCTCCTCCCTCTTTTCCAAGTTAGTTCCAACCTTTCTAGTGTTGGTGGTGTGCCGTATTATTGAACACACAGAGTTCAAACCGACAAGTAACCTAACCGAGCTCAGTCAGGTCACTCGCTCACTAAGAACCTCACGTCGCAAGCATTTTTTTGAATACTCCTCCTAATCGTAGTAGCGACTCTGGCAGCTAGCCATTCAGAAGACTTTCCCGGCAATCAGATGCAGTGGGAGCGGGACTTATTTCCCGCTTTTTTTCCTTTAGACTGCTGTAACGCATGTACTCGGCAGCGTTAGTGCGTACATACCAGCGATCCCGTCGAGCCCGTTCGAAGTTTGTACTCTGCAGCAGGCCAGCAGCATTAGGCATTAGGGGATGCAGGAGCGAGAGCTGACTGGTACAAGACATCCATTGACAAAGACAGAATTCTGCATAGAAATAGCGTTCTTTTCTTTTGTTTCGTCTTTGGCACCATCCATGCATGGCTCCTCCGGGCGGAATCAGCAGGAACCGCGGACCAATGGCACTCATCTTTAAGTTGGCAGTCTTTGGGAAGCACGAGCTTCCAGTTGAGACCAATCTTATTATGTACGTCCAGTACGGCTTACAGGATACACCCCGGCTTATGTACCTCACCTGCCTTGCCGGGTACTTAGTTTCGAGCAAGAAGAAAAAAAAATCGAACCTATTGAATCCTATATCCAACTTCAAGAACCCCCGTATCTGAAATGCCTATGCATAGGTGTTGTCAGCATCATGTCTCCCTTTCAGTCTCTTGAGAAGAGGATGGCTGGATGGATGGACAGACGGGTGATGAGATGCTAGTGATAGATGATGCATGGGGACACTTACAGCGATTCGACGGACTTATGATTACGTGGCGACCTTGATCGTTGGGCGTGTTTACCTCATGTCAGTTATGGGTTGGCTAGGTCGACAGCAGCAATCGTACCTAGACATTGATAGCCGATGTCCATTTGTCATCCCCGGCCCCAGCACGATATGAGCCGAGCAAAACCTACCTTGGCAACCCCATGTGCAATTGACCACTGATGGCTCGTCAATTCTCGACACACCACCACAAACTGCACCCGGCTCGGTGGGTGGTGTCAAGGGGACCCGGCCTACAACGACGACTTTGGGGACATGCTTTACTTTTCGAACGTACAAGCGATATCCACCCTCGCACACCACCCACACCCGCGCCGCCGGGAAAAGTGACAGGCATGTTAGCAGGACGGGAGACAAGACAGCAGCAGCCATGAGTAACATGGTTTGGCGAGGCCCCAAATATTGGAGAGCAAGGAGATAACAACAGTCGACAAGCTCAAGTGGGAGGCACAAGAGACAGGCAGGCAGGCAGGCAGGTATCGAGGGCAGACGCAGGCAGAGAGAAAGGAAGTGTGTGTCCAAAAGCAGCGTAGTGGAGGATAGATACAGACAGCCAAACAGATAGCATCGAAGGTGCAGCATTCGTCTTCTTCCTCCTCCTCCTCCTCCTCCTCCTCCTCCTTCCTCTCTCCTGTCCTGTCCTGTCCTGTCCTGTCCTCTTCTGTCCTCGCCTGTTCTACATGTAATCGTTGTACCAAAGCTACTATACGCACTACCAAATATACCGGTCGACTTTGAACCACACCACCACCATCAAGACAGCCCGGCCAGATACTCCAGTCTCTCCCTCCCTCCCACACACAAAGAGGTCTCAACCCACTCACCCACACCCTCTCCCAAAGGCCGCCCGCCCATCAACTCACACACTCTCTCTTCCTTTGTCCTTCCCACCAACTTCCGACCCCCTCCAATCCTATTACCCAACTTTTAGGAACGCCCCCCCGATATTTTCGACAATCCTATTCCCCCCAGCGCAACTACTCCTTGCATTCCTCTCTGGCTGCTTGCTTGTCTTATCGCGTTTCGTTCCCGGGCATCGTCACCCTTTTACCCCATAATTCCTCGAGTCGCGTCTCAGTCGCCGAGACATAACTGCATCGTCGCAATCCTTTGGCGCGCCCACGCACGTACAACTGCTACCACCACCATTACATACTACTTGGCTTGACTATTGCTATCTGAACCTGCCTGTCAGTCAGTCCGGGCGGATTTGGTTGGCTGGTTAATTGGTTGACTGATCCATCATTGATTGACTAATTGGAACTGATTGATGCACTGCCGCCCAGCCGCTTGCTGACCCAGTTTCTCATTTCCATTTACCCTTTCTCGTACCTCTTTTTACCACTTTCAGTCCCATCCCCCCCTCTCCCCCCCCTCGCAGGCTCTCTCACGCACACACACACACCCCCCAAGACGAAAGGACGCAAGGCAAGACCCGGCTCCAAGCTTTTGGTTCTTGGTGCAGGTCAGCGCACGCGCGCCGGCTTATCCCACATTATTGATTGATTGATCCCCGTACCTCGACCTAAACCCAGCCTACTACACGACTACTGTACTGTCCTGTCGCTGTAAGCCCGTACCTACATACAGACCTGCGCCGCCAACCCACTCATTCCTGCGAAACAAGCACCCGCCGTCTTCTGATCAGCGCGATCGTCATCGTCTTTCAATCTATCTTCATCCACTCAAGTCCGCAACCATATCGTATCATATCAGCGCCTCGACTTTTGCCCGTCCCATCCTGCCGCCGCCCAAACTTTGAGTCCATGCGCCACAAAGCATGAACAGTGAGCAGAGTTCGACGTTAAGTCCCGGCTCCAACAATCCTGCGAGGTCTTCCTTCAACGCGACGGCGTTGACGTCGAATCGCGCAAGCCCGTTTCCCTCGTCGATCGCGACAACAGCTTCGCCAAACGCGACAACGACCAAATCCATCACCACCGCTGCCATGGCTGCACCGGCCTTTCTATCGCACTCGCAACAGCCGTTTAGGTCGGCCGGCATGTCGGCCCACTCCCCCTTCGCGCTCTCCATGCATCACATGAATGTATTCGACAACGACGCGAGCACCAAACCTGTGGGTACGCCGTACGCGACAACGCCCGCGCCCGTGTCGCAAGTACTCATTCGTCGGCTGCCGTTGGATACGACCGAGGAGAAGCTCAGGCTCATGGTTGTGTTTTCGCAAGAATTGGTTGACGTCGATATGCTGTCGCCTGAGCAATCGGAAGATGCGGGTTTCCGCTCAGCCGTGCTCAAGTTCAAGACTTTGGCTGGCGCACAGCAAGCCAAGGACATGCTGCATGGGAAGTCGATTTCGAACGATGCCGAGATGATCGTCGAGATGCTATCCGGTAGTCCCTTGACCTCGCGAAGATATCCCGCCCACGAGGCCTCGGGCAACAACAACCCTGCTTCTGCCACTTCAAGTACCGCCTCTTCGACAACTTCATCTGGCCCGACCTCGCGGCAGCCATCGCGCTTTGCCAGTGGGTACCAACCGACCATGGAGAAGATGTCGCCCCCTATGAACGGCATGAATGGCATGTACGCCAGCAATGAATTGCCCAACCCGGAGTCGGGCACTCACTACCAAAGCCTCTTCTCACCTCAGTCGCCCATCGGTAACCATTTGACCGAGCGAGCGCGCATATCCGGCAAGACGCTCATTAGCCATGATAATGCCGAAGACGATGAGACCCAGGAGCTGCTCAAAAACCCTGTCGCGTATGCCGAGAACGGCGCAACACAGGGTCGGAGGGCGACTGCTCCTCATCTGCCAATTTCCCGAATGGCTAACTTGTCGCTGAACACGTCTACGTCATCGGCTAATTCGCTTCCTCCCTACGGGCCGTCAACTATGACGCCTATTTCTGGCCACAGCAACGCCATGTCCCCAACCATCATGAACAGCGCCAGCCATTCGCTGAATTACCAGGTTGGGAACCAGCACTTCCATCGCCACAATTTCCCGCCAGTGAATCCTGCAGACCAGAACCCACCCTGCAACACGTTGTATGTCGGTAATCTTCCTATCGACACATCGGAAGAGGAGCTCAAGGCTATGTTCTCGAAGCAGCGAGGGTACAAGCGACTATGCTTCCGGACCAAGCAAAACGGCCCTATGTGTTTTGTCGAATTCGAAGATGTCTCGTTCGCGACGAAGGCCCTGCATGAACTTTACGGCCATCCGCTCCACAACAGCGTGAAGGGCGGTATTCGCCTGAGCTTTTCCAAGAACCCCCTTGGGGTTCGCTCAGGTCAGACGCCTGGCCCGAGTGGAGCAGCAGCTATGGCAGGCATCAACAATATGATAGCTGGCTCTGGTGCTGGTTTCGCCACGACCAATGGACCACCTCCGGGGCTCTCTGCGCCCCCTGGTCTTAACCGTTTGGCTTTTAACAGCACTTCGTCTTCGTCTCTGTCGAACGGCGCAAGCGCCCCTTATTCATCACCGAATTATCCCAACAACAACAGCAGCAGCAGCAGCAACAACTACAATGGGTGGAACAACGCGCCATACAACAACGGGCCCTTGTCTGCTGGCGGGTCTTCTACAATGTTGAATGCGTCTACTTCATTCCCGCCGCCGCCACACATGATGGGAAAGTAGATGGGTGCTTCGTCGAAGGCGCCCAAATAAGCAACATCGTTTTCACTTACAAAGGCGTTCTGGGGCGTGCATTTGAAGGAGCATCAAAGCAAATGGTCGGATATTACTCTCTTTAGTGTGTTCAGCGTTTCATCTGGCCGTTTGGCCATTATTACCACCGGTCTGGATCTCCTCGAGCCGGCCGATTCTTTTCATATCATTTCTGCATTTTCTTTGCATGTCGGGACGGAGCTTGCGATCTTGTTCATTGGTTTCTCAGCGATGGCGCCGATATCAGTATCTCACGATGATTCCCTACGTATACCGCCTGGTGGCGGGTGCTCACGAGGGGAGTTACGAGGCATGTCGGGTTATAGCCTAAGATTTGGCGGCGATGGCATCTCTGGTGTTCTATGCGCTTCATCGGCACAGCGTCTCGGATTTTGTTTTTATTTTACCAAGTTTTTCATGGCTGGGCCTTGGCGTTGGGTAGAGCGAGCGGGATTCATTCCGTAGCCTATCGACTTGGGTTGGAATTGAATCATCTGTGTGTTTTCGGGGAGCATGGGGAACACTCTGCTCTCCGCTCTGAGCAGTGGCATATGGATAGGCTCATTGTATCAATGCGTTGGCGTCATCAGAGATAAAAAGAACATCAGGGCTTTGGCGTTCACTATCGAAAAGACGGGAGAAAAGGGAAATACCATTCTTGGAGGAAACAACAACTTATGAGGCTAGGACATCAGAGGAAGCAAGGGGGCGTCCCTGGTACCTTGGAGCAGGCCAGACTTTTACCAGTCATGCCTCGATCCTTTGGGCCCTATGGCAGGGCCAACGAACGACCTACGGGTGTCGCTGATGAGCAGCAGCCGGGAATTGGCCATAGGGTACATGCCTGCCTGGTCTTAGGCACCAACCAGCTCCCATCATTTTGCGCCTCTAAAACTCTGTGCCGAACAGCTGGCAACTATGACTACCATCGGCCGGAATCTGTCCTACTATTCCGCACCTTGGTGATGATAGGGGGGGTGAATTTAGATGTTGGTTATATCTGAGCATTTTCCATGGGGTGGGGAAGGTTGGACAAATAGCATACGGGGTGTACTCAAGGGGGGTTTTGTGAGACTACGATATACCTCACTTGATCGTCATCGGGTGGTTTTTCCTTCATTACGTGGGAGGTGTTTTTCTAATTCCTGGTCTAGTCTGGCCTTTGCCCATTTTTCCTCGTTTCTTCATCATCTTTGATTATAGCTACCGGAGCGGTTTAGATGGTCAATAAGATTCACATCCCAGGCTTTTACATGCGATTATACCATTCTTTTGGGTCTACACCAATGAGGCTTTCAGTGAACTGGTTACTTACTATAGATACTGGAGAAGGAGGGAGCGAACATAAAAGACGGCTTGGCAACATATCCATTCACAGAGCAAGCCAACCCCCACATTCTTACCCCCTTCTGGTTGAGGTAACCCCGTGGTGGTGGTGGATGGCACTATCAGATTCTCCTCCATCGGTAAGCACGGCGAGGCGGATACACCCGGGTCACACTGCTGCAGGTTCCCGGATCGTACACTGTACGTGGTCTCGTGAGGAAGCACGTTGTGGCAAAAAAAAGAATTTGTCTCTTTCTTTTCGCATGTGAGCTAATAGGCTAGGTTAAGTACCTTGAATAAGTGCTCAGCTATTGGTGCATGTGACATGATGCGATACGTACCAACCAATCAGTAGCAAGCAACCCATCATTGTTCTGTGCGGAACCACTACCGCTCCGCCCCTATGCGATTCCTGCAGAAACCCAGCTTTCCACCCCCTTTTTACTATTATATTGATGTTGCATTGGCGTATATGCCGTGCATTACTCGATCCAAATACAAACATCGCATGTTCCCTATTATTGCCCCGGGATTTACCAAGTACACGAGATGGGCAAATGCGTGCCGTTCTGATTGCTTTGCAGACAACAGGGCGGTCAGTTGTGAGGAGGGGGGGTTAGGCTTTTTGAACTTTGTTCTGTCTTTGTTTTTGTTTTTTCTTCCGCCCGGGACGCCTCAATATCTACATGTAATGAAACAAGGCAACTGATTGCCTGTTTATCAGATCGTTCGCCTCGCCGGCTCATATCTTACTATCGTCTACAATTTACCCATGTTTTCCTGTCTCTATGCATTGTATTGGGCATTCGATCTCCCCCAGCCTGGTCCGGTCTGCTGGATGTGGGAGGTTTGCATCAACCATTGGTAGAACATTTTCTCTTTTTGGGCTATTGCATTACCTGTTCATATAGATACATATTATATACAGATGATTTTTTCATTGCAAACTGATTGTATCAACCATGCATATGAGTAGAGTGGTTGTGATCATCGGTGTATATAGCTATAGCTGCCTACTTACATCATGGCGAGAAACCTGAAGGGTGCAGGAGCGGGACCCAACCATGGCGATGGCTACTGAAACACGGTGCCATAACTGCATTAATGTGTCTAGCTTGGCGAGTAGGTGCAGGTGCAGAGAAGATCTTTTAGAGTAGCACTCTTTTAAGTATATAGCAAAGACAATCTGTGAGGGTGGTAGTTAAAAGTTCTATAGATCTGTGTTCGTAGAAATAAGCCCCCAGAGAAAAAATTGAAGAAAAAAAAAGTGACCGCAGAGGGAATCGAACCCTCTTGCCTTTAAGTATAATGAAATAACAATACTACCGCTAGGCTACACCAGCCCGGTCAAGGGAGATCTATGTTAACACGATACATAAACCCATCGACAAGGCAGCGAAGTGCGCGGGTTTGCTCCTTGAGTCCTTGTATGAGCTGAGGTTGCGGGTGAACTCAAATAACAAGGGTGGAGGTAAGGGACCGAGAATTCGAAAACTCAAGCCACATGACACTGTGCGCCGAATTTACGAAAATCTGCAACACTGTCAAAATCGCTGGTGGTTGACCTAGTCAGAGATGCTTGCCCTTTGAAAGTGTCCGGTGTAATTCTGTCGTCCAAAAGAATGACGAAAAGGAAACAGCTGTTGTACACGACCAATGGCCCCCGTAATCTCCTGGTCAGAAGTGTCCATATCCCTCTGCATCATTGGTATCCATGGCTAAGTTCGTTAGATTATCGTCGGCTGCCCAGCCTTGCGTCATGGTAGCCCATAGATCATGGAATACAGGAGTCTCTAATCGAGAAGAAGAGGACGATTGCTGCAGTGTGGCATCATCTATACCCATCAACCCGATGATATTTCCGTTTCCGTCCAACTGGAGCTGGGAAGAAGAGGAAGACGACCCGGAAAGGGACGAGTAATTCCCGATACTAGTTTGGCCTTCCCAAAGGGGGATGTAGTCCGTCAGGCTGCCGTCGAAAAAGGGGCAGCCGCGCATGGCGCGCGTCTCTTCGGCGGCGCTAGCCTCGGCCGCGGCGACTCTCCTGTCGAACTTGACCTTCACTTTGCGTAGTATGATGCGGAAAGCCGCGGCGATGTTGTTCCCAGTCTTATCTGGACTGGCGTTACCCGACTTGCCTCGAACCGCAGCGGTCCCCGCATCGTTCTCCAGTGGTGGATCCGCGCACATCCTCTCGAGATAGGCACCGAACTGCAGAGTACTCCTTGCGTGAGCCGCGTCGTAGAGCGGACACCCGTCCACAGGTAAGGCCAGTTTGAGCATGAGTATCACGGCCACGATGAGGTGTCCCCATTCTACCGCAGAGAGCCGGTCCAGCTCCGAGGGCGTCAATGCCAATACCACATCGAGAAAAGCACACAATTTGTGGGCTGCCCCCATCAGCTTGACAGGGTCGAGGGGCATGCCACCCGCCCTTTGGGCCTTCGGTCGATGGGGCGACAGGAGAGGGCACGCCACCACTTGCATATCTGCATAGAGATTGGACATCTTGACAGTAGCTTGAGACATAAAAGAAATTAGTATCTCCCTTCTATATTTTCATGCTGTCTGGAAATGCGACTTACGCATAGCTGATACATTAGCCGGTATTTTTGCTTGCCATTCTCTAAGTTGGGCTTCAAGGCCAAGGTGAATAAGGTTGTTTTGGTGTCTGTTGTATCCATTTGTATCTCGGCTGTAACTCGTCCGCAGTTCCACCATCCCGTCAGCGATACTTTCTAGGCGACAAAGCCAGACAAGCACGTGGTCTTGGTGCGAGTTGGAATATTTTTCGACCAGGTCGCAACACGTGGCAATCCAAGATGTACGGGGAAGGATTGACGATTTTCCCCAAACGCGGAGACTGCTGGGAGGCATCTAGTCAGCCGTGGGAATTGCAAGATATAGTGTCGTGACTTACAAGGATGTTAGATAGAAGCATGATATAAAGGTTCGAAGACGTTCTAAGTCTTCGGGCCTAACCCCAGACTCTATCTGGGTTGCGAATGTGGTTTCGTTATCGAGCCCTAAGTCATGGACAATGTCTACTGCCATGCGAAGATATTGAAAGGTGCGCCGATCATTTGGTCGTAGATGGTATGGGTACCTTCTATGATGTTAGATTCGATCCCGCCTCTCTGTATTTCTGTGGCTTACCAGGCATTGTATACGAGAAGTCCCTGAAGTAACTCCAATGACCTCTCGCCACTGGTGACGAACTTCAAGCCTAATACCTTGCGGAACTCATCGTCGTACAAATTGAACCCCTGGAGGCTGTTCGAGCAGCTTGTCGCCGCCAAGATGGCCAGCAGTATGAAAGGGGACTGGCTAGCCATCGACTTGACATTGACACCTTCGGGTAGGACTACTAGGGGACAAAATGACAACATGTCCTGGAACCCATCGAGGAGCTTCTGTGCCGAGTTTAGATTGAATTGGGGCTTTATACCCAATGTCGTCAAGGATATCGAGCTGGGAATAGCAACCGATGAGCCTGGCGAAGATATGCTGGAGAAAGTGGCACCGCCGCTTGATGAAGATGCCGAGATCATGGTCGAATCATTGTCAAACCCATCCTCGGCGCTTGAAGGTACAAGGTCCTCGACGAACTGGTCGTGCTTCTCTAAGAGGTCATCGAAGCCCGACCCTATTTCCGCTTCAACCGGTAGGCTGAAGTCGATGCTGAAGGTCTGACTAGGACCAGAAGGGGGTGGTAACGGGGTTTCACTGGTTTCGTCAGAATAATATAAATAGTATATCTATTCATGAGGTACAGAAAAGCAGTGTAGACTCCAATCATAGGGAGCTGAGAGACGAAAAAGTAGATATGACACTCACCCTTGAGTGGCTTTGGGCCTCCGAGTTCTAGGCCGGGCTCTGAAGATGCATTCCTTCTTAAAGTCGCAACACCTGATATATTGTATGGTTAGACGCCCCGCGAACACTCACTCCGGCTTAGAAAGGTCCACCTACCTTTTACATATTCCGGCCTGATCACTGGGCTGGCACCGAATCTTAGCAGCCCTACAGGACTCGCAGGCCCGACTCGGAAGCTTAGGCCGGGTCGATCCGCGCTCATCCATATTGACGGCTGGTCCCAAGAGTAGCCACTCCACTGGATTCTCTCAGGTTGAACTATCGGTGTTGGATTGCAAATCGGATGCTGCCGATGATGATGCCCCGGTGTCACGACTTCGAAATATCCTACTTTCTCTTTGGGAAATTGTTCAGGAGAGGATGGATATTGAAATACAACAAGCCACATTTCATTCTACGAAAAGAAGCCGCAGTATGCCTCGTACTAGGACATCGGCCGTGGTTGTGGCGGCGTTGCACAAGCTTAAGTCCGGTCAGCAACGGAGGTAGAGAAAGGTCCCAAGGTCTAGTGGAAAGTGGGGCTCATATTCAGATCGAGCCCGTCCAAATGTCTCGAGATCAAATGCAATTGATCAAATGTTTTTACACTCCCCAGGTCACATAAGAACCAAATTGTGTTCAAGTTCATATAGGCCGCGAGCGAGCGGTTGTTCCCTAATAAGAGCTGCCGGGTCTTCAATGGGACTACATATGAATATCCGACTCGTGGGAAACTGCATACAGGCATGGAAAGAATGATGCTTTCTAATATTGGAAAGAGTCTGATGTCAACCCTTCTAACAGCGAACCTCCAATCCCCCAGAATAATCCATTCAGACCGATGTCGGTCGTCCAGCTGGACTGACCACGACGTTGTTCTTGACCACTGCTGTACCTTCTAGCAGTGCAGCAATCTGCTCTTCTGTGCATGTAAGACGAAGCGGGTTTGAAAGAACATAACACTCCGACGCGGACTGTGTCGGAGGTTCGTTCTTGACATCAAATACCGAGGGTGGCCCCTCAGTCGCATAGTCGAATGACTGGCCGACGGAAACTTGCCCTTTCGACACATCTTTACCCGACATGGTACGGGTAAATATCTGGTACGCGGTCTCTGGCTGGTCGTATCCGACTAAAAACCATTGTCAGTTTCTTGTATTCATGTATTTTACATTAATGCAATGTTTAGGGTGGACATACTTCCATGACCAGCTTGGAAAACACGCGAGAAGGAGAAGCCGCCGTACTGTCGGACGAAACCGCCGACATAGCTTTCGTTCGTGAAGATAGGTGCGTAGCCGGCCGCGGCAAAGTCGTGCATGTCTTCGTAGTCAATGGCCAAGCTGACGGCCTCGCCTCCGACCCCTGAAGATTGACTGAAGTGTTAGCTTTCTAATCAAAACATACGGCGTTTTTATAGCTTGTCTCGGGGGGTAATGAAGAAGGCACTTGCAGTTGCATCTGAAGTCGCGATCACCATGGGCCAAAGCAACTTTGACGCCATCGTCAAGAAGCGATCCTAGGTCCTCCATGAAACCGCCAAATGCGAAGTCCCCTGCGGCAAGAAAGCCTGCTACACTGTCAGCGCCGTTTTAACTGTGAAGGGTCAACCAATGTGCGAAAGAAGTGTTGGGCTTACCGTTGGCTATCGGGTTGCTGTTCAGCGTGTAGTTAACATGTACACCGAGCGCCTTCAAGACCCATTCCTGCGACAAGAAGCCATAGGCATATGGAGGTGGGATCGAGGTTGGAATGAGATGACCAATGTCAAATGGGTCGCGCTACATTGAAGCCAAAGTCAGCGGCTTCGTATTCAGTTAAGCAAATGATTGGAGTCGGGGTCCAGGCACTCACACCTGACAGTGCATCGTAAGCGCTGTACACGTTGGTCCAGCACCAGATAGAAGCACCACCACACACTTCCGTCACAGTAGCGTTCGTCCCGTACTGATCGCGGTAACCGTTGGGCGTCAGAGCGCGGCAGTGTTCGACTTGCTCCTTGCATCCACCAGGCGAGGACCAGTTGTAGGCCGCGGACTCGGCGACCCCGAGATCGTAGGCCTGGATGCCGTAGGTATTGTTGATCGCAAATTTGGGGAAAGATTCAGCCTGGATGTGGAAGTCGGTGAAGCCGCTCATGATGCCTACTGTGTCGACAGTGACGGGAAGTGCGCCGTCACGATTGAAATCGTGACTGGAAGCGCGAGACTGCAAAAGCTTCGCAATTGCCGGCGCATAATGCCCACCGCTGTAGGGGATCTTGTATTAGATCTCCGAGGAGCAGTAACACCAACAACTAGAACTTACTAAGACTCAGACCAAACACTGACCTTGTCTCGGCGATACTTGGAGAACCTGATTGTCCGTTAGCGGCTACCATATATACTCCAGGCGTGCTCGCGAGGAACATACTCGGCCATCCAAATCTGGAGAAATTCCCATGTCGCCTCAGCAGCCACGGCAGTCGTATTGACTAGTCTGGAGCTATCCTGGCTCGGGAACGTCCCCTTGTAAGCCGTGTAGTTCAGCGGACCGGTCCACGAGTCCGCAGGGTAGATTTGTCCCGTGATGGCATCCATGATGCCGGGCGCAGCGACATCATAACTGAATCCCGTCTGGACTGGCTGGTCGATGTACAGGAGGTTGGCGTGGTTGTTCCAGGACCATGGGTTCAAGACGGTGGAGTTGCCGTCGGCCTCAGGGACGAGACACGGGCCGTTCTGGCTGAGGGCCTGGTCAATGGACGCTGCACCGGGACCGCCTTGGAGCCAGAGAGTGAGCGGCGCGGTCTCGGGTGAGTCGCGCGACTCGAAGAACCAGAAGAAGAGGTTCTGCTCGTACGGCTGGAGGCGGGTGGACGGAAGTGTGAGGTATCCGCTATATGACTTGACGCCCGGAGTGGTCTCGCAAATTCCGGGCTGGGGAGTTGGGAGTTATATTAACTATACTGGTATTGAAAAGTGTTGGTGTGAAGCTCGCTCACCTCCTTGTACTCGATCTTGACACCTTCAGTGGTGCGCGATCTCAAGACACCAGCCGAACCGAGTGAAGCCAGCCCGAGGAGGCCGACGAAGGCGCGGCCTAACAGCCGGATACGTGATGGCATTGTGTTCGCTTGACACTCGACAATCGGTTTTATTTTTGGTCGTTGTGGCTTGTTGTGACAACAGTCCGAAAGACTGGTTTGGGCAACCCAAGGTTTTTAAATGGGTTGAGGCTTGTAAGCACACGCGTCCCCTACGTGAATGCCTGCCCGTTTATGATCGATGCATTCAATAAACACTGCTGAACATTCAAAAGGATTGAAGTCTAAGCCCATGATAGAGGCTGTGTATAACGCTAGGAGTTGTATATTGCATAGATAGATATCCACGATCACCTCAAAGATGGTAACCCAGACAACCTAAACTGGACTGACTCGCCAGGATGCAATTGTTTGGGGGTTCTTCCAGCACCCTTGACAGACCTAACGTCTCTATCCACCGGCACATCCGAAAAACCAACGACCGCTGTTTGGATTCTAGAAGCTCCGGATTGGCGGGATTCTTCGGCTCTTCTTTCTGCCCGGTTTTGCCACCCGCCGGGGAAGCGGTGTCCTTTGCGATGCAACCTGCGAATTGCTCACCATAACCCCATCATGTAATCACGCTCTGTGGACCATGAAGCATATATCACTATGCCAATTATATCCAGCTGTAGTTGGATTAATCTGATGGGAGACGGCCGACTTTGTCTTGGCAAGCCAAAATACACTGCTGTTTTGTATGTGCTTGCAGGTGCTGGGGTGGCACTGCGAGAGTATCATGAGAATACGCACAATACGCGCGATAAGCATAGCCCGTTGAGATCAGCCTGTCGCAGGCTCGATAACACCTGCTTCCTCAACAGGCGTGGTGGAGCTGCGAAATTTCTGCTTCTTTTGTCTGGAGGCCCCGACAGGAAACCGCTTCGCCCTTTTGCAAGTTTTGCAGCGGACGACTAGAACATCGGCCCATGGCTTCTTACCCCCCCTTGCTGGCATTTTCAACAACAGAGACACAAGTCTCACCTTCAATGAGTAGGCTGTCGCAGTATTTGCAAACAGTATGCTTCAGCGCAGGAGATAGCCGTATCACGGCCTTCTCTGATGTGGTTCTCATAGTTGTGAGTAGATGCCGCGAGCATGCTTGTCTGAGCTGCGTCTCATCTGGCGTGGGTTCTTTTGCCCTGGTTGGTTGGTCTACGCCGCGATATCCTGTTGCTAAAGAGGCGTCTTGCCGGGTAGAAGCTGCAAGATGAGAAGCGGCCTGGTAAAGGTAAGAAATCCGGGAGTAGATAGGCCGATTCGGCACGCTTCCCTGCTGGCCTTTTGGCTTGGCCATTGTGCGCGCAAAGTCTTGCAGGAAAACTTGACGTTTGTGTGCAGCTGGAGAAGAAACCTGTGTGTGATTCAACTCGCAATGCTCAGGCGCGCATTCGATGAAGTCGTACTATGCAAAGAGCACATGGCCTCTAATGCATCTCGCCATGCTAAAATTCTAACGAATTATTTCCACCGATAATCTGAGGATTGCTGAATCGCAATCTGGGGATGCTTGGATGGCTCGTGCGCGCTGCGGCGGTTGGAGAAAGCCTGAGCGAGTCCCGAAAAAGGCTAGTGCTCCGCCCGTAAATCTGGCGCCTTCGCTCTTACCAACTTTTCCCTTTCCGCAGCAGCTCTCGTTCGCACTGCCCTGCCAATCCCAGCCTGGTCAGCCTCCATTCTTCGCGACGTCCTTCCATCGACCCGTCCTCAATCCATTTGAACCTTTCCTCCATCAACCATCAACAACTCCGTCTTCTTCTTCTTTTTTCTCATCGACGGTGGCAGAACGGTTCCATATCGAATCAGCCACGTCAGCTTTCTGTTGATTTCTCAATTCTCCATTCGACAGCTTCTCTCAACCTTCTACTACGCGTCTCTGCTTTTCTGCGACGTCACAACAATCTTTGACACGACACGACAACTCGGCACCTCAACTCATACTAATCCCAACAACCATCCATCATGTCTGCCGAAGAGGATCTCATCGATTACTCCGACGAGGAGTTGGCCACTAATGATGCCGCTCCCGCCAACGGAAAGAAGAGTGGCGAGGCTGCCGCCGCTTCTGGCAACAATGTCGACAAGAAGGGCTCCTACGTCGGCATCCACTCGACTGGTTTCCGCGACTTCCTTCTCAAGCCCGAACTTCTGCGCGCTATTGCCGACTGCGGTTTCGAGCATCCTTCGGAGGGTTAGTCTATCAACTACAATCTTACATCTGCCAGCTTCCATCAAGACAAGTCTATCTGTCCCTCCTTCCCTCTTCTGCAAGCGTCCGTCCATCTCGCAAGCCAAGCCAAGCCAAGCCAAAAAAGCAAGAAGTCAGGAAAGAAATCATTCGAGAGGGAGTATCAGGTCAAGCGAACGGTGGTGGAATCTTTAGTTCCGCTCCCCAGTAGCTGAGGGAGCCTGGCCCAAGAGGCCAAATGAGAACGCGTCGTCGTTCGGTCGGGGACATGCGGCAGATTTGCTTGCAATGCGACACATTGTGCTTGCGTAGCTTCGGCTGCCCGAGTTCCCCAATTCACTCCAATGGAGTCGAGAACAATACTGCACTTCAGCAGTCACTTGTCAGAAGGCAACACTCACCTGGCTGGCCTACTTCTTGAGATATCCTGGCCAGAGGCCTTATGGAGAGTGCGGAGTAGAGCGCACTCGTGACCTGGACCCTTTGCGCGATCGTCTTTCGGTCGAGGTCTTTATTGGTCATCATGTTGGGGGAGAGACCACATTGATAATACGGCTTACACTGCGTCGATGGGCGGACCTTGTCGAAATTTCCCTCCATTCTCGTCTCACACTCGCTTTGGGAACTTCATTCTAACATCCGATCGAAACCTATAGTCCAGCAAACATGTATTCCCCAAGCTCTTCTTGGAGGTGATATCATCTGCCAGGCCAAGTCTGGTCTTGGTAAGACGGCTGTCTTCGTTCTGACCACACTTCAGCAAGTCGAGCCTGTGGCTGGCGAGTGCGCTGTGTTGGTTATGTGCCATACTCGCGAGCTGGCCTTCCAGATTCGTAATGAGTACAACCGATTTAGCAAGTACATGCCGGATATCAAGACTGGCGTGTTCTACGGTGGAACTCCCATCGCCAAGGATGCCGAGCTCCTCAAGAACAAGGACACCCACCCTCACATCATTGTTGGTACTCCAGGCCGTCTGCAAGCCCTTATTCGGGACAAGTATCTCCGTCTCGGTAGTGTCCGCATCTTTGTCCTTGACGAATGTGACAAGATGTTGGACCAAGTTGGTAAGTTTGTTAAAGAATATACACGTGGCATATGTTCATTACTAACTCGCCACTAGATATGAGACGTGATGTCCAAGAGATCTTCCGCTCCACCCCCACTCAGAAGCAGGTGATGATGTTCAGTGCCACCTTGTCTGATGAGGTCAAGCCCATCTGCCGCAAGTTCATGCAGAACCCGACGGAACACTACGTCGATGAGGACACCAAATTGACGCTGCACGGTCTTCAGCAGTACTACATCAAGCTGGATGAGCGTGAGAAGAACAGAAAGCTCAACGAGCTCCTGGACGAACTTCAATTCAACCAGGTTATCATTTTCGTCAAGAGCACCGTCCGTGCTACCGAGCTTGATAAGCTGCTTCGCGAATGTAACTTCCCGTCTATTGCGGTCCACTCCGGTGTTAGCCAGGAGGAGCGGTAAGTTGAGATCCCATTCGTGTGCAATCTATTTTGGCCTATTCTAATAAACAATATGCAGTATCCGCCGCTACAAGGAGTTCAAGGAATTCAACAAGCGTATCTGTGTCGCCACTGACGTTTTCGGCCGTGGTATCGACATTGAGCGTATCAACCTCGCTATCAACTACGATCTGTCCGCGGATGCCGACTCATACCTGCATCGTGTCGGTCGTGCTGGTCGTTTCGGTACCAAGGGTCTTGCCATCTCTTTCGTGAGCAACGAACAGGATCAGGAGGTGCTCAAGGCGATAGAGAAGCGCTTCGAGGTTGCTCTGCCGTAAGTGCCATCTTTTATTCATATTCTTACTTGTTTTGCTAACTGTTCTATTAGCGAATTCCCCAAGGAGGGTATCGATGCCAGCACCTACATGGCTGCTTAGACTAGTCTCCAGGACAGTCTCTTTCCTTTACGTAAGATATGGGTTTCCCATACTTATGGATTGCACACGGTCTGCAAACGGTCTCAATAGGTTCGGCGAATCAGGGAATTTCATATAAAAAGAGGAGCACATCATGTCCTAGAAGTGCAGCTATGGTCTCCCGACTCCGTGGGAGTTTTTGACGTTGAGTTGGTCCGCGAACGCAACAACCCGAATTTTGCCAGGAATCTTGCGACTTTGTGCCTCCTTGGCCTTGAGTCGCGGCTGTCGATTTCTTCATCACAGCTTCTGCACTTTAGTGATTGCTTGTGCCGCCATTGCCCTCAATACAAGCTGTTCAATTACACAACCCAATTGACTCCCGGTTTCTACTCAAATTGTGACAACATAATACCACAAAATCCGGCAAACTGTTCATGGCTCGGCCTACTTTGCTACAGCTTGTATCTATCTGAATGAATACTCGACTACTTCGGGTTTAGGCTTTTATCTACATCAGTGACATATAATAGAAATACAGGCATAATGCGACCTAATGCCACCGTCGTGTATGAACCCTTTCGATCTTATTAGTTCCCGCAGTACATGCAATCTCTCAGGTATACCATATCCTTCGCATTGTCATTCTCAAATGATCTCGCCCAAACGAGACACGTCCGGGCTTCGCCGGTTGATGCTGGTCTCATCGTTGACAACAAACATCAAGAAGTCCCGAGCGAAGTTGGGGTAGATCGAGGATTGGTAGATGGAGAGAGATGGAATCACGATGACTTTCATACGGTCTTTCACAGCTGTTTGCCGAGTCAACGCCGAATAAAAAGTATCGGGTGTGATAATTTGCGGTGGTGATCGCCACATCACGCCACGAATGCACATGTCAAAGTAAGGCAGTTGTCGTACGTATATTTACCTTCTGTATCTGACTACGTCGGGCAATCATTAGAATCCGCGAAGAATGCGAAGACGCGCAAAGAAGGCGAGTGAGAGGGAGATCTCGTGAACCATGAACCGACCAGTCTTGAGAGGGGCAGAAGGGGGTTTGTCAACAACCCGAAGCCGGACTGCAGTTCTATCATGACGAGTTGCGTTGAGGCGGTGGCGAATGGTTGGCAAGACTGCCATTCTGGACTCACGTTCCTTTATGATCCTTCGTTTACTGGCAGCTGTACTCGGTCTCTGTTATGTCGCCGTAACCCAGCCAGCCCAACAATGGCCTCGTGTCAACTTTGCGTACCATACTTGCATAATCTGTCCGCCACAACGTACATTCGCCATTAATTGTAAGATAAAGACCGAGCCCGGAGTACCACATCGCGGCAGATTGTAGCTGTGTCCGTCAGCCCCTCATGTTCGTCAACCTTTGTGATGGCACGCGGGGTGGAAATTTCACGATGGTCTCGTGATCCGGGTAGCTCTTCTTCTGCCGCTCTTTGCCGCGGGGGTTGTCTGACGCGGGTAGCCTACACTTGGTGATGTCTTCTCAGCTAGGTTTTACTAGATCTACTGGATCTGACGAGGGGAATGTTCTCATCTGTCACGGGGAAGAGGGGCAATGACTCCGGCCAGTGAGCAATATAGACGAAGCGAGTGAGAGAGCGAGGAGAGTCGTGATAGGCTATCTATTACCCGAAAGTAAGCCTCTCACCCTGTTCGTTTGCCTGCCTGCCTTCTACATCACACCTCCCCCATAAATCGTCACGGCATTTGATCTACGTGAACTCATCATCGATGATGGAGCCTACTCCGGTACACGGTTCGTTCATTCATTGTGGATCTGCTTATTTCAACTTACTCTCTGTACGACGCCTGAGAAAAGGATCGACTTGTCGTTATCAAGGCCGGACGTATCATGTCAGCAGTACCGGAGCATATTCAGCTGAAGATCCACCGACCTCGTATGTACAGATGTCCAAAAGAAAGTGCTATTCGTCTGCTGGCTCTCACTGGTCTCACGAATGATAGAGAGTCAAGTACAAGGCAGGCGGGCAGCCACGCCCCTCCCCACCATCAATCAACCAACCTTCTCGACAGAGGCGTGATAGCCAACGATATATCGCAGTTATATGCCCCCATTGTGTCTAAGGGAAGGGGTCGGGCCCTTCGGCCAGATTCCATCCATAGAAAGACCTTCTTCCCTTTGGGGGCGCGGCTGGGCGGGATTGCGGAAGGATCTGCACTTTTCTTCTTCGCTCAATACTGCGTACAGCTGCGCTGGTGCTGCTGCCTAGCCCGTCCATACACTACATCCCACATTGCATGAACTCCACCAGCACAAGGACAGAGTGAGATCGGGAACATGTCAGAAGGCAGATCTTTCGCCCCTTGTCAATGTCATTTCGATGCATAGTAAGATGCAGCAGGGAAGGGCCGGAGGACCTAGGGTTACAAGGTGTGTGATGTCCTCGCTTGCTTCTAGAAGCTGGGAGATTAGGTGAGTTGTGACAGACTTACATACTTACATGTAACGGAATAGTCGATATAACTTTAGGCAGGCAATCAGCTGGTGGGGGTTGGGTTTGATTTGGGACCATTTCAGTCTTTCTATGCGTAAATCACCAGATGTCAACTAATGCAACACATATCTACGCGTGCTGTGTGGCACAGTGATTAGTTCGTAGTCGGACCCCGAGATTTCCAACCCCAGCTTGCAAAGTTTTTCCAAGACATGCGACATGTGGTGAGGGGCACACACACAGCCTGGGCTTGCTAGAAGCTGAAGTAAGCGAGAGCGTGTGGTGGTATTCAGCGCGCACAGATTGGGCTGGGCTGGGCTAGGCGCCGACTACCTTGTCGACGAAGCCTTGTGGCGTTCTGGGTTGATCTGGTCATTGCCATCGAAATCTAGCCGCTCCGCTGCTTCCGGGAGGTGCGACTCCAGCCAGCAGGAGGTTTTCTCGTAATTGAAGATGGAAAGTGGGAGTATGACACAAATGCTCATTCATACGCGCCACCTCGGGCTCAAAATGTCCGCGGTAGGCTCTATTCTGATTGGTTGGCTCACAGAAACACTACAAGCAAATCATTCGTTCAATACTACCTGTGTAGGGAGAGAGGTTCACAGTTTGCGTGCGCATAGGGAAAGGAGGATGCATCGCCTTTGCCTCATTACTTGCATCGCACGCACGGGATCGAGGCTTTGCTGGACGGACCAGGAATGGCCTACGCAAGCAAACCCCATTAGGCGCGCGTAACAACATGGGCAGTGCAGATAGCCTTTGTCTGCAAGGAGAAAGAGATCCTCAATGAGCCATCCTCATTGTCGGGTTCTAGATTGCGTGCGAAACCTTCTTCTACGGGGACAGCGAGAGACATCTCATTGCCGTGGGACGCCAAAGCAGCAATGATCTGCTGGGCTAATTGCAAGAAAAAGGGGGTGGTAGTAGACAACACGATGTTGCTTCTTACTCGTTGCAGTTGGGCATGGCATAGGGGATGCCGCGTTTCACGAAATCTTGGGAGAGAGGGGAGAGAAAAATTCTCTCATGAATGCCCATGCCGACCAATGCATCGCCTCCAAAAAGCATCGCCAACAAACTTGTCTCGGACAAGCCTTGGAGGTGGTGGGTGGTCATTCATACTGAGTCGCTGCTGACCCTGCGAGCGGCCTCATTGGCTCCGCGTCTTGGCATTTTGGATCTTAGCAAATCGGATTTGGTTTTTTTGGGGGCGACCATCTCTATTTCCCTAGACGAAGGTTTGGCTTGGTTGGGTCTTCGGTAAGTACCTAGGGATGATGATGAATGACCTTCTGCTGACTAGTATGCTGTTTGCAACATCTTGATCTTTCTTATTGTTGTTGCATGTCATCGTACCAGAACTGGTGGTCCAAACACTATGCTTCTGCGGTTCATTCTCGTTTGCAAGTCGATCAGGATGGTGACTCTCGCGGTTTCCCGTGAAAACCATGGAGGCGCACGGGAGGACTCGGAACATTGCAGACCTTAGCAGACCTTTGCTGGCGTCCCCCAAGGTTAATGACTCAGCAATCACTAGGCCACTGTTAGTGCTGGCGCCGGACTCCGCAGTGAAGCGCAGCATGGGCAATCAAGATCTGGAAAATAGAGATGAACGCTCAGATACAAAAAGGCCTTTTTGCGAATATCTCGTCAGATCCTTCGTGACGGCATAAGTAGGCTATTGAGTAGTCTGCCGGTTCTGGAGCATATGTTGTCAGGCCACGATGGCACCAGCGGTCTCGGGTATTGATTGATTGTCCTTTGCAAGTTCAGCACTGGTTGGTGTGACCTTGAATTCGCTTAGCGGTTACTTCCCTCCTTACACAGCCGGCCAGTCACGATCTTGGTGACGTCGGTGACTCCTTTGTATGCCCTGGTGATGTTGATCGTGAGAGAAACTCCGAGTCCGTAGGTTAGCAGTCAAAAGCAAGGCAAGGCAAGGCGTTCTAGATCCTACCTACTCCGATCTCGCTATAGTCCACGTCTATTGATGTCTGATGCGACGCAGCCCCGTGATGCCTAGCTGAACCACCTTTTTTTCTTCCAACTAAGCAGCGCACGCTTCTCTACTAATCGAGGGGTGAGGTTGAGTCATCGTCGTGGGACGTGTGAATTTTGGGCTGTAACGAGCCATCAGCCCAGCGCCTATTGGTCATACCTGACTGATCTATATCCGCAAAGCGAGGCTAATGGCCGGAACGAGGATTTGTTGTCGAGCGCATAGCATTAACACCCCCCCTGCTATTACAGTAGTTATCGGAAAGGTCACACTTCTGGACACAACACGCGCGGCCAAGGTTACCGCCTGCCGCTGGATACGGCCAGCAGTCAGTCTGGGCGGTGACCGCAACCCGTTTCCCCCCCCATCTTAACGCCGACAAATTATGGATTGCAGACTGCTGTCAACTGTGAAGCTAAGCAAGCTGTTCGCCCTGGGCTGGGGTAGCAACGGCGGGCCTGTTATTTTCTTGGTACGGAAGTGCATGCATGCCTCGCTCGTGGAGGAGGGGTTGGTGGATTGTGACGCTGCGAGAATAGGGATGAGACGAGTTCGCGCTTCAGATGCCGCCGGGAGTTGATGTTAAGATCATGATCGGTTGTCTTGTCTGTCTCTGCGACCTAAAGGGGCTGAGAAGTCTTCTACATTCGAATGTTTTACGAATTTCTTATCTCCTGCAGGAGGCGTCTGCAACTGCACAACGCCCTCCCTCCCTATCTGCACGGCTATACCACCTTGCAGCAAACCAGCAGTGGTTCCGAAAGCCCGCGCCCGCCACCCCAGTACAGGCAAAGTGTGAGTGTGTGAGTGTGTGAGTGTGTGATGTGAGCTCGAAGCGGGGAATGCAGCAACTTGGAAATAGCGTCCATTGGACATGTGCGACTTGGCCGCGGCAGCTCTAACGACTGGAAATGGCCCAGTGAGAAAAAGATGCGGTCTAGCGGACTTTGCAACTCTAACCAAGAATGCAAAGTCCCTAATCATTGGAAGAGACAAGTTCGCGAACATGAAGCAGTCTATCTACTGTCTAGTCGACTGACTTGACTTACACTGGACAGGTCCCATCCAAGGCGCGGACGCGGTTCGTCTCGGGTTGTGCCCCTTAAGGCAGATTAATACTCCCATCGCGTCGATGAGCCAGCAGTAGCAGCAGCAGCAGCAGCAGCAGCAGCAGCAGCAGCGCAGCCATCAGTAAATTAACCCATTACCTTCAGCGTGCACCCTATTCGCTGGGGCCCGGAGGTAGGTGTTGTGCGGCCGACCCAGAAGCAACTGTGACGCAGAAGGCTTTCGCCCAAGAAATTGCGAATCGCGGTGTTACTTAGCTCGCGCTGTGAGTCTCTGTGCAGAGCCATGTACAGTGAGCGTTCGTTCTACGGCGACCGCTTGAGACCGGTACGTGCAGAAAACCGCAACCCTTAGCGTTCTTTTCCCATCGGATCAACTCGTCGGCTAGCAGATACCTGTTTTGTAGCGTAGCGACGAGTGGCGGAGAGAGCGAGCGCACTGGAAAGAAACCTCGGCGCTCCGGTTGGCTGTGCTCAATTCTGCTACATACGACCTCGCTGCCGCGTCTATCTTTTTTTTTCTTTTTTTAAACCGTCGCCGTAAATCATGCGAATATGTTTGAGATGTGGTTGATGGTGGCTCAGAAGTTCCCGAGTCAGCTCTGACATGCCCCTTTTCATGAATGATGCGACAGACCCAGACGAGCGAGTACGTTTGCTCGGTGTCGGTGTCTTGCGCCGCGAACAGGTCGCAGCGAAGCCCAGCAGACTCGGAGGGCCGGAGTCGTAGATTAGGTAGTAGTGGTAGTGGTGGCAGTAGGGACGACGGGCTGCCAAGGGGGACCCTCCCACTGGCTCCAAGCGTGATCGACTTTTGGTGTATCATGTTCATTTTTAGCTCTCAACTCCATACCACATCCCTCCCCTATGCCTTGCCGATGAAGTTATTTTGAGAGGGCGTACCCTCTTTTAGAGTTCTCAAAATACTCTGATGGTATGATCAGCTTTTTGATAATGGCAAGATCATCCACCGGTTCTGTTGAACTGCAATGCAGTGTAGCTGTACAGTGCTCACTGGTTGAGGCACTACGTAACACAATTCATATTGCAGTCCCGTGAAGATATTAAGTGTCCTCATAAACACAAGTGACGAATACGAGAGGTTCGTGAAAGAGATGAAGTACCGGCATATCACGAGGTGACGCAATCAGATAGTGCGATTGATTGCGAGATACCCCACAGATGGACACAGCCCAGGTACCCTGTACGGAAATTGCTATAACTCGCTGACGGCTATCATTGAATGTACGAATAGGCCTCCTTCAGATAGAGATTCGAGTGTCAGGATAGTAGTAACTTGTTCAGTCTCATCCTTACTCTCATCTTCATACTCATACAGATTCAGTGAATGTGAACGGTAGCTCAGGCGAAAGATGATGCCGATGATGCATGTCAAGAAAAGAAGGCCTTCCACTGCATGCGGTTCACCCACCACCTGTCGCCACCAAACAATACTACCACATATGATGCACGGCCCGATGGCAATATTGTTCCTTCACTGCATCGTAACACGAGCATTTGCTGGTCTTGGCGAAGTTTGGGCATAAGGGGGCGACGAGCAAGCAATCGAGACAATCTTGTTCGATGACGAGGGAAATCGTTTGCCATCTGGACGCTTCCAGACCCTTCCTCCAGCCGCATTACCTTCCGGCAGAGGAGAAGAAGAAAAACTTTCAGGTATCTTGACGGTATTATCGCGATTGTTGAGCAATGCCATTACGAGACATGGGCTGGCCAGTTAATAGGCTTGTAGCACAGGCAGTCAGTCAGTCGGCTTTCTACCCGGCTGCTAGCAGAGTTGCGTTCTACCAAAGGCCGGAACTCCATTCATTCGGCATTCAACAAGAAGTAAGTGTATGCACGTCTTGCAACCAGGGGCTGTCAGGATTGATTGCAATATGAGTGAATAGGTAGAATAGTGCACGTTCCTTATCTCGCGCGCTCTCTCTCTCTCTCTCTGTCTCATCGTTTCACGACAATGGTCAGGGTCGAATTCGAATACCCAGGCAAGGTACCACCTGCATGGATGGATTGCTTCTTCCGTATGATTGCCAACCTGCTGCCACGCTGCATGTGGATATACTCATCGGTATTGCGGGCGTATAGTTGATTATGGAAGCGTGGAGAAGAGGAGAATCACCTATCAAACTCCCCCATCGAGCGCATAGCAGAATCCAGATTGTCATGATGAATGACTCTTCGTCGCGACCCTCATCTCATCTCCATCCATCGCCGTTGCTGGCGACAACGAACAACTGTCAACCACTGAATGCCGTCGAACTGCGCTTGTGGTCACATCGGCCTGCCTCTCGGTCCCGCTTGCAGCCAGGCGCTATGCCCAAAGCCGTAGCCGCTAGCTGGGGTGGCGCCGTGGGCCCTCCACGACATCCTTGGAAAGCGATGCTTAGATGACACAGTTGTTGGACATTTTTATTCCACCTGCATTTCGTCCTGCTCATGCTGATTTGCTCCAGCCAATGGCCAGCGACTCGTTGTACGGGCCACCAGGCCCTTTTGGGCAACTAGCTACTGGATTTGTGAACTGTACAAGTCGCGACTCTAACACGGAAGAAGAGGGGGTCTCTGGCTATGCCCAGCCCCCCGGCTTTGCTCGTCACACCCTTCGACTGCTCCAAGAATCCCATCGCCCGCCTTCTCTCCCCTCCACCAGGCCACGCGCGCGGCCAATCGTAGCCCTGCTCATGCAAATTTGTCACTGGGACAACCCCCAAGCATCGGCCCCCAAAGGGCCGTCGCTGTCGCTGCACGCCGCTACTCGCACACCACGGGAGATACGGTTTTAGGTTATCAGAGTGTACTTGACTCTCTGGGATGTAGGGCCAAGTACACACCGTAGAGTACAGCGAATCCCAATCCAATCCCACTTTGCTGCTGCCATCGCAGAGCCCAGCCGGAGTCTCCAGTGCTGCCAGTGCTGCTATCCCAATTCTTCAAAACTGCCCAGTACCCCAAAGGCACACCTCAGCCGTGCACCCCCCGTTTCTTCTCTCTATCGAACAAAGCCGCCGCAATGTTCGATTCCAAGATCTGAAGAGTACCACAGCGACTTGATTGAAGTCTGCTAAAGTGCGACGACGATTCTGTATAATCTGGTCTCATTATTACAGCTTGATATACTCATTTTTCTGCCCCATATACTCTCCCCTCTGTTCCGATTCCTCGTTTACCAGGTCCCGCGCATCCAAGTGTGTGTCCTGTCACTACTTTGCTTGTGTCTAAGTTGGGGGCCGTTTTATTACTCTGCAAAACCGCATTCTCGATCTCTTGCGCGCGCGCAACATCGCAGTGTGTTTGTTTCTCTGGTTCGTCGGTGGCATTGACTTGCACTCTTGCGACTAAAGGAATAATTCCCTATACCCAACGCCTTTTCCAAACAAGAAAAAAAGACCCTTAAAAACATTTTTTTTTAAAAAAATACCCGATCCCCCAAAAAGAACGGTATATTCTCATCGCTTTTCGCCGCCGACCAGAGTCATCCGAGTCGAGGCCAACATACGAGAGAAAAAGCATTCCACACAACGCCTGGCCGTGTTACTCAGAGAATCCTTAGCCGTCCTCGTCATCTTTTTCACCACCTAAAAGCTTCTAATCCGTCAACGTATTACCTCTACTGCTCCTTCCCTTGGCGCTATCCACCACCGGACATCCTTTGTTGCCTCCGTCGCGAAGGAAAGCCACGAACAAGAAGCAATACGCCGACTCACACAGGTCATCCGTCATCTTCTCTTTCCCACCATTGCCACTGCCACCCCGGACGATCGATATCCGCTTTCAGGCTTCCATAGCATACGTGCCGTTCGTCTTTTGGAAGTACCGCCGTTAACGTCTAATTTTGCCAACTGGTAGGCACCTGCCCCACCCTCCTTTGTACCCAATCTTTGCCCTCAGCACTGTTGCCTCCCCATTTCCCGGGCCCCACCCTGAACGAATTTGGCACCTGGCTGCTGGAGAAGGCAGTTTGAGCGAGACTCATTGAGCCACACACAACCCACCCACAACATCCTTGTCGTGTTTTACAGTCATCATTGCCTCCCCCCGTTCCCTCCTCCATTGTCTCCCAGCAGAGAAAACATGAAGCCAAGCCTAGCCAACCCACCCCGAGCTGCCTAAGCCAATGCCCATGCCCAAGTCCCAGCCCAGCCTGCCTACTCCAGAAGCCTACTCCAGAAGCGCCATCCTTGCAGGCAGTCAGTCCTCCTTTAGGCCCAGCTCGCCGCTCCATCTAAGCAGGTCTTCGCCACCTAGCCCAGACAGAGAAGAGTCATCGAATAATAGTACCCAAGCGACGGAGTCCAGGCTGCAGACTGCTCTGCCACGCATTCGCCTCGTGCAATCATTCAATACACCACCACCACCACCATCCACACCATACACCTTACAGCACGCAATTCCGTGTCACTCACGCTCATTTACTCACTCACCCACTTAACCCTGTCTGTCCCTTCTCCGATATGGTACCTGGTCACTAGATAACTAACGCGGTGGTTTGCCCCCTTCAGCTTACACAAAGCCAAGGTACCCAACTCTCTCTTTCACGCGACGACTCATAGTCCGACTCCGCTCAGTTATTTGCCTTCGTCGCTGCCTCGAGTGCCCTTGGGTCTATAAGGGTTCTCCGATCTCGTCACCCCCTCCACTCCATCTCTAAGCCGCATATATGTCCTCCAGTGGACTTTGAGTGGTCGCAGTTACTGTACCTTGCATAATCTCATTTGTGCAATTCGACGCGCCTGCATCCCGACGTCACCAATAATCGCAACCGCATTGCACACACACAACCTGGTACTACTTGTTTCGACCTTCGCACCCTCGGTCCCATCTCCCTTTGGTGATATCGTGGGCTTTGGAAGAAGATAACTAGCTAGAAGGCTTGATGCGTTTCTAGCTGTTCTTCTACCTCTACCCCGTCACCTCGACATATGATCTTGTAGTCGAAAAACCACGACCACACGATGATTCTTGCGAAAACGTTTTATTCTACTCCAGTCGCCTGTTCCGCCTCGTCCTCCGGTCTGATCGCTCGTGTATACTCGGTTTCGAACGCCCTGTTCTAATACCCGAATTTTCTTCGATTTTGTTTCTTGATAGCTCCTTTGCGCGCTGTTGAGAGATCCTTCTGTCGATAGAAATCCACGACATATTCTAGACTTACGGTCGACTCTGCGGTTAACGGCGGCTGGAGGTAGATCCCCCTTGTGTCACCCACCACTACCTTCAAGATGATGTGCAGCGATAATGATTCGCTGGCCTTCATCAAGTCCCTCCACCATGGCCCCTACAACTCCTCCTTAGCCTCCTCGGCTTCCTCTTCCTCGGCTTCGGTATGGTCCGATGCCTCTTCTCAACATTCCGACGACACCTCTATTACTGCCCCTACCTCCGATGTGTCTGAGCCATGCGACTCTTACTGCAACTCGCAAGCGTCTATTAGCCAGGCGCAGATTACTACTTCTTGGGTGAAACAGGCCCAACAGCCTCAGCTCAAGATTGAAGTCCCTCAGGAGACTCGCCAGAACCCTAGGCGGACCTCAAACAGGCCTGGATGCCCTCCTGTTCTCATGCGCCAAAGCGATCGAAAGGTCAACTTTGTCGATAACCTCGTTGGTAAGCCATGATTCGAAACCATAACCCTGTTCCCCTGGGACTCCCGCTCAACATCAACTCTAGATTCATCGACACAAATCGTGGAGGCTATATGGCCACTATCCTCAGTGGTCTACCGCGCTGAGATGGGAAGCAAGGCTGTGTTGCCTTTGCGAACTTTCATCCAAGAAACCCTTCGCCGATCTCGCACGAGCTATTCTACTCTACAGGTAGCCTTGTACTACTTGATACTAATCAAACCCCACGTACCTAAGCATGACTTCACCATGGAACAGCCGGACGATATCCACTCCAGCAGGGTCCTTCAATGCGGTCGACGCATGTTCCTGGCAGCCTTGATCCTGGCTTCAAAGTACTTGCAAGATCGCAACTACTCTGCGCGCGCTTGGAGCAAGATCTCGGGACTGGCAACTCAAGAAATCAACCAAAACGAGATGGCATTCTTGCTCGCAGTCAACTGGAAGCTCCACATCACCGACGATGTCTTCCAACGATGGACCGAAATTGTGCTGAAGTACATCCCGTCGCAGCCTCCTTCACCAGGTGCCTTGTATCCGCAGGCACATGAGCGCGAGGTCCAAGAGTGGAAAAACCTCATTTTGAGATTGAACCCTGGGTTGGACAACATCGAAGGGCTCCTGCCTTCGATGTCAATGCACATTCCAGCTCGTCAAGAAGTCTCTCCCGTGTCGCCCGGGTCCGCCCTCCCGGCTTCGCGCGAACGCGCCGTTGCCTTTGGCTGCGAATCCAACGAGTCCACGCCGACCCCCAGGAGCTATCAAACCCCCATGATCATGGAACCGTCCCCTGCCACTGTGTATGCTTCTGGCCACCATGCCCCAGCTCTTGGGCTTCTGCCTACCCCGCGTCTCACCCCTCAGATGACGGGTTTCAGCACTCCAGCCGTGAATGCTGCTTCCTGTCTTCTTGGCGCAAGGGGCTCCATGGGCTTTGCCATGGCGCAAGTCTCAAATGTTTGCGCTGCGCAGACTTTGGACCGGTGGCCTGGCGCAATGGGAACCTCTCCCCAGGGATACAGCACCATGCGTCGCTCTTCTCTTGCCAACTCAATCTCTACTGCTTCTTCGCCAGAGTCCATGATTTCGGATTCGTCACGTACTTCACGCTCATCTTCCATCTCATCAGCTTCGTCGTTGGTCAACGCGCCGTCCACCAAATTGGATGTTCAGGCGCGATGCCGGTACGCGAAGCTGTGCAATGAGAGATACAGCGCGAGGCCGGCCATTGCCTCGGTTCCCGAAGACTACGAAGAGAACTGCCTCTCATCCTCGCCTGAGTCCTACACTGGCCCCATGGGCAAGGACTTGTTGGACATGTCATTAGATACAACATTGGCACGCACAAGCTGCGAAGCGGACGATGCGGCTGACGCTGCCCGCGCTCTACAAGAACTACACAACTACCATCGCACCCATAGGGTCGGTTCCAAGCGGAGCAGACCCTTGTCAATTGACAATTCTCTCCAGGAGAACGTACGCGAGCTGTTGTGCAGCCAGCAGCACTCGAGCGAACCGCGAGAGTGGTCTGTTAACGCGATGCCCAGCCACAACACGCAAGCGACTGGTCGAAAGCGAGTCTGCTACGCCTCCGACGTCCCTACGTCCTATTCCATACCCTCGCTCCACCCAGCCGTTGGTGGAGCAGGCGGACCTGGCATGTGGGACGGCATCCTTAATTAGGAGAGAGTGCATCTCTGCACTTACCTTCTCCCGAGGAACACTCTCGCCACACAGCGACAAGTCCAGCTGCTTGTGACAATATCCATATAATTTCCTTTGTTAAGGGGAGGGTTGAGATGGGTGCTGAGAGTTTTGATACCAACTTGGAAGACATCTAGTTTAATAGAGATTAGATGGCGGCCAAGCCGAGGGAGATCAGTGTGTTTGTTGTCTTGCATGCATTTCCAGGATCAGTCAGGCATTGGGGACTGCTTGGTCAAGGGGTAGCTGTTGTACGTGTACGATTGAGAGAGTATGGAAGAGAGAGAGAGAGCTTATTACTGAAGTCACGGTGTTTTGGAGCATATTCACACAAGTCTTTTTACATTTCGGAATAATGGATGGATATGGTCTGGGGCAAAGACCGGGCGGCAAGCCTGAGGAACCTGACAAGGCAGTCGGTTTTGACGCCTTGAGCCTTCGCAGCATTACTCGGAGTTCTACTACCATTTGGTATTCAGTGGCCACGGTCAAAAGCTGCGAAACGACGAGGAGTGGAATGGCAAGCGGCCGTCGAAAAGCGGACGCGACTCCCAGCCCACGACGCCGTCGCATCGAGCAAAGGAAAAAGCGCATACATACATAGTATCTATCTGGCCTGAAAAGGTGTTGCGATTACGATGATCGAAAAGCTTGCAAGGACAAAGAAACTTGAGCAGGCCTGGAGAGAGAATACCCAACCTCGCAGATAAGATAGTATTAAAATCTCAAAAAGGCTTCGAATGACAGCCGGCCAACAACAAAACAGGTTTACTTTATTCTTCTTCATGATTTGACGTCTCGGTTTCGTATGTTTATACATGGTTGATCGTCGAGTGTTTTGGGCTGACTGCGAATGGTGTATATCTGAACAGATGAGATATGAGTAGACGAAAGGTGAAGATGGAAGAAGGAAACCGTTGTTTTCTCTACCTGGGGACCCAGCGAACCTGGCTGTCTGTCACCCCCTCCCTCTGGTGCCCCTTGCTGTGACACAGCTCCGGCCAAGTGAGTCATCGCGGGTCTTGTTTTTTTCCCCTTCCACCTCACCCATCCTTCTTTGGCACCAACAACAACCCCTGCAGCAGCCTATCGTTCATGCTTGGTTCGCTACGGGCTATGTACTACCATTCACCGCGCCATTGGTAAATTGCCATTTTAGGCAACGCATGGGCACGCACCCCATTCTACCACCTAGTTTCATAACGTGTAAGTGAGTGTGGTGTTGGTTCCCATCGTGAATTTTTACCCGCGGAATCCTAGTCGGATTTCACGATCGGTACTACTTGTACTTTGACCGCTGTCTATCTATCATCATGCTTCTCATCAAATGTGGAGGAGCGACGGGGCGGCCGCCTGTGCCGCTGCCATCCCCTCCCTCCCCATCAATGATCATATTAATAACCATGACAACGGGATTTGATGTCGTCGCTCGTCGCTTGTCGCTGGATCAACGGGCCCGCTCTCTGACTATCTCTGTGGCGCGTGGTCCTCTACGGGGTGGCGATAGCTTCCTCCTTCTGCCTATCCTGCCTAGCACTTGGTTGTGGATGACGATGATACAGGCAGACGGGTGTATTTGTCATGGCTCGGTTGGGCCAAGACCTCATCTATGTAATACATGCTTTGTCGGCAATTTGGATTAGGTAAGTGACCCTACATTGGTTGAAAAAGGTAGGCATACATTGTAGATTACGTTTCGCATTAGGTAGGTCGTAAGATACATCTGTCGCTTCTTCGTCAGTTTGTATGTAAGAAGTAAGAAGGATATGGATGCTAAGCGCCTCTTGCTTCTTGGTCTTGGGTGATGCGGAAAAGGCGGCTCGCCGACTGGGCTAGTTAGAGATCCTTCAGTTCGTCCATCCAGTCACCGCCATCAGGGAAGTGATCCCGTTCTCAGCGACCACATCTTGGAGTTGCACATATTACAAATAGACACGCAAAATCAAGGACACCTTCTATCCATCAGCACCGTTGCTCGTGAATATTACAAACGTTAACACACACCACCACTACCACCACCACCAGCCCGCCTCCTTGTGACATATTCAAACCTGCTTCCGAGTCCTTTCCCCCTCCTTCCCGCCTCTCCGGCGCAGGCCAAGGTAAGATGGAGAGTTATATTGCTCCAGCCCCGGATCCCGATTAGTTATCCCTTAGGTAAGAAGCCCCGTGGACTTTTGCAACAACGTCTCAAGAAGTACAACGTGCATGTTACCCTTCCGCTTCTTCCCCGGTATGACCTCTCATATGACGCCGAGACCCAAGTACAGAAAGAAGCTCGTGATGGTGCCTTCGTACCCTGCTACTTGGCGGAATCGTTGGCCTCTCTACCGCTTTTCTCGCCGAGGACACTATACTTGGCCTGGATGTTGATGATTCATAGTGAAACACTCCCTTCCGGGGCTTTCCCGTCGTCTCTCGGAGGCGGATAGATAGATCATACCACCTATTCCAAAGGACATCTGATCTGACTGACACAGTCTCTCTGGTCTAGAAGAGGCGCGCTCATGAGCGGCTAACTAGATTCGATGGCTGGCCAAGTAGAGGCGGATACGCTACACCCATTCATGCCCGTGTCCGTATTTTTGTCACTCTGTCTGTTTTCCTCCTTCTGGTGATGATGGCGAGTCGTTCTTCTGGCAGCAGATAGGTGCTCCCGAATGAGTCACGTCCCGGGGTAGCGGTGGTGGTGGCGGCGGCGAGCCGAATAAGGAGTAGTCATTCACGATATTTTCGCTAACTTATTGGTGGGTGTCGGGCTGTTATGTCGATTTCTTGACTATGTGGATGGCTTGATACTGGGAATGTGAAATTTTACGTACCTTGTTGTGGCTAGGGCAAGGTGTAATTTCCAGGTTGCTGTTGTTTCTGCTGCCGCAAAAGAAGAAATACCACCCTCCTTCTAGTCACGTACGCCGTCATGTGTCAGTCAGCCCAGTCATCGTAAACACAGTGAAGCTCCTGATATATTGTAGTAAACATCCGTTGCGTAGTTCCCCCCTCCCCTCCTAGGCATTAAAGCTGGCTTTTCGGACGAACAAGAGGAGTTCCGGATGAAGAAGGCTTTCGGTCTGTCGGATGTGAACTGGTCGGGCTAATCTGAAGTACTTCGATTTCACACTGTTAGGCCGGCTCTTCCTGATGTCTTCCGATCGCGTAGCGAAATATCTCGGTGTTGAGCCCTCCACCACAATGACTGGAAAGAGGCCGCACTCACCTTTACTGAGAGGCGTGGCAAGGAAGACGGTTGTGATGATTTATAGTTGTCGATGGGAAATGTTAGCATCGCGGTTCTGCTCATTTCATCTCGCTAAACAAAACCGTATCACAAATGAGGTACGAATGTTGTGTCCATGCGTACCTATGAGAAGAGATACTACTCAGCCAGTATTCGAGTTCCAAAAGAAGAAAATAGGAAGAAAAAACACAAGCACGATGGGGGAGTTTTCTAGTCCAGAGATGAGAATTGCCATATCTCGATCTATCTAAGATGCTCATGCTATCTGAAAGCACTATGCGACGGATCTCACATCAACGATGCCATTCATGATCATGATGATATCCCTGGGAGAAAAGTACGAACCACTTCAGGCTCGTGGTTTCTCCCAATTTCAGGAACAGTGAGATCAAGCCAATTCCGTCTCAAAAACCGCTTAGACCGATTCGCCTTCAGAACAGTAATGTTTGAGCAGAACCTGCAACAATCGCCGAAGTCTCCTTTACCAAGCAGAGGCACCACCTCCAAACGAGGCGCCGCCACCACCCCAAGCGCTGTCTCCAGTAGCATCGCCAGCAGCACCCCAGGAACCGTCATCACCACCGCCAGCAGCACCACCGCTAGCAGCGGCATCACCGCCAGCAGCACCCCAGGAGCCATCATCACCACCACCAGATCCACCAACCGCCTCATCTTCGATCTCGTCAGAGTCGTAATCGAACTTGAGATTAGCGATTTCAGTGCCCTCGGGTACGTAGTGCTGCAGGAAATCCGGGATTTCCTGCTTCTGCTCGAGAAGATTGAAGGTCAGCTGCTCGGCCAGTGGCTCATCACGCTCAGTGTAGAACGAGTAAGCAACACCTCGGTTGCCAATACGACCAGTTCGACCTGATATTGTTAGTGTACGATCATATACTAGCCAAGAACTCATCAACTTACCAATGCGGTGAGTGTATTCGGTGATGCCACCATGATCAGCATTGGGGAGGTCATAGTTGATGACGTGTCGAATGTTCTTCACGTCAATACCACGGGCAGAAACACCGGTGGTGACCAGGATGGGGGCTTTTCCAGTGCGGAAAGCGCGCATGGAGTCCTCGCGCTCACGTTGAGTACGGTCGGCATGCATCGAGGTGACAGGCATATCCTTATGGAACAGATAATCATCAAGCTCATCGGCAGTGCGCTTGTTGTTCACGAAGATGATGGTTCGGCCGGGGTCAAGGTCGAAGAGAAGATCGACAATGGCTGTCTTCTTCATGGTGTGATCCACCCAGATGATATCTTGCTTGATGTTCTGATGGGTTGATCCAATTCGGCCGACACGGATCCGAACGTGCGACTCAGCAAGGTGAGTCTTGGCGAGCTGGCGGACAGCAGTAGGGAAGGTAGCTGAGAAGAGCATGTACTTGATGTTGCCCTCCTCTTGTTCTGGCTTGGTGTCAGTAGATGAAAGAGATTTCAATCGGATGCGAGGGTTACTTACCACCACCACTGAGGATCTTGTTGAACTCCTCCTCCCAGTCCGCGTGAAGCATCTCATCAGCCTCATCAATGACCATGTACTTGACGCGGCGCAGGGTCAAGACATGAGGACGATCCATGAGATCAATCAGACGTCCTGGGGATGCGATGAGGATATCACATCCCTTTCCCAGCTGGATGATCTGGTCGCGCATGGGACCACCACCGTAGACAACACAAGGTCGGAGCATGGTTCTGTAGCAGAATTTGCGGGCCTCGTTGAAGATTTGAACTGCAAGCTCACGAGTGGGAACCACCACGACGACCAGAGGTTCAGCTCGAACAGGTCCACAGCCAGACTCGATGTCCAAAGGGCTGGGGCGAGGAGCGGCCAGCTTCTTAGCCTTGCCCATCAGGTGGTTGAGAATAGGCAACAGATAAGCGGCGGTTTTGCCGGAACCTGAGGACATATTAGACGACAAACAAGACAGTGTCCAGGTAATCACTTACCAGTCTGGGCAATGGCAATGACATCATGACCCATCTTGATTGCAGGAATGCAATAACGTTGGATGGGCGTGGGAGTCTTGTAGCCGCACAACTGAACGTTCTTGAACATGACGGGGTGCAGGCCGGCAGTCTCAAAGGTCTTGATAGGGACGATACGAGCCATGCCCTCTTGCTGGACCTCAATTTGAGCAATCCTGATCTTGGTTAGCAAGGGGCCGAATGAGCGAGGCAACCACTACTCACTTGTCGAACTGCTCACCGGGCTTGGAACGGTCTTCAGGCTTGCCAAAGATGACTTCCTCCAGCTCAGGGTACTCAGGTCCAACGTCACCCTCATCACCGTCAAAAACGTAGACCGGGGCATTGCCACCCCACTCTTCAGTGTTGGCATCGCTGTAGCTGTACTGAGTAGGCTTCTCCCACTCGTGCTTGGGAGCGTCGCGATGCTCGTAGGGGAAGGGAGGAGGAGCAGCCTTGGCTTCCTCAGGCTCGTCCAGAGCAGCCTGCATGTCACCAGTGCCCCAAGCGTCACCAGCAGGGGCATCATTGATAGGCTCATTGGCGCCCCAGCCATTGTTGGACGAATCGCCGTTGAAGGACATCTTGACTGGTGTTGATTGACTTGACACAAAACCTGTCCAGGAAAAAAAAAAGAGTCAGTATCAATGAAAGAGTAGAACATATGACAGAATACTGATTCAGACAGACTGGGGATGATTGGTGCAAGGTACGTCTTGTATCTTGGATGGTTTGACCAAAACAAGTGGGAAGACGTTCAATTGAAGACACATGTAGTAACAGGTGCTGCAGCCTCAACCTGACAGGATCAGAAGGAGGATGAGGTCACGTAAAGCGACCACCATGAAGAAAGAGAGAAGGAAAATAGAGGGATGAGAAGAAGGCATGACATGATTGAACTTACGTGAGGTATGTGGGCGTGTTACTGTTGGGTGGTGACCAACAGGTGACGAATACCTAAGGGCCAACTAAGATGAGCTGGTTGAATATGTTAGCCAACTTGAACAGACAAGAAAAGAATGTGACAAGGTTGGATGGAGGCAGGCTTGAGAGGTGCGACAGCATCAAGAAGGAAGACCAGTCCATATGAGAGTGGGTGACAACAGATGGTTATGTTGGTCCCGACACATCCACAGTGATGAAGTGATTACCTTGGAGAAAGCATATGATGGTTGAAGGAGGCCAAGAGGCGAGTGAGTGTTGTCGATGGAAAGAGGCAAGGACCCAGAAAAGAACTTGGTACGTGATGTTGTGGGCACGGCAAACAACACAATACGCAAGTGGAATATCTAGTATGATGGAAAGGCGTCAGATGATTTGGGAGAGGGAGTAGTACCCAAGACTTGGATGACTAGGAAGATAGGCCACAAGAGGACAACCCTCAAGCTTCTATTGTGCGAGAAGAGTGATGTGTGTTGACCTGAGGTGGAGTGATGCCTGTTCACCCTGGATGTGGTATGGTGAAGTGAAGTGGTGTGTTGTGTTTACCTTGGATGGAGATGTGTGTTTACCTACCTTCCAAGGACGGCTGGAGCCTTGCCGCACTTCACCAGGCGAAGTCCAGTGATGTGTGTTATGGCAGGGAAGGTAATTGGATGGATGCTGGAGAAAAAGAAATAGATGTAAGGGAAATGTTGGCTTACCTTTGCTTGCTTTGCCTTGCCTTCCCAAGGTTGAGGTGCGAGTTGCAAGATTTTCTGTGCTCGAGACACCTCTGACCAGACTGTGTGGGGAAAGGTGAAGAGGAGAGTAAGGAAAGAAGGGAAGGCAGAGAAGTGGAAGGTCCTTTTGTAGGTAGGGTTGGGAAAAAAGACCTGGATCCAGTCGGAATTCCCTAGAATCAAGCAGTTGATACCTAGGGCTCCCTCTAACACAGGAGGTGGCCGAATTGAATGCTCAGGTGTCGATGGATGGCAGCGTGGTGGGAAGAGAAGAATCCGGAAGGAATGGTATCGTCGAGGGCGCCAGTAATAGCTTCGGCGACGTGATGGTGAAGGAAAGGCGGGTATTAAAGTGGTGATGGGTATTAAGCTAGGCAGGTGGTATGTACTTGTGTGTTTATATCCTTTAGGGGGAAGGCACGATGGGCCAGTTGGAACCAAACGCTATCTGGCGCGCCTGCCGCCCCTTTTCAGTTGTTATACGGATAACGCTCCAGAGATCAACTGTGGACAGGCGTATGTTTGTTTACATCTGTCAGTTTTCGATATTTCACATGTATAAGGTTGCGTTTTCCTGCACATCTGCAGATGATTCACATGTACTGCAATCTCCAGTTACGGGCATCTACGAAATTCGTTTGTTTTCATGCTCACTGGAAGCAGATTCTATATAATTTTGAGGAGCACCAGAGGCCCTTTGATGCAGCAAAAGGCCCATCACATCAAAGAACACATGCTGGGTAGGTAGCAAATGACTGTAAATGTGCAGTTCCAAGTGGAACTCCATGATTTCAAACAGCGGACACTCCTTTCCCTCGATCCTGGGGTGTCTAGAACATATCTCAGTATTGTTGGCAGTCGCGGGCTAATGCTGCTTCTTTCGAATACCTCCCTCGAAGATGGACCAAGAGGAAAGTTGAAACAGGGTGGATGAGTAGCAGACCTTAATAATTATCCTTCAAAGTACATGGTGGTCAACTGCAAGCCAAATGCTGCAAATGTCACTGGGTCCATCCGATAGATCTCATGCTGGGAGGTTTATATGACTTTACTTTATTTATCCCTACGCGGGACATGTGGCAGTTATTCTACATGATATATCCAGCCCATAACCGTTCATCATCATCATCAGTTCGTGAAGTGATCTCGTAGTCACCCATGCCCTCCCTCAAGACTTTGTCGAGGGTCGCGGCAGCTCGTCCAGCCAGGCCGCCCTCCTTCTTCGCAGCATCGACTCCGGTCGCAATGGCTTCGCCAAAGCGTCTGTGGTACACATCCTGCCTATCCTCCCGATTGCGGTAGATCTCTCCATCCTCGTCTCGGGGCGGCTTGAACAAGCCCAGATAACCATAGGGGTCGGGGTTGGTAGGAAGACGACAGAAGTTTCCAAGCCAGTCTTCCGAGGCCCAGGGCCGTGGCGACTCGGCCTTAAACCCGTACTCGAGGAACTTGGAGAGCACGAGCATCTGCCGCGGGAATGCTTGACCGTGTTTCTTGGCGCCGAACGTGGTTCTCGGTGCAGAGGTCCAACCCCCTTTACCCGGAGTCGGGACGGCACTCCTCACAGTCCACCCCAGGACCGAAGTGAGGTCCTTCAGCGGTTTCACCCAGCACCCGGCTCCTGATACGACACTGTCTCCTGCGACGTCGAGGAGCCATTCCATGTAGTTTAGTCCATCGTCCTTGATGTCTTGGGTAATATGTGTCATAGCACCACGAATGTACAGGATGACCTTTTCGACATGAGGCGCAACTTCGTCCGCTGGCAAAGCTTTCAATAGCTTCAAGAGCTGAGCTCGTACTGACTTTGAGATGTCTGTCATCAGGGGTAGTATTTTGTTGAGCAGCGTGTGCGTGCCAACAGGATTGGTCGGGGGTGTAGTCGACAGCTGGCTCGTCAGATATGCCAAGGCATCTCGACGTTGCGTGTCGGATCTTGAACCCGCAAGGGAGAAGAAATGTTTAAAACGGTCGTTGGCATCAGGGGCATCTTCAGTCAGTTGCTTATTGATGACGATAGCTGGGGTACGGGTATTAGCATATTGATCGTTGGGACTTATTCGCCGAGGCTGTAGTAGGATGTTGATAGATACCTTTGGTTTTGAAGCTGGTATCCGTGAAATTGTCAGGCTTCGCCTTGGCCTTGCCGACCTTCAACTTGGGCTTCGCAAAGTCCTTCTTCTTCTCCGCCTTCTTCCTGTTACTGGATCCCATCTTGGCCCAGGCATTTGGAAGACACACTTCCAATGAGAGACGCAGCGCAATGTCGTAATAATATCCAGTCAGTTTCGCCGATCCCCCAGTAACTTTTTAGCGGTCAGTCGCGGCAGTTTTTGCAGCGCATGTGCGAGTGTGGAGCAACAGCTGGCCATGTGGCTGGAGCTTGCTCCATAGGTTTGATTGATTACATGCGGGAGCCCCGCGATACTCCTAAGTTAGATAGGAATCATCTGTGAACTATTCGACACACGCATTTTCGAGAATTGAAGAGTTCGATTCACGTTTGGTCGGTTAGCGAGTCCTGCGCGAGATAGTCTGTTTACAGCCAATCAAGATGGCAGATAAAACCCTTGTACGTTCCCGTCATTCAACGCCTGTCTTCCCAGGATGCGCGTAACTGATGCTAAGTCCTATTAAGCCAGCCGTCGCCAACGATACAATGGCCGATGCTCTCCACCGGTTATCGAAGAAGCCGGGCGTGAAAGCCTGGATCATGCTTGACCGTACATCCGGCGCTGTCATAAAGACCAATGGCCAGATTGCTGCCATCAGGCCAGCCCGTTCCGCGACCAGCACCACCGACTCTGCGACCTCCTTACCAACTCCTACCGGCGGCTCCTTCTCTGCCGAAGTTACCTCGGGCGGCGCAGATAACGAAACACAGGCGGCGCAAGAGCTCGGGAGCATGGTATGGGGGTTCTTGAGCACTGCTGGAAGCTTGGTGCAGGAGATGGACACAGAGGTAAGGGGGTTTGGCGACGGTCAAAAACACTGCGACAACGAGAGCTGACCGCTTCACTAGGATGAACTGAAACTGCTACGACTGCGGACCAAGAAACAGGAGCTCGTCATAGTTCCCGAATTAAAGTACATACTGGTCGTGATTCACGATACGCCTCCGGCATGAGAATACCACTCCCAGGTGGCGCAAATACGAGGCTGCTCTGGAGAAACGGGTTGTTACATCGCCACGAATGCAGACCTCGGACATGCTTCCAGAGTAGGCTAAATATCTCTTGCAGTCGGCGACCTTCAGGAGGTTGGGACAGATTGGTGGCTTTCTTGGCGTTAGGAGTTTATTTGATAGATTGATACCCCGAAAATGCGCCGGATACATATGAAAGAACGGGGAGTGCGGCTTGCAATCGGAATCGACTCTTCGGCGGTATGCAAACCAGTCATGGCCAAATCGTTGTGTTTCACAAGAAGCTATAGAAAGCAGCATGGGATCCTGCGCCCCCAAATTACGAGTGAGGGGTTATATGTCGATGAAGGATAGAGCATATGCTGTTAGTCAGTTGCCTTTTTACCGCCTTTGTGTCAGACAGTAAATTGATGTGTTTCCCAAATAACCTCACGTCAAAGGACCCTTCCTTGGCCAGAGCCTTTCAGCTACATGCGAGGGCGCAGGCATAATGGAGACTAGATAGGAGAAATTCGACGCCCCAAACTGCCGGTGCTTGCTCGGGCTCTCGGCTAAGTGCCTCTTGGTAAGAGATATGGCACTTGGCCATTAGAGTTGGATGCGTTAGTCGCTGGGAAGGGGGGTAAACTTTGGCCGCTTAAATTGAATCATCCCTCTTCCTCAGGCAGCCGAAATAGACCGTACGACTCCGTACGAGGGCGTGGAATCGAATCAGGGGAAAGCGGACGGCAACCTACAGTTCGGTAAGCTTTCTACGACTACGAGACTAGACCGACCAAGATTAGTTGCCGGATCTAGTAGTAGGTCGCTCCGGGGCGGCGCATAGCAAAATGAAGCGTCAAGCATCCGCCGTTCAAATGGAGTCAATCCACATGGAATTTCTAGCAATTCGTTAAGAGACTGATGCAACACGAGATTACAGGGGGGATGCGGAATTTCAGCCTATCCGTCGGTAAACACATGAAACAGAGATTGCCGAATGCATCAACAGGGCTGAGCATTTGCACACACTCACTCAAAGATGGATTCGTCGTCCTGTTATGACGAGGGCGGCATCCCTTCGGTAATCAGTAAGACGATCCTGCGGCAATCGCAGCGGTGAATCATGCCTATGGAAGGTGCTAGTACAATACTCTGGAGCTGTCTGTTCCGGATAGCTGTCATCGACGGAATGGCTGGCGGTAAGCGGGGAGCAAGGTAGCAATCGCAGTGCCTCTAAGGCATGTGTGACAAGTCACCAGTCAGGGTCTAGAAGCAGAGACACGAGCGAGTGCCGAAAACAGGGTCGACAACGTGAACTGTTCCAGGTTGCATTGCAGAAGTGGCCAAGATGATCCCGATTGCACGTCGACCTGCCAGAGTACTTACTGTCCACTCTGACAAAAGGACATGCAGTACAAGAATACAAAAACCGGTTCTTTGGTGGCCTATGCATACACTACTTGCGTCTCCAGAATGGCTAGGCGCTTAAAGGACGTGCTGAAACCTCCATCAATTGAACGATAACTCGCAAGGGTTGAAGCTGGCGCCCTTTGGACAGCATCGGAAAGTTGCCGGCGAGACCGTTTCTGCCTTCAGCCTCGGAAACTACCTGTGTGCCAATACTGGCGGGGCGATATTGGCATATTTGATCTCTCCTCTGGTCGATCCGATCATGGAGTATTCCCGACCAGCACCAGGGTCGGAGGACAAGTTAACCGCACGATGAAACATTGGCTACAGAGGACCAATGAAAGAGGCAGGCGCCCGTCCTGCGGGTCTCTCTATCCAGATGGTTGTTTGCCGAGCATGTGGCATCTGGCAATGCATCTGGACACTTCCTTGTTTTGTTCTGGCTGTTCCAGATGGCCTGTTGCCCTCTTCCAGCATAAGCCTGGCTCCGGATTACCATGGTGGCTTGCAACGGCGCCTATGCTGTGGTATCAGATCGGTTGGTTCAGCCCACGTATGTATGATGGGGGAAGCTAGATTGGCGGGCTGCCCATAAGCTACATGTATGCATGCATGCATCATCTACTTGAGGCGAGCTAGTCAGCTCATAGAAAGTCCATGCTGTAAATAGGTCTGGCGTGGTGCGTACCCAAAGATGCTGGCAATACTTATTGCGGGAGGGAATGAACCTGGTTTCCTGACGTGTTGAAACCCGAGAATAAGTGGCCAGTACCCATTGCTAACACACGAGGCTCGTCCTCCCGGATCTGTGCTTCTGGGCCTACAGTATTGATCTATCTAAACCAGCACTTGGTGTTGACTGAATTCCATCCATGCCCCTTCTCTGGCCATATCCTCATCATCCGTTCGTCGGAATCGTGCTGCATTCGTGCGACTAGGGGTTTCTCTCAAATATATTCTTGGCCAAGACCAAAGTTGGTGCTCTACTATCTACCACTCCGTGCAATTTGAAACCCGACGAAAGGCATGGAACAATAGCAGATCATCATGTCTGGCGGTCTTGCTGAGAGAAGGAAGATGCCGTCCTTCACTATATTCAAGCGTGGGGCACGCGAATTTATTAATAAACCCGACAAGCGAGAGCAGGCCCCAGCCGACGCCGGCAGAGGCCCGGCATTCGACAGCAATGCAAACGCGCAAGGGCAAGATCAAGAGCCAGATCTAGATGAAGATGCGAAGCCATTCGGCAAAAGACAACCCTTGAAGGAACTAATCCGGCGGGCCACAGTATCGCGGAGGGGGAGACCAGCCAAACTGCAGAGACGCCGGAGCGCCATGGCAGCAACGACAACGGTAACTTCGCGTACGCGGTCGGTGAGTTAATGTTCCATCAGTCCGGCCTCGAATACATACCTCCTCCAAGTTCTCCAAATCCAAGTTCCAAGTCCCCCAGTTTGGGCCTGCCAGCTGCACAGTCGCCCGTCCGCACCTGACGGCTTCACTTACAGTTGAGGCTACTAGCTAAGCAGCAGTAGTCGATCCCCGACTCTCAAGTGAGGGGAGCACTGTCGCATGACCTCGGACGATATTTGCATTGGTCCGAAATTCTTGTAGGAACTCGACTGCGGTATCAGACCATCATAGTGGACTGCTCGACCTTTTTCCCTCCCGTCCCAATTTGTTTTCTGCCAGGGGGCCGCGTCGTAGCGGTGAATTGACACTAACCAAAGTATCCTCCCCATCATAGCACACCACCTCGAACAGCTCCCCACCGGTTTCAGCAGCTGCCGTGAGATCTCCACGCTCGCCCATTGATCCGAACAAGCCTTTGCCCTCTCCGCCTCCTCCTGGCACCATCGACAAGGCGGATGGACAGCGAGCCGTCCCCAAGGTATTGAAACTCAAACGCATCATGGCCACTCTAAGCGACGTCGAGATCGAGAAGCTGTTCTCGGGTGCTCCACAATACTTCGCCCGTAGCCAGGGTCTCGGCACCGGAGCTCCGGTAAGCACCTTTTCCCGCCCGTTTCGGTCCAGCCATCACCCCCTTTCCTTCTTGCAGCTTCTTGCAGCCTCCCGACTCCTGCGAGTTGGATGGCTTTGTGCGGCAACTGCTGTTCGTCGTATGACGGCTCTCGAACGCGTCGTGTCCCTGCGTACGCCCCCCTTTAGCCGGAACATCACTAACATCATGTGGTAAAGCATCCGTCGGTGGCTTTCCCATGGGATGAGGAATTGACCATCCGAGATTTGAGTGATCATACTCAAATAGAGCATGATGCATGGGGAAATGTTACAGCAAAGCCTCGGATCATTCAGAGAGACCCCTGGTCTTGCAAGTCACCAACAAGCAAGAAACGGCCTCACTTCAATTCGAAATGCAGCGAACGTCCGAACATGCTGAGCATGCAGGGGCTCGAAAAGGGCTCTCTGGGCTACCAAGCCGCTCTGGAGTTGGCTGTTGCCGATGCACTGCAGGACGAGCAGTACGGCTTTGACAGTTTGGGTGCCAAGTCTCGCATCGTTACTGACAGGCGCCAGCAGCTCGTCAATTCCAAAGATGGGCTACGGACACTCGATGAATCTGACATTATGGAGCTGCTAATCGGATGTGAGCAGAGGTATCAATCAGACCGCAAGGACAAGACTATGCGGTCGAATGAGCTTCATAACGAGCTTTTTTCAAAGATCCTTCACCCGCCAAGTAGGCTTATTGATCCGAGTGATCCGTGTAGCTTGGCTGGCCAGATTTATTCCTTGGTCAAGGTTCTTGCAGTCGCCAATGCTTGGATTGACTTTTCTCGCGTCGAATGGCGGATACGCCTCGGGCAAATTCTATGGGGTATCCCGCTGGACGACGAACTTGAGGACGGATCTTCCATCAACGAGGGAGTCGACGATCAGGACCGGACTGAAGAGCGATATTGGCTCCTCATACAGCTGCTCCTGGCCTGCGAACTGCTTATTCGACTAGACATCATAACGGATGGTGACGAATTTGGGGCAGCAAATCTGAGGATGGCAGAAATCCATCGATTTGAAAAGGAGGCGAACGCTTCTGTAAGGTGGTCGCTGCTTCTCGCCCGCACTTGGCTCGAAAACATTACTGTAACCAAGACGGAAGCACCTCACTCGGGAGCTTCTACGCCGAAAGGCTGGCTCACATCTCTGACAAACAAAATGTCCCTCAAACATGATCATATTGGGTCGCACTATGTCGGCTCTCACTATGTCGACGCCTCACAACGTCACCCCGAGTATTTGTATGCTATCAAAGGACGTTATACCGAGAGACAAGTCGAGGGTCTGGTGCAGTTTGCGCGAAAACTACGCTGGCCAGACATTGAAACATATGTCACCGGGGTGTCTATCAATGCACCTGCAATGGCTCGGGCAACGCCTATTAATACGCCGGCTACCAGTGATACTAACCGTTCTTCGTATTTTGGCGGAGAAAGGAAACCCGGAGAGATCCAAAGGAAACCGTCGAGAAGACGCAAGGTGGAAGCAGCGTTACACCCTGCTGGCTGGCTATCGAAGTCATACTGCTCAGGGCTCATCCTACCCGGGGAAGCCTTGTCACACTTCCTCATGTCTACTCTACTTGAGAATGACCAAGACGCGATGTCCAAATTGGGACCCATGTCAAACCTATGCGGCGGGTTCATTTATCGCGGCAAGAGCTTCTGGAGTACCGCCTGTATTGTTGGGCGTGTCTTGGCTGCCGGACGAGGGGCGGCTGAGTGTATGGGCTGGATTAGCACGGACGTTACGCCCGAAAATATGAGCGATAGGTGGCTTAACATCAAAGTTGAGGACATTCCTGGTAAGTGTCGGCCGCGCTCGTAGACTTTATTGAATAATCCACTGACAGTTTACAGATGACGTCGCGCGCACCGGGAGAAGGGCTCGTCTCTGGGGCAAGACGATTGTTGAGCGCGAGTCTGACGTGCTCGGAGACGCAGACCCCTCCAATGTCCTGCCAGCGGATTTCATCATCCCACTTGAAAACAACTATGCCGAACCACCACCCTCGAATATCAGGATCGAGCTGAGATCCCTAAATCTCCACACCCCTGTAGACAGCGCTCACTCAACACCGACTATTGAGAGAGACATGACCCCTTTCTCCGACTTAAGCACCGTCTCTGAAATCCACACCTATCCTGCTACAACATCTTTCACCATGACCCATGACTCGCTAGAACAAGGTCAAGACCATGATTTCTCTCTAGCAAAAGATGTCTACTTTGTTACTGCACATCCCTGTGTACCTTCAAGCCGCGTCAAACTCCTCAAGTCGCCGTCAAGTCCGACTATACAGCAGGTAGACGTAGAGGGTCACGACTGGAACAGCAAGGCCCCGAGCTCAGCTTATATCACTGGTATGTCACTCTTCTTGCAACATTTTGTATGACTAGGTTCACATTGCTAACGATCCCACCAGGCCACCCGCTTCACAAGTTTTATTCATACACATCCATCCACTTGACCGAACTTTTGAATAAATCCAATGCGACCCTTGAAGACCTGGTCGGTGCTAACCCGATCGACCCGTCGCCTAGGAGGAGGGCCTCTTCTACACCGCGGCCATCGCGTGTGCTCGTAATCGACTGCGTCACGGGCTTTGCGCCACCAACGTCACCCGAGATGGCATCGCTGTCCCGTGTCAGCTCCATCTCGGCCGACTTCGGACTCGAGCCCTTGTCCGGATCGACTCCGTCGCTCCGGCTGCAAAAACCCTCCCCGTGGTAAAAACGGTGGTGGTGGCGGCGGCGATTCGGCAGCATCAGAGAGGCCGCCACTAAGCACCACCGCGACCTCGGCGTCGGCGTCGTCTTCGTCGTTCGGGGGCCGCAGGGCTTCCAGGATCGACCCTCCCCCCTACTCCCGGGGCGGAGTCCAAGATGCGCATCCCCTCGCGCCGGAGGCAGTTCGGTTCGGACCTCGAGGTCATGGTTCGGGCGCTCTGTGCCGAGAGGGGCTGGAACGCCATTGTCAGCCGGCGCCGGCGCGGCTGCCTGGCCTGCGCGATACGCGAGGCGGGCGCGCTGGGGTGGAGAGTCATCATCCGGGTTGAGTAAGGTAGTAGCAGCACCTACATGTATAGAAACCTCATGTTCCAAAAATATGTTCGAAACGAAACGAAACGATACAGTGCATTTTTTCAAGGTTAGGCAGGCTGGATATCCGTCTGGTGCAACGTCATGAATCGGAATGCCTTTTTCTTCATTTTTTTGGTGATGGAATTCCATCGTAGCGGGCGTTTTATGGGTAAATGATACGGATATCAGTCGTTATTTATATACAGAACAACAAGGAGACACCGATAGCAAATAAAAGGAAAGAAAGAAAAGAAACCTCTGAATGCACGCATACCTGTTTTTTCATATACTTCCATTCTCATCGGCTTGTGGTATATATTAAGGAATCTCTACTCTTTGGTGTCGTGTGCTGTCGGTGTTGGTACACGGGTGACACATCCCCTCCCCCTTTCCTTTCCGAGATACCCTCCAAAATATGTAAAATGAGAGGCAATACAAATACAGCAAGATTTTCTTTTCTGCATGAAATTACCCGAGTGAAACCCAGTATCCCACGACGATATGTTTACGCCTACGATTGTTGAAAAGGAAGCATATGATTGCATTGTCCTGTGAGGTGATACCTATTCAAGTTCGCATAAAAATGTATTTCCTAGTTGTTCATATTTAATTAAGTACTTAGTCAGACAATTCCAAGCTCGGAAATCAAGTTAGTCTTATCTAGCCTTTGCTATCCATCGTCCGGGAATAATATACTGTTTATTTACTTGGTCTCCAAGGTTTCTCACTTTTGGCCCGCATTGTATGGGTGATTAACCAAACAAGTAGACTCAAAACAGTACTGCGTCCGTAATGTACGGGAAATACAATTGTGAATTTCATATTTCCCTATCCCTATCTTGGTATATGTTTATGCTGAAACCCCAACGCCGCGCTCTGAAAGGGTATATGCGCTGACAACCAACGTTGTAGTAGTCGAAGTCGAAGGCCCAATCTTCTTCTGGGGATATATAGCCTGGTCGCTGTTGTTGTTCCTTATGTCTCCTTGTTGCCCTTTAAAGACATGGGAGCTAGCTAATTTCTTGACCAGGCCGCGTCTGCCGGAACGTCCACTGTACATCTAGTTCTCTCTGATTCAGAGCCGTTGACATCAAACTATGGTAACCTGCGTAACTCTTGGCCATAGTAAGGTGTATATGGTCAAGTTGGTTCGTGGAGTCGTGAAGAGACCATCACAAGGCTGGTGACAGTTTGGTGGGACATAGCAGCAGGATACGCCCGAGGCTTTCCAGGCTTCTTACAGAGAAAGCCACCAGTGATATCATATCTTTGCAGCACTGGGGTGGCATGGTATTAAATAATCCAACGGTCTGACAGCCTCACGGCAAGCGACGCCATGCATCAGTGACCGTTATAGATCAAGCATTGCCAGCGGGTTACAATGACTCGGCACTCCACTTTGAAGCGATCATGTAATAAACTGCTTGATATTTCAGTCGTGCTTCATCTGGAACACGACCTGCCCGCTCGAACAAATCTCCTAGCTCCTTGGACAGGACGTTCTTGGGCCAATGGTCAGTCCCGCCGAGCTTGAGAAGCAGCCGGATGACGGGAACATTGATGCGGCCCGTGGGCGGCTCGGTCTCTTCGGACAAAGCCGTATGGTAGCCCTCGAGTGTCGACTCCCAGGTTTGGGTCGCGGAAAGACGGGCGCCTGCCCGGACCAGCCAGAAGAGCTTCTTGACGGCGGCCTCGTCCCAGGGCCCCGTCAATAGCTTATCGGGGATCTCCGTGTCGCAGTGCACCTCGATCAGGCTGGTGTGATCGCCCAGATAGGTCATGTTGTGTGCTGACTTGGCCACGAAGGAGTCGTAGTCATGCAGGAAGTAGGCCATCCCCGACGGTGGTGGACTCCCTTCAAGGCCGTCAGGGTCGCTGGAATCTAGCCTGTTGGGCGTATCTGGGCTGCCCCATAACTTCTGATGCTGGAAGAACCGGTCCCTTCCGTGGCGCTTAACCCAGAGGTCCCAGCATTCCATGATGAAAGAGACGTCGACCCATGAGTACTCCAAGAGAGAGGACTAGTTTTGTGGGGTCAGCAGACATGGCAATTATGTGTAAGATGGCATGCTCATACTCACTTGGAATTCAGGACTACCGCCAAAACGCGAGGAATCCTCTTGCCAGCCGTAGTAGCTCTTAACCCCGGGGCCAGACTTCAAGCATCCAAACCAAACATCCCAAGTTGGGCCAAAGGCATTGAGGAAGGTGGCTCGTCGCGTGGCAGGCCCAGAGAGCATGTGGCCTATCCGTGGACTGGCCTTGGCAAGATTGGCGGTCTCGCTGGCCCAGAAGATGCGTTCGAGGATCTCGAGGGGAAGTTCTCTCTCCAGATATGAGCCCTTGGGCTTGCTGGGTTTCGACTTGTGCTTCTTCATTGCCTGGTCTCGGGCCACGTCTCTTTTGGCCTTCTTTGGGGGTGGCGGTTCACCCTTCTTGCGGCGCTTGCCCGGAATCCTGATAGGAGTTAATTCCATATTGGCTCTCTTTCCTTTCTTTTTTATTATTTAGTTCCTTAGTCAGTTGATGGATGTCGCCTCCTTGGCTAGGCGAGGCCTGGTGGATGAACCCCAACTAATAATGTAGAGGCCAACTGGTTTCCTTGTTTAAGACAAAGTCGCCACATTTCTGTGAACTACGCAACCTCCTGACCAGAGTTTGGGTGTCGAGTAGGTACACGTATGTTGCCTTTTAGAGGTGCTGGAAGACTGAGATCATACCGCGGGGCTTCTGTAGCGAACCACGGCCCTTTCACCTCGTATCATGCGTTGCAAACTCGTCCTGTCTGTTTGCTCTCCGCGATGTTGAGTGAAATGCAAGGACTTACATGTCGGAAAATTGTCGGATGCCAACTCTAAAGTGAAGGAAGGGCCTCTTCAGCGAGTGTCCAGCGCCTGACCGAACCTTTTTCAGCTTCTCATGGGCCTGAAAATGCGCCAATGCAACGGAAACGGCCGTGCGTCACGAGTGGGTTTTAGCGCCTCGCCCTATCTATCCGTCATTCAGTGAGTGATAGGCTTGGCGCTTGTGAATTGATTAGTAGCAAACAATTATGCCTGTGACTTTCTGGAAATTTTCTATGTGCATGTAACCCTGCTGTGACGCCATAATCAGATTTAGATGCCAGCAACGCGCTGAACGACATCAAAGACAGTCACTGTTGTGCTGCAGCCATGCGATAGCCAAACAGCATCACCTACTTGTTCGTCTTCCAAGCATCCAAGATGGCAGCCGCTCGTTTGCCCGTGCCTTCTCGCGGATTGCTTCGCTTTCTCCGCCTGCAAACAGAGAACCTCAGCTTCTTCAGCCAGAACCATGGCCAGCTTGGTCCTCACTCGTCAGGAGTCTTTTGCGCAGCCAGAAAGCAGCTGAGGCCTTCAAGGACAGGCTGCGCATCCCTGGGACAAGACGGCCCACGCCTGCACTCGAGCCTGGTCAATCTGGAGCAACTGCTGCAGAAACGCACCCCGCGCGCCTCCCCGAACCCTCGACCGAGACAGTCCACCCTCTTCTCGACCGAGAATGGCGCGCGATGGGGCTCCTCAGACCAACAGTCCGACCCTACCGCCTGCAAGCAAACATGGCAAGAGAAGTTATGGGGAAACCGGCCAAGGAAGCCGCCAGCTTCTACACTAAAGCCTGAGGACATACCCGAAACCGACGGGGAGGGGGAGAACAACTCCATGTTCAACAAGCGTCGGCAGCTCAGCTCAAAGGCTGCCCTTGAGCCCCGGCTGCGCTGCACAGAGGTGGATGAGAATGGCGATGCAGTCTTGGTAGACAGCGAGTTCAAGAAAAGCGAACTTGTCGCAAGGGTAAGCAAGCACGCCACCCGTCTGATCTACACTGGAGCTTTTGCGTAGTTGCTGATATCCAGTGCAGTTTGGACTATTGCCGCGTGATCTGCGCAAGATCGATTCGTCCAATCTCCCACATATATTGGTCCGGGAGAGAGCTATCCTCCTGAACCTCCTCCACCTCCGTGTTCTTATTACTCACAACCGAGTCTTGTTATTCGATGTGTACGGTTCCAAGAGCTCGTACCCCCAGTCGGCTTTCATGTATGACCTACACCATAAGCTGCACAATAAGACTGCTGCGACCAACGGAGGGCTGTCTTACGAATTCCGTGCCCTAGAAGCTGTGCTTCAATCGGTAACGCAGGAGCTAGAGTCAGACTTTGAGGCCGTCCGCGACCCCGTCATTCGCATCCTGAGTGATCTGGAAGATGATATTGATCGCCACAAACTACGTGTCCTGCTTATTCTATCCAAGCGGGTAACTACCTTTGAGCAGAAGGCCAAGTTGGTGCGGGACGCCATCGAGGATCTCCTCGAGGCAGACGACGATCTTGCCGCTATGTATCTGACTGAGAAGACGCACGACATCTACCGAGCCCCTGACGACCACACAGATGTCGAGTTGCTGCTGGAATCCTACCACAAGTTCTGCGACGAAATTGTGCAAGAATCCGGCAATTTGGTGTCTGGCATCAGAAATACTGAAGAAATGTGAGCTGAGCTTCATCCTCCTTGCCACACCAGAGCACGCCAAGCTGACAATATTCTAGTATCCGGGCGATCCTTGACGCAAACCGAAACGCTCTTATGCTTCTTGAGTTGAAGTTTAGCGTGGGTACGCTTGGCCTGGCCATGGGCACCTTCATCGCAGGCCTGTACGGAATGAACCTGGAGAACTTCATCGAGGAGACCAACTGGGGCTTTGGCGCCGTTACGGGTGTTAGCGTCATCCTCTCGATCTGGGTCTGCGTGGTCGGCATGAAGCGCCTTCGCAGCCTGCAGCGCGTCAAGATGCAGGGCACCGACCGCCGCGGCGTCGAGCAGGGCTACCACTGGTTCCAGGACGACGGACATGCGGGCCTTCTTGACCCTCGCAGCCGCGAGAAGCTGCGCCGCATGAACATGATGAAGACTCAGCATACGACTAGCAAGAGAAAATGGTGGATGGGGGCGTAAAGCGCGCTCTCCTGTTTATTGGTATCACTTGAGCACCCGGGACTGGCTGACCTTAGCGAGGCCTATAGAGACCCCAGCCCTTGTAAAGAGTCGGGGACCTGTATATATTTATGCCCAGTAGACCTGGCTGGCACCACGTGCATGAAACAACGGTTTGTCGGAGAGATGTACGAATACTTATGAATAACTGGCAATGCGCTGATAGTTGACCACTCCCAGCTTTGAAATACAACAATATGGCAATAATGGGCCCTGTTTTTACGCATAGGTGATTCACTATTAAAAGCACTCGAACGACTATACGACCATCAGATTTATAGTCAGATACCTATAAGTCTCATACTGATATACATCATTAGAAAACAGGTTGGTGGGGGATCATGTCTGTCCATCTGTGCTTAGAGATCTGTAGCAATTGCTTCATATATCACACCCTAATAACAATGCAAGGATACTCCCTCTTTTCTTTAAGGCTGGGAAGCCAAGCCACCGAAGACAGGCCTCGGCTACTTTGTTAGCTGTGCGGCATGTAAGCACCAATATCTATGGCGCAAATGGGGAGTTGTAAGAAAGTAAGCAATGTTTGTTGTGAACCCATACGGTGCCAGTCATGTCGTCGTTAAACCTAATGGGATAGAACTGCATAGTGACGTGGCTCGGCGCCGGCAAGGAACGTCTAGGGGGTCCTGGTTAGCTGGTGGGTACACGCCAAACGACCTATCACCAAGCCAAGATCAGCAGAGAGGGAGTCGATTCTCCCACTTAAGCGGCGGTTTCTAATAAGGTCACCAATCGAAACTGTTGACGCTGACAGGGAAACAAATCCATCATGTTATTGAGGCATGAACGCAGCCTTACGAGAATGGTGTGCCCGGTAAGACATGTATGCAGTCAGTTAAGCTTTTAGTACAAGAAATCGCTCGAGCTCGGCTCTCTCTGCCGTGGTTTTCGTTCTCTTCTGGCGTTTCCTTGTACGAAAACTATAAACACCTCAAAGCTTCTTAGCTTCTTGAATGTGACCAAGCTGCCGCCTCACTGTTCTCGTATCATCCATATCAGTATCAACTAAGTAGTATTTGTATCAGCACCAATGTCTTCTTTTGCTCCTACCAACAGACGACTTCTCGTTCTCATCGGCTCCGGCCCGGGCATCGGCGTTGCCACGGCATCGCTCTTCGCCTCCAAGGGCTTCTCCGTGGCCCTCCTTCGCGAAATGCCGAGCGACTCGAGGAAGACGCCGGCAAAGTCCGTTCTGTAGCAGCAGCAGCAGCAGATGAGGAGGTACCAGTCAGAGTAGAGACGTTCCCCGTCGACGCGATGGATCACGCCGAGCTCAAGACGGCCCTTGAGGCAGTCCACGCCTCCCTAGGCCCGCCCGAGGTCGTCGTCTACAACGCGGCGCGCGTGGGCTTCTCGCAGTTCGGCGAGTTCACGCCCGACGAACTGCTCGACGACTTCAGGATCAACGGCGTGGGGATCTACGTGGCCTCGGTCTGGGCCATGCCCTATCTGGTGGAGCTGGCGGCGACGGGAGGCAGAGGGCGACATCCGAGTTTCTTACTGAGCGGCAGCGGCATCAACTATAGCCCTCTTCCGCCGATCTTCAGCCTGTCGATGCAGAAGGCGGCGCAGTCCAATCTGCTAAAGTCGCTGGAGCAGATGTACGGACCCAAGGGCGTGCACGTCGCGCGCCTGGACATCAACGGCTTCGTCAGGGAGGACGATGAGGTGATGGCGCCCAAGCGGTGCGCCGAGCAGCATTGGAGGCTGAGTCAGCAGGATAAAGACAGCTGGGAGCATGTCGTGAACGTTGGGGATATGGATACGCTCATCAAAGGAATGAAGGCTCAAGGCATGATGTAGTTATCTTTCCCAATACAAACCAGCGGCAACAACACATCATATGTTTGTAGACTTATGGAATAATACCTTAATTAACACCAAGCCGGAAACGCCCGTATTAGATGTCATCGAATGTCTCTGAAGACTTATCACGTCGGTGCTATCTATCTGGAGGCCTAATTAACCCAAAGATCGGAAAAGAAGGAGGGGGGAGGGGGCTGGGTTCGTGATGCGATACGTATAATGAGCTATACTCTTCATCCACTGCCTACATCTGCTCTGCTCTGCATACAAACTACTTAATTACTAGCTGCCTCGCAGCCAACGTTAACCCCTCACCCCTTTCTTTTCACACCGACCATCTACGTTTCCCCTTGCTCCATTTCAATACATACATCCATTATTTCTTTGTCCTCGGTCCGAGTCTTTTCTCTTTAATAAAAGCAACTCAAACCAGCATGGATCTGAGTAGTGCTGTCCAAGTCGATTGAACTACTTACTGTAAGCCCATGACTCTTTGCAGCATTGATTTGGTCTTTTCCAGCCCCTCGCTTCGTCTCTGAAGATAGTTTGGAACAATGGACCACCTAGGCCAGGAGATATGCAAATAACCAAGATGGTGAAACGAACGACTTGACAACAAACTCAATGCACGGCGTTACACTTATACGGCAGATGCAGCCTGTATCAGTCTAGTCCTCCACGGGTACTGACTGAGTGATGGCGTCGCATGGCGATTCATGTCTTGCGTAAGTGCATTATGAGAGTGGATAGATGCAGGAGATACGAAGCCATCTAGCGAACTCCATCCGCCCATAAGAAATTCGGACCACCCTCGCTATATCGTATATATAGTCGTTACGTTCTTCGACAACAGTCTAGCAGCATAAAGTCGACTTTTCAACAGGTATCTAGACCTTCGTTCACGACAACACCCCTCGGCAAGTTGTACAGATTCTATGAGGTATCAATAAACGCTATATGAAAGGAATATGATGGTTTCTTCTCCATTCAGCTCCGGCGCTGATTTCCTATGTAATCCAATAATTGTGTATTGTACCCCCTGAATGCTCCGCCCGACCCTAATCCAATCCCTGCTTTGGAAATATGCGAATCGAAGCTACCTGCTAGGACCGGCTGGATCTATGCCACCGATTTGTATGCTTGGTTGCTGTGTCGTCACGCTGCCGACCGCCGCTTCCTCGTCATCTTTAAACATAACCGCGAGCGGTGGCCGTCGAGTGTCATTGCTGTTGCTAGCATCTGACTCGGCGTGTCCTATCACGCCCTGACTACTAGCAGCCCTGGGGCGACCCTTGAACCACTTTAGTTTCCAAATCCCGCCCAACGCTTCTTGAACGTTGGCGGTGCTCTTACTACGGCCCCGCCGACGGGCGCTGAAGCCGGGAAATCCCGTAGACTTCCGCCTCCGCCTGAATGCTCGCCTCTGGCCGAGCCCGGCCTCCAAGCCCGATGGATCTACACTCGAGAAAGAACCTGCTGAGGTGTTGGAAACGTGCCTACTGGTGCCGCCACCCCCGAGCAACGAAGTGGTTTCGTCTACGCCGGCCGGTAATGTCACGGAGCGCCGCGCACTTCTTGGCGAGCTTGGGTATGCCCCCTGATCTTCCAGCTCATCCCATATGTCGGCACGGTTAGTCCAACGTGTTATGGGCCCAAGGCCGGCCGTTAATGGCGTTGTCTCCGACGCCGCTGCTGGGCCAAAGGTGTTGTAGGTGGCGGGAACCGCTTCGTTCTCGTCGCCGCTGAAGGCATCGGAATCAAGTAGGGATTCCTCTTCGCCCTCCGTGTCCTCGACAAGGCCAAGCCCAGGCGCCAAGGTGCCCTGCCCGACACCAGCAGGCGAGTGTTGCTCGTCGCTGAGACGCCAGGAGAGTGCGAGCACCCCCGAGAGTAGGATGGCAGTACCGAGGGTGATAAGACCGCCTTGCAGCGGTGTAATAAGGCTGGTTTGGTCGAAGTAAATAAGACCGTCTAGGATAGCGATGATGTTGTAAATGCAAAAGACAAAGGGATATAAAACCGAGGTTGAAATAAGCTTTAAACCTCGATGAAGGTAGTACAGCTGGGTCAGGGCCAAAGTAATTAGACCCAGCACAATCATCCAAGACTGCCAGTACACAAACTGGTTGTCGCCGTCCGATATAGTTCGTAGGATGAGTTCGACAGCGGACTTTGCGAAAAGCAGCGAATGGGCAGACAGTATGCCACTTATACAACCGTATGCGAGTCCTCGCGCAAATCGAAACCGTGCGTTGTGCGACAGGCTGGTCAAGTAGCTGATACCATCAACAGCAACGGCAATACAGACGACCAGCACGAGCTGAAACGACATCCAAAGTATAAACTGCCACCGGCCCATGAGAGCCATCAGCTCTTTCAGGCTATGCGCCGGGGAGGGAATAGCGCCAAAGATTCCTATTAGCACGGCGCCCGCAGAAACCAGCAAAGTACCCCACAAACTCCATCTCGTGAACGGTTCGCTCAAGATTATCGTGGCGCATATCGAGTTGAAGACGAGACCGGCTGCTTGTAACGTCGATAATACGGGTAGTGGCAACGTCGATATCTGAATACTACTTCCTAGGATGTTGGAGATGACGAACATGCCCATACCCAGCTGCCATCGGCGCCTCCGGTGCGGCGGCCGGCGAACATCGTGCGGTCCCTTCTCGTCCTCGAGGATGTGCGACTTGCGCTGCAGGGTCAGCCCGAGCGACTGGACACTCGTCGAGAGTAGGCCGACTATGACTCCAATCTGTAGGACGCAGAGATGCGGATTAGAGACTATGGTTCTTGTCTTGGGCGGGAGGTGAGCGCTTGGGAACCTACCGCAATGCTCCCCCGGGAGACAAACCGCCTAGCGACCCCATTGCAGCAGTATATGGTCGGACTTCTTAGGTCATCTGGCGAAGGTCGCAGATGAAAAGCAAGCACGGCCTCGCATCGAGGTGATGATATCGTCTTCAGTCGGACAAACTGGTAGGTGTTGTCGTAGTTGTCGCAACCTCGACGTGTTTTCTCTCTTCAGCGCGCCGGTCGGGTCGAGGTAATTGCAGGGGGGTGTCCCTTCTTTAATGCAACCGAGGGGTATCGCGCTTCGTCGCACAACGTCGGTCAGGTAGAGTGTGCAGTAACGAATGTTGTGGTCCAAGACAAAAGAGCAATCAAATGATGATGATGGGTGACGAGGGACGGTGTGGACGATGACGCCGCAGCTGGACCAGGGTCCTACCCAAAATGGCGGCGTGGGATGGCCTGTCTCTCGAACGGTGGTGGTGGTTGTTTGGGGCGGTACCTAGGCCAGCACCTATTTTTGGTAGGGTTCTCAACAACTTTCCAGGTATCTTCCAAGATCATGGGGAAACAGATGAGGGGATGGCAAATGCCGGATCTAGCATAGGAAGGAAACGGGCATCTGGAAAAGAGATGCTGCAGTTTGATTTCTAAACAACTCGGCTCAGAAAGTAGAATAGTCCAGTCTGCGACAAAAGGAATCTCTTAGGGCGTAGCGATGCAGGTATTTGATGGGGGTAGGTGGACGGGCTGGATGTGTCCTGACTTGGTGGCCATGGGGGATGTATGTATGCATGTGTTGTGTGTCTGCCGCCTCCTTCTTCTTCTTCCCACTCCGGCATTGATTGGAACCCTGCGCTTCTAATAACTAAGCGCTATGCCCGGTACCTCCCCGGGTGCAATTGCCAGCGATCAGAGATTAATAAAAGCTTGGTGCTTGGGGTGTTCGGGGATGATACTCGTTCATGTCACCAGCGCTGTTGTAACGGGGCCCACATGAACCAACATTCCAGCCAAGCAGAAACAAAGCACTTTTATTAACGAATCAAGCGACAAGGCAACATATGGCCATACTTGTTCTAGATTAATGTGTTGCCGTCGATTCGAGTCTTGCTTGGGCTGACTCTGTTGGATAAAGGCGGTCTTGGGCAGGTACTTATGAAGGAGACGTTCAATCATCAGTGTCTCTTGACTTATCCATGCTGAGACAGCGGATGACCAGAGTTGATGGAGCAGTTACATATACCTGCAAGCTACCTTGAGCATCTTACCGACCTAGGTATTCTAGAGTAACACATTGAACCACGATCCTTCTTCCATACAGCCGCTATGATCGTGGCAGGGCTCAAGTTCTTTATTCACCATGGCTTGACTTAGGTTATCTATGTCCTTGATGTGTACAGCACCGAATAGTCTGGCGAGAGTAACGCTTTCACCATCAAGGGGATGTCTTTGGCAGCATAGGAAGGTAGCTTGGGAAAGACACCAGTGGAAAGACACAAGTCTCAGCGCCGGTAGACCGAACGTGGTTATTTCGACTTACTTGTATCTGCAAGTGTTACATGATTTGTCCGATTTTCTTTAATTCCTCTTTGAAAGCCAATATAGATCTGGAGAGTCGTTATGCGCAGGACTTGATTGAAATCCTTTGGTCAGATCTGGATTCCAAGTGCACATGGGAGCGGAGCAGTAGCAGTACCTATTACCGGGAAATGGACGAGAAAGGCGGCCGATTTGACACCCACTGCCGCTTTGATAGGTGAGGTAAAGCAGCAGCTGACTGCTGACTAGCTAGCAGTCAGGTCCTGGTGAGGTCTGGGCAGTGACGCTATTGGCAATCCGAGCTTTGGGTCTTGGTACTTCGGCCAGCTCCAAGCTACCAAGGCCGTGTTTGTACATTTGATCCTACCTAGCCACCTCCAGGCGGCACTGAACTCGGACCCACCACTGTAACGGAACCTCCAACCTACGACAACTACATACGCCATATCCTCCTCCAAAACTCCATAGCCGATTTCGAGATAATAGCTTTCCCGAGGCGAGCTATCTTGAGCTGTATATTATTCTTCCACTCGACAGATTTGCGTGAGCAGGTCTTCCGCCTAGCTTACTGCACCCTACCTTTCCCTCTTTGTAATTCGTGACTTGCCTTCCGCAGCTACAACCTGTAACATCCCCCGAAGTCCCTCATCCAACCCGAAAGCCGTCAAGATGGCGCAAGTCCACGGCATGTCCGACGACCAGGTAAGCCAGCACCCAGCCGATTGTTTACGAGATGCAATGTGATCTTGGTAGTTCAAGAAGACTGACTCGGGCGCTTGTTTGCAATCCCAACCAGGTCGGCCAGGAGCTCCGCAAGATGACGGCCTTCATCAAGCAGGAGGCCTACGAGAAGGCGCGCGAGATCGAGATCAAGGCGAACGAGGAGTTCTCCATCGAGAAGTCGAAGCTGGTGCGCGAGGAGACGGACGCCATCGACGCGACCTACGCCAAGAAGTTCAAGCAGGCCTCGCTCTCGCAGCAAATCACGCGCTCCACCGTCGCCAACAAGACCCGCCTCAAGGTCCTCGGCGCCCGCCAGGAGCTGCTCGACGACATCTTCGACGACGCCCTCAAGAAGTTGCCCCAGGCTGACGCCGTCAAGGGCGAGGCCAAGTACAAGGAGGTCCTCAAGAACCTCCTCCTCGAGGGCCTGTACGCCCTGGTCGAGCCCGACGTCCAGGCCCGCGCCCGTCCCAAGGACTACGGCGTCGTCCAGAAGGCCATCGAGGCTGCTCAGAAGGAGTACAAGGACAAGACAGGCAAGGAGGTCAATGTCACCATCGACAAGGCGGACTCTCTGCCTGATGAGAGGTGAGTGATATATTACCCTCTTCCCTGGCCGCCTACTACAGAGAAATGAGAACGGCAACTGACAATCTATCACGACTATAGTGCGGGAGGCTTGATTGTTGTTGGTGGCAAGGGAAAGATTACTATCAACAACACATTTGAGGAGCGTTTGCAATTATTGCAGACTGCTGCCCTTCCTGCTGTGAGGAAGACGTTGTTTGGCGCGAACCCCAACCGCAAGTTCTTCGACTAAGGTAGCAAAACCGAGGCTTGATAAGGTTCTGAATATATCACTACTAAACTCCACGTCGCGCCAAGCTGGGATTGTGGAAGAGGTAGGGAGGTAACTGCGCATGTACAGAGTATAGCAAAGAGGGCAGAGTAAGAGTATCCAAGGGGCGGAGAATGTATGTTTGGCATGCGATTAAAACGAGCTGCTTTTGTTTCCAGGCTCCAACAGCTAGGACAGATAAAATCGCGTTCTGCTCCGCCTGATAGCATTGGCGGAAGGCTTCATACATCATTAACATCAAGCAGTATTCTGCATATAGCCTTGTAAGAACCCCCTATGTGAACTGTAGCAGGACTCCGGTAAACATTATGCTAAACCAACCATCGACATATGGCATATTGTTACGTACTAGCCCTCTTCTTCGTATTCCCGCCTCCTATTTAAACATCGCTGTCGTCATTGACATCAACATCGTGTTTCTTCTGTAGGGCCCATTTCTTCATGAACTCCCTCTGTCTGGGCTTCCCAGCGTCTTCGTCCCTCTTGGTATGGCCGATCAAGTCGTCGATGATGCTGGTCTTAGGCGGTGGCCGCGTGCGCACTGTATGCGCCAGCCGCTTGCCAACCGTATCGATGTCCGCCTTGACCTCCTTGCGCGATACGAGGCTGTTGTCGCTGATGGTGTCATGTATGATTTTGAGTTTCCGGGTTAGAGTGTCTATGAACTGATCAAAGTCACCGGCTGAGGTGTCTATGAGGCCGCCGTTGCTGCGTGGCTGCGTGATGGTAAGCCTACCTCCCGCGATGGTAGCTGCAGACGGCAAGATCTGGTTTGGCGTTCTTGACGGAGTGGCAGGCGTGGCGGGCGTGGAACTCCGAGAGGCGTTAGGGCTGCGTAAGAACGATCCGTCGTCCATCACCATATTCAGGAGCTTGACATTGGCTTGGAGTTCTTCGTAATCCGTCTCGTGTGTTACGAGAAAGTCAGGCGCGTCTAGGCGTGCCAGAATGTCTTTCCGTGTCAGCGCATCGTCTGGATATGAAGAACTGAGGCTAGGTCGCTGGAACAGAGCTGCAGCTGCGAGCCGACGACGAAGCTCGCACAGCCTGGGTGTAGAGGGAGGAAGAAGGGATATTGCGATCTGACGCTGTGATGTTTTTCCCACGCCGCCGTGAAGGTATAGGCAAATTTGGTTGCACTAGGAAACTGTTAATACTTTTACGAAGGCGAGACGACGCACGATCTTGACTTACGTAACTATTCCATTGTTCCCCCGTTCCAGGCAGCGCTGACACAAGAGCTTCGATGGTTGAGAAGTGATCAATACGTATCCGAATATCTCTGCTGATGATAGGATCGAGGCTCATGCGTATCAATATCTGGACAGCACCTATCATACTTTCAGGGGCCAAGTTTGGTGCCATTCGCTCTAGTAGTTTCAAGAATGTAGAAACAGGAGACCAGTTTCTTTCTCCGTACGGCTGCCCCAAGCCAGGTGACGAATGCCACTGGCTGTTCTCGTCGGGGAATTTGCGGCTTCCAATGCTCTCCAAGATATGTTGAAGGCGTTTAACATCGACAAGTCGACGCGTATTCTCCCGGCAAAGCGTAATCAGGTTGCAGTACTGCATACGTAACTGCATATTCTTCTCTAAACAAACCTCGTCTAGGATCCACTGGTACAGCTCTGGCGGCAACTCCTTCCCCTTGGATGCTAGAGCAGTTGGCAGGCCGCGAACGAAAGTCTCTTCTCTGGTTGATGTATCAGCAAGAAAGCTCCATTGCTTTTTCGCCGCCAATCTAGGGAACGGCGTCCGGCGAACATCGCGTGAGGGTGCCTCGAATTCAAAGAAGTAATAGTGCAGTTGGGAAGCATCCCCAGTGGTCCGGTTCATAGCTCTGACCAGTTTGTCGCCTTTGGATCCTTCCTCATCTCCGTGGAGAAGTTCCTTCGCCACTTCCCGCATGTTTGTAGGATGAGGCTCATCTTCACCCTTGGGCGCTTCAGTCACCTTCCTGTTGGCGTGATCCTGCTTGAGAAGAGCCTCGGCCCTCCTGACACTCTCATCCGCCGCATCATCTTCCCGTGCATGCTTGAGCAGAGCCTTGAGGTCGTACTTGTGCTTCTGGGGCTGCGTCTGCACGACAGGAGCAGCGCGAGAGGTACCAGATGCCACCCGCTTGGCTTTTGGCATTGTAGAGGGCAAGGGGGCTTGGCCTGGTTTCCTTTGGCGTGCCGCAATCTCAGACAGAGACTCTAGAGAGTCGTCTGAATCGCCCGAGTCCTCATCGTCGGAGCCTCGGATTACATCATCACGGCTAAGAGGTACTTTGGTCCGGGCTCGCTGGGGTGTGATGGGCGAGGATGGGACATCTGGGGAGGACGAAGTGGGCTGCATCGGCACTGCCTTTGTTCTGGGTGGTGTACTGGTTTCTGATATGGTAGTGGGTGCAGCGCCGCCTGCAGGGTTTTTGGCGAAGAAACCACGGATATCTCTACTTTGCTTCATAGTGCTAGGTTGTTCGGGCGCATATTGTGCCTTTTTCGTCTCGTGCCCACTACTAACCAGGTTGAGGCAGATGATTGAGGGTGGACAGACAGACGCGCGTGGGGCTAATCACTATCGCGACTTCTCGTGTTCATTGACCACGAAAGTCACATGATGGCGGCGGTTGACTGCCAATCAACTTTCTCGGCCCCTAAACTCTGTTATCCATTTGCGAAAGTTTCCAATATGCTAATCGCTGATTCATATTTGACCATTTTCACATATTAGGAGTTGATTCCGATTTGCTATGTAAATTTGCGTCTAGGTGGTATTTCCGATTGGATTCCAGTCATGGTCTAGGGAGAGTTCCAGGTACATACTATCCAGTTTGTCGTGCCCCTCAGGTTATAGGTCCGGCGACCCCTCTGAAGCAAATGTAAGGCGTGCGAAAGAAGCAGTGGAAACAGCCCCCTTTCACTCCATGCACTACCATGCAATGTGTGATGGATCATTCAATCGAAAACTTGGCATTTCGATTCTCCTTCGCCTATAAAGAGGGGCGTGCGGTGCGTCGCATAGGCTCCGAAGGACAATGGAAATTATACCAAGCGCTTTAGGCCCTTTGGTCAGCCCCTTCCCCTGCTACTAACATAGTGAAGGGTAGTAGGTATGGACGGATATAGATGCGAATAATCAGATCCTCATGATTCAATACGCCACTTACGCTTAGCCGTCTCGCCAGTATGTGGTAGGCAGTTGCCAAGGAGAACGCCTTCGGAGTATTGTACACAGGTAGAAACGTCAATTAAAAAGGGTCCTGACAAGCGATATTAGATGCGCGAGGGTTCAGCGCGAAGCACCAACACGCGGCTTCTCCCGCGGCACCGCGGCTTGATCTCCTAGAACTGTATTACCAAGCAGAGCTATCTGTCCAAAATCTAGTTGCACAGATGACAGGCGCCCAACGAAACTAATGGATAGATAGGCAGGTATATATCAAGGGGTCCTGTCGCGGTGAAATACCTGTATGTAACAAACATCGGCTGTCTGATCTGAACTTGGGCATTAAATCCATGTCCGGCGCCCAAGATCCATCTGGGTGACCGGGTAATCCCATGTACCTCCGAGCTGGGTAGGTACCTGTTCGTTCCATCTTCCCGGATCTTCCGTGAAGAGCATTTTCCCCGTATCTAGCAGAGACGGCAATCGTTTGGAGCCTTATGTCGCGACCCCCATGATGCCATCAGGTTCATCTAGTCTGAGGTAAGGAATTTGGTGTAACACTATGGCCGTCCTGGTAAGGTCGAGTACCGTTCAAAACAGCGCCTTGTGGTTTGTGAGGCTAGGCGACGCCAAGTTGCCAACGTACGTGTACAACGGAGGATCTAATTTAAGAGATTCCTACCGAGTGGGACTTCCGCAGGATGCCTGGAGTGACCAGAGACGCGATGAGCCACCTCCCACCCACACACACAAACCCCCCATGCATGTATGATGTGATCTCTGGGTGCGTTACAGTGGCCGTGCAGTCTGATTCTACGTAAGAGCGCGGCACAGATCACCAACTACGTGATGACAGAATTCAGCGACGCCTGCCAAGTCGGCTTCTTTTCTGGCGACTTCATCACCCGCTTGACGGCTCTTGGTCTTTTCGGCAACCCGGCAGTGCAGTGCGTATGAAGATCTTACTGGCAGTAAGTCTTACCTGCAGCAGTCTTTTTCTCTCTCTCTTTTTCTCTTCTGTTTGCGTCCAGTTGTGGAGTGTGCATGTGTGGCCGCGGCATCGCATTTAAGGACGGTCTTTATTGAGACCCCGAAAGGCCACCCCACTGCATCCGGTTGACGCATACGGCTACATCCATCTAGATGGATACCACACAGTGCCAACCGGACTTGTGCAGGTCATCCACTCACGGATCGGGGTTGTGGTTTGGGGACGCGAAGGCGCGATTGGTGTTGGCTTATGCTGTTACACATGGCTGGAACCCTTCCTTACTCGTTGCCAGGCCACTTGTACGTGTTTATTGGGAGACATTCCTGACCACCGTACAAGAGGCTGTGTATGGATACGGTTACGGATTTGTGCGGAACAGTAAGCAATTTCATCATCCTGCATACTGGCGCGTTCACCAATACCACCGCGAGCTTTGAACTGCGGAATGCGGATAGCAGATTGCCTTTGATCCAATGCCTAATGCCCCAAACAATGTTTCCTCAGAATCAGATACGTGCCTTGGCCTCCGCAGGCTCTGTGCTGGAGGGGATTGGCAGACTTGGCGCGTCATACCATTGCAGTGCAAGGAGAAGGAGCCCAAGGAAAATGGCCAGGCAGGATGCAGTCAAACAAGAACATCAAGAGCCATGCTAGGTTTTCAAAAAAGTAGCCACATTTGAGACTTCTGGCAGGAGAGACAACGTGTAACGAGCTAGGTTGGGCCAAGGAAGAGGTGTGTACAGTTGTCCGATTTAGCTCCTAAGTAAAGCCGATATGCTTTTCCATTTTCCGAGTTCAGGGCGAAACACCCTCTGCAGAACGAAATAACACAACCCCCCTTCTGTCTTTGGTTGGGCCAACTAACTGCATAGATGGCAATATTAAAGGAAAATGCCCCTCCCCTTGCATCTAATATTCTATTGCCGAATCAGTTAATAGATGGACTTCAGAGTAGCAACTATCAATAATTACAGTATCGTGTATGATACCGGTATCTAGATAATACCATTCGGGCTGTTGGAAACATGTTGTCATGGATGGGCCATCTGGGTTCGGGTTTAAGTGACCCAAAAGACCCCGACCGGATCCAGAAAAGATGCTTGGATCCCGAGGGAAGCAAGGAGCCCCGAATCCAGGTGTGTGTGTTGCACGTACCAGTCAGGCCGGTCCTCATCAACGAAAAATATCGATTGACGGAAAATACTCTTGTCCAATCTAGGACACTGGTAGCACGAGTAACGCGGAAGGGGCAAGGGGGTTTGGATGACCTGAACTGCGCCTTGTACCTCTCTCACCTTGCTTACTTGCGTGCTTACCAAGCTGCTAAGGTCGTTGGGAGACAAGGGAAAAAAGGGACACCTAATCTAATACAAGGATATGTATCTAAGGTACTGTGAGATCCGGGTGGGCTGGCTTCGCGCGATTTGTGTTCAGCCCCGAAGCTAGTAGTCCTTCTTACAGATGGAAGAAGGAAAGGAATTCATGTCGGCGGCCAGTCAGAATCATGTCAGAGCCTGTCGGCGTTGTGCGTGCTCCCTCGGCCAAGTCAGGAAATGGGATACCTACGGTACAGATGGGCATAAGAGCGAGCTGGCGAGTGCATTGATTCTGACAGCAATCAATACCTGACAAGGCTCGTGCCAGGGAGCTCCCAGTCGCGATAGTAGCCATCCATCCTGCGATCTTCTCTCTTGGCCAGGCCCAGGAACCGTAGAGTGGAAACATGCAGCGAATGAATCAGGTAGAAGGTGCTAATATACCATACACAGCACAATTGCCAGGTAACCCTCCAATGTTATGAACATTGAAGACTGACTTCGCGCTGATCACAGTGACAAATGGAGCGATCTGAATAAGCACATACTGTAGGAGCGGACCCAAGTATGCCGTCTTCTGTGCTAGAACCAAGCACCCCAAGCCTTTGCAATGCAGTATTCCCGCAGTGCATGCCAACCGCTAATCAATTCGGGCTGCTAGAGGTCAGCGCAACAGATCGTCTAGGTCTAGTGTCAAGGGGGGGTGGGTGCGTTCTCCTCCCTGACTCTGTCCATCAGGCTCAGGCTGGCAAGGTAGGTACCGGCTGGAACTCGCTCGCTCGCTCTCCGACTATTCAATTGGGTTGCGCTCAAGGATAAGCAGGCTTTCTTCCAGCAGGTTGTTCGGACAAAGTATCAATTGTACTTGTTCAAGTTCCTACCACGCCTGGTTTTCTCGGTCCCACCATACCTCCCCCGGGCCATCCGACCAGAACATTAGTGATCCTACCCTCGAAAAACGAAGGCTCCAGTTTACCTTATTCCCAGTCCCCCAATCCAATTGTCGCCGTTTCCCCCTTCCAACCCGAACTTGTCCCTTTTCCACACAACAAACCGTCATTCAAACCCACCGTCGCTACAGGACGGAGTTTGCAAGCACGCAAATTTCGGCTCTCAAAGGGTACTTACTGTTTAGACAGCATTATCCCTTCCCCGGCGATATTTCCTGGCCGAAAAGGGAGACGCACGAGCGAATTGTCAACGACGTCGTGACTTCGGATGGGCTGTCTGTTGTGGCTCTAGTAAACTCTCCGTCATCCGGTTGAGTCTCCGCCAATCCAGCGCTTGTACGCACACCCAAACAACAACAACGCCGAATCGCCAGCTGGAGAGAGGATTCTGAGAGTCGAGGCCACAGAGGCCACTCTGGCGGAACACTTCGAGTTTGTCGGGCGCCGCCCGTAATACTCACAACATGGCGAAAGGTGGCGATGGCGCCAATGGCAAGTCCAAGGGAGACAAGGGTGACAAAGGAGACGAAATCACGCCTAACCGCTCCAGATGGGCCACGAGGAAGTTGACGGTCAAGAGCGGCGGAACGAAGCGAATATCGATCATAGACCGGATACACAAGCGAACGACTTCGACAGAAAAGAAGAGGCAATCCGGGACGAGCCAGGGATCTCGGCTGGAAAGCGTCAACGAGCCTGACGAGGAAATCGACCAAGACGATGCACACAGCTCAACGTCGAGCACCGATGACGAAGGCAGAACTCTGTTCTTCAACCAGCCCTTGCCAGACGAATTCAAAGACGAGACGGGACTTCCAAAGCAAACGTATACGAGAAACAAGATCCGGACTGCCAAATATACACCGCTCTCATTTATTCCCAAGAACTTGTGGTTCCAGTTTCACAACATCGCTAATATATTCTTCCTGTTCTTGGTTATTTTGGTGGTAAGTTCCGGTAGCGTGTCGTGGTTTACTGGAAGCTGTCATAATAACTTGGGCTTCTATCTAGATCTTCCCCATATTCGGAGGCACAAATCCTGGGCTGAACGCCGTACCTTTAATTGTCATTATTGCAGTCACCGCCATCAAGGATGCCATCGAAGATTATCGCAGAACTGTCCTCGACAATGAACTCAACAATGCTCCGGTGCACCGACTCGTCGGCTGGGAAAATGTCAACGTTGCAGCTGATCAGGTATCTACTTGGCGCAAGATCAAGAAAGCTTCTAGCAAGTTCTTCGGCGCAATATGGCATGCGATTGAAGCATTATGGAAGAAGAACCCCAAGGAGAGTGCCATGCGTGGCATTGCAGACCCCCGCCCGTCTGTTGATACCCATGTCACAGGGCCCAGAGAATCCATGGCTATATCGCCTAGTTCGCATCGCACCTCGTTCTTGTCTGCCCGGGAGGACATCCAGATGACACCGGTTCCTTCACCTCTCGCTTCGCCTAATACCCTGCCCGTCCCCGATGCCAACCGATCTTCGGCTATGTCCTACAACTCAAACGAGGCAGAAGCATTGGAACGAGTAAAAGGCGACCTCATCAACTATAGGCTGCCTACCAACGGCGGCGGTCGCTTCCACAGAGATGCTTGGAAGAGTATTCAGGTCGGAGATTTTGTCCGTCTGTACAATGATGATGAGATCCCTGCTGATATCATTGTCTTGTCAACATCTGACTCTGACGGAGCATGCTACGTGGAAACCAAGAATCTGGATGGTGAGACCAACCTGAAAGTGCGCCAGGCGCTTCGATGCGGACGCTCATTAAAGCACGCCCGAGACTGTGAAAGAGCCCAATTCAGCATTGAAAGTGAGCCCCCGCAGCCGAACTTGTATAAATACAACGGTGCGATCAAGTGGCAGCAGGAAGTCAATGGACATGAAAGAGATATGACGGAACCCATCTCGATCGATAATATGTTGCTCCGAGGTTGCAATCTTCGAAACACTGAATGGATTCTCGGTGTCGTTGTGTTTACTGGGCATGATACGAAGATCATGATGAATGCTGGAGTAACGCCCAGCAAGCGCGCTCGAATTGCTCGGGAGCTCAACTTCAACGTCATTTGCAATTTCGCCATCCTCTTGGTCATGTGCCTGATATCTGCATTTGTCAACGGGGTGGCTTGGGGCAAAACCGATGCCTCTTCGTTCTGGTTTGAGTATGGGTCTATAGGAGGCACGCCGGGGCTGACTGGGTTTATCACGTTCTGGGCCGCAGTTATCGTTTTCCAGAACCTGGTGCCTATCTCGCTTTACATTAGTTTGGAAATCGTCAGAACGCTCCAGGCAGTCTTCATCTACAGCGATGTTGGTATGTATTACGACGTGATCGATCAGCCTTGCGTCCCGAAGTCCTGGAACATCTCGGACGACGTTGGCCAAATCGAGTACATCTTCTCTGACAAGACCGGCACCTTGACTCAAAACGTCATGGAGTTCAAGAAGGCAACCATTAATGGGCAACCCTACGGAGAAGCATACACCGAAGCGCAAGCTGGTATGCAGAAACGCCTGGGTGTTGACGTGGAGAAGGAGGCTGCGAAAGCCAAGAAGGAGATTGCCGAAGGCAAGATTCGGGCAATCGCGGGACTTCGCAAGATCCACGATAATCCATACCTGCATGAGGAGGACGTAACATTCATCGCACCCGACTTTGTCGAAGACCTTGCTGGGGTTTCCGGTCCAGAACAGCAGGCGGCCAACGAGCATTTTATGCTTGTCCTAGCTTTATGTCACACCGTCATCGCCGAGCACGTACCAGGCGACCCCCCAAAGATGCTGTTCAAAGCACAGTCGCCCGATGAGGCAGCTCTGGTAGCCACGGCGAGAGACATGGGTTTTACTGTCCTCGGCTCCACGGCGGATGGCATTAAGCTGAACGTCATGGGTGAGGAGAGGGAATACTCGATCCTCAACACAATCGAGTTCAATTCGAGTCGAAAGCGAATGAGTGCGATTGTGAAGATGCCGGATGGGCGAATCATCTTGTTCTGCAAAGGAGCAGATAGCGTTATTTATTCCCGTCTCAAGCGAGGAGAGCAACAAGAACTCCGAAAAACGACCGCGGAACATCTTGAGATGTTTGCAAGAGAGGGTTTGCGCACACTGTGTCTCGCACAGCGTGTCCTGTCGGAACCTGAGTATCTCGCATGGCGGAAGGAACATGACCAGGCCGCCACTGCGTTGCAGGACAGAGAAGAGAAGCTTGAGGAGGTTGCCGACAAGATTGAGCGAGAATTTGACTTGATTGGCGGTACTGCCATTGAAGACCGTCTGCAAGATGGAGTACCCGACACCATCGCTCTCTTGGGTGAAGCCGGTGTCAAACTCTGGGTCTTGACGGGCGACAAAGTCGAAACTGCCATAAACATTGGTTTCTCATGCAACCTTCTCAATAATGATATGGAACTTATCCATCTGAAGATCCCGGAAGACGAAACTGGTGCCATCACCGAAGCAGAATTCTTGCAAACGGCGGAGGCAGAGCTAGACAAGAATTTGAAGACCTTCAATATCACAGGCAACGACGAGGACCTTGCCGCGGCAAGGAAAGACCACCGCGCGCCTGCTCCCACGCATGCCCTCGTCATCGATGGATTCACGCTGCGATGGGTACTTCATGAGAGTTTGATGCAGAAGTTCCTGCTTCTATGCAAGCAGTGCAAATCAGTCCTCTGTTGCCGTGTTAGTCCCGCCCAAAAGGCCGCGGTTGTTAGCATGGTCAAATCTGGCTTGGACGTCATGACTCTTTCCGTCGGCGACGGTGCCAACGATGTGGCCATGATCCAAGAAGCCGACGTGGGCGTTGGTATCGCTGGTGTGGAGGGTCGCCAGGCTGTTATGAGCTCGGATTATGCCATCGGCCAGTTCCGCTTCCTCCAGCGTTTGGTCTTAGTACACGGTCGCTGGTCGTACAGACGTCTTGCCGAGACCATTTCCAATTTCTTCTACAAGAATATGGTGTGGACGTTTGCGATTTTCTGGTACCAGTGCTTCACGGATTTCGACATTACATATCTCTTCGATTACACGTACATTCTGATGTTCAACCTGTTCTTCACGTCGGTGCCGGTTATTCTTATGGGTGTTCTGGACCAAGATGTGTCCGATGCTGTTTCGCTCGCTGTTCCCCAACTTTACCGCCGCGGTATCGAGCGTATGGAGTGGACACAAACCAAGTTCTGGTAAGTGACGCCTGATTGAATCTTGAATGTCACCGTATCTAACTGTTTACTTCCTACAGGTTATACATGGTCGATGGCATTTACCAAAGTGTCATGGTGTTCTTCATACCCTACCTCGCCATCATCAACGCCACAACTGTTACTGACAACGGACTGGATTTGGCTGACCGCCTTCGACTTGGGACTTACATCGCCCACCCCGCAGTCCTGACCATCAACATGTACATTCTTATCAACACCTACCGATGGGATTGGATTATGTTGCTTTGCGTTTGCCTTAGCGACTTGTTCATCTTCTTCTGGACTGCTATATATACCTCGGGAACGTGGTCTGTCTTCTTTTACCAAGCAGCCGGTCAAGTCTATTCGGAAGCGACCTTTTGGGCGGTCTTTTTTATTACCCCTGTTATCTGCTTGTTCCCTAGGTATGCAGTCAAGGCGATACAGAAGGTGTACTTCCCTTATGACGTCGACATTATTCGAGAGCAAGCAACTATGGGGATGTTCAAGCACCTCGACAACAAAGATGAAGCAGGCGAACCCGAAAAATCTGGCTCATCTCACTCGTCCGATTCAACCATCAAGCGGGGCCACGAAGCTATGCCAAGTGTGGACGAAGACCGACGGCCTATCTATCCGCCTACAGTCCACTCGACCGCGACACACAACGCTCGGAGTCACAACGGCAGCGATGGCACAAATTACACACGGCATTCTCAAGCGTCGATGGAGATCAACATCCGCCCGTCATTGGACCGGGTGAGGCCATCATATGACCGTATGCGAGCTTCGATGGATCGCGTGCGGCCAAGCTACGAAGCAACTAATGAGTTCACTTCCGCAGCCATGCTTGGCCGGTATGAGTCGACGCAGTCGACTGGACCCTCTCCGGAGCCTGGACAAGAGACCGGCATAGTGAACCGTATTAGGAGACGAACAAGAGGCAAATCGTTTAAGTCCCCGTTTGCCTTCCATCACAAGGACAATAACATCCAGGAACATGAATAAAGGATGACTTGTTTCTTCAGTCAATTTATTTACGCCTCAATGATCTTGTATGAGGTCCACGACAGTCAAAACCTCTTGACGACCTTACTTATTCTATTTACTATCCATTCCAACATCGAAAACGAGTGCCCGACTACTTACTGTCTTCTGGGACCATCACTTGTCATCATTGTTTTTCTTATTGTTTTTTTGGCATTGGCGTTTCAAGGGCATTGGGCACAGCGAAGAGATAACTGTACGAGATGACTGACTGCTTGCTGGGGTTCCTGGTGGGAGGGCCTAGTTTTCTCATTCCTTGTCTTTTTTTTTTCTTTCCTTCTTTTTTGATAACTCACGGATTCCAATGTGAACAGATGGGACATGGCGTTATCCGAGATGGGCATGGGAAATCCTTTGGCTTTGGATTACAAGAACACTCGACGGGGATGAATTGATCGACACGCGGTAAACCATTCATTGGTTTGTATATATCTGTACGTCCACGGTAGATGAAGGGGTGGTGTGGGCGATGGTGGAGTTGAGACTATATAATACAGAGCAGCATTAGAAGCAAAACAGGAATTTTATTGCCCATAACATTCGAGACTGGTTCTGGATTCAAATACAAATGTCTAAATGTGTTGAGGGAGATGGCATGACAATGAGCTGATGGCAATAGGTATCCATTTGATAATGTCCGCCCACACATGAAGTTACTAGTAGTAGGAGTCTTTCAGCCACACCTGCCAATTAATTGCAGGTGCGCCGCGCCACAGTACAACAACTGGACCCGGTGCTGGATCCAAATGTCCCGGATCAGTCGATTAATAAATTGATCTTGATAGGAGTGGGCATTGGCTAAGCGTTGTGCCGCTATGAGCGTCTCTTCGTGAATCTTGCCTCTTTGTTGTCACAACGGCTTGGAGTGAGAGACGACGGTCGATACCGAACAACATGGCCAGCGAGGGTTTTGAAGATTGGGTCGGCCAGTTGACCAACGTGGTCAAGAGCTTCCCGTATGTTTCTCTAAACTGCCCATACCGTGCTGAAGATGAATATGCTACTAACATTAGAACAACCCATGCAGTTCCCAGGATGTATGGCAGTTAATTGCGCCTTTCGTCGGGTCAATCACGGCAATCGTCTTCTTGTACTTTCTGATCACCTCTCAAACGAGTACCACCATTCGATACACGGTTCCTCCACCCAAGTACCCCGAAGGAGAACCCGAGATCCTCGTGTCGCCGTCTATCAAGGTTTCTGGCAGCAGCGCAGTCCGGTGTTACTCGCCAGCCACTGGCCAGCTCCTCGGTCTCATCAATCCTTCGACTCCGGCCGGAATCGACCGCGCCATCGAAGCGGCGGCGGCTGCCCAGGCAAAATGGGCCAAGACGACGTTTGCCCAACGACGTGCGGTCTTGAAGACCCTGCTTCAACACGTACTGGATAATCAAGAGCAGATATGTCGCGTCAGCAGTTTGGACTCGGGAAAGACCATGCTGGATGCTCAGCTCGGCGAGATCCTCGTCACGACGGAGAAACTACAGTGGACCATCAACCATGGCGAGAAGGCGCTGCAGCCCGAGAGAAGACCTACAAACCTCCTGATGACATACAAGCGGAACAAGGTGGTATACGAGCCCATGGGCGTCGTCGCCGCACTTGTCAGCTGGAACTATCCCTTTCACAACTTGATTGGGCCTATCATCAGCGCCATCTTTGCCGGCAACGGGATCGTTGTGAAGGTCAGTGAACAGACCTGCTGGTCTTCTGCCTACTACACTAGCATTGTACGGGGAGCTCTGGTCGCACACGGTCAAGACCCCGCGTTGGTCCAGACGGTTGTGTGCTGGCCGGCCGCGGCGGGGCATTTGACCAGTCACCCAGGCATATCGCACATTACGTTTATTGGAAGCAAGCCGGTGTGCCATCACGTTGCTGCGAGCGCCGCCAAGACCCTCACACCCGTGCTCGCCGAGCTGGGCGGCAAGGATGCGGCGATCATTACCGACTCCGCCAAGGGTGACCTCAAGCGGATCGCCGACACGCTTATGCGCGGCAGCTTCCAGGCCGCGGGACAGAACTGCATCGGCATTGAGCGCATCATTGCCGCCCCGGGGGTATATGACAAACTCGTCTCGATGCTCGCGCCGCGCGTCCAGGCGCTCCGGTTGGGCGTGGAGAAGGACGTCGGCGCCATGGTCTCGGACGCTTCCTTCTCCCGGCTCGAGGCGCTCGTCGAGGACGCCGTGGCCAAGGGCGCCCGGTTGCTGGCGGGCGGTAAGCGCTATACACACCCGGACCACCCCTCGGGCTTCTACTTCACCCCCACGCTGATTGTTGACGTTACACCGGACATGGCGCTCGCCAACGAGGAGTGCTTCGGCCCCATCATGACCATTATGCCGTCCCCATCGGGCAAAGCCGAGGATCTCCTGAAAATCGCAAACGCACCCGAATTTGGCCTCGGCGCCTCGGTCTGGGGTCGCGACTCGGACCCCATCGTCCAGCAGATCGTCCGGGGCGTCCGCGCGGGCGGCGTCGCTGTCAACGACTTTGCCGTGTTCTACGCCGTCCAGCTGCCCTTTGGCGGTGTCGGTGGCTCCGGGTACGGCCGATTCGCGGGCGAAGAAGGGCTCCGCGGGCTGTGCAATCTCAAGAGTGTCTGTGAGGACCGCTGGGGCTGGCTCGGCATCCGCACGGCCATCCCGCCTGCGGCGCAGTACCCGATCCGCAACCAGGACAACTCCTGGCGGTTTGCCAAGGGCGTTGTGGGCATCGGATACGGTATCGGGCTGCGCGGGAAGATTCAGGGGTTGGTGGATATCGTTATGGGTGGTTAAAGTCAGGCAGATGTGGTAATGAATAGTATCTATATGGCTCTAGCAAGCGCTTTTTAGGCGATGCTGCGCCAGATAGGGTGAGGTTTGTGGTCTACTTGATAGTCATGATCATTGCCCAGGCCAGTTTATTGGATGGGTCAGTACTTACAGTGGAAGATGAATTGAGATGATAGAGACGATGCACGCAGATAATAATAATAATACCATTACATTCACATAACACGTTTATACACAAATGAACCTGGAGGTAGCATTGCTTGAGAGGCTTGGTGTGAGCTATCGACATCCTTATTTCTCTACGAAGGGCATAACGATTGCCTAGACCGCTACATGATCTTGAGCATTCGCAATGTTGGCCAAGTAGGGGTAGTTGGCAATGACCACGCAGTCTCCGAGGGTGCCAGTGCGTTTTGCCACTGAAGCAACGTCATGTTTGTATTTCTATACTATCTCCTGCCAGCCCCTTGCAGGCTACCTACTACATTCGACCTTAGGTATTGTTCACTGGAGAGGCAGGCTCTCCTTTTTGCCACCAGTGGGCCGGGCCAGTGCAGAAGGCAGGTGCACTCCAGCAGATGACACAGCCTAAGGCTTCATCCCACTAGGGAAGAAACGACACACGATCAGAGGCCTTCTAGGTTTTCAGGAACAGATGTCTCCTTGAGCCGGGGTCCAAGTTTCTGTCTCTCTTCCCATATCATAAGCCTCACTTATCCTCCCCAATCAAGGAGCTTCCTCGTTATACACATATACTCACGCACATATACACATACGGCAGATTTTAGTCCAACAGACCTGGGCGTCGAGCAGCCAGGAAACCATGATAGATACCAAATCCAACCCAACCAAGATCGTGTGCTCCGGCTCCTCGGTCACGAGATGGGATGCTCAGGGCCATTGGGATGGCCAACTACCCTGTTCCTACGGCTATAAATACACTTGCCGCATTCATAATTCAACACTACGACCGATTTACCACAACCCCCTCCTCGATGCACCCAAGAGTTCTCGATGGAACTTGCCTGACATTCCCGCGGTCTGTAAGAAACTACGATACTTCGCACACTCCAGCGTAAGGGTGACCGACAGCTTGGAATCAGTGGCCTCTGATGACGAAGCCAAGCCACTCAAAGAAGTATCGCTGGTCGAGGGGAGCCCTCCGTTTCTCTCGGGTCTCCCATTCGATGTTGCATCCATCCTCACTTTGGACCCTATGCATCCAGCAATGCCGTACGGGCTTGCATTCTACCACTTGAACTACGCACGTCGGCAGTTAAAACCAACCAACTCTGTCGCCTTCGTTCCCGAACTCTCATGCAGTAGCAGATCTCGTTTCGGTCCCCGCGGCCCTTCGTTCGATTGGACCAGCGAGGTATACTACAACAGCGGTTCATTCTTTCAAAGACAGGAGATACGTTGTATTCTGGATGAGGGCCGCAACCAATACCCTCCCCTAGAGATTTGCTTCTGTCATCATCAGCAGGCATGTTTCTCCGACTGGACACTGGAAAACAAGGATGGTCATCTCGCCGCGTCTGCAAAGATATCCTTCGCGCCTGGTCGCTACAATCACGACCGGGGCTATACCTGGAGAAACGATCGGGGCGCCAATCTTGCGGATTTACATATATGTACCTGCTGTCATTGCGACTTCGAATACAATGTTGAGGTAGTTGGCCGCCAAGTCAACGTCCGATTTGCTTGTTACAAAGACCTAGGTGCTGCCACTGACCGGTTCGAGCCCAAATGGCGCTGCCATCTTACAGACAAAGGCCTTTCAATTACACGAGACTCTCCGTGGAGGGCCTGGACTGGAGAAATACCATGTCGAAGTGATTCACTCAGAGATTACGAGCTGTATAGGTATATCTGGCAAACCGCCAAGAAACTCAACCGACCCAACCTTCACCTCGTCATGTTTGAAGCTGCTAGGGGAGAATTCCAATCAAGTTCAGATAGCAAAGACTATCTTTCTAACTACTTTCGCCGATAAGGCACACCGAGAGCCTAGGGCAGAGCATTGGAGAAAACGTGGAACATAGCTTAGGTTATATTCTTCATCAGGTGCAGATGTCGTGAAAGCACAACCTACCTAGTTTATAATGGCAAACCCCTATTCTTCCCACCTATGGATGCAGTGCTACTGTGTACGCAACCTTGCTCTCCTCGAGGTGATATGTGGTGCTCTAGGGCGACTGTTGTATGTCCACCAAGTAACTATCTCCAGAACCACGGTGAGCTTTTCGTGAGATCAATGTGACGGCCGGTTGGTTTTTACTTTACTCATCATTCACCGTTAACGTGTACCTTGAGCGAGGAAAACTTTGTGATCCGCACCGAAATTTCGAAGCATGCCTACAAATTGACACGACCCTTCTCCCCAATTTGTCACTTGCTGTTGCTTTATTGATAGCAACCAAGCGAGCCTCCGCTTGCCTGCGGAGTAACCACCTGGCGATGCCACTTTCCGTCTGGTTATCCCACCATCTAACTGCCTGGCGGTTTTATTCCCTGCACATCCTGGAGCATCCCATACATTGATGCAAGTCTCGGTTCGTCTCTTGGTACAGCAAGTCCGATTCAATTACGAAAACACTATCCACGTAATTAAAAGTCTGAGGGCTGAACTGTACACACAAAAAGTTCTCTTTGAACTTGCCGATCCTCGGTCAACATGAAGTTCCAGGCTCCTGACGATGCAAACGCGGACATGAAGGACGCACCAAGGTATTTCGACACTGTCTCAATCATACCGACCAAGAGGAGTCACAGCGCTGCCTTCTACAACGCCGACTGGATACCTCGAAAACGACGTATTATTATCCCCGAGGAACCGCTCCTCCTCCGTAAGAGACTAGGCAAAAGACAGCGGGCCGGTGAAGATGAGTCGAACCCCGTGAAGCGACGCGTGTTGTTCGAGGCCGCGCATAGTGGTCTTGTCGTTGACGGTAGACTGGTCGTTCCGCCGCAGACCGGCCCATGGCTTCTTGACGGACAGGCTGGTGATGTAAACGTCGAGGACCTTGCCGACATGGTTAAAGGACTGAAGATAGAGAAGGCATTCCCGCAGTTCTCGAGATTGCCACCAGAGCTCCGCCGCCTCATTTGGCAGCACACCTGGGAACATCGCGTGGTTACTATCTCGCGCCGTATTGTTGCTTTCAAGCGTGGAATTCCAGACCCTACACGATCCGAGGACCCTCATTATGAAGCCGAGGTTCACAATCTTGCACGCCGTTACAAAACACTGCTAATGGGAAGAGATTGGGGGTTGCAGTTCCTTCAAAGCATATACCATCCGCGTCGGCGCATGGAAGGCGGTTCGTCACTTCGACCACAACCAATTCGCAGCCTCCGGTCTCCCTCTTCGTTAACTTTGAGAGCCGTCACGAGACTCTGTTGCATTTCCAGACTGCCTTTGCCCTAGACGGAAACGATGCCAAGATCTACTTCAACCCCAGCTTGGACAGTCTGAATCTTCCTCGGCATCACCCCTTGGGATTGTGCTTCGAGATCAACGACCTGCAAAAGCTAACCAGCATCACCGTGCCCGAGCTGTTCCCGGCCCTGCCCAGTTTCAAGAAATTTGCAGGGCCTTGGGATTTTCATCTTTATCCCGCAGTAAAGAACGCCCAGATCCCTCCTGTCGTCGACGGCACGGTTGCTCACTATCCCGAATTTGATCGGGCGTGGCAATTGCTACGCTGGCGTTTCCCGAATCTACGAGAGATCAACTTGGAGCCGGTCAGCGACTGCAAGCTCCACGACTCGGCACCGGTTTTCCTTGGCTATACACCCCTGGACATTCTAGCTAACCCAGACCCGCGGCTGGTTGACCAATGCTGCCTCTCTTGCCACAACCTTCAGAGAGGCGCAGCCCGCCGATTTCGCCAAATCGGAAGGAACACGTCGTATCTGGAGTGCATCTTCGACGCGTACGGTTTCTTCGGTCCCCCGACTTACGAACGAAAGAATGTTGTCGTCGGGACTGTGAAGAGGGAGGGACGCAAAGACGAAGACGTGACGGTAAGTCCTTTCAACATCAACATCAGCAAATACTTGTCATATCTACCTCTAGTAGTAGCATGCACCACGATTCAGTTTGTTCAGAGACAGAATACTAATGCCGAAACTCAATAGGTAAGCTTTTGGCGCATTAAACGCCGGAGAGAAGAGCGCCAATACGAATTCTGTCTCCCTAGCTTACCTGGCCCTAAACCACAACCGCGTGCCGGTCAGAACGAACTCGCACTTCCTGCGTATGATAGCCAATTTTCTTACGAGCTTAAGTGCATTGCCAAGTCGTTGGAGCGCTTCCTAGGCCCCCCTACGGATCGTGACTGCCTGGCCTTGGAGATATAAGCACACACATCATCATTTTGGGGAAGGTTTGATTTTGAGCGTGCATGGAGTCTGGGCCAATAGAAAACGGCGCAAGGAGAAGAGCACATGTTTGAGACCAAAGCAGATGCATACCTCATATAGGTAGACAGATATAATAAACAGAATCACTCACTCATTCACATGTCAACAATCCGGCAGACATCTGGGTATCTACTTTGGTTACTTTCAAGTCCACACGGAGGAAGAATAGCCGGAGGACCACCACAGCAACTGACCATCAACCTCAAACCTCTAGCATCGGAGTTTAATACTCTCCTAGCAGACACAGCGAAAGCAATATGAGCAGAAGCGATGTTTGCAGGCAGGGGTATCAAACGCAGAATGGGCGTGGTAAAGGTCAGTTAGCATCCAAGCACAAGCGGTGACATTGTGTGTGATACTAGGTATATGCCTCGGGAAAATTACCTTTGTTTGTCAGCTTAAACTTGGTCTCTATATCCAAAGAGTGCCATCTGCGTGTTTACTTTTGAGCAAGTTGATCTTACAACCCAACCTTCCTGTAGCTTCATCGTCATGGATATGCCTCTCATTTCTTCGTGATGCCAAATAGCCAAGGATACGATTCTGGTTGGCTGTTGCTCTCCATGCTGAGCAAGATAGTGCCCAACGTCCAAGCGGCGACAGATCGCAATAAAGCTGGTCTGCCTGAGCGGTCTGCCTGCGTAATCACATCCATACTGCCGCTCTCAATGCAATCTTCATATGATTTAAACTTTTCGTATTGATGTGCATGACCACTTGACAGGACTTGATGGTCTCTTTCCCTCTTCTCTCGTTGGCTCCGTTCGGTGTAGTGGCTCTAATACATATCCGCTGAGGAGGGGCAAATAGGGGCAATGCTGCAGTAGCGGTAGCATTGATAAATGAAGCAAAAAAAGTCATTCGACGTCCGAGTCATGATGTAGCATGTTTTCATTATCTTTATTGATAGGAAGAAAGGGGAAACAAATCACATTTGAGGTTGACTGCCTGATCGCTCAACAACAACTGACACACGTTGCCTAACAGTGCCGATCCCGCTTGTGTAGCCTGAGCTGAGGCATCGAACCAAAGCAACATACTCCGCCATTCGTCCACGAAACAGTTAAGCGAGCGAGCCCATGGGGTCCCAGAGAGGTAGCACCACCGGCTCCTTCTTGAGCACGTCACGCACCTCCTTGGCCAAGAAGCGCGGGTCGATGACGGCCTGGTAGACGAACTCGTCCATCCAGGCATCGCTCATGACGAACCAGCCGTGGTCCCCGCTGGTTTCGCCCCACGAGTTCTGCACGCGCCAGCGGACGCTCTTTCCCGAGCTCTCGTCGATGTGGACGGCCGTGAGGACCATGGCGTGGGTCATGGCGCTGGCCCCGACGCGCAAGCGGTCCGCTTTGGAGACCGTGTGCGATAGCAGATCGACGTTGAAGCCGAGCGTCCAGTCGACGAGATTCAGGTCCATGACGCCACTGGCGCTCGAGCTCGACTGGCCCACGTCGCAGCCAAAGAAGACGGGGACCCCCGCGCGCAGCGTGGCCACGCAAGCCTGCTTGAGCGCGCCCATCGACACGTTGACGTACGACACGCCGCGCCCGCCCACAGTGTTGCCCAGGCGGTCCACCGTCAGCAGCGACAGCGGCGGGTGGCGCGGGTCGTGCACCAGCGAGATCATGCCCGCAATGGCGCTGCTCGTGATGCGGAACTCGGGCGAGGAGATGTCTCGTGCAAACTCCAGTGGCGTGAGACTGACCGTACGGGCTTTGCCGTTCTTATCCTTGAACGTCCAGTCTATGGTAATCAAGTTAAACAAAGTAATTCAATACATAGTCTTATGTTGAAATAATGCGGGTTATCCATCTTTATTATGCGTTGTTACGCTATTAAAGCATAAAGTTGTAGTGGCCGAATTTTCTGGGTTTAAGGGGGAAAGGGGGAGGGAAGGAGATTCCCAACATACCGAATTTCTCAGTCGAGCTCGGGGGTGGCCCCAGGGTTAGCGTTAAGATCAGATGAATCTCGCGCATCATCTTCTGTTTGGTGGCCGAGAGCGTTGCGGCCGTCGTCGCGGAGGCATTTGCCAGCTTGCGCAGCTTCAAGGCATATTCACGTAATTTGGAGACCACAATGTAGTTAAGTGTACTGCTGGACATGGCGTTCCAGCTGTCCGGGTACAACGCCTGGGGAACCAGACCGTACTTTGTAACCAAGTTGTCTGATGCAGAGCAAGAATTTGAATTAGTAACGTGTCACATCTATTTCTCCCACGCGTGGATTTCATAGGAATAGACAAAACTTACAGACCATATCCCACTGCCCGCCATCGCTAACGGGGTCCGCCAACAATCTCTGGACGAGCCTTCCATCGAGGTCCTCGCCGGCCGTCTCGACGACATTTTCGAGGAAGTAGTTGGCTTTCTCGAGCTTGTCCCAGAAGAACAGGTAGGCCTGGGACAGCTCGAACTCGGCGAGGCCGTACTTCTTCATGAGCGCGACGCGGAAGACGTTGGTGGACGCGAACAGCCAGCAGCGGCCCGAGGAGCGCTGGTTCGTGATGGGCGCGCCCTCCGAGGGCCCGAGGGACACGTTGAAGACGTGCACGTCGGCGATCTGCGCCGAGCGCTGCGTCAGGACGTCCTTGGGGTTGGCGCCGCTCAGCGCGGACAGCGCGAGCCGGTTCTTGGGGTCCTCGAGCACTTTGGACTGCCACGCGCCCATGAGCTCGACGGGGAGCGCCTCGGGCGAGCGGGCGAGCTCCTTTCTGACCCCTCCGCCATGGCTACCGGCCTTCTCGTTGGTGTCTAACACGTAGACGAAGCCGTCGTCATTGTCGCCGCCGACGCCGTTGTCTGCCTCGTTTATCTGGAACGTGCGTAGACGCTCGAGGACTGCCTTTTCATGGGCCACTGTCTCGGGCGACACTTTGGACGGATACGAGCCCATCGCAACTACAGTAAGGGAAGAAACGATGGGGTTGCTCTGATGGTATGGGTAATAGACGCAAAGGCTTCACGGGGCTATAAGATGGACGAGTATAAGAACCTCCGTCGGGAGGAGGGCCAGTCTATTAACGATTGATATAAAATTCCCTTTCTATATGAGGGTTGAGTAGTTAACGATATTGAGTAGACGGAAGAATGCTGAAACTAGATGGAAAAGAAGGGAGGAAGGTGATCCCACCTGGATGTGGCATGGGAGTCAGGTATACAAGCTTCATGGGATTCCATGCACGATGCCAGGTAGAGCAGGTGGTTACCATGTCACACCCTCCATCCCCTTCTTATCTCGGGCTAGCTACAGGTGAGCTTCAATATAAGTACACCGAGATAAAGCGCAGCCAGCCAGGGCGGGGAAGCTTCCACCAGACCATAGCTTCAGGTCGCAAGAGAGAGCTTCGTCCGACCTTGTGATTGGTCCGCACCGCCCTCCCGAATGGCAAGGTCTCACAGGTTGTGGCATCCTCTTCCGTCCAAACGTGGCCATCAAGGTGTTTTTGGCGCATAGCACGACATGCCATGCAGTAGATGGGCCTACAGCACGACCATCATCCTTCAACGACAATGCCAAGTGATTGAATCAATGAGTTATACCATCATATTTGTTCACATAATACGAAGCAATCAATCAAGAGTTGTGAGTATCCTAATAACATTCCATTCATTACCGACCAATCATTTACAGAGAGAAAAGCCTATCTACTGATATGATCCTGAGTTTTCCCATCTTCCACCAAGAGAAGCCCATCCACATCACCGGTGGCCTTGACAGCCAGCGATGAGCCGAAGGCTCCATCATGTATGCAAAACAAACTAAAATGACTCCCATATAATTCCGTACATCGTGACAAGTAAGCAGGTTAATGTAATGCACACGTCTACAGGCGGGAGCCGTGGATGACCTTCATGTCAACGGCGAGCTCACGGCCAGCGTCGGTGAGGACGAGGACACGGACGCTGCCGCGGCCAGACTCGAAAGCCTGGGTGAGGCGGCCCCAGAGGTTGCCCTGCTCGGAGACGGGCAGGCCGGGCTTGACATCGCCGGACTCGGTCATGGCGACAATGTTGCCATCCTGCATGTCCAAGACGCGGTACTGCTTGAAGACGGGGCCGAACATGGTCTGCACGACGACGCTGGGGCCGGGGTGCTGGACCTGCGAGGACTCCTCATGCAGCTGCTTGGTGAACAGGTCGACACCGAGGTAGCGGTGCTGGCCGGTGGCGCCCGAGGTGGAGATGCGGATGACCTGGCAAGGGCGGCCCTGAAGAATCAGGATGTCGCCCATGCGGATGTGGTGGCAGGGGATGGAGACGGTGTTAGGGGGGCCGAGGGAGAGGCGGTGCTGCGGGGAGCAGCATCCTCGGAGTGGTACTGGTCAGCCATTTTGGAGGAAAGACGGGAAGAGTAGGGGTGGTGGTGACCTAAAGATGTCCCATTAGCACGGCTGATACACTTCCAAGTCGTTAGGCGACCAACCTTTATTGTCAGCGTAGTATCCCATTCTGTACTTACTTGATGTCGTTGATTTGGCTGGTTTGGGAGTCTGGGAATACTCGACGGTTTCCTCGACAACCTTGATGTCCTGGTGGCGGGTAGGGGTGTGGTGGTGGTGGTGGTGAGGCTCGAGAGTAGACTCTGAGACGCGGATCTCCTCCTGGTAGACGGGACGAGAGTGGGAGTGGCGAGACGGGGGAGGGCAGGGAGCGGCGTCAACGGTAGACTCTACGCGGATATCCTCCTTGTAGACGGGGTGGGCACGGGCGCGGTATTCACGTTCAATCACGTCAATAGGGCTGTGGTGAGGGCGATGCTGATGGTCAACAACGTCGTAGCTGTCGTCGTGGGTAGAGTAGGTAGGAGTGGGAGTAGGCCTGGCAGGTCTGACGATGTTGGAAAGAGAAGTAAGTTAGTTAAGGATGCTTCGTTCCTCGGGTCAAGCGCGATATGGGAAGAAAATATAAGGATTGACCCTGCAGTAAACAAAGCTTGAGCCAATTGGGCCAAGTCCAAGCTCCTTTCCAGGGTGTTCTATGCAACCCCGTAATATGGGTAGGGGACAAGCCACTCAGCTGGGAGGACCCCCATAATGACGTTCGGACGAAGGAAAAAGCGAGGGAGCTTGAGCCATGGGGTGACTTGTGTGTTCAATAATGGGATGGATCATTTTCACCGCATGGCTCGGCGGCTGTGGAAAAATGCAGCTGTCACCGCTGCTGCCACCTCACACGCAGGAGGAAAAAGGGGGGCAGTGGGACGCGGATAAACGGGACGACGAACGGTGGGCACGGCGGCTGAGAAGACATATAAGAAGGGGACCAACTAACCTGTGCTCCTCGTAGTACTCGTGTTCGTGACGATGGACACCGGGACGGCGGTATTGTTCCTCTTCACGTGTGATGCGAACCTCTTCTTCCTGGCGGGGAGGAAGCTGGGCGGAGACAGAGGTAGAAGAGTATTGACCTACCCGTCCGGCTTTCTTAGGAGGCACGTGGATTTCGAGCTCCTCGTGAGTCTGAGTGGTGGTCTCGACCGGAGCGGTCTCTTTGTAGGACGAGGGGAAGACGCTGAAGGGAACGGGGACGCGGGCTTCAAAGTCCAGGTTGGCGGCCTTGGGGGCGCGAGAGAATCCTTCTCGACAACCTTTCGATGACGCGAAAGGAAGACAAGAAGATTCCTCTTGCTCTTCTTTCTAAAAACCGAAAGAGGAGAAGGGAGAGAGTAAGGAATACGAGTTCCTAGGCTGTCTCACGATTCCTGTCACAGGTTCTAGGTTGACGAAGAGGAGGATTGTTTGGATAGGATGGAGAGTTTGGGGTAAAGGTAGATCAAGATCAACGTATGGTTGGCCTTTGAAATACGGATGGGATATGGAGAGTATGGGGATAATGAAGCGGTCAGATTTGGGACTGAGGAGAGGGAAGAGGAGGGAACAAATCCAAGTGGGTGAGGCCGACGTGCGTTGGGCTATTTGTGTGGTTGCGATATTGCGTGGCATCCAGATGCAGGGTTCCTGTGGTCTAGCTTTGTTTACACGCGGTGGAGTCGGGCGCCCAGAACAGTATCCAGACGAGTCTACTCCCTGTTTATCTCGGCTACAACAAGTAAGGCGGCTGGGCATCACCCATCCTGAACCACACACCCACCGCCGTCGCGGATATGCAGCTAGCAAAATCCGGGCGGTACATGCAGACCTGAACACGCAAGAGCGAGAAGAAAGGCTAGAGCCAGACAGAATGCGCGAGACGCAGCACGCCATGCCCGGGGGCGAGATTGGGCACCGTCTTCCGGATCTACTGCTATCTCCCTCACTGGAGTTTCGACTCGTCCAGCCTGCCTTCCTGCCTGCCTGTCAGATCATGTCACCAAAAGTCAATGGACTTTGGACGTCCGAGTGGGACGATGAAGCTGCAACGCGCCATAAAGTCAATCCTGTTAGCCCCCGTTGGTCAAGCCATGGAAAAAGCCATGGAAGCCAGCCATCGACCATTGACAAACAACGTCCTTGCTTCGCCAATCAATTGAAAACTGGATGGGATGTGACGGCCGCTCGGCCTGCATTGAGACACTGCTACAGGTACATACAGGTACGGTACGACACAAACAGACAGACAGACACACCCGCACACACGCACAGCAATGTGCTTACAGGCCGAGCCACTAAGCGGCAAGCTGGGAGCGCCAGACGAGCTGTCACAATCAAAAATTCCTCGCTATTTCGATCAACACGGGTCACCTAATCTATCTGGCTAGCACTGGCCATTCAGCTTGCGCTGGATCTGCACAACCCAGATTGCCTGGTGCTCTGTGTGCTTGCAAGGTGTGTTAGGGCCTTGGTCGAATGTGGAGAGAAAGCCCGATGAGAGGTTGGGCTAGAGGCTTGGAGAGGTTAGTTGGGTGGCCGGACTAGGACTACTTTCCAGGATAGAGTCCCAGGTAATAACGCATTTCTCAAAATGCTAAGGCTGGGGAGTGCTGGGAATAACCACCGATCCCAACCGGAGCACGGCTCAATACTGGCTGCAATTATACAACGACCGAATCAGGGTGGCTGGGACCACGAGTACAGTACCAACCGCTGCGGGACTATGAAACTCAATTGGACGTCCAACACGAGGCGACGAGTTTTTCCCCAACCACGCCCATTCGACATTCGGCCTTCCACCTGCAAGGTGGTCAGAAAAGCATCTCCCATGTACGCGTCCGCTCGTGGAGCCCTTCGATTGGGCTAATGCGCAATTACGGGCGCGACTTATGCACGCCTCAGCAACACCAATGCAGCTGAAGTCGTATGTCGTGTCCTAGACCTGTTCTGAAAGATCCTTTCTGCGACAGGTGCCGATGTACGATCATGTTTTCGGAATATATACGTAGTCTCCAGTTGCCAGACCCAGAAAAAGGGTCTCCATCCATCAATTGCTCGCATTGAATCTTTCCAAGCCGGCTTACGGTGCTCGCTCGTCGCTCGGGCTTCTTCTCCTCAGGAGACCAAGAAACGACAGGTTTCCAGTTGGAACAAACTGACGAAACTCCAGATTACTTACTACTACATCAATACAAGCTTGGAAAAAACCTTAAGGCCCACACGGAAACCCCTGAACGAACTGAGCGTGTTGCTAGGACAACCGGGAAAGCTGAAGGGGAGCTTAGGCCAGATGCGGAGCCAGCGAAAAACAGGACAGGAACAGAACCTCGGGAGTCGGGGGGGCTCTAGTTTTACGATCAGCAGAGCACTGCCCAGGTGGAGAGGGTGGAGGATGGGCGGTGGACACTGTCTTGACTTGGCACGCGCACGAGAAGGAACAAGCCGATCCAGACCCAACCTCGCTGCGATCGGGCCAGCTAGCAATGCGAGCAAAGGAGACGGAGTAGGTTATCGTCACGTCACAAGCTATGATGCTTATTATGGTGAGCTGAGCTGAACTGCACTGAACTGATCAGAGTCTGGCCTATTCACAACTGTAGCGGGTGATCAGTTCCTATGTAACGGCCTGACAAAAAACCAAACACAACTGAACAGCACAGCACACACACCGCTCTGCAAAGAAGCACTTCGAATCCGATAAGTTAGGTGTCAAAAAGCAACAGTCTTCAGTGTCCAATTGATGAATGAAGTGGATGAGTTCGATATCCTTCGTCATCCCAGTCGATTTTCCACGAGTCGCATTCGAGCCGAAGCTCTTCCCTTTCAAAGTGGACAAGGAATCCCCCATCTTGCGGAGAAGCTGGCCCGGGGGATCTTGGATGCCATGTTGTCCAGGAGCCAGATCGCAAATCCAATCCAATGGACTGAGCCCAATGGGTGACCTAGTGCCCAATATGGTTGGAACTGGTCAACTATTGTGGCTATTGAAAGCTCGGCCGCGCGATAAGGTTGCTCCCATATCTACGGAGGACACGACGGGAGTATATAATATGTAATATTGCGTGAGCCATCCCACTTTGGCCGGGCTAGAAGCCGTCGTTGCTTGCCCGCTGTTGTCCGTGTATTACTATGTATTACACACTCTGGTGAGTACGTAGGCAGGCCCTCCGGAGTAATTGGGCCGAGTTTGGGTTTGCACATAGCAAAGCCGGCATATATTTGTCATTGATGCTCACCCACGTTTTGGTCCTGGAAACACCGCAGTTGCAACCACAGCTTTGTTCGTGCCGACCTTTCAAAAAAGAGCACAGGTGATAATCTGAACCAGAAAGTCATGAATGAAACTATTTACCCTTTAAAGAGTCTCATCCACACGTGGTAATTCTCTGGCGCCCTTTTGTGAGTGACGTCACGCCGGGCCTGAGAGAAATCCTTTGGATTGCCCCACGTTGTTCAATGTCGGCGGAGTGAATGTGTCATGGCCGTGCCTCTGCTTTTTGCCCCGCGTTTTGCTGACTGACGAACCTTTGAAGATGCGACTGACATCCTGACCTTACCTTGCCAAATTTGCTAAAAAAATAACCCCCGAATCGCTGCAAATCTGTAAATATGAAGCAGCGCTTTTCGTCTTTGGATGTCAAGGTAAGTTGACGCGATGTCCATGAATGCCAGCCAAGTTTTATTAGGTATTGACCTTTGCTTGCCGCCTTTAGGTCATTGCGCATGAGCTCTCGACGAGCTTGGTCTCGCTGCGACTGTCCAACATCTACGACCTCTCCTCCAAGATCCTGCTGCTCAAGTTCGCCAAGCCCGAAGACAAGAAGCAGCTCCTGATCGACTCCGGGTTCCGATGTCACCTCACGGACTTCGCGCGGACCACGGCGGCGGCCCCCTCCGTCTTCGTCCAGAAGCTGCGTAAGGCCCTCAAGACGCGGCGCGTGACCAAGATCTCGCAGATTGGCACGGACCGTATCATCGAGTTCCAATTCAGTGACGGCATGTACCGGCTCTACCTCGAGTTCTTCGCCAGCGGCAACGTCATCCTCACCGACAGCGAGCTCAAGATCGTCACTCTCCTCCGCCACGTCCCCGAGGGCGAGGGCCAGGAGCCCCAGCGACCGGGCTTACCCTACTCCCTGGACAACCGGCAGAACTTTGGCGGCGTCCCCGAGCTTACGAAGGAGCGGGTACGGGCGGCCCTGGAGACGACCATCGAAAAGGCCGCCGTCACCGCGGCGTCCGGGAAGAAGATCAAAAAGAAGCCCGGCGATGAGCTGCGCAAGGGACTCGCTACGACGATTGTGGAGATACCCCCTATTCTGGTGGATCATGTCTTTAAGGTGACCAAGTTTGACTCAACTGCGCAACCGGCTGCCGTGTTAGAGAATGAAGAGTTACTGGAACACCTCTTCCGCTCTCTGCAAGAGGCGCGCAAGATCGTGGGCGACATTACGAGCTCCGCATCATGCAAAGGTTACATATTTGCGAAGAAAAGGCCTGGTGCCCCGGAGGAGACATCAACAGAGGCAGGTTCGGAACCGAAGGATAAAGGAAAGGGGCTGTTGTACGAAGACTTCCACCCATTCCTACCACGCCAGTTTGAAGAAGACCCTTCCTACTCGGTTGTCACCTTCGAAAATTTCAACAAGATGGTAGACGAGTTCTTCTCCTCCATTGAAGGTCAGAGGCTTGAATCAAAGCTGTCTGAGAGAGAGGCCGCTGCCAAGCAGAAGTTGGAGGCGGCTAGAGCGGACCAGAACCAGAGGTTAGAGGGTCTGAAGCAAACGCAACAGCTAAACGTCCGGAAGGCGGGAGCTATCGAGGCGAACATCGAGCGAGTTCAAGAAGCCATGGATGCTGTAAACGGCCTGATTGCTCAGGGCATGGACTGGGTCGACATCGGGAAGCTGATTGAACGAGAGCGCCGTCGTGGTAACCCGGTTGCTGAGATCATAGCGCTGCCCTTGAAGCTCTCGGAAAACACCGTCACTCTGTTACTTGGTGAAGCAGAAGAGGACGCCGATATGGATGAAGGCTACGACAGTGATGACTCTGAGTCCGATAATGATGATGTAGGAGACGAGACCAAAGAGAACTCACAACGCTTGCAAGTCGATATCAATCTGGGCGTGTCACCATGGGTTAATGCCAGAGAATACTACGACGAGCGGAAAACTGCGGTGGTCAAGGAGCAGAAGACGGCAGCCCAGTCGGAGATTGCGTTGAAGAATGCAGAGCAGAAGATCGCCGCAGAGCTCAAGAAGGGGCTGAAGCAGGAGAAGCCGCTCTTGCACGTCGTCAGGCGGCAGATGTGGTTCGAAAAGTTCATCTGGTTCCTCTCATCTGATGGCTACCTTGTGCTGGCCGGGAAAGATGCTTCTCAAAACGAGATGCTGTATCGGCGATACTTGAAGAAAGGAGACATCTACGTGCACGCCGATCTTCATGGTGCGCCCTCCGTCATTATCAAAAACAACCCACAAACGCCCGATGCACCCATACCGCCCTCGACCTTATCGCAAGCTGGCAACCTCGCGGTTTCTGCATCCAACGCTTGGGATTCGAAAGCGGGCGCTGCTGCTTACTGGGTTGATGCCGAGCAAGTGTCCAAGGCAGCACCGACGGGCGAGTTTCTACCCACCGGTAGTTTCATGGTCCGAGGAAGGAAGAACTTCCTGCCCCCAGCGCAGCTTATCCTCGGATTCGGTCTGATGTTCAAGATCAGCGAAGAGAGCAAGGCGAAGCATGTCAAGCACAGACTTAGAGATTCTGGCGAGGCGGCGTCCCTCGCGTCATCTAGCGTGGCAATGAGCGCAGAATCTAGAGAATCGACACTGCCAGCGACCAATACGGAGGCTACTGCACCCACTCAGAGCGACAACGGACAAGACGACGAAGAGGATGAAGAAGAAGCCAACGCACAAGATGGAGATAACCAGCAAAGACAGAACCCTCTGCAGTCTGTTGGCCAGACTGGGGACCACGATCATGACGAGGACGAAGAGCCTACACCTGACGAGCCAGCACCCACGGAGCAAATGGATAGTCTTACTGTAAATGAGACAACACCGGAAATAGATGTGGCGGAAGGGAGTGCTGCGGCTCCACAGTCTGATGACAAAAAGGAGGAAGTTGATGAACAAGATGAGGATGATGTCGAAGCTGAAAATACCCCTGAGCAAGAGGCAAGTGGATCAGGGCCATCACCTGCTGCCAAAGGCCAAGGCCAGGCGAAGCAGCAAGCCCCCAAACGAGGCAAACGGGGCAAAGCCAAGAAGATCGCCGCGAAATACCGTGACCAGGACGAAGAAGACCGTCTTGCCGCTGAAGCCCTCATCGGCGCGACAGCGGGTCGCAAGAAGGCCGAAGCCGAGGCCAAAGCGAAGGCCGAGAAGGAAGCCGCCCAGGCCCTGGCCAAGGAGCGCCGCCGTGCCCAGCACCAGAGGCAGCAGCGCGAGACGGCCGAGCACGAGGAGGTGCGTAAGATGATGCTCGAGGAAGGGGTCGAGGTCCTCGACGCCGACGAGGCCGGTAAGGTCACGGACCTCGACAACATCGTGGGCATCCCGCTTCCCGGCGATGAGATCCTCGAGGTGATACCCGTATGCGGTCCCTATGGCGCCATCGGGCCCAGTCTCAAGTACAAGGTGAAGCTGCAGCCGGGTTCACAAAAGAAGGGCAAGGCCATCAAGGAAGTCCTCGAGGCCTGGAAGAGCGTCTCGGCCAAGCGCGGCGTGCTGGACGAGAAGAGCCTGGATAAAGAGAAGATGTGGCCGCGCGAGGTCGAGCTCATGAAGACGATCAAGCCCGAGGAGGCGGTCAACTGCATCCCCGCCGGCAAGGTGCGCGTGATGGTGGTTGGCGGGCACGCTGGAGGAGGCGGCGGCGGCGGTGGAGATAATAAGGGAAAGAGAGGCGGTGGTGGTGGAAAGGGCAAGAAGAAGTAGATGGTTAACCACATAAATATCTAACATATGATGTAGATAGTTGACTGAAGAAACCACCACAATACGACCGCATGCCTATGATTTCTCAAAGTTTACCTGCTTTCCAAGTTTAACCAATCCAAGTGCCCGTCAGTTCATAATTGAGTCCTTGTAATGTCGCCTGCTGTGGAAATATGCACACGTTCACCTCAAGACGCAATTCGTATTGAGCACGCAATGCCGGCTGTAAATTTCCGGAGGTACATCAGTGAGCCCTATGTGGCCACTAGTACGCCAACTACAACATGCCCATTTACGCACTGGTCTCACTTCTATTGCCTCTAGTTGATCTTTCCGTCGTCAGAATGTCCACGTCCAGCCCATTCACATTCACAAAGATTTGGTACCGGGCACCGCTATGCCCGGACGAGACCACCGAGCGTGCGCTGCTTCAGCTTCTTGGCCGCCGGCGGCTCATAACCCTCATCGTCACTATCCAAAACCTCGATGACTGAAGCCTTTCTTTTCTGTCGAGTCACGGGCGCTATCGTATTAGGGATATCCTTCACGGATACTTCACTGGTGGTCTCCTCCTTGGGGGAAGTATTACTAGTCGCGGCTATGCGGGCAGACCTCCTCATTGGGGCGACGGGCGCAGCTGCGGCTGCTCCCTTCTTCGGGCGGCCCCGGCCCCGTCGTGGTTGGGATACCGTGTCAGGGGCAGGAGGGAGGTGGTTTTCTGCGGGTGGCGATGGAAGCAGTTGCGGGCGTTCCCTCTTTAAGGCAGGTTGCCGCTGGCTAGGTCCTTTAGGCGAAGAAGGTCTGGAGGTCGCGGTGGTAGGGGGCGGAGAGCGTGCTACAGTTATGGTTGGGAGCATTGGCGATTGGAGTTGACTTTCTCTTTTCACGGATCGCCGCTGCTGCGCGTCTTCTGTGTTGATTGCCTGAGGCGGTTCCCGCGAGATCGAGTTCATAGGCAGTTCTGGCTCTTCCTTCTTAACCAGGTCTACTACTCCTACATGCGTGGCTAATACAGCGCGTGACGCGGAGAAGGAGTCATGAGCATTATAAGACGATGCCGCCGGGACCACTACTTCTTGTACAGTTGCGATTGGGGATATGCTCCTTGCCGGGTTGTTCGCCCTTTCCAGCAGCGTGTTAAATTGTGTCAGGTTCGGTCTCATCCCGATGCTTGTGATTGCGCTGGAATTATTCTGTTGTGCCGCCATATACGTCGCATGCTTGACGGCATTTTTGGAGGACAGGTCTTGGAGTAGCGCCCTCAGGAGTGGATGGTCCTTGGCGTGCCCGAGGTGTATGCACTTCTTGCGGTCGCCGAGCGTGTATTTCTTGAACTTCTTGAACTGGCTCCAGGGCCAGATCTGCACTGGTTTGCCAGTTCTCTCGGCGTCGAGGAAGTTGACGATGTTGATAGGCCCCACCCTCTTGAAGGCCAGCTCGCAGTCTCGGGCAGTAGGGCCGGGTTCTACGTTGACATGACGGCAGAGATTGTGGAAGGCCCGAAGAATGAGTTCATCTCGTGTCAACGATTCATCTTTGATGTCCATATCGTCGCGGTTGTCGTCCTTGTTGTCTTCATCCTCATCCTTTTCTTCGTCCTCCTCTTTGATCGGTTGGGACAGGTAAAGGACATCGAACTCGCGCTTGATGGCTTTCGTGCGCTGCTTGCGGTATTCCTGCGAGCCCGGGACGATGCCCTGAGAGGACGCGAAGCGCTCAAACTCGTCGTCGAAGGGGGCGCTGCTGTCGGGCCGGAAATCGGGCACCATGGCAAAGTGGTTGCCGTGCCGCCGCACGAACGCCTCGGCCTCGGCGTGGGTCCAGAAACCTTTGTAGCGGGCGCCCGAGTACGCCTTCACCTGCTTCTCGGCCGTCGCCCAGTCATAGTATATGCCAGGTACTCTGCCGATGGCGATGGCGTAGTACTTCCCCACGTGCATGTCGCGACTGCCGCCGCCAATATCTTTTCTTTTAGGAATGACATGAATAGGGGTATAGGTTCCTTGAGGACGATAATCTACTCTTGGCTCAGGGGTTTGTTGCCCGCTATAAAAGGAGACGAAGGCCTTGGCCTCTTGAAGGGAACCAAACTTCTTGAATTTGGCACCGCCGTAGCGCTTGACTTACTGTTCGCATTCCGACCATTCCATATACACGCCGGGCTTTCTGCCGAGCCCGACCGCGTAAAAGCCAAAGCCGGCCATGGTGCTGTGTGTTCATATATATATATGAACAAATAACAGTGAAGAGTGTTTGGTTCGTGGCTGCAATATAGTCGATTTGAGAGGGTTTGTTGGACGCGTCAAGGGGCGCGCCCAGGGCGCTTTGCGCAGTGTGTGGTAGCAAGGAGATCATCCCTGACCACAACTCGATCATTCACGAAACTGATCTAGGCAGGGATCTGGATCATGGCACGAAGACCACTGCGCAGATTCTGGGCTCCTTCATAGCTCATTCATCTGATCATACGATTGCTACGCTTGAGCATTAATGAGGGAAGGGAGGAAAAACAAGCATAGGCAAACGTCACTCTTCTCAGCCAATTGGTAGGCTGAAGTATGAGCTATCACACTTGTGAAGACATCAAGTACAGATTCCACCTGGTTGGTTCAATCATTCATATGCTCGTCTCTTGCAAGGCAAACATACTAACCTAGCCGGCGTATATATATAGATGCACTCGCAACCAACGCATTTGCGGCTGTTGAGAAGAAGGTTCATAAAGTGTCGCGTGCGTTGCTATTTTAGACCGTGTCGCCCGCAAGCGACGGCGTCGTTAGCATAACTGGGGTTTGTCCGTGCTCCCTTAGGCAGCAGGAGTTTAAATTGGCGCAAGATTTCCACTGGCCTTCTAGACTGCCCTCCCTTGAGGAATTCAGATTTAGAGATTCGGATGGAAATCCAATCTCGCAAGTTTTCCAGGCAGCAACATTAATCGTACCCGGCAGTAGCGCTGCGTATTGGACGGCAAAAGCGGTTGGCCTGGAGAGATTGTGCCCGGGGTCAACGGGTGTGAACATCAGATGGTAGGTGTTTGGAAAGTTGCCTAGTGGGGCAGATGCCCAGGTTGAGCCCCTCCAGGCAGCCGGCAAGCCGGGAAGTCAACTAGAACACCAGACGAACTGTCAGTGTCGCGGGTGGGACAGACTGCCTACATGTAGTTAGCAAACCAGCATCCCCCTTACGGCCTTGCCAACGCTCCAAGTCGTTGGATGTTGAGGCTTCTGTAAAATGACCGCCGACGTTCTAGTTGGGCAGCTTCTCGTCAGCTCGTCAGAAAGCCATGCCATCGCAGCCGCCGCTCGGAGGCTTATCGCAAAGAATAGCGCTAAGCCTCGTACTAGGGGGCGGCACCCGGAACGGTTAGAGTTGCCGGAGGATTGGGTACCCTCACAGAAGATCGCGACACAATTACGGCGCATACTGTCAGACCCAGCGAGCAAGCAAGCAAGCAAAGGAGGGGCCCGTCAGCAAGAGCATCCTCTCGTGGTCCGGTTCCATTATGTCTCGTGTTCTGCTTTGCGACACAGATAGAGGAGCGATTCGCCAATGGGAAGAGTTGGAAAGAGTGAATTGCGTGCCTCTCAGTGATGTAAGTGATTCTGACCTCATACTCCACTGCCCTTAACCTAGAAGGTGACAGTAACCCCAGCTGCCCGGGGCTGACAGTGGAAGCGCTGAGGGGGATCGAACAAGAACCAAGCGACCATGTAGCGTACCAGTCCGAAAGAAGTGGGCTTGGAGAGCTTCGGTTACACAGCACAGTCACAAGAAAAATGAACATGGAAAATGTCAGCCCCCTCGATCTCGATACTGCAAGGCTTCCTCTTTCTCTTGAAGTTCGGCTGCTTTGCGGCGCAAGTTATTGATCCCCTGTGCTCCTGCAAATCTCCTCCTGGCCCATTGCCCTTCCCTTAATGACCGCCGCCGCCGCCTTGCATAAGTACATGCCACTAACTGAACTCCATGCCGAATTACACGACGCCCGCTGCCAGCTTCTGTGCCACGTGCGAATGTCGCTCTTGATCGTATAAGAGATCGGCCCCTCAAAACTGCTCACGGGATATGAAGGAAATAAAAGGGGAACAAAAGGAAAAGACCCTTCGCTCGAATTTCCATCTTCCAATGCCGTGGGCGTGGATTAAGAGTTGGAGTGGCAACAGTATGATATTAGGCGGGCGCGAGGTCGGCCTGAACTTGCGACTGCAGCGCAGGCTGGCGTTTGTCTTCGCCGCCGTAATCACTGCGCTTGTGCTCTCGTACGTCTTCATTTCTGACACACGCCGGCCATTTGGCTACAACATTGGCGCGCTCAAACACAGCCAGAGTGGCACACCGGAGCAGGCACCGCCTAGCGAAGATGGCAGCGGCCGCCCCGAATTCCTCCCCTGGGAGACGACGAGCAGCTTCCAGCCCGTCTCGTTCCCCGACATAGGCGCCGTCACCGACGACGATCTGTGCCGGTCCTTCCCGCAGCAGAAGCTGGCCTACCTGGTGCAGCCGGTCCTCAAGTTCGGCCACGGCGACCAGCCCGCGCGCGTCGAGTCGCAGCTCTCCAGCGTCTCGGCCTGCCTCCAGGACCTGCTCATCTTCTCCGACTACGAGGAGACCATCTCGGGCCGCCACGTCTACGACGTGATCGCGACCACGCCCGCCTCGTACCGCCGCGACAACCCCGACTTCATCAACTACCTCACCCTCCATAACCTCAACGAGAACGGCACCGCGCTCCAGCCGGGCGAGCCGAGGCCCGAAATCAACGGCTGGATCATCGACAAGTACAAGTTTCTGCCCATGATCGAGCAGGCCTGGGCGCTGCGCCCCAACAAGCGCTGGTACTTTTTCTACGAGTCGGACACGTACGTGGTGTGGGACAACGTCTTCCGCCTCCTCGAGAACCTCGACGCCGACACGCCCCTTTACTTGGGCAGCCCCTCGCCCGGCCGCCATACCGATAAGGACGAGGTTACGTTCTTCGCCAATGGCGGGCCTGGCTACGCGCTCAGCCGCGGGGCCATGAAAAAGCTGTTGGCGCGCAAGGTCGGGAAGGATGGTGATTACGTCGAGGCCCCCTTGAGCCACCGATGGCTCGAGCTGTTACGGCACGAGTGTTGTGGGGATTCTGTAGTTGGGTGGGCTCTTTTCAGTGCGGGTGTGGCCATGTCCGGGCTCTGGCCCATGTTCAGCCCAAACGCACTGCATAATATTCCCTTTGGCCACCGACATTGGTGCCAACCGATGTTGACCATGCACAAGATGAAGCCGGAATACATGGTCGATTTCTGGAAGTGGGAACATGTCAGGCGAAACCGCGATGTAAGACATTCCATTCCCTTGGCGCACACTCGCCACGTTCTTGACTAACATGCATACAGACACCCCTCCTGTATCGAGATGCATGGGAACATGAGCATGCTGAACAGGGTCTTGCATCCAGGGAAATCGCCATCGACTGGGACAACCGAGGCTGGGGTGAATACCAGTCGGCCATGTTCAAGGACTACAATGAATGTGCCAAGTTCTGTGCCGAGGATACACGGTGCCTCCAATGGCTCTGGCACCTCGACACCTGTCGCCTGGCCGAAGCCGCCATCGTGGGTGTGCCGCGGTCTCCCGAAGTCGAGGGTGATGCGCCTCGCCTGCCCGAAGGCCAGACGTGGTCGGTGGAGCAGAGCCGGTTCGTGTCCGGGTGGAATATGGAACGCATCGAGCGGTTCGGACAGGAGAACAACTGCGACGTCGTCGAGTGGCTCCGGCCAAGCACCAAGAGGATGTTTTAATGAACGAATGAATTCTAGAAAGAAAGACGCCCTGTAACATGTATTACTGTATCCCATATACGAAGCTCACGAGAGAACGGATTAGCTAGACCACACGATACCCTATGAAGTATGAATATTGGTTTCACCACCGAAAGTTTAATCTTTCCCCATGACTCGATGGATTAAAGCAAGCAATGCAACACTCACTCAACCATTTGGCCTCTTCTGGCCGGGACCTTGTCATGGTTGGATACAGTGCCTAATCAATGCATGAGGGTCTGATATGCCCAGCAGCCTGTAAGGAGTCCGGACTGCTAGTGCGTCATGGAACGGGACCCAGTTCACTTATACACCAAAAATTGAGACTGCCCCTCCCCCACTTTCTCTCAACAGAGCTTCAACTACAGACAGACAGCATAGGCAGGTCTCGAAACATATAGGACCCGATCGCGAGGTAGAAGGAAGTGCTGGAGGGGGTCTTTCTCAGAGAGGCGCATCATCATCCAGCCCACGACAGACATCATGGCACCGAGCCGGGCCACCCCCACGAAGCCTTTCAAGTACTGCGAGGACTCCAAGCCGGCCTGGGATCCTGTGGCCTACATCGCCGACACGGAGCTCCACGAGCGAGCGGCCGCGTTCCTCGAAAAGGACGACTTCGCCTCGGCCATCGCCGTCTCCTTCAACCTTCCCCCGCGCGATGCCTACGTCTACCACGCCATCGTCTCCGTGACGCTGGGGCAGGTCCAGCATGTCATTGGTATGGGAGGCGCCAACGGGCTACACACCTGGTACCGCGATCTATCTCCTCCCGCCCCCTCTTCTTCGACCGACGCCGACGACAACAAAAGCACGACGACGACGGAAACACAACAACAGCAGCAAGCTCCGAAAAAGACATTGGGAAAGCCCGCGCCACCGCCCCCGAGACCCGACATAGACACCTACCTCTCCATCTTCAGCCCAACAACAGCAACGCCCAACATCCTCAAGACGTTCGCCCTGAACGCCAAGAAGCAGTCGCTGCGCTCCTCGATCGCGGCGCACCTGCTCGCGAAGCGGTACCTGCACCCGGCCCTGCCCGCCCTGCAGATCCCGAAGCTCAAGAAGGCCGGTGCCGCGCCCAGCAATCCGTACTTGACCTTCCTCAACTGGGCGTGCCGGAACCTCGAGTGGGCCGGCCCGAGCCCCGAGTCCGAGGCCGTCCGCAGCGCCCACCACGTACTGCCCGTGCTGATGCACCACTTCGGGTGCGTGTGCCCCTCGCACGAGGCCCTGTCCATCCTGAAGGAGGTCGCCGGCGGTCGCGACGTCCTCGACGTCGGGTCCGGGAACGGGTACTGGACCTTCATGCTGCGGCAGTACTGCTCCTCCTCTACAACAGCGGCACCGAAGTCGTCAAAATCGCAAAAGGACCAAGAAGCACCAAAACAGGAACAAAAGATCCTCCCCATCGACAACGCCCAAAGCGCCTGGCGCGCCAACTGGGTCCCCGACACCCTCGTCGCCGACGGCGTCTCCTACCTGCAATCGCACCAAGGCGGCAAGGACGCCGTGCTCCTGCTCGTGTACCCCATCGTCGGCGGCGGCGTGGCGGGCGGCGAGGAAGGGGGATTCACGCGCAACCTGCTGCGGGCTTACCAGGGCGACACGCTCGCCGTCGCGGGCACCCAGAACCACAACGGCTACACGGGCTTCCGCGACCGCAGCATGGACGAGTTCATGGCGCAGGAGGCGCCGGCGTGGGTCAAGGTTACCCAGGTGCCGCTGCCCAGCTTCCCCGGCAAGGACGAGGCCCTCTTCGTCTACCAGCGGGGCGCCCGGGCGCCGCCGAAGGACGACGGCAGTAGCACAGAACCGGCTGCTGCCACCTCTTGAGTAAGAACCGAAATTTAAAAGTACGTAGGAGGGATGCATCGAAAGTACATGAATATAGCATAGACCACCACGGTGAGTCAGTCCATGCCAGCTCGTTAGTTCCAGTATTGTCCATGAAGCTGCAATGATTGGTGCAAGGCTTCTACCAAGTCCTCAACTTATTGGGGTTTCCCCTTGGGCATGACTTCCGGGAACAAGCGTTTCTTCGTGTTCTTTTCTAGCAGGATATGGAGTTTTATCGTCGTGGCCATCGATTGTAGGTATCACTTAGAAACTGGGCCGGGGAAACCGTCTACAATGTTGTAGGCCACCTATTCAGAGCACATTCATTTGGCAAATCATGTCGGACTGGATTCTCGTGGACATCATGGCTATTAGAAAATAGGCTGTATTATGGTCCTGTCTAGACTTGTCGTACTCGACTATGACCAATTGCAAATCAATCGTATCGACACCAAATCGCAGCAAAACAAACCCTGTGGCCCTTCTACCACCGGATGAAACCCAGTGTCATTTAGGAAAATGTCGACCAGCCACGACCGTAATTGCACATTTATTTTGTGGCCCCTACCAATACACGCTTCCTAAGTCTTGCGACCATTTACTAGCCCCAATAACAACTGCGCATTGCGGTCCGTATTTTAGACCCAGTCCTCTGGGGTCTTATGATGCCTTCAACGACTGTGCCCGGCTCGTTCAAAACGAAGGAAGGGAACTATTCAGTGGTAAGATGGAGCCGTGACGGGGTTGCCTCTGCCTCGAAGATGAGGGGGCAGGCTCTTGTCAACTCGAGGGACGTCAGCCTTGGTAGCACCAAGTGACTTGAACTTGGAATCCTCGTCATGGACGAAGTCTGGCTTAGCCGTATCCAGCGTGATAGAGTTGTGTTGGCTTTCCTCAATTACACTATCCTTCGGGATTGCAAAGTGGTGAACAGCGACTTCTTTCTCAAGTGCCTCACGATCATTGTTCTCCTCGACAACAGCAGGCTTCTCCTTAACATCAACAGGCTTCTTCTCGACGACAGTAGGCTTAGCCTCCATAAGTCTGGGTGACTTAGGCTTCCACACCTTTCGCAGGTGAGGAAGAAGTCTGTCATCAGCATTTAGCAGGGTCGGGCCGGCTCCGCCAATGCCGATGATGTCGGGCGTATCAGACTTGAAGACGGGAGACTCAATCTTAATCTCCGGTGAAGCGCCCTGCTCGACCTTGAACATAGGGGAGGCATCTTGTCCCACTCCACCATGTCCATTAGGTGTGGCCGGTTGCTCTGGAGATTGTACTTCAACCTCTGCCGCAATGGAATCTTGCCCAATGCCACTGGCAAGATTGTACTCTGCAGTAGCATCTGCTTGCACGTCTCGGACGACTCTAGCCTCGGGGTTGGGGGCTGACAGCTCAGGAGGCGGAGGCACGAAGTTACCAGCAACCTCAGATTCGGGCATTGAAGCATCCCCGATGACGTCCTGCTCTATAGACTTCCACCAAGCCTCGGCCTTCTTGCGGAGATCCTCGTCATCCAGTAGAAGCTGTACCTGCTTATCCTTGAGCTGCTGTATCACTGCGACGGTGTGTCAGTAGCCGCGACATGGAAAAACAACATTCAAAAATCATAATGGAACTTACTCTTCAGAACTCTAGTGAGAGCGGCATCCAGTTCCGGACCTAGCTCGCGGTAACGCAGTGTCAACCCAATCGCCAGATATCGCGAGATTCGTGGAGGCCGCTGGTGATGTAGCTTCGTGCTATCTAACTCGCGACCAGGTGGAATGTAAAAAAACGGGAAAGAACGATTGATTGTGCCCATGACTTTTGCTGCTGTGGCTGACTCCGCAAGGCTGACTTCTTCCTTCTGCACCATTCCGTCGTAACGCTGCTCATCCCAATCACGGCAACGCTGAGCCCAAATAAGATCAAGCCCTGCGTATTTGATGAGCAGATCGCCAAGGATCATGGAGGTCATACGGTACTCGACAATGCTGAAGATGACATGGCAGTCGATGTCACTTGGGTTAGGATCTCTGAGGAATTTGCCAAACTCAGCTCGAACATTCTGGCCAAATGTTGATGTATAGTATCCGGGCCAGGATGGGAACGACTCTTGGACGAGATGCTTAAGGTGACTGATCTGAGACAGACGGTTACCACCAAAAGCCGTTCCAAGGAACGTCAGTCGATCCTTGTCATCTGCGGCAGAAGGGGGCAGAATGTCCAACTGCTTCCAGATCTTGCTATATGCCTCTAGCATATTTCTGTTTTGACGATCGCCAATAAGATGCACCCAAGGATCCTTCTCTGTGTCGAATGAGAAAGAATGCTCAAAGTGGTCCGGGAATAGTCTGGATGCAAGTAGGGCGTGAATCTTGTTTGAGAATTCACCTCGAGCTTTCAGCTGATCAGGATCAGGCATGGCAGGGCCCGGGTGCGCTTCTAGATCCTTCTTGCTAGGGTTGACCTTGACGTTGTCGATGAAGGGTGACTTCCAGCCAAGGAACTGGTCAATGATAGTCCGCGAGAAGATGCCACCACATTGTCGGGCCAAGAAGTCAATAGGCTTCTTGGTAGCAAGTGATGCCTTGTCTTCGTTGAAGAACGGGTTTACCTGCCAACCGGCCGAAGTCAAGGAGGAAGTAATCACGGTGACCTGAGCACGTGTATCCAACGCATCGCGAATCTGCTCGCTAGTGACGACAACGTCGTACCCATCAAGATAGACATCTTGCTCTAGGGTGGTGCGACCAGAGATAACCAGAAGCACGGGGAGGCCCAGTTCAGCTGCAGCATAAGACTTCTTGCTAAGCTCATCGAAGAGACGCGACTTAATCTTCTCCACATCGGGCTCAAACACAACGGGAACTTGACCATCAACAGTTCCGATGTTCTCTGTGTCGTTGCTCACTGTGGGAGCTACACCACTAACGACGCGGTGCTCAGAACCATGCGTATAGGCACTTGGGTTCTGCTTTACGACAACATCGGTGTCGCAGAGTGAGAGCCAGATTTGGGCACGGGGATTCGCCAAAGGAGAAACCAGGGTCTTAATGGCCAAGAAGTTGCTTATAAGCCAGCCTTCCTTCTCTGGGCCAGACTTATCATCGGGTACAGCCAGAAGAGCGATGACGCAGGTCTTGCCATCAACATCTGGAAGAGATCGAGTGACGAAAGTGGCGTCGAGAACAGCGCCGTCAATAGTTGCAGGACGAACCACAAATTCAGCCGCCGTGGGCACGAATTTGGAAGAGGATGGTGCCATCTTGAGCCGATGACAGAGATCCTTATATCTGTCAGTAAATATCGGCTTGGTTGATGAGGTCAAGTGGCATAGCCGAAGAAGAAGTGAAAGATTTCGAAAGTGGAAAGCAGATCTACGGAAAGCCGAGTAGATTGAAAAATGGTGACTCTGCTGCAGCTACCTGTGAATACCAATGGGGAAATGCAGTGATATTTGAGTAGAAACACACGCGACAGCGAGATGTGAGCGTCAATATCCTGCAGGCTTCTCCAGGATCTGGTGATGAAGACTTGGGGGAGGGACCGAGTGCATGGGTGGCCAACAAGTGGGTGGGACGACTGGGGAGGAACGAAAACAGATGTAAAATAAAATGAGGGAAAAGAGAGAGAGATGGGAGAGGTGTGCTTACCTGGTCAATAGTATACCTAGGTTTCTGTTGTTGGCTGGATGCTGTTATGAGAAGTAGGTTGGGAGGTGTGTTGCCGTGGCAGGCAGGTGGGAAAATACCGTGAAGAGTTGGTGAAATAGAAAGAAAGATCGGTAAAGACGCTTCAAAGTCATGGGGCAAGTACGTTGCCGGCCGATGAAGATGCTCTCGGTGTTGTCTACAGCTTGGCATGCAACCCCTGAGTATTAGAACGCCGACAATTTGATATAAGCGTCGCCGGCGACGTATATGATTTGGGCAGGGTGGAAGGGTGACAACGCCTCGTACTTGCACAAGACGACGCGTTCGGTGGATAGGCAGGTACCTATGTAGGTAACGCAGCTTCTTGTTTTGGGATCACTCTAAAACAAAAGCCAAATGCAGTGGATGTCCAGCAAGTAAGTACTTAAGGCAAATATTTACAATGGCAGCAGGCACGCACTTTACCCTTAGGTGCGTCGCTTCCTCTGTTTGTTCCACTATGTGTGCCTCTTACACTGACCAGGCCATCCTCCCGGAAGATTCTAAACCAGTATCTGTTGTTACCAATCTTTCTTTGGTTTTCTGGCATCTTATCGGTTATCTGGCTGCTGATTCCATAACGCAGTCTTGTGCTTGCTGTGATATCCAAGCAGTGTAGTAGGTTTGTTTTAGGAACGACCGCATATAATACGTCTCTGCTACCTGCGTTTGAATAAAGGGAGAGTATGAAAAACACACATGTATGTTGAAGCCCATTGTGTCGCGCAGCTCATCCAATACTGATAGCATAATATCTGCGTTTTTGGGCTTCGTCATCGTCTCATTCAACACTTCCAATTATCCCTTCGACTGTTGGCCACATGTTCTATCTCATGTTCCAAGGGGCCCTCAGAGTACTTCATCTCTGCTCGCTCGACTACCATGTCCTCTAGAGCTGGCGGGCGGGCTGACATGATTTTCGACCACACGTTACTAGAACCATGTTAGCCGTAGATGCTTCGAGGGTTACGGTGCTCACTTTTATCACAAGTCATGGTATTATGTATGATATGAGATTGAAAGGGGGCCATCAGATGAAGTAAAGCCGTCGATTTATTGCCGAAATAGAGCCACTCACTGTTTCCTCTTACCTTTTCTCAGTCACCGAATGTTCGGTAGCAGAGTAGGGAAAGAAGAGAGAAACTTGATAGGAACCAACATTGAGATGAGATTTCTACCTGCGAGGTTAGCTGCCTACTAATATTCCTAATGATCTTTGATGCGAATCGATGAAGTTGCATCTAATGATAGGGATATTACATGCGACCTTCATGGATGCTTTGTACTATCTGGTGACACCCAGGGGCATCCACGGTCTTTGGGGTTTCATAAACCTCACTCAAGAGAACATGACACCACGGTATAGATATTGTGTGGTAGCAGCCGAAATCAAGGAGAAATACGGGCTAAATCTCCTAAATTTGTGCTATATCGACTTGTTATTCATAAAGTTCTTATTTTCATCTGGTCGTGTCCCAGGTATGGGAGGAATGACCGCGGTGTAGCCATACTACGCCTGAACACATAATAAATGATGGGGTTGGGTATTATCACAGCTTAAATTGTCCAGGGATGCATCCATGCTGTGGTGAAGAGGCTGTACATTATTTTGTTTCTTGTCGCTACATTGATCGGAAAATGGTAGTAGGCATGTATGTTGTACTGGGTTGAGGATGGTATCATAGCAATCCCTCCTTTCTACAGCAAATACATATCCCGAACCTATTCCCATTAATGCTCTCAACCCGAGATGAAGAAGACAATCCACATGTGTCTTGCGATCGGGAAACAGAAGTTCTGATGCTTACAAGGGCTCATTTGGTTTAGAAGTACGGAAGGTCCCGAGCCTACGTACACATCCATCAGCATCTACTGGGTAACAAACCCCAACAACTCGTTACTACAGTTTCAACAATGTTGTGATACCAGACATTGTGAGTTGTTGGGTTTATTCCACAGAGCACACCACACAATGCAAATGACTGTGGCAGAACTTGGTCGGGTAGGGGGTCGGTCGCTGCAAGCCTTAGATGTTGTGCCTTTGCTCAATGCATCTATACACCAAGGATCGTGGTCCCTGCCGTACATGTGAATATACCCAACGAGCCAAGTCGCCACTGGCTATTCGATCGGGCTGAAAAGCCAGCTGCTCTACTGATATAGGAAAAGCATAGCTACCTCACAACCATCATCCACAATAAGCGAGGTGCCCTTTTGTTGTTCATGGTGGGGGAGTCTGTGAGTAAATTGGCGCAGTATCTCTGCGAGTCAGCAGCATGATGACTCGATAGTTGGGCTTTAACAGTATTTGCAGTGGTCGGAATCGGCGAGCAAGGTTGAGCTGTCAGAAATTTGCCATCGAGCTGTTGCCTGACGATCCTGAGTTTGTAAGCAGACTCGTGGGACCGCGGCCCCATCCGTTCGATGGGGTACTCTTGTTGCAACCTCAGATCTCATCATGTATCAAATACCAAAGTCAGGGGTTGAAAGTGGTGGGTTCGGTACGACTTCCAGGAACGGAAGATATCGCTCCCTATTAACAGAGTTAGATGATATCCAGATCAGAAGCTGTTCCGGATTTCGGATGCATTAACTATGCAGGCCGGGGCACACGGTTGTTATTGCACCCCGATGCGATATATAACATCCCTCTGCCCAAGAGGGGCGCAGATAGAAGACTGGAACTCCGGAGGCTCGACATACGTACAAGGCAGTGATCATCGACCATCGCACGTCAAACGAACCGTAGTCAATTACCATGTGATGTTTCTAGAAGAGGTCCAATAATGCCCCAGAATCATTCGAAGACCCAGGCGGAGGATCTTATGTAGAATGGCCTCGACCCGTGTGGTGGCTAAAATGCTTGCGCGTTAAGTCATCGGCTCAGATCTGCCCACTGCAAGTCCAAGATGCATATTGTTTGAAGCTGTACATATAAAAATTATGGCTCGCCAAGGCGACCCAACCAATTCAGAACAGCATCGAGATTGCAATATCCCAAGGGGTTTTTCCTTCGTTGCGCCTTGTCCTCCAAGTCATCAAAAACGCGGCAAGGTTACCCCGGCTTAGACGGGTAAGCGAGGCTGTCGTCCTCCAGTCCCGGGATCATCGTTGGGCAGAAATCACGGCGATCCAGCCCGGTGGGAACAACTTTGGGCGACGAGTGACCTCCGAAGACACCATGACCTCTGTTAGCCACCGTTTAGCCCAATAACCGTCTTCCTATAGTGCCCGCCTCTAGCTGGTTAGCCTCGTTCAATCTATGTTATGGTTGATTAGTTCGCCGGGCAGTTGGTATCTGTCACAGCAACGAGGATATTACTGCCCCTCCAATAACCGAAGAAAGGGTCTTCGTCCGAAAGGAAATGAAGACCTGGTCCCATCAACTTCGGACAATACAAACCTACATTGGCATGTTGAACGAACTGTGGTGTGACCAGATATCCGCTGGAGCGGGGTGGGGGCGGACTAGCATAGCAAGAAGCAGAAGAAAAAAACGTTCCTGGAAAATCCCATCCCAACCCATGTGCTGAGTATACTTACTATCAACTCCATGGTATTGGCCTTTTGCCGCTTGGTGCCTCTAATGTGAAGTATCATTGCCTAAATTCAGGCATCAAGCAGCATGACCCAATTGCGAGGTAAAATTGTGTCGTCTCTCAGCATACAGAAAGAAGATACACCGGCTGACTGTGTGACCAAACTTCAATGTAGAGCAAGCAACTCACTCATTCATTGCCTGTCACACAGCACATTGGGTTCAGGCGTCGAGGCCCAACGCAGGAGTCGAAGACAGCCAGGGGATTCAGACAACCGTCGTCCCGTAATGGGGAATCTTGAGACGAGGCGGCAAACCTCGATTGCCTGCTGGAGATGTTTCCACGCTCAAAGCCAAACTGGCAGGGATGAAAATCCATATATTTGCCATTGCTGCCGAACAAACATGAGTTCCGTGACACTCAAACAGTCCATACGGTTATGTAAGTAAGCATGGGCTTTGGTCCTGCCCCATTCGGGGAGTAATGCCAAGCACCAATGCGTGCGCTCCGTGCCGTCCTGGGCGACCCGAAGAAGTTTTGCATGGAACCAACTGCAGGTAGTTGGAGCAGTCCCTCTCCCTTCTCCATCGCTTTCGATTCTCGACGTTTCTCGTGATGGCTCAGCGGGATGGCTAGATTGCTCGTGTAGGACCCTCTTTTCCAGAGGCCTAACATGCGGCTAAGGGGAAAAAGGGAACTTACTACAGGTAGTTGTAGTCAGAAAACCTGGCGGCTCTGTTCAGGGACCAGGAGGCCGCGAAGGCCAGAGCGCCGATCCTCAGAGGGAATTCCAGCAAGGCCTGAAGGGGAAACACGAAAGACAGGGTCGCGCAAGTCTTAAAGTCTTAGTGCCCGGGAATTGGACAGTCTTACAGTTTTAGTCCTGATCCTTGTGGCTTAGGTTGCTATTCTAGAAGTGGAGGAGGAAGAGTAGGCGAGAGACGAATGAGCACACGAACGGGTTTGACGCAACCACACCTTTCCGTCGCTCGAGCATGCATTGCACGTCATCGCCCATGACCATTGCTCGCTTCTGGCCCCTCCTCCATCGCCTCCCTGCCCTGGCTCACCCTCCAGTGCCCCCCTCCCATCACCACCACCACCACCACCATCTGCAATCTAGGACAATTCGGTCTACATGTACACTAGAAATGTTCCACGGCCGGCCTGCATGGGGTGTGGTATTGATATGGGGACTGGTATTTGCTACGGGCAATGGCCATGTACTATCTACGTGCTACATAGACGACACACGGTTTCCAAATCACCCCCACCTGGGTCGAGGCAATGCTCACTTGCATGTCGCTGCAACCGATGAAATGAAGAGTGTTGTTATTGCTGTCCCTGCTGCCGCGTTGCTGCCAACTTTGCTGTACTTGTTACAATCGCATCGACTTTCCTGCTGTTATTAGAGGCTAGACTCCCTCCGGTAGGATTCAATCCTTCTTGTGCAGCGTCTTGCTCCCGTCCTTCCCCTACCTCGTTCGTGAGTGCCCAACCTGTACCTTCCTAAGTGGAGGACACTGTCGCTCTCTGCCCTGCTATAAGATCTGTTATACCTACAGTACAGTGATTGTTTCTTCATTGATCACTTCTCCGGGTCGATCTGTCTCATTCAATCGCTGCCAGTACCCGGCATAGCACACGAACAAGGCATCCACGCGAGAAACCACCGGTCGGCCCGTTCCCGTGGTTCACGTTAAAGGTCGACGATATCTGAGACGCAGCAATTTGTCAGAACTGCGGCTATAGGCCGGAGCCCTACCGTACCAAGCTTTCTATCAGATTGCCATTCGGCCTGGATAGCCTGCCGATATCACTCGTCTCACCACCCACGAATGAGATCGTACATTCCACCGCGGGCAGCTTTATTGTTATTATTGCCTGCTGTGTTGTCAGTTGACTTGTCAACTTTCGGCCTCTCCCACCCAAAACCACCTAACCTGCTTGCTTTGCCCACCTACGCATATACGGCCTTGCTCGAACCGTCCGGGCGGGAAGAAGCAGCCTGTCAACTCCACTCCTGTGCTTTTGCACCTGCGCCGAATCAATCAGCCGGATAGAAATTGACAGGCAGAAAAAGAAGCTGTCGTGCCTATTAAGTGGCGCGATCTCACCGCTACCTTTCCATCCATCAATCCCATACCTGTGCATATCGCAAGCAGCTGTCTGTGTACCAGCACCCGAGAGACGCTGCCAAGCGGGCTGTCACTTCGCTTTTACCCCACGATACATGCGCGCTGCCAGGACCCTTATTAACAAATTCCGACTGGGTTCCTGGTAAAGTTTTCGGACTGCCCTCGTCAGAGACACTGACAAAGTCTGTTCCCCCTGTCACGACTGTTGGTGTATTCAGCTGCTAAACTATACGCTCAGCTTGCATTGGTCGCTTGCATCACAACACACACGCACATACGCAGGAATTTCCGAGTGCAGTCGAATCAAGTAAGACTCCGGCGTCCTGTCCGCCCAAGACGACCCATCTTTTATGACTCGACAACGTCCTGTGCGGAAGAAAGAGTCTGGCTCCTTCGCCCCAATTTCGGATCTTCCAAAACCCCAAATCCAGGCTTATTAGATAACGACGACACACTCGCCCTACCCATTGGCTTGCACCAACTCGTGCCCAATCCTTGCATTGCAGACGTCTGTGCCGCCTGGGGTAACATACTACGTCAGCCCACCCCTAGCAGCTTTTCTAGCAGGGCTCTGCCAAAAACCCATTCAAAAACCCATCCGTGTGCCCCTCCCTCAATTGCTGAGGCCTAACTTAGTTAATGTCAGCAAGCAAAACTTCGCAGGCAGCGCCCGCGATCAATCAATCAGTTATCATCAGCATGACCGACCCTCGACACAGACATCCTTCGGGACGGCGGTCGCCTACCTTCAATCCGGCCCGGGCCTCCCTACCCCATTCAATCGGGTACACGCCCCCTGGTATGGCGGGGATATCCACGCTGTGCCTACTGCCCGCTACGACTCGACCATCCCGCGTGTTTCTGGTGAACATCGCGCGGCACCAGCCGCCACCATAACCACGTACAATGTGACAAAGGAACCATTTCATAGAAGCTCTAGCGTTCGCGAACCGAGTCGAAATCGTCATCGCTCTTCGACTGTCGATGCGGGCAGCAACATTAAGCCGATCATAGTCACCACGAATCATTCCCGCCCTCACAATTCTTCGTCCCATACTTCTTCGGGTTCGGGCCGACCTGCGAGCCCCGGCCAAAATCCATATCGTTCGAGCGAAGAGACTTACTATGCGCAACCTGCATCTTCTATTCGAGCGCGGAGCCAGCATCGCCATACCCAGAGTGCCACCCTGGATAATGATGAGCTATACAGGCTAAGAGAGCGCGTGGGTGGTGATGACAGACTCCGAGCTCCTCGGCTTGGTCCGACTGAGCTATATCGACCCCATAGTCGCCAGGGCGGATATGTGAGTCAACCTCGGATCAGCACCAGTACGGTGGAAGACAACTTCGAGTACACAAAGCCAAGCGACCTGGTACGACACGATCTTGACCACGATGGCCCACGAAGCCGAGCAGGGCGCCGCGAGAGCTTCGACAGGGGCTACTACCGACCATCAGTCACTGTCACTAGTGACATAGGACGTGCGGACAGTCGCCGCGGGCCCCCGCCTCCTTCATCCGCCCTTGAGCGGTACAATCGGGCGGCTGCAGCTGGCATATACGATCGACCGTCTGTTGCGATGCCTGCTCCGCCCCAGGTCCCGCCTTCGCCCATTCGATCCAGCCATCTAGATAATCCCGACAGTATTACTGCTGATCGTCGGAGCTCGCGGCCAAGACCTGTTTCTCTCTACCAAGAATCCACTCCCCGCCAGTCGATGCCCGAGGACATTTACCGCCCTCGAGATGATGAGCGCCTCCACAAGCCTCGTCGCGAAAGGGGCGATGAGGCTTACCGTGACGATGCAGTTGCTGCACGTGGTTTTGGCCTTCGACCGGAGTTCCTAGAACAGGCAGAACATCGCCGTCCAGTGGAGCCGGAGCGTCCAATCTACGAAGAGCGGCGCTCTCGGAGAGAACCCGAGATGATCCGTGAACCAAAACGGCGATCGGATGAATCTTTGGATCGAGCCCGTCCGCGTGAACGCAGACCTTCTGAGCTCAAAGAACGTCCCTTCCGTATAGAGGATGACAGAAGCAGCGAGAGAAAAGATGGCAGGGATAGTGTACGGGGAGAGAAGGTGCGCGACAAAGTTGCTGCAGGGCTAGGGGTGGCAGCAGCGGCCATTGGTCTAGGGACAGTCGCCAAGGATAGTAGTGAAGCGAAGGACAGCAGGGTGTCACCCAAGCGCCGCAGCGCTTCCGATGAAGGCATCGAAGCAGCAGCGCCTCGTGCGACAGACCGCTACAAGCCTCGAGAGAAAGACATCGAACGGAGGCCATCCCCTCAAGACCCCGCCGCCATCGAGCCTAGACGGGAGGACCGTAGAGATAGGAATGATTCGGACTCACGCGAGCGCGAACGTGAGCGAGACAGGGAGAGAGAGCGAGAGAGAGAGCGCGAGCGAGAGAAGGAAAGGGACAGAGAGAGAGAAAAGGAAAGGGAGCGTGAGCGTGAGAGGGAACGCGAGCGTGACCGAGAGCGTGACCGAGAGCGTGACCGAGAATACAGCAGACGTGAAGCTGAAGCTCGTCCTCTCGATTTCCGGCGGGATGCCGAGGCGCGTCCTAATGATAGCAGGGATGCAGCCAAAGATGAGCCTGCCACCGCTGATGACGAAAGTTCCGCTCCTCCCAAGCGCCGCCGCGGTGCCTCGGTGGCAGCTTTCGATCCAACCGATACCAAGGGTCTTATGGACCTCAAGGCAGAATTAGCTGCTCGGGAGGGAGAAGGCAAGACGAAGGAGAAGGAACGGCCTGCCCCCAAGTCTGATACTGTCGCTCCATCCGAATCTGACAGACAACGCCAGCCTTCGCGGGACCGATCCGAGTCTCGCGGCCGCGAACTAGCTTTGACTGAAGCTGAGCAAAAGCAGGTGCGAGTTGTGTCACCGCCTAGAGACAAGTCAGACCAGAAGCCTATCAAGGGTATTCTCAAGCAACCCAAGGACTCGTTCCCTGAAGAGCCTCATCCGGTTCGGGAGGGCGTCGCTCCTCATAAAGGCGACAAGACAAAGGCGGATGCCCCGCAAGGTGCTCGTTGGACGAAGATCAACAGGAAACTCGTTAACCCCGAAGCCCTCACCATTGGAAAAGAGAGGTTTGAGGTGCGCGATGATTTCGTTATCGTCCTCCGCGTCTTGAGTAAGGAGGAGATCCAGCAATATGCAATCGCCACGAATCAGTTGAGAGGTAAGCCGGGTTTCCATGGTTCAGTACCGTCGACGAGCAACAGCTGACAACTTTGTAGAGAAGCGAAGACGGGAGTATGAGCGAGAGAATGGGGAGGACGACTACGACGACAAAGGTCGCGACCGAGATGAGGAGGACCGAAGAAGACGTCACCAACGGCGTGGATACGAAGACGACGACGACGACCGCAGAGATCGCGATCCTGATAGAGAGCGCCATCGCCGCCATCGGCGTGATGAGGACGAGGCTGCTGAGCGACCTCGGGCCTTGGAGTATGGAGACCGCGACAGCCACCATCATAGATCCCACCGAGAGAGGGATAGGGAGACCAACACTTCCAGTCTGGACGGAAGGGACAGACGCTAAACAGCAGGGTCTCTTGGGAAATTTATACGATATTTATTTGGATTTCCAAAGCCATTATTGGACATTTACAGGGCTGTGCTACGAAGTTGTGTGCGCATTGGATAATTGTTTGTTCTTTCTATGTATTTTTGGGGCATTGATGGATGGTCTGTATGAAGGAAGCTAAGGGAGTCATGACTTCTTATATACCTATTTAGTTCTTGGGACGTTTGAATCTTATAAGATACCATTTTCTCTTCATGCTACTCCGGGCGTCTACGATGTGAAAACGTCATTAGCATATGGCTTCTCAGGCACATAGGTGAGAGAAAACATATCGACGATAACATGCACGTTAAGAGTGATGTACATGTAACAAGGTATCTGCCTTACTGGAGCCAACAAGGCTACCTCATTCCTGGTGTCTCTTCCTTTAGTTTGCGGGTGCGTGGCAGTCGTGTCACTCGTTGTGTGAAGCACTCGGAGGTGAAGATAGTCCATGTTAAACAATCATAGGAGTCAAAGGGCCTCCTCGCTGGTTAGGTGTACATGTAGCTCGCATTGTTCCGACTTGGTGTTTTACACCTGACTTGCTCAAGTGCACTTTGCCTCCTGTTACTCGCTCTGTGAAGATGAACTTAAACTAGGGCCTCGACATAAGACGAGATGCCGCCTATTGAACAGGGAGCGGCCATACGCATATACGTATTATGTAGCACGACCCAGCGTCCATCCATCGGCTGATCTTCTCACGGGAAAAGAAGATGTCCCCAAGCCTGGTAGTGCTATCTAGGGATTGGCTAGAACTTTATAGTACAGTAGCTCAGTTCCATAGATGTGTCCTCCAGCTGACGTTTGCTCTCCCAGTAATGAACGAACTTGGTAGACCACCATCATGCCCTACGGTTGCTGGCTGGCTGCTGGTACGTATAGAATCAAATATAGATTATCACGGCAGCCGTGCTGGTCTTACTACTTGGTTGCTTGTATACCAGAAAGGAAGCAATGAAACACGCATCGTAAGCGCTCTCAGAAGTCATATTCATTCGGTTGCGCCATGTCTGGTTATTCAGCTACTTGAGTGTTCAGATGTAGATGCTGCTGGTGCTTGCTTGTATCTAACCGTGCTGAATAGCTTATAAATCATATATGGTTTCACATGTAGTGTGCTGGTTGGCATCTTCTATGATCCCATATCAGCCCCCTATCACGATGTTCATGCATCATGCAACCATCACTTACTTGTATTGAACAGCTCTCTTGCCAGCAGCTTGCGAACTTTTATATGAGGTAATGGCGCCTGTAGAGACTTGAAGTCTCGAGTATGTATGCCGCCAATCCCAGGCTGACTGCACCGTCTCGTTCTTCACATGGCCTCCAAATCTGCAACCTTACATTTGGCTCGCATCAGCTCCGGCTTCTCACTTCGATATGACTGCATAGCTGTAACCTGGTATGTAGGAAGGACAATACATGCCTGGCGCCCATAAAGCAACACCAGGCCTTACGTAGTCTGTCTACCTCGAACCCTGTGAAAGAACTAGCCCTTTGTTGGATGCCGTGTCGCAAAGTTGAATGTGGCCCCTTTCCCCCTTTCTCCTTTCCCCTTTCTTGAGACCTTGGAAGGTGCTTGAACTGCGGAATGTAATTACCTTCTTCTACGATACGGTCAGCTCTTCAGGCCTTCCATCCATCCATCCATTCATCCACCCATCTGTCTATTGCATATGAACCATCTTCATCCGGATAGCTGCAGTATATCCAATCTCTCTATTCTATTATTAGAAAAGCCCTGTGAGTGGCGAGCGCGTGTGTGCTGCAATAGAAGATCCAATCAAGGGAGGCATGAGCTCATTGCACGTAACAGTTTAACATATCCTTCTTCAGCCGCAATGGCAATGTAGTATTAGAAGGATTATCCAGTGTGACCCTCCCTACATGCCGCTCATTCACTGACCGACAGACAGACTGATCACTGGGCTGATTGACTGAACTGTATCGGACCATGTCTATCTTGCTGTAACTTCACATTGGCCGATTCGTAGCCTGCCTCTGTGCTCAATGTACACGCGCATATACCGCTTGGTGTGTGTATAGTAAATGATTGTATGCAGATCTCTCCCTCTCCCTACGAGCTGGTTGCCTGATGCATACATCCATTCATCGATGACAAACTCAACCACAGCTTGGTTTTCCCTCGGAGATTATCGAACATCATAAATTCGCCGACAAACTTTCCACTGATTGTACGGGTGAACGAACCACCCTCATCCACTCAGCAATGAAGGAGTGGATGGAGATAGACGCAGGCTGGAGCATCGACGCGCTCATTCCCGGACGCGTTTGTTGGATCATCACGGCATGTACGTACGCATGTGTATGTACGTGCAGCTAGTTAGTCTCGTTGGCGTCAGAGGATGGCCTCGGAGTTCCCGCACTAATCACCAGTTCGATGCAATAAAATAGGAATAATAGGGGACTGGGGACTATAGAACGGGGTCTTTTGATATTGGTGTTTGCTGCTGCCAGTGCTTCTGCTGCTGCTGCCAGGCTGCTGCCAGGCTGCTGTTGTTGAGTAAGTTCTGGGCCTTTCTGGACACCCACACCCACAGTTGGTTGGGTCTGCCCAGTGATCGCCGGGGGCACACCTGCAATAATGGTTTCATTTGACCAGCCACCCAGTTCCCTTTAATCTAAGATGGATATCTCCATTCTGTCGATTCACGTAATTACAGTGACGAAAGAAAAGGCACGCATGTACTATATGCGAGGTGGGAGCTTCCGTCAATTCGATACACGTCGTGCTGTTTTAGGTTTCCATCTCGTCTCATTCGGCGACTATACTGGGACGCTGTTATATAATCAATCCTATCCTATTCTCGATCTCCGGGAGCGGCACTAGCACCTGAAACTCCACACGTCCAAAGTAGACAGTAACCCAAGAAGCCCGTATATGGCGTGAATGACTTGAGCTACAGTACGTATGTACATTGGCAGAAATGTTTCGGTCTGTGTGCTAAAGTGGTCCTGGTAGTGAGTGGATAGAGCTCCTCTCTTCTCATATTACCCTGTCCCCATCTATACATCGCTCTCTTCCGCCCACGCCCTCCCCCCTGCCTTGTCACTTTTCCAACCCCTGAACTGTGCAGCAGCCTTTCTCTCCCTTCTGGGACGGCATTGACTCAATTCTATGATTACGAGAACGTCTTGGCCAAAGCATGCCTGTCCTCGTCGGCCCCCCCCAGACGACGCGACCAGAGATTCCACCCACCCACGCCCGTTGAGATCCCAGCAACAGAAGAGCGGAAGAAGGTGGAGAGAAGAGCCCATCATCGCGTCGTCGGGGGTCAGCACACCATACTCCCCCTGTTCGCTACACCGAGCAAGAAGGCCCAGAGCACGTGGACATGTCCCAGGGCCATGCCTGCCAGCAGGCCAGAGGGGCGGACGGGGGCAGGGTGGGAAAGCGCTGACAGACAAGACAATTCTATTTCGCGACATATACGCATAATAGGTAGGATGTGCAATCATCGAAATGGCTATTGTACACACACACATACACACACACCGTCACTGCAGATGGATTGCTCCGGACGGCGGTCGACCGACAAGGTTCTGACCTCATTTCGCTGCAGGAACTGGACTTCGCCGGATGCAACGTCTTGGGGGCAGCGAAAGCGAGCGAACGAGCAGGAGAAGGGTGATTTTCCCAGCCTCCGGGTACAGCAGTTTGTACTGTCAAGTTCCGTGGACACGCAACGCGTCATGCGGCGAATCGCGAACAGAAAAGGACAGAACGGTACAGAGCACACAGGAACGTACCACCGATTACTGGCCGCACGCGTCATGCGTGTGTGGTATGTGCGGACAAAGCAGCCAGAATCTCGGGCGGACCGAGTCTGTCTCTGCTCACTGTCCCATTGGGTGAGGAGGAGGAGGGTGTCGCCGTAGTAATAGTGATAATGGTCGTAGTAGCATGTGGTGACTTTTTTTTTGGTCAAGATACTGGCATGTACTTCCAGTATCTACCTATCTGACCTACATACATACATACACATACAGTACATTTATCATCCCACTTCTTACTTGCGTCGTCGATGCGATGCAAGTGATAGGTATGAGATAGATTGTGGGCACGCAGCTCGTGTCGATGACTCGTTCATTGTCGTCGCTGTCTGCCGATTTGCAAAGCAGCTGCCGGACTTGTGACGATTCATGTTTCCGCAATTGTTCCATACTGATGGAACTTGCTCAGGAAGAGTGGTGGTAGCCAGCATCCTTGCAAGGCGGCGAGGAGCGCGACTCGACCGACTGGCCAAAACCCACTGCGGCCGCCTTCCCATTCTGACCGCATCGCGGTTTTCTGGTACATACACATCGTATCTTGCAGCAGCGCGAGAGCAGCAGCTGCTGCTGTGGGCGTATCTATCCGCGAATGTACTTTGCTGATGTATGTCAGACAGGGCCACCACCCACATATGTACAGAAAGAAGGTGGAGGGCTTTGGGGGAACCATCCTGGCTTTCGTTTCAATACACACCTCTACACACACGCACACGCACACACACTACCATCCATCTCATCTTTGGTTCGCAGGTGGTGTTGGGCCTAACGAAGCAGACACCCGACTGCGGTTCGTTCTCCAAACAAGGGAGGGAGGGGTGGTGTCAGCGCGGCAAAACGTGACGGGGGTTGGGGCAGAGGCGAGGGAGAGAGAGGGAGAGAGGGGGAGAGAGAGAGGACGAGGACGAGAAAAGCAGCAGCAACAACAGCAGGGGAGCAGGGCGCCCATGCAGTGCCCACACACTGGCTACGCGTGCTGCGCTGCGCTGCGTGCTGCGTGCGTGCGTGCGGAAACCTCCTTGCCATGACATGGTACCGTAGCATCGTCTGCCGTTCTAAAATCGCTTCATCCCAGTCCTGGAAGATGCAAGGTTCAGGAGGAAGGATCTTCCTCTGGGAACTTTAGGAAGGGTTCCCCGCGCCGACGAGATGTTTGGAACGCACACCTTCCCCCTCCCCCCTGCCACACTTCTTAAACCCTTGAATTGACAGTGCTTGTCTCCTCGGCGCCCTAGTGCTAGGCGAGTCAACGGTGACTAGCTTCGTCGCCTCGGTGTGAGACTCCAGTTCGAGAAGCCGTGCTTGCAAATTTCATGTCAACCACATGCATCACCATTCCTTCAGAAAATTTTCCATTTTCAAAGCCCCATTGTCATGGCGAGATGGAGCCCGCGCTCATCAAACCCGTTGGGCACCGGCGCTCCATTCTGTGATGCTATCTAATCTTGTTCAGATTGCGGGGTTGGAATTATGGCAACCATAAGAGAGAGTTGGGTCAAACAAGGTCATGCCTTCTTATTATTATCTTCAATTATAGGGAGCAATCTTGCAAAGGCCTCCATCGACTTCCAGACGATGAAAGCGGTAAAGTATGGACAGCCTAGGGAGCATGGATTGATTATGCATGCTATGTATAGGCATCCCTGGCCGTGAGATTAGCTGGGGCCAGGGTGCCGCGCGATGGAGTCGAGTCCTATGTATGTACCTCGTACATTTTGTACGACGACGCCACCCATTTGTTAGTTTATGCGGTCGAGACAGAGATGCGATTCGAATGTCAATGTTTGTCTAGTGGCCAAAGAATAGAAGGTATTTGATTGCGGCAGTGCTTAACAAGCCCAGGAACCTGCGATGACAAGTTTTCGCAAACTCGGAGAAGCAGATGCACGAAAGGCAGTAATTACGCGGGAAGAGACCCTTCATACAGTCAATCAATCAGCCAATACCTCCCTAGTAGTCGGTAGGCCCCATCTGCCTTCCTTGTCCATATGTGATGTGCAATGGCTGCCAGATGCCAGATAGCACCCACTTCGCCATGCCTTTCGACGATGGCATGCTGGGAATAGCTAGAGAACCTAGTCGGCTCTATCGTCACGCAGTCGTGGCAGTTCCAAGCTGTCGGGATCTCCTTGTTCGACAGGGCACGGCATGGCATGCCTGTGGATTCTAAGGGCCGAAAGGGGCAACAGGCTCATCCAGCTTCCGGGCGAAGCTTGCGAGCAACGCAAGGGGTGAGGACTCATCTGGGTATCTTTCATTTCTATTCCCACGAAGAGAATGCTCTTTCCGTAATGGTGACTCTTCTGCCGTTACCCACCGAGAATCCAGTGAATCCTGCCCCGGAGCTCAGATCACACGGACCGAATCATCCGCCAGTATAGGTGTTCCCAATCAGGAACCTACCTCATCTCGTGATCCTGTCATGTCGTAGGATTTGAGGGAGTTGTTGCGGTCCAATAATGTATCATAGCCATGGATGTGGACCTTGATTCTTGATATCAAGATTGGGATGTGTAACTATTGCAAATCTACCCACTTGACGAGGATCAGCTCACAGGCGTTTCCCATTGCGGTAATAACAAAACCGAGAAGCTCTCCGAAGCTACGCCGTGTGGGTGTGCCCTATCTGCTAGACAGTACGGATCTGGGAAGAAGTTGCAATTCCATGTCAGCAATTGCCGGTTCCTTCCGTCGATAGAGGATATCTTACTTGTATGGGGATGGAGCCCTTGGGGGCCATGCTCGCCTGATCAACTGCAGGGGACCCGCTATGATGCTGACTTGTAGAAGGCGGCGATTGGGTGAGAAGAAGGCAACTGCCATAGGCAAACAGGCACGCATGAATCACTGGTTATTGCAGTCGCCATACGTGCGGACATGGCCGCCGTGGCGCATATCACGCTTTGTGTATATTCCACAGAGAAGGCAACTGTATCGACTGGCTCATAGATGTCCAACCTGCGGCGAGCTAGGCAAAGGAGCGCTCCGATGGGGGCGGGGAAGGTATGTCGTTGGCATCAGCATCGTTGCTTTTCCCTCGGATCAAGACGTCAAGACGTAGAATCTTTGCCAGAATCTGGCCAATGCCTGGTGGCATTGCACTGAAAATCTGCAAGAAAAGCTGCAAGGGGTTTGGGCTAGCGAGCCAGCATCGATATGGCCCCCTCAAGTCCCGAGGACGGATGGACGGACTGGACAATGGGAATCTCACATATAGATCTCCTTGTCTATAGGGAATTCTCTGCTACCTGAGCCGGGTCTGCCCATGTGCCCCCGGCGTCAGATCTTCAGCATGGTATGTTACCTGGGAGGTAGGGGGGAAACGCGGTTGATGTTCGTAAACAGAAGGAGCTACCGCTCTTGCTTGAAACACTCTCGAGTCGAGGACGTGATATCGGGACGGCTCCATTTGCCTCGAACTTTGATTGTCTGTGATGACCAACACATTTCTTTCACGATTCGAGGCCAATTCCTGTGATAAGAACTGCCGGGCCATGTCGCCGGATCCCGTAGAAAGTCCAGCCAGCCAAATAGAGGACGACTTGGTCGCGTCATGAAACTCACTAGTAGGAGTTACTGTCTTGAACAGGTGCGGAATGTAACCTCACCAGGCCGTTGCTGTCTCTTGTTAAGGGTCCTTGTAGGTATGCAATGCAACGGAAGTCCTCCAGCGAGACCCGCCGCGTCGCGATTCCCGCGGTCCGGAGATGTCGATTGCCCGAGTCCGACCGGTTGTAGGTAGCTGTGTGTGTGTGGTGGCTGGGGCGCGGTGCTCTTTGACAACTACGCTACGCAGTATCATCGTACGCCTTTGAGGCCTTTTTTTCCCAATGAAGGAATTCAACGTGTCTATCACCGGGATGGGCTACCGCTGAAGCCGTTGTTCTGCCTCTGCATATGCGTACACACTAACGGGTCTCATGCCTGTTTCGACCAACCTAGATGAGGAACTTGACCACGCGCTAGCTATGACAGAATAGAAAAGTGCCGCTCAAAGTTGGCGTCGTCGACTCGGCTAGCAAATAGTCGAAATGGTGAAGTGGATTGTGGACTCACGAACCGAGGGTTTGCCGGCGACTAGACCAGGGACAACGGGAAGAACATGGCACCATTCTTTGGGGTCTAATCTCTTGCAGGAGTCCAGACAGTATCGAAGGCAATGAACCCGTTCGTAGCTGCTAGCCCTTTCTAACTACCGTCGAGGCCTGCCCTGCAACTACTGGGATTTGGAAGCTTATTCTGGAATTATTGCTCTGGCCCATGGGGCATAGTCTTCCACTTGCTAGCTCGGTATCCATCCATCATCGCTCGATATTGTAGCATCATCTAACTCTTAGTCCGAGCCCGTTTTTCCACTGAAGCAGAGTTCGATATTGCGGATGACCTATTCTGCCAGAAAAAGGCCTCATAAGTGGCATTGGAAGTTGACTATCATTTCCTAGTTGACCCTCATGTATACCTATCTACGTGTTCATCTTTGGTTGCAAATCCATCACCACCCATCGTCACGTCAACTTTTCTCTATAATCCTCGATGCAGCCAGTACCTGCCGTTTAAAGATGGATGGGGCCAAGCCGCCAATGACGGGCAAAAGCCTACCAGTACCCTGCTCTCACGTTGCCCATGCATGGAAAAAATAGCGTCAACCACCGTTGCTCTCGCACACCCACCACGTCTTTCTTCTGGCCACACCTCCCCGGCCACGTTGCAAGGGTGGCAAGTTGGGATGGCAGCTTCGCGAAGACAATGTCTTGAAGGGAGGGGGAATGCCCTCGTCTTGCTTGCCTTGTCCCTACAAGCATAGAAAATGGACCTTGATCGTGAAAAATGTACACCAAGTGGGGATCGAGACAGATGTCATTCGATCCTATTTTCCTGCCACCACAACGATCAGTGACTACTAGTATGGGGGGTGTTTTTTTTTTTTTTTTGGCCCTCTCTCTTTGTCTCTCGACGCTAGTCTTGATTCAATCACTGACGCTTCGGCCGGTATTGCGAAATAGGCGGAGATTTGCAATGTCGTTTACGCAGACTCTCTCCCTCCCCAAATGGACTGGCTAATATCGAATGTACGACGACACATACGTACCTACATAATATGCACGCATGCGATGCACCTACCTTGGTACATGTACAGTGGATGTTGGTGCACGAGAGCCGGGATATTGCAAGTCCCGAACGGGGGTGAGGGATCTGTGATCTGGAAGACTTGGTGACCTTTCAGCAAGGTGGTCGTGGTTCATCTGGAATGGATCGTGGATGCAACTTGGGTAACACGCTATACGCAGGTGCACATTCAGGGGAGATGGGCCTCGGCAGCCTTTGTTTTTGCCCAAAGGCAACTCCAGGGGGACAGCAAGGTCTACAGTAGTAATTTTCCGAGTTGTCAACGCCGTTCTCCTCTAAGCAAGGGGATAAAGAAGTTAGCTGGGTCCCGTATCCCTGGAGCAGTTCAACGGCCGCCTCCAGGATGCCTGGACCTTGCACTTCCCCAGATACTACGGTGTTATTGTTGGTATGCCAAAGACAAAGAATGGTGAACGCACACTGCTTCTCGTTTCGTCACTACAGACAACGTCGGCTGGAACAGGTAGATACGTCGCCATATGTCTAACTACCGGGCCAGGATTGGCCTATATGCTCGATAGTCTATTCGTATCTACATCTCAATGCAACATTACTTCCACCCTCGTACATCCTCAGTCAAGCCGAAGGAGCTAGCCAGTCTTTGAGCTGTGTCGGCAATTCGCCCGCTCTGGTCACGGCGTAGACTAGGAAGTAGTAGTCATGTTTCAAGCTCTCCTCTTATTACGAATCGAGCGTGGGATGGCTCGCCCGTCCGCGCATTAGCAGCATGTACAATACATGCACTCATCCCACGGCAGGAAGGAAAACCCATATTGGCTTTTTTCGGGTCTTCCCCGATCCTATCACCGCGCGCCAGGCAGAATGGGCGTATGTACAAGTAGCTTACCTCGCACCCATACCACATACAGCCAAGGTAAGGTAGGGAGGGGGTGAAAGGGCGGATGGATCGGCCGTTGCCTTTCCAATATCGTTTGCAGTCGAAGGTAGGCCAGAAGTCGATTAGCAGGAGTGGGCTGAAGACAGCCCGGCTCGGATTTGATATTAATAGCATCCGTTTCATTAAACAGACCTCCGATCTTGCCCCAAAACGAACAATGGCACGCACGCATACGCCTGTCCGCCTGCCTGTCCGCCTGCCTGCCCGCCCTGTCCTCGCGCTGCTCGCGTAGCTGTTAGCGTGGCCTGGCAAAACACCACCGACGACTTTTGCTAGTCCCTTACTTAGGCCTACCAGCCACCATAATCTGTGGGAGAGATGCTGCATGTATGGTATGTACGTACGTGCAGAAGAGTATGGCGTATGCAGCTTGAGCTGCACGTTGGTGTTTCCTTGGAACTGGGTGAAGATGCAGTGCGCTAGCCGTCCAAGGTCAGGCCTAATCGAGAAGGTGGCTATGGGGATCAATCGGAACAATTTCGATGGCAGCCATGGCCCAAGCATTCTTGATATCCTGATTGACTACTCGCTCGCATCCATACAGCGACTAGGTTAGAAAACATAATCTAATGAGCGCTACGTCAGCGTCCGGATAGGAAACATGGGCGGTCTGATCGGCGTTCGTCCACGCCGCACACGCAAGCCGCTTTGATTGCCGTTGGCTGCTACATGGCATGTTATCTCTGATTCGAATTGAGTTTTCCGGACGAGCCCAGCCCAGTCAGTGCCCATTTACGATGTATTAGTAATAAGCATATAGGTTAACACAGGCTTGATAGACCGCCGGGCGGAGGCGTCCATTTCCGTTCTTGCATATTCTAATTTAACCAGCAGTATGGGCCCGCCATAGTCGCCGCCCTACTCGCTCAGTAGTTCGAGAGCTCTAGTCCGACAATGGCAAGGCGTTTTGGTTTTTCCCACTCTCTTCTCTAATTCTCGAATACGAATCATCCCGGAGCCGGTCTCGTTAAAGAACCAACAGGCGGTGATTGTGGATTTCGGCACATCTTCGCCTAAGTTCCTCGCAGGACGGGTCTCCCTCCAGCCGAAGCAGCGAGGAGGAAAAAGAAAAGATGGAGTCAAGTCTTCTCAACAACAACCGCGCCGGTGGGTATTAGTGTGCGTTCTTTTCTTTTGACAAACGGTGAAGGAGAGACACGGCGATGGCCCATGGGAAGGGAAGAGACAAGTGTCTCAGCCACAACCAGAGCTCTGGGGTGGCACAAACGGACCGGCAGTGATGGGAAAATCCAGAGTGCTGTAGACGCCGTACGCACGTACATTTCTTGATTCATCACACGTACGCCACATTTTCCCAAGCCTTACGCTTACGGGTAGTAGCGGCAGGTGTGGTGACAGCAAATTCATTTTTGCCTCATGTCGCCTGAAAAACCATGGTGATACGACAGAACGTATTCTGTCCACGGAGATAGCGCGTGTGCTGAATCTCGCGTTTCTCAAGGAACATGTATAGTGTGGGAGGGACCATGCACGACTGATTACACAGCAGCGTAAGCTCTCTGTGTGCCGTAGGAAAAAAAAGTACCCGCGTGCTTTCGTGCTGTGCAGTGGACACCTTCAATGATTGATGTTCTGTCTGTGTGCCACTTAGTCATCGAGGTACATGATGTGTCAGATGTATCTTTGAAGCCCTCAGGTGGACTCCTAGCACGGTCTGATCTTGAAACTGATACAATGCTACTCTGTCGAGCTTGGGGGTTCTTTTCCTTCACGACAGACGACGCTATCAGTCCAATTCAGGTAGTACTGGTGTATGTAGTCGCCTCTTTCTTCTTCATGTTGTACTCGGCTACCGTAGTCGTCCATGGTCGACACACGTCTGGTATCTTGTCGCCTTCGCTACCTGCGTATGCGCAAGTGTGAATCCTGGCTTACCTGGCGCTTACCAAGGGAAAGCGTTTAGGACGAACAACCCAGCGGTTGGCCTTTTTCTATCCTCAATCTGCCCAAACTATCTCTGCTTGTTCCCGAATAGCCGCGGCTTGACCAGCATTGATATGATGAGCGACAATTTGCGTTATTCAATTCATGGCGTAGACGTCGACTTTGAGACAGACGTCGTCATATTCTATTTGGCGATATATTCATTGAAGTTGCAATGGCAGTATGAGCATCTGGCACTGCTACCGTGGATCTGCAGGGCCTGGGGCCACCAGACGCCGTTGCATCTCTGCCCTACCAACATACCTTGTTCGAGGTAAATGATATCCATGCTATCTAGCATTTGGTACCGATCCGTTCCGCTGGTACCGCCGGGTTGTTGATGCTGGTTTAGACGACGTAGGACTGCCGTTCCTTCCTATGCCTGTCAGCTAACAATCCTTGCACCTACCGGTCTTGACTTGTTCCCCGCCCACGGAGAGAAACCCAAATTGATTGAATTCGGACTGCCTGCCCGCCTAGGTTCTGGCTGCTGGCTTACTGTTCTAGTGCCGCTGCTGGGCTTTTGACGGACTACTTGGCCGTCTTAACTAGCGACACTCGACGTGCATCTGTTCTCCATGTGTCTTTCGAATAAGTGTGGTTTCCCTTGGAAGCCGGAGGCGTGTTTGTCATGGTACTGGAAGTGTCCACGCTGACAGGCAGAGAGAGGGGCCCATGTGCTCTTCCCTCTCCCGAAACAGCAATTTTCCCTCGCTGCATAGAGCCAGCCTGTATATCTAATACTAATAACAACTTCACCACCTAACAGAAATCTACCTGCCACCCTAATTACTTGTAGACATAAGGTCGAAATCAAATTGCGACTTGTCGCGGATTGATGGTGCAATATACTGTATTTCTCTTGTGTATCAACATGCGATATACACTACCGCATGTAGTAGAAGGAGATAGTTGGGCACTGTTATTTTCACCTGATCAACATCCTGCGCAACTCCCAAGGTGTATGTATGTATCTGATGTACCATGTACGTTCCATTCCTTCTTCCTTTAGTTGCGTTACGAATGGCTTCCCGACCGGACGGTTCTCAGTCTAACAACCCTGGGAGTCCATTCCTCCACAGAAAAGCATTTCAATGGCTCAACGTGCTGGGCAAGGAAGTTGAGATGCGAGGGTGAGGGGGCATGGATCAAGGGGGGTTGCAAGGTCGAAATGTAAGCGTCCCTGGGGTAGTTCCTGCACCCTTTCCCAACGGAGGCATGCACCACCCGTGCCATACCTTAGCCTAGGGGGGCACCATCAGTCAATCGCCCCGGCAAGGCATGCGATGCGTGGTGTGCGCGTGGGATTGTTCGTGGGACTTCCCTGGCAGCCCTCCAAATCTGGCAGTCTTCTTCCCCCTGTCCGTCAGAACCACGCCCAAATCCGTCTGGTTGGATTCCAAGTCGAGACAGCGGTCCCTGGCCCATGTCTCTCCATCATCCTGGTCATGGCCGTTTGGAAAGAGACCCGATCGTCCAAATTCGAACTGCAACTGCTACAGCTCCAGATGCGAACACCTAGATTTTACATCTGAGACCTCGAACCTCAAAGGCCGCTGGTGTGTGGATTCGGAAGTTATCAAGCATGCGCGAGTATGTACCTTTTTGCCAGATCCATTCAACCCGTAAGAACGCTGGGTCGTTGGAAGACAGACTTGTTGGATAATCATAATAATCATAATGATAAAAACTAGATGCAACCCGTCAAATAACTGCTCTGAAAGTGATTTAAAGGGGCTCATTGACGCTGGGCCTGGCTGCAGTGTTGTGAAAGCTCAGATGCAAGCATCGAGACCGTTTCCAATAACCGCCGGACCGCCTATCCTCGTGGAGTGAGTGTTTTTCCATGCAAAAAGCCACACCGGTCTCTGATTCTACTCCAAATTGCTTGCGCATCATCCTACTCCGTAGCGTCGTCGTCAACGCTAGCTAGGTACATTACCTACCTTTCTCGCTAAACTCGAAACCCTGCGCGATGTGTCACTTCAAGACCGCACCTCATGTTTCCTGGGTTTCACAAGATACCTGCTGTGCCCGGTTGCGCATCCAGAGTTCGGGTACCAAGTCTCTAGATTTACGGCGTAGAGGAGGGCGCTGTGAAGTCTTCCGACACTGGGAAATTCAGTACCTGGCCTGGATGCCGGTGGGCCCTTGTAGAGTAACGCCGAAAGACATGCGCCCTCTGGCATGAAAATACTGGCATGCTCGGGCTTAAGGGACTCGAAGGCATGGATGGACAGCTTTAAACTGTGGTCGAACGCCTGTCTTGCGCCCCCGCAGCGCCATCCCACCAAGGTGAGATCTCGGTTCTCCTCGAAATCTTACAGTGCTTTCTTTTCCCCTGCCACTGCACGTACTGCTTTCTTTTTTCCTCTACTGCGCCAAAACTGGATCAAAATCAAACCAAGGCGCGTGCCGTCCACGCGCCAGCCACGCGCGTTGGGCTTGAAAAACCTAGCCCCATCAGTGCAGGGCCACCACCTGCAGGCCTCTACGGAAGCGCGAATGTACCACGAAGCCAACACCTGACTGCCCCAGGACCAGGTCTTTGGGAGATAACGTGACCACCTTGTTTTTCTGGAAGGAGCCTCTATTGCATTTGTCCTTTCATCAAGTTGTGTCACGCTATAGATACCTGCCATGCTCTTATTGATATCGAATTGTATATATCAGTTTGAATATCGACGTTGCCTCGGTTCTTGGTGCGCGCGCATGCCGTCCTTCCTGGCAAGGGTCAAGGCAACTTCAACTGCCCATCCCTGCAGCCTTCCCGTGGAGTCAACGTACCCCTGAGGGTTTTTTGAAATGGGTTCTGCACACCTGTGCGACCTGACAGACTACATCACATACCGCTATCCACTTGCCAATGCTGACGTACGTAGGTTTTTAGCAGTGCTAGTGGTATATCAAACTGCAATCGAGGAAAAAGCCACTCACTTTACGCCGTTATCTCGGATTTGTTCCACATGATCCGGCTCTGGTAGGTTCTGGTACTTGAAGGCCTTGTAGCAGATTCGCGGCTAAAGGTACACCTCAGCATCACCAATCCATATCTGATATTTGGCACTACCACACCGCGGATAGTTGCTTGTCTATCTAAGAAATTCCGGATCACACAGCACGGGTCGGATCCAATCACCACGAGATCTAATCCCGACTCCCGTGTAGTTTATTTGCTCTGTAGGCGTTATCATCTTCCTCCCCCGCGATACGTCAGGGCCTGAAGTGACAGCTTTCCTGACTACTCGCTGAGTCAGGAATCCATCGATACTTTGTCGTCGCACAAAACCAGAATAGCACCGGTGCGAACAGACCTGCTTGGAATTGCGTAGTTAATGTACCCAGTACCGGTCACATATCCCGCCAGGGAATCGAGCACCTGAAATAGGTCGACTTGTGCAGACATACATCAACGGCTTGAAAAGCAGGTTTCTTCTCTTGAGGGAGCTAGGCACATAGACACATTGCTCGGCCTTCGATTTTAATGGAGGAACTTCCTGGTTCGTCCATAGTCCCGTTGACGTTACGTGAGTGACTGTATCTCGAATCTCATATTGACAGGTTTACTGCTCTCGAGGTCGTGGCGGTGATACTGTAACCTATACATTCTCTACCCACCCGAGATACAACATTTACCCGGTATCTTATCCCAAATCCTCATCGGGATAGTGTGCACACCCACCCTTGTAAGTTGCCACGGCCTTTACCATTGTGATGGGACCATTCTATCCCTCCCCTTAATAAAAAAACCAGCATTTGGTGCATACTGTGGCCTGCAGGGGCTCGCAGACTGTTTTCTCGCAATCAGCACTTTGCCATCAGTACATGTATATACCGGACCTTGTCAACTTCCCAAGAGGCCCCTCTCCATCACCGCACCTCTTTCATACATACATATTCTCTCCCCCAAGGTCTTCTGTTCCCTGGCACCCTACCCGCATGACGCCCTGCAAGCTCGCGTCATCAGTACCTATTCTTCTGGCTCTCACTACATCATCCTAGCTCAACTCCAGTATGCATCTATCTCGTCCTAATAAATTCCGCCGCGCTTCTTGGAGCGCGATCGTCCCATCCATTATCCTGGCGCTGCCGGACCAAGCACGCACACTAAGCAAGTACTAACGAGCTGTAATAGGGCCCACGCTGTCTATCTAAAAACCGGAAGCATAAATCTGCAATTGATAGATTATCAGACTATCAGACTGGTTTACGACGGAAACGTACGGCATTGAGGGCGTCTACAACCCAGATCTGCTGTTCGACTTGCAAACTGCCAAGAAAGAAGCAAAGTGCCAAACCAAGACTCGGCAAGCTGATTTCACCTTTGCGCGTTTGCTTTCTCGAATCCCAAGGGAATTCTTCGGCAGCGCTTCAGGCAAACACAGCCGCATTTGGAACGGGTCGTTTTCATACCAACTAGGACAACCCGGCTGCAAGAGAGCTTATTCTTTCTTCTTCTTCGCCTCTCCAATAAAGTAAGCGCATTCACTATAACCTCAAGGTACCAACACCCATCTGCAGCAACTATAGCCTGCTCAAGTGCCCCCAGAGTGCAAGATGATACGGTTGCGACGCTTCAGTGGTAGGCGTTCATTCACCATGGCGAATTCCTATCGCCAACTACGCCGAGCCTGATCATCTTGCCTCTTTCCTTGGGAGACCTGTGATATATGCAGGGGTCTATTTTTATCGCTTTCACTTGCTGAGACACGAATGGATGGGTGTCGTTAGCCCGCTCTACGATGGCACCCCACTTCGGCGTGGTGAAGCCTACTATTATTACAAGCACCTCGAAACTGACATGCGTGATGGCAGAGAATCGAACATTGCTCCGTCCAAAAAACACATCCCGCCGTGTCGCCAACCAGGATTTGCAGTGTCTTTGATTTAAGCTCCCCCGCCAGAGTCTAGACTCGCGTCAAAGTAAGTTCTGAATATTCTTGCTAAACTTTATCAGAAGCGCATTGCATCAGCATTATGTCGCTAGTCCGTCTCTGCGCACAGGCGCGTGACAAGTTGATGTCAGGTCAGCCTGGCGACAGTAGTCCAAGGCACGGCAGCTAGCATCTAGGGCGGTCCGGCAAGCCGAGCTCAGTTGTCGCCTGCATCTGCCATCGTTGGACCTTTCTGCAACGGCTGTCCCGAGATGAGGCCAGCGGGGAAGAGTGCGCTTTCGCCTTCATGGGCCATCGTTGTCTGGATGAAGAATGATGGTATCTCGTGCTGACGAAGTTTTGGTTGCGGGCAGACACGAACAAACACCTACCTACACACGCCCAAATCGACATTAGGCAATGCTTATGAAAATGGTGCAACACCGGCATACCCCCCATCCTTATGTGAAGGACGAGCATACAAACGATCCTGTGAGTACCGTTTAAGTCTTACTGCACTCTCGCGTCATGACTTCCTATCAATGCTTTCTTTCCGTCTGTACCTTGCCTATCTCCAAGTTGAGGCCTCGCGCGTCATCTCAACCATACCTTTCAGCCTCAAGTGCGGCAAGAATTGTGCAAGTCAAGGGGTGCCCTTGCAGGCCCGACAGCGACCGGGCTTCATTGGGATCACGACAGCCATGGAACGATCTTTTCCATCGCTTCCAGAAGTTCGGCTCCCTTGTCGCAAGCCTGACCTTGCCCGGACTCGTCAAAAGGGAATTCAAGGGGGCCGATCTTGTTTCACAAAAGACCGGGGGATACATGCTCTGGAACAGGGCATGTGTGGGCTGCCTTAGCGTGCCAAGCGGAGTTGAACGGTCAAGAGCAGCGATGCAAATTTGGGCCATGGACACCCCACTCGCCCTCACCCTCTCTTTCACGCAGTGGGATAGATGGACGGATGCTGCTGACGTGCCTGCAACGTCCGAGGGCCACCCCCCCAAGTGGAACGGGCTTTTAGTGCAGGACATCTCAGCATCCTTTGATTCGCAATCATGCTGCAGCAGTACCACTAGCCATACTGTAATCTTCAATGGCTGAGGAGGACTCCGAGAACCATCAGAGTTGATGGGATCGAGCGAGTTACTTTGTCGGCGCAAGTGCAAAACAGATGCCACCCGTACAGTAGATCGGCTGCCACGCATTCGTCGGCAGGCAATGAGTGCCAATGGGCGTGCGGAGAAAAAGTTCAATGACAGCCAAGTCTTGGGCCAGTCACGGGCACTGCCAGAGAGACGTCACGAGCTGTATCTTGACAGTTACTGCCTCTTCTCAGAATGCGCGCGCGAGTCCGGACAGTGACGGTACTGCTGGAATCCGCTAGGCTAGACCCTGAAGAAGTCCTTCACCGCGGCCAAGGAAAAAAAAAAAGACTCAAGGTCTTTTTCTGGCGCTGTTCTCTTTGGGTACGTCTAGTCAAGTACCGCGTGGGCAGATGTGACGACGGCGGAAGACCAAGTGATTGGTGGATGAAGCTGTCGGTCTCGTGGGTGGGGCTCCCAATGGCGGAAGGCCTTCACCACCGCCCATCGTCTTGATTCAGATTTGCAAGAGTTGCCTTTGCAGCGTTTCGCACTGGGTTCAACTGCAAAACGGGCGCGAATCTTGGGCCTGGATTGTTACAGGCTTCGCTTCGGGCGTGATGGAAGCGGATGATGATGGGCGGTGGTGTAGGCTTCTGAGTTGAGAGGTTATGTTGAGCGCATTCATGCTTCCAAGTTGTTTGTTTGCCTGCTATCCTCGAAAACTCTCAGTACAGTACGCCCGCGAACAACCTTGAAAGTGCGTCAAGCTTTGTACTCGCCGTACCTACTTTTCGGGGTACTTGGGCCATCACGCGGTAGCGGACTGGCTTGACAAGTATCTCGAGCCGGACCCTCGTCCCACACCGCCTTACTTCTTGCTGGTTCGCCAACGAGAAGCTCCCCTGCACACGTCCTGCACCCCCCGTCGCTGGCTAGCACCGGGTCTAAGATACCCTATTGGGCAATCAAGTCCTCGTCAGGCTCGCTCCAACGTGTACCCATTGGTCACTTCATCTAATTTGCATCTTCTCCTTGCCACCCCTGTCACGTTTCTTCCATGCGCTGTCCCACGCCTCATCAATGTACTCTTTTGATGAGCGCACCCCTCCCTCCATCCTGCAGCTCCACCGCGAGACTGGGAGGGCAAGTCCTCCGCAACTCTTTCCACATGCATTCTCTACACGGCACGCCCACGCCCCCCCTCCCCTACACCTTCCCTAAACCCATGCCCTTATATTTCTGTGACAGGCATTGCACGGCCATTCGCCGTACCAAACAAAGCAGTAATATCGTCCCTGCTATATCTTTGGAATCAGTGATTCTGGGACGTACCTTCATACAAATCCGACCTCATGCCTTAGCCTCATCTGTAATCTACATCCTTACCTCCCTCAACCCATACCTTGCCCTCTCACCTTAACCATACCCATACCTCTCAAATATCTGTTGACACTGCCCTGTCTCCCCCCTTTCATTGTCACCTTTCGAGCACCCTCGCTCCGATCTCCAAAATCTCTTGTCCAATTTTTTTTCTGTGCTCCCCTGTCGGACCCAGTCTGTTACCTTTTCCGGCGAGCTCGAGGACATTGTTGCTGTCGCGTCTCAAATAAACTTGGAAGGAGTTACCCAGTCGGTAAACCTTCGATTGTCGGGTTCTCCTTCCGATTCCTAATCCACTTCTTCTTTCCAAGGAGAGAAGGTGTCTGACAGGGCTTATCCATTGGTACCGCTTTTTCTCTTCTCTGCTCTCTTGGCCTCTTATTATTTCTGGAGCTGGTAGTGGTACTGTACTGTATGCATGCCCTGGTCATATAATCCGTGACTGGCACCCCCCTCGTCCACACACGCCTCACCCGTTGAACCTCGTCGCCAGGGGATGAGAATAAGGTTCCCCAGACTTTGACAGTGTCAAGGGAAAAAAATAAAACATCGACGCGTCCTACTTACTTCTTTACTTTCCATGGTTGTCGTTGTTTGGCTTTGACGCAGCAAAGTTCGTACTAATGGGTGTCTCCTCTATGCAGCATCACCCCCACCACTCGCAGGGTCCGGCGCCTCCCCAACACTTGCAGCATCCTCGACCCTCGAGCATCGTTCATCAACACCATCAGGCGCCCCCTCCGCAGTCGCAACAGCAGCACCCGTCCGCATACTCTTCCACGCACTCGATTCAACCGGCTTACCAATCCACGGCCCAGGCTCCTAGTGCCCAGCAGCACGCGCAGGACGGTCTGCCTTACTACCATCACCCGAGTCCCTACAGCACTCCAGGCGCGACTAGCGGATACACATCCGCAGGTGAGTCGAGCAACTTTTTTCTGGTCCCCGACGCGATCGAAATTGACGCGTTTGACATCAATGGCGAACTGACTGGAACGTACAGACACATCCGAAATGATGGCCGCAACGCAGATGCCTAGACCCTACCCGCCGATGTCCTCATATCATACGCCGCAGTCGAATTCTCCAGCTTCTGTCGCATCTCCATCGGGCCACGATCAGCACCGCAGCATGTACGCGCAGCCCCCGTCGCAGCTGCACCAGCAGTCAATGTACTACAGCACGCAGCAGTCGCAATATCCTTCAATGCCCCAGCCGGCAGCTCCTTCGCCATACCAGCAACATGCACAGCAGCCGCACCCTTCAATGGCATCGCAAAATAACATGATGATGTCTCAGGCGCCGCAGCACCCAATGACGCAGCACGCAAACCAGCATGCGCAATCGGGGATGACGGGGAGCCCTCGCCACACCAAAATGGAACCGCAAGTGCCACAATTACAGCGACCGTCATCAGGCCCATTGGGCACACCACAGCATAGTCAAAATGGCGCTCCTCCGTTGTCCACACCGACGGGCTCCACGCCCGGTGTTAATAACAACGCGGCTCCGGGTCCCATACCGGCAACGACTCCTCTGGTGGTTAGGCAAGACAACAATGGCGTCCAATGGATCGCGTTTGAATATTCGCGCGACCGCGTCAAGATGGAGTACACCATTCGATGCGATGTGGAGTCGGTGAACACGGATGAGCTCGCCAGCGACTTCAAGACGGAGAACTGCGTCTACCCCCGCGCATGCTGTCCCAAGGATCAATACCGTGGCAACCGGTTGCAATATGAGACGGAGTGCAACACCGTGGGCTGGGCGCTCGCTCAACTAAACCCCTGCCTGCGCGGCAAGAGAGGCCTGATTCAGCGAGCGGTCGACAGCTGGCGCAACAGCAACCAGGACCCGCGACTGCGAAGCCGACGCGTGCGGCGTATGGCGAAGATGAACAATCGCAAGGCGGTTTCAACACCTCACCCACAACACATGTCCGGTCCTAGTGGCCCGGCAGGGATCCCGGCCCCTGGCTCCATGGGCCCCGGTAATGGCTCCTCCATGGGGAAGCCTGGCATGGGCGGCATGGGTCCGGGCATGCACCACCATCACCAGGACGGTAACGGTCAGGGTGGAGATGAAGTCGGTATGTTTCACCAAATGTGATTGATGCGTCGTTGTTGTCGTTACTGTGCAATTACATGATACCTCCATCATCACTATACCTTTTTGTGCGTTTGGAATTCTTTTGGACCGGTTACTTCGTCACTTTCTTGTTATATAGCGGCAGATGACCGCAAGGCGCGCATGGGGGGTCTTTTACTGGAAGGAAACTGGAACTGCTCTGTACATTATCTAGTTGGCTTCGCTGCACTGTTTAGTCCCTTGTAAGGGTTCGCGGCGAACCAGTAGTCGTCATTTGTCTGCTGGCAAAAGTTGCATGGCATTGCATTATTTCGCACCCACTGCACACACAACAACATACCTTATACCTGTTACCTTTTGGCACCCTTTTCCACTCCTGCACACCTCCTTGTATTGCTACTGCGTTTTTGCGGCGGGATTCCCAATGGGCCCGAAATGATTGGTTGTCGCATTTGAACCCCTCCTCGCTTGCATACTGATTATCTTCCCCCTGCCGATTTCCACGGCTGTGGTTCTGGTCCCTGGCTAATCCGCTGTGGTGTGAACAGGGGACGGCGAATATATGGACGAGGCCCACCACCACCACCACCAGGCCCCTACCGGACCGGGTTCTGGATCCGGGGATGACGTCCGACCCGCCCAGGTGTTTAACGGTTATCCTCAACCCTACCCCAGCAACTCTGCATCTGGATCCTCTATGCCTCCCATCCATGATGGCATGAGCGGTGCTTCCCATCACGGAGGGGCCATCGCTGCCCGCAACACCAGGGACGAGGACGAGAACCCAGAGGGTCTCTTCCCCGATATCCCGGAAGCCAAGAAGCGTAAATTCATCCTAGTCGAAGACAACAAACGTGGCTGTCGCCTGCGCGTTCGTGTCACGCTGGAGAGTGTCGACACTAAGGAGATCCCCGACTCTTTCCGCAAGAGCTCGTCGGTGTTCCCTCGTAGCTACTTTCCGCGCGAGATGCAGAGTCCTCCTCCGAGTGCGACTGGCAGCCAGTTCTTCCAGGAGGATTTGAGCGACGATGAGGTCGAGGTTGAGGGAGGGCGCACCGGCCGATCTCGTGGCAACCCTGGCAGAGGCCGTTCCATGGTGAAGGTGCCTATGTCTGATGGATCTGACGGTGAAGTTGCTATTCCCCGGACCCGCAAGACCACCCGTGGTAAGGAAGTCCGGCTGAACGACCTCGGCTACCGTATGGCCTGGCTGCAAAGCCGTGTCTTCTCGGGAAGAACCATTTTCCTTCAAAGGGCCTGTAAGCATATCTACCCACCCCCCAAACATCCCTGTAACGGCCAAGGCTGACTTGATGTAGTGGACTGCTATCGCAACAAGACTCGTACCGCTATCGAGACGGTCATGCAAGACGTCAAAACCGTTGCTCCTCACTATGAAACCCGCGTTGGCAAGAGAAAGTGGAGCGAGAGGATTCGCAAGGCTGAGAAGCGTGACGATGAGTAAATTGTCAGGTGTCTCGGGTGTTCATCGATCATATGCTCGGCGTTGTGACTGATACCTGGTCGCATTGTGCTGACCCTGCTTTGTTGTTGCTCTTCGCAGCAATTTTCGGCTCGCAGTCGGCCTTTTAGAGGCGACTTTCATCATGGTGATATGGGGGCAAGTTGCTCGAGCTCTTTCTGTGTTTCTTTCTTTTTGGTTTTGGGTTGGGTTGTGCAAATAGACGGAACGATTGCATTTTCTTTGCGGTTCAGGCTCGCGTCCGACATTTCGACATTTCTATTTTTTTCGTGGATTGGGGGAGATACCAGAAAAAGCAGTCGCGGGAAGTTGTTCGGTATCGGATTGAGGGATAGACATGGTTGCATTTGTGCTGGCAGAGCTGTTTTATGGCTCTTGGGGAGTTGTAGTTGTTTTATGGTGTGATGCATCCTTACGATAATCGGCATGTGTGAGAGTTATGAGATTCTGAGATTCTGTCAGGGGCAGAGATCCGGCTGTATGTATTTATTGTCCAACAAAGAGAAAAAATGAGGGTACTTTGTGTCCTTTCTGAGCAGAAACCAATGTTGTCTTGTCTCTCTCTCTCTTTCTCTCTCCCTCCTTCATTCCAGAAGCAATCAGCCATCATCATGATTACATCATTTCTCTAATTAGGAACCTATCAGCCCATGTACTGGCATGGCGAGCATCTTAGACAAGTTAAACTAGGGTCGTCTCAGTCTCCCTGTATTCTCCTCCTCTCTAGCCCTGGCAAGCTCCCGAGGGACGGGGTCGAACGAGCAAGCAGGCAAGATGCATGTAATCGATAAATGCCCTTCCCCTGCAGGAACGGATGCAAGACTACTTAGTTGCCTACTATTTGCGGGAAGATTTCACGACTATTGGACGGCACTTGCGACAGTAGCGCGCGATGGCCCGAACAGTATGACGGGCAGCCGGCCCAATCTATTCGTCCGTCGGTCTTTTTGAGGGGGCACTCTTCAAGTATTCTTTCTTGGGTTAGGTAGGTAGGTGCGTGCAAGGTATTCCTGTCTTTTTCTCCGAACCCCTCCCCTGGGTTGTTGTTGTCTTGCAGCATACTGAGGGGGTGAGGGGGTGAGGGGTGAGGGGAGGGGTTGGTTCTGTGGTGTGGTATGCTACATCATGATGTATGCATGTACGAGGGCTACAGGTTTCCCAAGGGTTTGGGTTTGGGTTTGGGTCTCCCCAGTGGAGCGGATGGGTTCGATACCGGGGGTTGGTTGGATTGGATCTTTTTTTTTATTTCTTTCTGCTGTTGTTGCGCTGCTCTTCTCCAAGGCCGGTCCTGGGGGGGGTGGTGAGACTGCAACTGCAACTACGGCCGGCCAATAAAAGGGGTCTTTGCTGTGTTAGTGTATGCGGCTCCCAGGTTCAATTGGGGGTGAGGGGCTAGTGTACGTGTGTGGCAGCAGCAGCAGCGGCAGCAGCGGCAGCAGCGGCAGCAGCAGAGACGGGCTACAGCCTACATGGTAGGTAGCAAGGGACGCTAATACACAGACACTGTCTGGGTGGTGTGGTGTGGTCCAAGACAGACAGCTTCCTTCTTCACACACGTAGATGTCACATAGATGCCTGGATTGCAAATCAAACATGTCTTTCTTGCTGTGAAAAAGAAGTGCGATGTTTACAGCGGTACACTAGTCGGCCGTGGGCTGCGTCCAACCCCCTTTCTCTCTGGCATGCGCCGTAACTTACAGACTGATCTCGTTGTTCTTTTTTAACCCTCCAGGTTCGGACCTTTTGACCATACTAATGAGAAAAGTAGGCCATCGTCCTTTGTGCGCGCGAACGGACTGCGGACGCGTGTGTGGCGTTTGGTTCATTGATCTTGCCCTCCCCCTTTGCCGATCCGGGACCGTACCCGATGGTTGCAGCTCTCGTTCAGAGGATAAGGCGAGAGAGAGAGAGAGAGAGAAGGATTGATGTCAGATGCGGCTCAATATGCAGAGACAAAGGCAAAATTGGAGCCGGCGCTGGGGGCGGCAGGCAGCCTCTGAGAACGGACGTAAGGCCTAGTTTTGACGGACAAACGACAAACCTAGTTTTCCAGCAGCAGCAGCTCGGACGCGAGGGAAAAGAGCCGCACGAACGCGATCTATCGGGTAGATCCTGGCGGCCTGGGGCTTCGTTTTGGTTGAGAGGACAAGAAAGTATGTTTGGTTTGTTTTAACCTACAGTGTCCGTTCGTTTTGTCCGTTCGTACCCCCGGACTTACACCCTCGCACCGGTAAACTCAATCGTCCCGTTCGGTCGTGACACGTCTGCCACGTGCGATTCTAACGCATCATCTTTCACATGGACCAACCCAAAAGCTACTTGGGTAAGCCGGTCGCTAACATCGCCGGCCCGCCCGTGTCCCTGCATAAGCGTGTTGTCCCTCTGTGATCAAAGATGGGGCATTTTGCTGCAGTCGGATGAATTTCCAAGAAGGCGTGTTTGGACGGCAGCTTGACGGCTTGGTGTGCTGGTCATTGTAAAGCAAGAGGGAGTGGGAAGAAGAGTGTGCCAACGTGATTACAAGACAAGATAGAAGCGTTCTTGAGTATAACGTTACCCTTTGGAAATGCGACAGCACTGGCCAGTGGGTGAGTGTTTGATAGCGACAGAGTGTAGCGGATCTTCTGGCGAGCAATGGGTTGGTGTGGGAAGGAAGCAGTCACCAATTCGAGAACCCATCGCTTCTCTCGGCCACCAAGCCTGGGTGCTGACAAGAAAATCAAGACGATTGTTGGGGATCAATGATCCAAGATGTCCAATTGGCGGATCGAAATGACGTGAAGAAAAGAAAGGTGTGTTGCTAGAACAGAACTGAGAGAAATGTATGGGTTGTGGAAAGGCCCTCCTGGTGACTGCCGCAGGTGCTGCATGTTGTAAAGCTGAGAGTTGGTAGCTAAGAAAAAGGGGGTGTGCACCTCGATACGATTTACGAGCTACTACCCCTATTCGACTTGGGCAGCTTGGATTGACAAACACCAAAAATGCGATCAACAAAGACACTATCGCTGAAGAGTATTCAAAATAGTATGCCAACAGCAACAATAGATACCAATGTCACTTAGCTATTTATATTTGTATGAATTATATACAAGATTGATGATAAGCGCAAAGGTGCACCCCAACTTTGCAGTTCGGGGACGAGCCAGTTCGATTCAAAGTTTACCCCTAATACCATGCGATCTCTCGGGATAAATGGACCTTTTCTCAAAGAACAGACTTTATATTGGGAGCAATTCTCTCCAACATCGTCGTTCTACCTCTTCCTGCTCCTACACACACGCACACGAACATGACTAAAAACTACCCGAGTGCCCTGCCCGTTCACAAGGAAGAAGCAGGCGCTGGAGCAGAAGCAGCATAGGGGAACAAGACCGGCTCCTCCGTAACCTTCTCCGGGTAACCCCAGCAAGAACAGCGCCGCGCCCATGACCATCAACGCCTCCGTCGCCATCACGTCCGCGAGCCCGAGCCCGGGCGCCGCGAAATACGAGCACACCTCGCCGAGGCCGAGGCGCCCTGCTGCTGCGGCTGCACCATCTCGTCCAGGAGCGCCGAGTACAGCGACGTCGTGGGCACCCATGCGCTGCCGCCGCCGTGCCGGAGCAGGGCCTGGACGAACTGCGAGTCGTTATTTTGTTGCTTGGTGGCCGGGTCGCAGAGGAGACCGGGAACCGCCGCCGCCACAGAGACGCAGAGCAAGTTCGCGACCTTCGCGCGGCCCGACGGCCAGAACGCCAGGGGCCATTGGGAGCCCAGCCCGCCCTGCGACCAAGTGATCAGACTGATGTCTTTGCGCACGTTCGTGATGCCGGATACGTAGTTGATGGCGTACGCAATGTACTCGGCGTTCTGCTGGGTGTCGCCGAGCATGGCGTGCGGAACGTTGAGCCAGACGGGGTCGGCGTAACGGACATTACTCAAAAGCTTGCGCAGGTTGGGCGCGAAGACGCCGCCGCCGTAGGAGCCCGTGCCCGGAACGAAGATGACGGTGCGGCTTGGAGCCGTAGGTGAAGTCCGCTGGGGATGTAGAGGGCGGCGCGTAGTTGCGCCTCGCGGGGGTCGGGGCTGGGGTAGATGGACACGCTGGGCTCGACGGGGTTGTGGGTGCTGGGAGTTGTTCTCGCCCGTCTCCATATTGGCGGCGATACTCTTTCGGTTGGCGACGACCATCCCGGCGCTGACGAGCTTGGCGGCCGCCTTGCCGAGGTTGGACGACAGCGTGCCGATGGCGTCGCGCACGATGGAACTAGACCTGCTCGAGACCCAGGAGTCCCGCAACATCATCGAGGCCCAAAAGCCCCGTCGCCGCTTCCAGGAGCCCCCGGATCTCGCTTGGCGGCCGCGTGGTGTTCCAATAACTTAGTACCATGCTGCTGCTGCTGCTGATGAATTTTGATGACTGGTCCAGCGTGGACGCTCGTCGCCGCCACGAGGGCGAGGACGACAGCTGAGCAGCGCATCTTTCTCATCGAGGTAAAACCAAGGGGGGGCTTGGCTTGGCTTGGCTTGGCTTGGCTGGGAAGCAACTATAGCTGACGTCTCACGAGCCCATAGCCAATCCCCCCTCCCCAAAGACTAGGTGTTCTCAAATTATACATATCGGCTGTCATAGCCATGCGGGGGATGCTGAATTTGCCTCGGGCTCGTATACCAAGGTGGTGATGGGGGGCAGTCATTAAAATGTGCCAAGCCGACGAGGGCATATCAAATTTAAGCACGATCGAAATGAGATTTCGCCAGATGCATCTTGCAGCAATCTTGATAATCAGATCTCTTTCTCCTTTGAGAAACTGCGGATCAATTGATACAATCGACCACCTTGGGCCCTGGGGTTCTGGGTGTGACTAGCACCAAAGAGTCCATGAAACTGCAGTGTTACCCTGGTCACCAGGTCACATTACTCCCTCCCAGGGCCTAGCCAGGACTGACTCGCGTGGGGTAGGAGGTGTGGGCCTGCACAATTAAGGAGAGATAGCTTCAAAAGGCTGGGCGATATGTAATCTTCATATTCTTAATTTATAGAGCTGAGATGTGTATATATATATATATATATATATAGCTCGAACTTGCCATGTATCAAACCCCAACCACTCAACCAGTCTCAGCAATAGGCACCGTGGCGCAGCTGTCTGGAGCCCCAGCCAGCCTGTGGCCCTACCCCCTCCCCCCATTGGAGCAGGCGCCCACCCCCATACTGAAATGTTTCAACCCTTTCTCGAGACTTGTTAAAAATAGCCAACAGTGGATGTGATCAACTAGTTCCTGCAACCAAGTGAAACTATGGATGCGTATCGAGGTGTTGCGACAACAAGATACTTGACGGCTAGATGACTGAGCTCGCACAGGTGACTGACTGGCTGGCTGTACAGCTACTCCCTGCGGAGGCTGAGGTCGAGAAGCCGTTGTGTTGCTCGACTAGAGAGATAGATCCCTTATCTGCTAATAAGAGTAAAGTTAGAACGCTGACAGACATGGGAAGATGATGCGCTTTGCTACTTACCATTTATCACAAAGATATTAGACCAACAAATAAGCCTACAATCACATGAAGCTGCGCTTCATGGGTGGCCATGTCTGGATCGCATGCGGATCTCGAGCGCTAGAGGCCATGTCGACTTGTTCTCTCCCCATAAGAGGAAGTCGTACTATGGTGTCGTAGCGGTGGTGAAGGTATGCCCTCGCATAGTAGTGTCCCATATGCCGGCTGGGAAGCACGTCACATTTCTTTCTTTCTTGAGTAATCAAGACGGGGTGCATCCCTATAGCAGAAGAAAGAGGAGGTTAGACTTTCATGCGCCATATGGTTGAGGGTGGGCTCTTGGGCGCGGGGCCGCTTAAACTTACCTCTTGCTCTGGCATATGTACATGCTTCTTCTTGCGGGCGGGCGGCGAGGATTTGACTGAGATATAGTCTTCGTCCTCGGAGTCGCTGAGGGGAGGAGTCATGGGGGACATGACGGGCGAAGATGGCGCGGACTCAAAGCCCAGCTCGGTTGCGAGCTCCTGAGCGCGGGCGTGGGCCCTGATGGCTTCACCGATGGAGCTACTGATGGAAGCAGCGCCGTAGTCTCGGTAGAGAAGCTGTTGGACGAGCTGTGGGCAAGGCATGGTGGATAGATGAGTTGTAGAGGTGGGTAGATGGGAGCAGATGCTTCTTCCAAGTTATATCGTGTGTGAGGGCGAGAGGCGAGAGGAATATATAGTAATTCGTGCGAGGTGAGTAAGTAAGACGTCGACTACTTGTTGAGCTGGGAAGCTGTAGGGCTGGCTAGGTAGTGTAGTATATATGTAGGTAGGTACTTTAAGGTGATAGGATATGTAAGACAGGTAAGTAAGTAGGTAATGTATATTTTTATAGTTTCGGAGGTGCGCTTGTTGTTTCGAGGCAGGCCAGGAAGGTTGTTTTAGCCGTCACTATTGAGTATACCAAGAAACGCCAAAAACAGGACCGGCCAAGAAGTCGCAGCCAGGTGGTATTTAAATGAGTTGTTGCAAAGTGAGGCTTGGGGCACATTGGTACGAATCAGGGAGCCCGCGACCGAACCGAGACCGAGCACCAGCGACACTGGCATTTGATTTGACACCAAGCCAAGAGCGCAAATCAACATCATCCCATCCGGAACCAAAAAGTCATGACTATGACTGGGCCTCATCGCTACCTGGCCCGTGTCGCGAATAAGGTCCGGCGAATATAGGTGGACATGCACGACACAATTTTTCGGAGGGAGCCATTGAACAGAGTTTCTTCCGTGTTCGATTGCACGATTGCCCTCAATTCTCTAACAAGGAACTCGCTGGAACCCACAGCACAGGCGACATGTCCGTCGGACGGGGCCATGGCTGAAGGGTTTTGAGTGCTGGACGCTGGAGAAGGCCCGACTGAGCGCCTGGAAAATGGTCAGGTCAGGACGAAGCTTGAGCAAAGGTCGGCGTTCGGCAGTATGCTTTGTTGGTTTGGCTTATCTTATCTAGCACAACACTCTCTCACTCTCTCCGAACGCAGACAGAAGGCCGCCAATTCAATCGCCAACATATCGCCGAGGGGTGGTTGTTTATTTGTTTCGCTCCTCTGGATGACGGACGTTGTATGCAAGCAAAGGACCAAAAAAAGGGGGGGCTGCAAGATGTGATTAATCTAATAATAATAATAAGCAATCAAGGTTACAAAATTACAGGCGCCCGCGCACGCTGACAAGAGATTTCCCAAAGTCTTGTGACAATAATGCGATGGATGAATGACCCGACGGGGTGGCAGTGGCGTGCCACCGGAGGAGGCGCGGGTATAAGTGGAGACTTGGGCCAGGGACGGGCTGCGTGCCGACCTGAGGAAGAGTCAGAGAGAGACCAGACCCTGGAATCGTCAAATCGATTCATCTGACTGGATTATTGCGAGCTTTAGATACTTCTCGTCCTCGTCCAAGTGCCCGGCCGGACGGAGAAATTGCCATGCAGACGTCGTACCGCCCGGCAATTCTGCTGGTTGCATCGCGTCAAAGCCATACAAGTGTGGATAACCACACCTCCTGTGTGTGCATCTCTCTTCCTTCTTTTCCCGACTCTGCTCAGTGCATCGGAGTGCGCTTTCTGTCTATAAATACGACTAATCGCCTCACCCTACAAGATGTCGATAACGAGTAACGCGCCTGTCGAACCGAGCCCTGTCCTGGCATCTCATCACATCTCGCTCCTACTTTCCCACGATCAAATCCGATCAAGAGGCTCAAAATGGCACCATCCAGCGCTATTCTGCTACAAGCCGGCACGCTGCTGCTCCACAACGAGTCGAACCACATCACTCCGACAACAGCTGACCTCCTAATCATCGACTCACTCATCTCGAGAATCGGTCCGGACCTGCTCCAGGACTGTCCCGTAAACACCCGAGTCGTGAATTGTCGGGACAAGATCATTAGCCCGGGCTTCGTCGACACCCATCGCCATCTCTGGCAGACCCAGTACAAGGGCGCCCACGACGACCATGGCCTCGTTCCCTACATCCCCCGAGGCAATTTTACCGCCACTCTCTGGAGTCCCGAGGACCTCTTTTGGGGTGAGCTGGCCGGTGCTCTCGAGTCCATCGACGCCGGGACCACCACCGTCGTGGATCACTCCCACTGCAACCCGACTCCTGACCATCGTAAGTGACTTGGTTACCTGCCTGTCCCTTCTTTTTCCTTTTCCTGTGCTTGTTTCATCCACCCGAAACACATAGGTTCGATCCCTGCGGCAATCAATTTCGTCGTTGCTCATCGTCGTCTCTCTCTCCACAGCTCAAGCCGCCATCCAGGCTCTAGTCTCCTCTGGTCTGCGCGCCGTGTACTGCTTCACGCCCGCACGCCGCCTCGTGTCCCTCGCCCCGTTGAAGGTCGAGGACGACACCTTCTCGGAGGAGAGCCTGTCGATCTACCGGGCGCTCGCGAAAGCGGGTCCTTTCGGCGGTAGCGGCAATGGTGGGGATGACGGACGGGTGCACATGGGGTATGCCAACGACAACTTGTACGCGCCGGCCGACGTCCTGAAGCGCTTCTACGCAGATCTGCGCGACCCGGCTAAGGGCCGGCCCGCCAAGGTCATCACGTCGCATGCGCTGGGCGGAGCTCTCACGAACACGGGCGCCGGTCGTGGCGGCCCGACGGCGGTCCAGGTCCTGCACTCGCACGGCCTGCTGGGACCCGACGTCTTGCTGTCGCACGCCACGTCGCCGCATGATATCGATGCCGACCTGTACCGTGCGTCGGGCGCCTCCGTCTCGAGCACGCCCAACACGGAGCTGCAGATGGGCCTGTTCCCCGTCGCACTGCGGCCGGACCACTACGACCACGCCAGCCTGGGGGTGGACTGCCATAGCTGGGGCGTCCCCGGTATACCAGGCCAGATGCGCATGATGCTCCAGGCGGCGCGGTTCGAGCGCGGCGAGTGGTTCGCCTCCCAGGGCCTGTGGTCGCGCGACACGGGCTTCGCGGCCGAGCAGGTGTTCAACCTAGGCACCCTCGGCGGCGCCCGGGCCGCGGGCCTGCAGGCCGAGGTGGGCAGTCTCAAGGTGGGCATGAAGGCCGACATCCTGGTGTTCGACACAGACAGCCCCAGCATGCTGGCGGCGGCGTCCGAGAACCCCGTCGCGGCCATCGTGCTGCACAGCAACCCGAGCGACATCGAGATGGTCATCGTGGATGGCGTCGTGCGCAAGGAGGGCGGCAAGCTGCTCGACACGCAGGTAGAGGCGGCGCCCGTTGCGGCCAAGTCGGCCGTGGCGCCGGGCACGAGTCTGTCCTGGAAGCAAGTCGCGCGCAAGATCCTCGACAGCCAGCACTCGCTCAAGTCGCGGGCCAAGGACGTGGACTTTGAGGCCAACGAGGAGATGCTCATTGACATGATGCACCTCAGCCGTGAGACCATGGTCAAGGGAATCAAGGCGATTCAGAGTAGCCATAGCCATCTAATCCAAGCCTAGATCACTCCTTGCTTTCGTCGTGTAGCACGTCCGTAACAGAACATGCTCATTGTGACATACTTACATGTAATGACCCCCAAGTCACCACGAAGAGTAGACAGTCGGGTGTCTGGATGGGGGCTTTCCGATCCGCTGCGGCAATTCTCGTGGCACTGCATAAAAGACGCTTATTACATAGGCAAGTGGGAGGGGCAGAGTCGTTGGGGAGAGAGGAAGAAGGGAAAATGGTTTGCGACCATAAGCCGCAATTGCCAAGACATAAGCTGATCAGGGCATATGACTCGCAGCTAACTTTTTCCAAACGACGGCAACCAACCCGCCACGAACGTGGAGCTCTCGAGGCCTCAACCAAGAAACTAATAAGTACAGAGTGCTGCGAAGAGTATTTGATTTTCATTCCCGTCATGATACATGTACGCGTAGCCTGGATGTTGGACGAAGAAGAAGAAAAAAAACCACAAAAGCTGCATAGGCTTATGCTAAACCCTATAAGCCGGGCCAAGTCTGCCTGGCCACTATCACGCCAATAGACAGACACTACGGCCACCCACTAACACCTACACATGTAGCTACCCCTGTCACACACACCCTCTCATTCCGGCATATTCAGCCCAACCGACCAACAAACATTCATTCCCTTTGGCTCGCATGCCGTGATGTGTAGTAAGGGAACAACCATGAACCTTAGAGGGGCAGCTATGTAAAGAATTTCTTTGCTTGCTCCAACAGTTAGTCAGTCAGTCAGCATTCCGCCGCCAAGAAGCTATTCATTTATCCCAGAGCGAATCGATTGGATGAAATACCTCTCCGCATTCATACCTGGTAGGACTGATGATACCGCACCCCTCGCGCGCAGGAGGCCTATTTCCTTTATCTACCATCTGGAAGATATGTAGTTACAGATCTTTGCAATCATCAACATCCTTACGGTCTGTTTGCCTGCCCTGCAAGTTTGATTGGAAACGTGTCGCTTGATTGATTCAGCCCAGTACGTGCGCGCGACAAAGAAAAGCGAAACTGAGAGAGAGCGCGAGACCGATCCCGGGGGCTTTGCAGACCGCAGCCCGGCTATAATACTACTGGCTGCAGCTTCGTCTTTTATGTGTGACCTTCCCCAATCTACTCCGAATCCCATCAGTTCTTATCGGTGGCTTTCTTAAAGCCCGACGATATCAATCAATAGCCCTGGGGGTTTCATCCTCAGCCTCATCAACCCGTATCAAATGGTCTCAATAGCCCTTCTGCGACGATCACCTAAAGGCGGCGGCGGCCATGGAGGGGGGCGGGGGGAGGAGGAGGAGGCCATGGTAGTAGTGGCGGCGGTGGTGGCAAAGGCAGCAGCAGCAGCAGCAGCGGCAGTACCACAAAGGGCGGCGGTGTCGTGGTAGTTGGCGGTGGAGGCGGCGGCAACAACCATCACGGACACGGGGGCGGCGGCGGTTCTCACCTGCCGTTGTGGGCCATCTTCCTGATCGTCTACTTCTCCATCTTTACCCTGCTGTTCGTCATATCGCTTGTCTACTACTGCCGTACAGGTAAGCAAAGAACAGATTACAAAGGACGCAGGCCGTTTTGAAAGGACTGACTTGACTCTGATCACAAACACAGAACGCAAAAACCAGCGCGCAGGCAGATCGTTCCGCCCCTGGTACGCCATCTGGAAGTCCTTCTGCATAGCCAGCGGTCTATGGATCTTCATCTGCCTCATCAAGCTCGCCCGAGAGGCCGTGGAGAAGAAGGCGACGAAGCGCGGCCATGGTGGCAGTAGTCGCCCGAGCGGCCGCGCCGGCTTCCCCGTATTCCGAGCTGGCAGCGGGGCGTATACCAAGGTCGACGAGGGCGGTGGCGGCCCCCACAACAGCACAGCGTACAACCCCCCGGAGGAGGATTAACAGCACCCTGGCCGCCGAACACGCCACATATTTTCGGTAGCAGTAACAACAGTGTCTCATCCTCGCCGTACGAGCAACAGCAACGGAATGGCACCGGTGCCCGCTACGAGCCCATGGGCTACTCAGGCGCCACCTACGCGCCGCCGCGGCCAGACCGGCAACAACCAATCATCACGGGACCCATCCAGCAAACTAGCGCCATCCCGCTGCCGCGGAGTCGTAGCCCCAGCCCGGCCCCGAGCAGCATCATGACCACCAGCGACCCGCCCCCATACCCTTACTCGGAATTCGCTGGAGGTGCGTACAGCAGACCACCGGGCGGTGACACTGAGCGGCTGCTGCGGACGCCGGCACCTTTACCCTTTCCGGTTCCAGCTCTCCACAGCCCAGGTAGCAAACACTGAAAGGAAAGGAGAAGGAGGAAAAGAAGAGAAGAGCGGTTGGGTCTTGGCTTTATTTTATTTTGAATATTTCTTGGTGTTGGGTCATCGCGGCTTAGTCTTGTCGTAGTCTTAAGTTTGCGTAATGTCTTTTCGTTCAGGATGATGTAATTATGTCCTCAAGGTACCGAAGTTTCGAGGCCTTTCTTCACTCACGGAATTAGTAACAGTCACCAGAAGAAGCCTCGATATTGAGGTTACAAGGAATATATTCTCTATCTGTCGGCCTCCCCACAAGCTATGGGACGTATTCATATCTCGAAGCAGTAATACTTCATGCTGTGTTTACCCCCATCATCAAGCTGTGACAAGGAAAAACCTCCCATTGTTTCATCATCTTCCTCTCACCCCGGCAAAAGCGAGCGCATCCTTCCCCCAACGTCATGTGTGTGATCATGATCCAAGCTATGCCAGCAAACAAAGGAAATAAAAAGGAGGAAAACCAAAACTGTAAACCCCCCTTCGCTATCATCAAATCTCTTCTTGCTGCTAGGCGAAAGGGTGTGTAGAAATGAATGTATGCATCAGATGCGTGATTATGTCGCTATGCAGTATAGCAATGCTGTATATGTATAGCAAAATTGGGGGTATCAATCTAGACGTAAAGGCGGTACCAATCCGCACGGAAAGGAGTAGAGAAAAGCAATATCGCTTGACGTGAAGAGGTCTATATAACCAACTTCACAGCCCAATTGCTTTGGATATCTGTTGGTACAAACGAAAGGGGTTGTCGATCGGTTCCTCCATGGTTTCGATTCGACAGTTTGACTCTTTAAGCATATATAGGTGCTTGCTCGTCTGACAATCAATCGTCAAAGAATCCAGCATCATCGAAATCATCCTCGATGTGGCTGGCATCGGCATCATAGCCACCAGAGCGAGCCATGGGCGGAGTGACAGGACCCTCAAGATCTGCCATATGCCTTGGTGGAGGCGAAACAGCTAAGGGCATCTTCTCGGCTTGGCGTGCTGTCATCGATGGACCTCGCGACCGCTGGGCATATTGCTCTGCTGTGAAACGACGGCCTGTGTTGCCAAAGGCTGTGGGCTGTGCTTTGCTCGGCTCCGTGGTTGGTGTACTTCGGAGACCAGAAGCGGGTGGCGTCATCAAACCAGACAGGAAGCTGTTCTGGGAGGCCGGGTTGGCAATCGTTGACTTGGATGGTGTCGAGTTCCTCGCCGGTGCGGGGGATGGTCGCATGCGTGACGCGTTGCTCGCAGATGGTGTGTTCCCCTTGCGCCAGTTGCCCCAAGCTGCGGCAAGTGGCCCTACAGCTTGAGCTACCCGGGGAGTAGCGGCTTGGATACTGGCCGCAATGTTAGGCAAGTTGATGGCAGACCCGCCGTTCATAGCCCTTTCTCGCTCCTGCTCCTCCATCTGCAGGCCGGCCTTGAGGCGGATAGCGGCATCCTTCACGGCCTCTCTATCGAGAGTATCAGCGGACAAGGCACCAATGATGTCCTGAAGGTCGCCATGTCGGACAGCCAGGAGTTCTCGCAACCAGGTAATCTCATCATCGCGCTTGGTAATCTTGGTGGGAGCCTCGGGATCCAGCTTGGAGACCGTCTGCTCAAGCTCCTCGATCCGCTGCTCACGAGCTTGGAGCTGTTCCTGTAGAACCATAATCGATTCTCGGAGAGCCTGTGGGGATATCTTCTCCGGAAGTTGCATTGCCTGAGAAACAGCAGGCTTGCCAACGACTGCAGCATGGGTAGCAGGTTCGATGGCACCTGCAGCCTTCGCAGCTTGCGCAGCAGCACGAGCGGCTTCTTGAGCAATTTGTACCTTGTCTTCTAGGTGAGAGACGCGGTCTTGGAGATGCTCAACCTTGGAGGTGGACAAGCTCAGGCGTTCAAGCAGGTGTTGTTCAGTGCGCTGAGCGTCCTCGGTCGTGTTGTTGACCTGGCGCTCGTACCGTGCTTGCAGGTCTTCCACTTCGTTTTGGTGCTTGCGCATCAGCTCTTGGAGCGCGGTGGCCTTGGAGTTGGTAGCTTCCTCGAGCATCATTTCGTGATGGGCCTTGGCCGTATCGGCATCGAGCTTCACTTGATCGAGTTCAGCACGAAGCTTGTTGGCCTCCTCCTCGAGCATCATCTCCTGCTGAGCCTTGGCTTCGACAAAAAGGGACTCATGCTCCGCCTTGGCATGGTCAACGCCCGTTTTAGCCTGGTCTAGCTCAGCACGGATTGCGACGAGCTCTCCCTCGAGTTCTGCACGAACAATGTTCACCTGCTCATTGGCAGCTTCCAGCTCAGTCTGGACAGTGACTTGAGCGCGTTGAACTTCAGCCGCGGCGGTCTCCTTTGCCTGCTGAGCCTCAAGTTGTACCCTCATGGCATTCTGATGGACCTTGTGGTTCTCGTCGCGGAGTTCAAGCAGTACACCTTCGAGACGCTTGCATTCGGACACAGCTCTGAGACCGGCGCGTTCGCCACCTTCCAGTCGCTCGAGTTCGGCCTCGAGTCTTTCGCGTGTCCGGGATTCGGCCTGGAGTCTAGCATCGAGCACCTCGTGGCGTGCAAGGAGGTGCTGCTCTTTAGCTACATGTCTCATGTTCTCCTCGGTCATCTCGCGGACGGTATGGGCCATGTCGTCTTGCAGAGATGCGTACTTGGCTCGCCAACTCTCTCTCGTCCTTTCGTATTCTTGGACTTGGGTGCCCATGGTGTCAAGGAGCTTACGCAAGTGCCTGCTCTCGTCAACAGCCTGGACCAAGTCGTCTGTCTGTCGTCGGATCGATTCACGTGCATGCTCAGCTTCCGACCGCCAGTGTCGCGCTTCCTGTCTTGAAGCACGTAACTCCTCCTCTTGGATGTTGAGTCGGTTGGTCAGCTCGGCTTGGTTCTGGTTGCCGTTGGATTGGGCAGCTTCGAGGAGATGAAGTCGCACGGAGTTTGTTCCAGCGTCGTGCTCAACGGTCTTGATCTTGGCCTCCTTCTCTTCCACCACGGCGCGCAAGCGATCCTCTTCCTCGGAAGAAATGCGCAGAAGCCTCTGGATCTCAGAGAGCCTGTCTTCAGCCTCTCTGCGAATTTTGACTTCTGACTCGGTCTTCTCCTCCTGTACCTTCAAGCGCTCCTCAAGATCGTTCGAACGTTGGTCATACACGCCGCGGTTCATGACCTCGACCATGCACTTTGTCTCGGCCTGTTCCAAGTTGCGACGCAGCTCTGCCGCTTGATCTTCAGCTCCCCTCCTGAGGGTTGTTTCCTTTTCAACCTTCTCTTCTTCTGAATGGAGGCGCTGCTCAAGCTGTTGAATCCGTGCTTGCATTTCCTGCATCTTCTTCGTAGCTTCTTCATCATCCTTGACAACAGGGAGAGGGCTAGGCGGCGCCTGCTTTTGTACAGCCTCTTCTATAACATTACGGAGTTCATCAGAGCGGAAGTCTGAGAGAAGCGATTGCTCGAAATGCACCCTCATGTCTGACAAAGCATGGATAATGCTGGAGCCGTCAAATGCCTGCGAACTTTCGGGTTTCTCAGCTGGTGCGGCTTGAAGAGCCTGGTGCTGCTTCATCGCGTCGAGAACCGCGAAGCGGATTTGCTCCACACGCTTATCGCGCTTAGGGCTCATGGACCGCCGAGCAATAGGGATCTCGTCATCCTCATCATCGGCATCGCTTTCTTGCATCTCTTGAGAGACGCTTCGTCTATCACGGCGGCTCGAAGGTGCACGGCGCGAAATAAGGGCGTGCTGGATAGATTCCAGGGCTTGCTCAAGAGGGTGGAGGCGGCTTGCCAGGACATTATCAACGACGTCATTAACATGGCCGTCAAAGAATTGTACGCGCTGCTCAAGCTTATCTTGCTCGCTAGCACTGAAATCTCCCTCCCAGTCACTTTGGGGAGACGTTCCGCCATTAAGATGATGGATTGCCGGGTTCTCGGCATCGAAAGACCGTATGACAGTACTGGTAGGCTCATCAATAAATGGATCGTCCATTTCGGTAGAAAGCATTGGTCGTGCGGGCTCTGCCGGCAAAGCGCGATATTGCCGCGGGCTTGGACTTGGCGCGTTGTCCCGGAACGAATTTTGTTGTGGAGGCAAAAGCAAAGGAGTATCGTTTGTAACACCATCAAGAGGAATATTGCGAACAGGGCTGGGTTGATGCCATCTTGGTGACTCGATGGTTTTGTTGACACCCATAGTAGGATCGTTATCGTGCAGGTGTCGCATGACTGCGTCAATCTCCTCGAACGTTGGCTCTTCTTCTTCCACTGCCTCATCCGCTTCAACGGACGGTGGGCTGACAGGTATGGGAATCGAGTCATTGAAGCTATGTAGCTCGGACGGCTCTCCGTCGGCCTCAACAGCTTCAGTTTCTTCGTCTGACACAGGCGAAGGTGATTTGGCGAAGCGAGAAGCTGCGAGACCTGCAGGCTTCGGTGGTGGTGAGGCGAATCTAGACAAACCAAGTCCTGATGACGCAAATCGAGAAGCACCAAGCCCGCCTCGAGCAGCAGTCTTCGGGGACGGTTCCGGTGAAGGAGGCGAACGCATCTCTTCCTCAAGCTCGGCGACGTTCTCTGCAGTAGGCCGAGGCTCGGGCATTGGAGTCGGCGAAGCAGCTCTGTCATCTTCGGATACTTCAGGTTCGACCATAGGCGCCGGTTGAGTCTTGAAAGAGGGCTCAAACGCCGGCGCAGCGGGGTTTGGTGCACCAAACATGAAGCCTCCTGGAGTGAAAGGTTGTGCAGTAGCAGATAAGCTCTTCTTGTGAGTCTTCTTGAAAGAGGGGTCCTCGTCATCAAATGGTCTGGCATTGGCGAACTCTTGTGCCTCTTCTTGTCTAGAGAACTCGAAGGCGTTCCAGTTCACCTTGTCGTGATCCGGTGAAGTTGCTGTTGGGCTCGTTGTTGCCTTAGTATCATTGGTTTCCGATTGGAACTTCCCGTCATTCGACTCGGACAAAACGGTCGAAGCCATGCTCGTATCGGCCAGTGCCGCAGCATCATCATCCTCATCCTCATCAACTTCACCTTGAGCAGTGCTCTCGGGCTTGCCAACAGCAGGTCTGAGTTGAGCAACTGTGATCTCGGGTTCGGGTGTAGGTTCAGCAAAGAGGGGAACATCGTTACCGTCGTCACCAGAATCCCGGAAATTCTTGCTGCGACGACCCTTATCTGTACGACCACCCTCCGCTTGCTCCTCCGCTTGTTCGTCGTGGTCGGTCTCTACGGAGACTACCGGAACAGGCGCCGTAGAGTGGCTGCTGGATGGCCGGACGATAGGGATGGCCTTGTTCTTCTTGACTTGCGGTTTGACAATGTCCGAGAGGCTCATATCAATCTTGCCGAAGATCGAGGTTGGTCTGTTGTTGCCACTCTCGTTGCCAGAAGCAGTAGCACTCGTAATGGAAGGGGCGAAAGAAGAGCCAAATGGCTGGAATGTCGGAGCATCGGGGTTGAACTTAGGCCCAGAAGAAGAGAAGTTGAAGTCACTCTTTGCAGGAAAGCTGAATTCACTCTGCTGGGGCGTGAATGCTGGTGCTGCGGCGGTAATCTTGGTCTTGGCCGAGGCATTAGAGGGAGCAGCACTGAAATGACTCGACGTGGCAGACTGAGGAGGATTGACCGAAGCTTGTGATCCATGGAATGACATGGGTTGGAAGCTGCTTGCGCCAGGCTGGAAGCTCGGCGCACCAAAGTTGAACCCACCGGGCGTGAAGTTGCTCGATCCAGGGTTGAACTTGAATTCCGCAGCATTGGCATTCAGTGACGACAGAGAAGGCTTGCTGGCATGGCTGGGGCGCCGTGACGAAGGGTTGGCGCCATTCTGAGAAACAGCGTCTGCCCAGGGGTTGTTCGAAGTAGAGAAATCGCGTTGGTGCAATTGGTTGATGAGGTCGAACGACTGAACAGGGGTACCCATGTTGCTGGGATTGGTCTCGATCTCGTACGACTCGTCGCCCTTGTGAGCATTGATCGTCGGCAGCTTCTTGATGCTCCCTTCGTCAGTGCTGTCACGGACTTCATCATTATCGAAGTACGCTTTCTGAGTGAGGGAATGGCCTCGACTGTGTGGCCTTGGGTGGTGCAAAACTGGGCCCTTAGCCGGATCTGTTCCAAAGTTTCCGAAGTGCACAGATGGACCCCTAGAGTGCAATGGCAGAGGAGCCTCTGCAGGTTCCGTGGTAGCAGGCTCGACCTTTGGGTTCTCATTGTGGGGGCTGTAGTCCTCATGCTCAAGCTGCTCGCGGAATTGTTCCTCTAGGTGATATTCGGCATCATCAATCTCCTTCTGCAGGCTTGCACTAGCATTGTGCTTGATGAAAGGAGCAGAGGGCTCGGAAGTCTTCTCAGGCCCCTTGCCGTCGTACGGGTTGATCTGAACTTCTTCATCCACTTCTCGGAGCTCCTGCAACCGAGGCGAAGCCCTTGCTGAATCCTGCCGTTGAAGGAACTGATGCGGAAGCATAGGGAACTGCAGGGATTGATGTCGATTGTGCAGGCCCAGGGGCGAAGGAATACCATCATGTTGGAACGGGGACGTCGGGGACACAACAGAGCTCATATTCATAACCGAAGGCGAGCGACTCCGGCCCAAGTGCTGGTTATGAAGAAGCATCTGAGGTGACCACCCGTGTGGAGAAGGTTGCCCATTAAAAAATGGCAGCTCGTTTGGCGATATGGCAATCGAGGCTCTCGGGTTGTACTTGCCGGGGGCGTTGAATGGCGAATGCGAGACCAAGGCGGGGCTTTGCGCAGCAGATGTTGGCTGGAACGCAGCTGGGAATGGAAAGCCTTGAGGGCCAACGCTACCCGCCGAGAGTGTCGGAAGGGGGGGCGAGAAAGGCAAAGGCGGATACTGGCCTGACGTCTGTCTACTCAAGTTGGACAGGGCGGGTGAGATAGATGGCGCTGGATCCTCGTCACCAAAGGAAACACCAAGCGCTCGCAGCTTGGCTTCGGCGATTTCGTTGACATAATTCTTCCAAGCGTTGAGATCCGGCAAGGTCACCTGGTATTTTCGCTGCGATCGCTCTCTCGCTATGTCACCCAGGTTCGGCCACTCGTTTCGACTTTGCGATGAAGTTTCCAATGGATCGAGATTGCCACGAGGCGCGTCCAGGTCGAACCCCTGAGTATTGTAGCCGAGTTCCTCCCACGACTTGTACATGGCTTCAATATCACTGGACGACAGTGTTTTGAGTCCTTTCATGCCTGATTGCCACCGCTCGCTATCACGAGGCAGATGAACAACGATGCTCTTGCCTTTCCAGGGCACCTTTTTCTTGAGTCGCGGCGTGTGCGACGCACCCGGCTTCATAGCCCTCGAGGGCGTGGCAGGAAGCTGAGCATCGCGCATGGTGCTATTCACGCTCGCCATCCGGTCCAGTCTCGGTGTTTCGGTCTTCGTGTCAGACACCGCCGACTCGATGGTGTGAATGCTCGCTGAATCCTGGGCGCGTCTGCCCGTCTCCACATTAAGATTATCCATATCTAAGTTTGCTAAATTCAATGTTGCTTGTCGCAAAGTCTCGTTGCTTGAACGTGTCCTTGGGTGGCTGTGAGATTTCCCGGTGAAAACGGAAGATGCACGAGGTGTACGGGGATCAGTTTCCTCGAACCAACCAGCCTCGTCGCTTGAAACTGAGCCGCTCAGTGAAGAGTGCTCACTAAAGTCTCCGTCACTCAACCAGTGGCGCTGCTCCGATGTGAGATCGCGGGTCGTGTGAGCACGGATCCAGTCCTCTGTGATACTACGAACCGGCCTTCGTACGCGGTTCACGAGTATAGCAGCACTCTCGGACAGTTGAGACGATTGGTGATGGTTCAGATCGGGCGGCGAGATCAGAGGTACGGTTCTCAAAAAGGGCGTCTGAATTTCCAAATGATGGATTGGTGAGTCGTCCGATGCCTCACTGCTGGAGCTCGTCTGGCGTAAATGTTTGCCTTCCGAGTGCGGGTAGGGTGAGCCCCAGCTAGTAGTCACGTAATTGTTGTCGTCGTCGCTTCCGGTACGGGATTGCGGCGAGATAGCTCTTCTTAGATGTTCCTGGGCACGCTCGGGAAGCCGGGGAGCAGGGAGCGACGGAATGATCGGAGAGGATGACGATTGGTCGTCGTCCGAACCATCAACGGTGGAACTGGTTGAGAAGGCTGGGGATCTCGGCGAGGACGGAGTGCGAGATCGCGAAGCTGCAATGCCGTCCTGTGCAGAAGCACCAGGAGGAGTCGACGGCCTTTGAGAAGACGTCTTCGGGGTACCTAAACCATCGAACATATGATCAGTGGACATGTCATATATATTGATAGATAGGAACAGCCAGCAAGGTTCGTATCAGCCTGGCAGCGGTCGTTATATGCGCATGTGCTCGGAGGCTGCCCGTAATTTGGGTTGTGGCTGAAGCTCGACCAGGGCTAAGGCAAGGGTATGTACATACCCCAGTGAGATCAGCGCGCAGACGAAGGAGGAATCGCCTGCTGCTGAGTCTCTAAATAATTTCTCTCGCGTCGCCTAATGATGCCTCTGCGACCTGTGGGAACTCGGGAGGGTTCCGGGGCGGTCGTCAAAGGAACAATATCAAGGAGCGAATTGCGACGCGTCTCGTCGAGGGTCAAACCGATAAAATAAGGAATGATAGGCCCAATGAATCAGGTGTGCTGATCGGTTTAACAGCAGCGGCCACCGATATAGAGAGTGAGAAAAATTAAAAGACCTGGAGAATTAAAAGAATGGGTTAAGAGAACAACAACACGACTTTGTTAACTTGTCGAAGGCATCGGGTCGCAGTCGCTGCCGCTGTAATCCACTTCGAGGAACGGGCTTGGGCTGTCGGGTATCATGGGACTCGGATACACAGAGCTTGCAGAAGGAGGGATTGGCAAACACAAGACAGCAGAGGCGGACAAGAGAAAAAAAGAGGACGACGCGATGGAAAGGCGTGTGTGGTGGATGGGTGTGGAGAGGCGCGGGAGTGAACGAGACTCGTAAATAGAGGGTTTGGCTGGCTTGGGTTAATTGAATTAATTCAAGATGAGCACAAGCAAGCGACTGAGCTGTTCAAGGATTGCCACGTTCATCTGTGGTTGTGTCTTTGCGCCGGTGCCCAGCCCAAACTGGGAAGAGCTGTCGAGCAGGCAGGAGGCTTGACCCGAAGAGGAAAGTTGAACTGGACGAGATTGTGCATGTAATGAGCGCCGATGCGTCTCTGGAGTGCAGCAGTGGCTAGGAGTGACTTGCTTGCCCGGTGTGCATCTGCTGGGGCGATGAGGTATCTTTGCCGAGTCGCTGCTAACTTGTCAAGACAGCCCGATTTGACAAGCCCGCCCCATCTTCAACCAGACCCTGACAGACCCCAATCTCTCTCCCTCCCTCCAGTTTCGATGGTGTCCGTTCGTAGTCCACCCCCTAATTTTCCCTTCTGGCCAATGAAATCGGGACGAAGATAACGATTGTCCCGTCTAAATCCTCCAGGTCGAGCAAGGTGCTCAGAAACAATCACAGCCTATTATGGTCTATGGCCTGTCGCGTTTGGGGTAGCCCGCGGCGAAAATAAACAAATACCTCTCAACATACGTGGTATGCATCGGCTGGTGCAAGGGCCGGCCCATTGCTTGGTTTCAAACACCGTTGTTGTCAAGTATGTTGACAGCCTGTCGAAACTTTGTTGCAGGACATTTCGACTCAGTATGCGAGACAGTGGTCTCGCATTCCGGAGTCGCCCCCTTTTGCCCGGTGGGCAGGCTAGAAGTTGACATCACAGCCTTGAGGCTCAAAAAAGCACATGCGAAACTTTTTTTTCTGGCCATGCGCAGGGCTTCAGCAAATTGCGATCTATGCCCAGTAGGGATGCGCACCGGGTAGCAGAGGTTCCATAACAGTGGCTCTTCAACGGGAATCACGGCTCTGGCCATCTGGGGCTTTAGATACGACATGTTTCTATCAATGCACTCATTACTTATCAAGGCCATCGGATCGCCGTCAGTTGATATTCAGCCCGGCACCAAGTCAGGAATCGCACCTCGACCACAACAACCTTATTTGATTCGAGGCGGGTTACCCCGGGGGCGCCAACTTAGGTGCCTCCGATCAAATCAACGCCATTGACTCGTGTTCCTGCATAACCGGGGTTGCACGCAAGATTTGGCGGACTCCGACAGCTGCCTGCAGAAAATCCACACAACTGAACCAAAAGCCGCCCGCAAATGCTCTAGATTATCTCACCTCGTCGTCGGTTAAACATGAGTCAATACAGTAAATTCAACAATGGAAATCCCGAGTATCAACCAAGAAGATTATGCAGTTTCATTTGCTATTCTGCTTTAACCACTCAAGAGCCCAGGGAGATCCTCGCTGAAAAAGCCCGTATAGTGGAGTGCATAGTCTCAAGAAGCCAATCATACCTTGCAGCTGTATTATACAGCATTTGAGAAATGGATTGATATCATGTTATTGGATTTTGTCTTTTCGTTATGCCTTCTTGCCTACGGCTATTCTATTTTGTTAGGTTGTACCGTATTCAAATGCGGTCGCATACATCTTGTCTTTTTCGCTCTATCGACACAATGGACGTTGTCCGGATACTGGGCATCTGCATGGTGTTCAGAAGCAGGCATGGGGAACACCTACAACAATGGCTCGGCGGAAGTCTGTAAGCAAAGGCAAGTTCGGAACGAAGGACACATCTACTGATGCTAGCAACCGATGTCACGATACTCAGCTCGAGACATGTTCACTCTCGCCCGCCTTTCCGGGAGTCACATACTTGATATGGCTATCTACATATAGTGAATCAACCCGGCGTCCGGCGTAATCGACGTCATGATGGTCGTAACTATGTCCGTATCATCAATAAAAAACGGTCCCGCCGGAGCCGCAAAGCAACGTCAGATCCGCCATAGTCCCGCTGTCCAGACAATGGCGCCCCACCGCAGCGTCCGTATTAGCGGGAGGCGGTAGTATTGTGTTAGCCAGCGGCCTCGGGCACATAGCTGCTCGCCTCTTGGTTGATAAACTGGTCTCTCCTGTGCACGCGCTGTACTCGGACTGCCAAAGTTCTTCTGTAGGATGGCGTACTTACCGACGAGAACGAAGATGCAGGACGTGACACCGACACAGAGGGGGGTAATGACCAAGTAACATATATATATAGGCCTTGCAGTTCTCGGGATGAAAGATCGACAGATGTATCAATAAGAGGCAAGCAGGTCACCGGTTCAACTTACCGCATATTCGTTGATAATCCACCTAACACCGACATGGAAAATCATTAGATCAAATATAGTCTACTCAACACCAAAGTGTCGGTGTACTCAGCTTTGACATGGCCATAGAGATCCGGGAGCCACTACTGATGGTAGGAGCGGCTGCGACCCTCGAGGCTGTCTTGTTCCCGGCTTAGACCATCTCAATCTGGAAGGAAACCTTGTAGCCCAGTGACGCTGGCTTGGTACTCAACTCACTCGAGCCATCGCCTACCTCCAGGGAGCTCGAGCTCCTCAATCACATCATTTACAGTGTGTGGTAGGTCGTCTTCGCGTATCTGAACCCCTATTCCTGTGTTAACTGCGAGCCGTAGGCGATCCGAACCCCGATGATACCAAATTCTATAACAGCTTGGGAGCTTGGTCATTCAGTTATGGGTCCGACCGGAGCACTCCAGAGAACAGATTCAAGTTATATGGAGCTATTTGTTACTCTCTGATCGCCATCGGCTCCATGAACTGATAAAATCGATGGACGCCATGTCATAGGCTGCTGCCTTCACGAAAACAGGAGCGGTATGGTTTGATATTGCCCAATACTAGTAAACACAGGCCATCTTGTGTGACTGCTGAGTGAACTCCAATTCAGTAGGCACGTCAGACGGCCTGTGCCTACTAATACTTCTGACAATTCGAATCAGAAGCCCTTCTTCATGATGTTGTGGGTAATTGAAAAGATACCAGTAGGTTGGAACCCACACCATTACCAATCGGAATCGTGGAGTTCATGGCCGGTGAGTTATGAACCGTGGCGGCATTAGATACGGGCATCAACTCGAGCTTGAGTTGTGCCCAGTCGCCATCAACCGCGTTGGAAGCAGGACCTCGCAGGTGCCAGCACGACGCCATTCAAATCCACGACGTTGGGCGGAGAAGTGCGATTATAGACTCCACGGAGTACGGACTGCCCATAGCCCTCTACTTTCCCTTGAGGTCGAGTAGCGCATAGCCCAGGTTCGGCATTGCGATGTGTAGGGGGTATATACAGAGTATGTGAGTCCGTGATCATGGGGTAAACAAGCAGGGCCCAGAACAGCGACAGTATTCTGGAAACCCTTGACCCAGAAAAGATATGTCTTATAGAAATTCGACATAATTAGTAGGCTAAACAAGTGAGGCACCAGTGTCCTTATGCTGCATAGTAACTCATATGCCGCATCCTCCAGAATAGATGGTGTTCTCAAAACTTATTCCGTATTGGTAGCAAGGAGAGCTAGATACCATTATACCAATGGCCTGGGTTTCAGTCTTGACGGTAGCCGTGGGCGAGAACGAATTTGAACTTAAAGTAGTGGTAGTGACCCAAGCATACACATGAGTTGAAACTTGCGCTCTAGGGTGACATCCAGCCTTCTGGCACAACGCATTGACTCCTATATCTTTTGTCTAGCCTCGATGGCTGACTCCCAGAAGCGGGATGCTGGCAAAGCTACATAAACTCGCACAGTAATACATATGAACGTATGCCTCTATGTAGCGGACATCAGTCTGACAACTAGCCACGGATTGCGCCAACGGCGACAGGGAGAAGATGTACCAACTCCGCCACCCGTTCTCCTTATCTAGTCTAGGATACAATGCTCTCTGGGAGGCAGTTGGGTAGTTGACTCGGAGAGACTTGAATGATACATAAGGGAAGGGTGGTTACTTAGCCCAATCGTGATGACGACAAGGTACTCGAATAATCAATACATGTCCCTTGCCTCCTCTTTGGCTGTGATACCATATACCGACGCCATGCATGGAAGGAATATCTGAACACCATTGTCGCCACCGAGCGTCTAGGAGACCTGACCAACAAAGCTTTCTAATTTTCAAGTAGAATATCAAAACCATCCCTCCAGAGCAACGGCGCCACTGCAATATCAACATGTCCTCTCACTCGTCTACTACGGCCCTTGACTGACGCACACATGATGACCTGACATATGCTTCCCTTTCGAGATGGGCAATACCGTGTGTAGAGGCTTCTCTCGTCCCAGGGTCCCTCGATCCGAAGTATGCGAGGCATGGTCCTACCTACATGTATGTACGTACGCTAGCGGCGAGCGGCCTGCTAAGTCAACAAGACAAGCAACGTTGTCTGGACAAAGCCACAACTCAATCTTCGTGTAGTTGGCAGAAAGACACCAACGCACATAAGGTGGTGGCACAGTCGAAAGCAAGGAATTCTCTTGGCGTTAGAATGCGGAAGCCCCCATTACATCCCTGACATGAGAACGGGAGGCCGCGCATACATGCATCCCAGAAACCACCAGCAAGACACGACAGCACATTTCTACACCTCACCTATCGGGCTCGGGCGGCTACCAGCTACTAAATATTAAGTAGGGAGAGAGTGCGTGATCCGATTCAGCTGACTGCTTGCGCGTTTTAGCCCACCAGCTTTCGCGCCTCCGACCGTAGCCTCAAACAATTCAGCTGTGCCCAACTGCACTAACTGGATGGCCAACTAGCACATTGTATCCTACGTAGTCATATGTGGCCAGTACTCCGTAATGTGGGTAGCTTGACGGCGGAAGATGCCTCAATTGAGGGGTTTAATGGCGGCGAGACGTGATGGTAGTGTAGAACCCGAGAGGCCGGAAGAAACTAGCGGCTAGCACCGCTTCATTCGTAATCGCTGGAGGCGTTCTGTATGACATATGTATAGTATACAGAACGAAGATGTTGTCCAGACCCCAAAGACAGTCAGCAGCCACGTTCTGGATTTTAGGTTGATCGGCACCACTGACTGGGGGAGATAACGTTGTACGTGGTAGAGGCATTCGCGGTGAGCGCACCAACCGGCCCTCCCCCTTCGAGATCGTATACTGTAGTTCCCAGATGCGCCCGCTGGCTGATCTGAGAATGCAATCTATCTATGGTATATACTCCGATCCGCATCGTCTGCCGATCTCGAATCAGGGTCTTTGGAAACTGGGGACTACGCGTAACCTAGTTACAATTCTTGTTTTGAGGGCCGCGGGCTGATCGGCGCAGCCCTGACAGGTCTGCAGCAGGTCCAAAGGTATGTAAGCAGGTTATATTAGTGCATTAACTCTGCACGTCAAAGAAAACCCGGCTTGGTGGCTTCGCCACTCGCTCTCCAACCCCTCCAAAGGCACGCACACGTCAGCGCCTCCGATGATCAGCAGTGGAAGGAGTCTGGAAGAAGCATTTAGTCCGAGTTGCTCTCACGGTCAACGGACAGGCGTGGGTCAATTTGGTCAAGGAAGCGCTGCCAGCAGAGCAATGACGGAATTGTGCCCCCTCCAGGTCGCGGGGGACCTTCCATTATGAATGCGACTATGATCGCAGACCGCCGGGCATAAAATCCCTTTATGTTAAGGATTGACCTCTCGGCCTCGGCAGTCGCCCTGGCAAGCCTGAGAATTTTGCTGGAGCTTTGCTGAGATTGCGTCCTATTTTTGGTCATTTCGCCAAAGGACCAGGTAGCCGCAATGTTATTATCTCAGCACAGAGCCTTTTTTGCAGCGCAGATTCTGGGTAAGGAATCAAGCCATCGTTGCTTCCCCGCCGAGCAGAGGCCGCCCCCCGAAATAGATAGCCAGATAGTTCATGCCTGAGGTTACAATATGCCGTCAAGTGCATCGGAGGCAGGTGGCTTAGATGGCCCAAAGGTAGAGACGAATGCAACGGAATAAGGGTGGGCGTTTTCTTTCGTTGGCCCGGAGCTGGAGGTTTGTGGAGTCGCTGTAATTGTTTGAATTTAACATTCACCTCCCAGGAGCGAGGGACCCCGACTCCCAGCCCAGAATGGATCATGCCTGTTGCAGTCCATGCCATGCCCCAGGACAAACAAAATCCCGCGAAAATCAGTTTTCCGTGGCGCATTGCCCATTCGCTGGGCAGAACGACGCAAGCCACCAGACGTGGTGCGATATCAGATGGGCATCCGGAGCCATCGACAGACGGCTAAAGGACGGTTTTTTCTTCTTCATTGCGAATGATCAATCCTCGATCGGGTGCATCTACTACACTGCACTTGCATCATGCACCATGCACATACTAACGTGTACCAGCAGATTTGGGTGTGGACGTCGCGGTGCCGAACACCAAATGGGAACAGGGGAGATGGGAGGGGCATGGGCATGCCGGGGTGATGCAAATAAATCCAGAACGAGCGGTTCTGTGCTGGCCACACACGCGACCTGCAAGCCTGCATAGCATTGATTGATTGCTGATGGAAGGATGTCAACAAGCTTGAGCTGCCATCCGCTCCAATCCTGCGATAACTTGGTTGGACTACCTTGGAACGCGTATAACTCAAGACGGCTTTATCAGCACCTCTTTATTCTCGTTGCTGTCATACCCTTTTCATATTGTCAATCTCGCCATTCCCACGAGAACCGTGAATCTCGGGCTTGTAGCGTTCAAGATGCACCCCCCATGATCCCTTTCGGGGCGTTGGGTAGAGGCTAGCTGGGATGAGGCCAATTAGGGGGCCCGAGCTAGCCAAGCCGGGACAGCGTGCTTCGATGTGCATGTATTAGGATACGAGCTTTTATTTGGGTCTGGACAGTGAATGGCGTCGTCTGACTGGTCACTGGCAGGCTCAATGGGTTGTCAAACTCTGGCTTCAATGGGTCAGCCCATCCCCCTTGGGTTCATGTTCAGGTTATGTTGGCTGCAGAATGCATGTATTATTTGCTGGATGTAGGTACAGCGGCAGGCGACCGAGGTACCGCACCTAACCCATCTCTATCCATCGCTACTGGGCAGTACGGGGCCATACCTGAGTAGACAGCCAGACACACCCCATTCCATCCAGGCCCGGGCCAACCCACCACACCAGCCTACCGCACCCCGTCAGCCAGCCAGTCTCACCAACCCATTCATTCATTAAACCCGCCCGTCCATTTCCATTGTTGCCGCGCTCCTTTACGTCTGACTACCACCGTACTCAATAATACAATCTGCCCAACTACCACACTCGTTTTCCCTCTGTATTTAAAATAAATAAAACAGAGCGCACAGCCTTTTAGTCTTTTTTTCTTCTCTCGTTTCGGTTCTCTCGGCTATTTTCGTCCCTTTCGGATTTGGCCAGCCAGCCTTCGTTCTCGACAGCAGAATCTGCGCTCTATTCCCAGACACTCGCTCCCAAAACTTGTAAACGCGCATCCCGACACTCTAGCCAACAACACTCCAGAGGAAACGTGGAGCGGCCTTGATCACCAGTAGGAGGACAGGTCTAATCATTATCATCGACGTGCAACAACCACGTTGGTTGGCAGAGAAGGAGAGGGGATTGCTTGACACCAGTAATATCTCCAACAGATCATCTGATCTACCCTACGCATCATCATCACCGACACCCCTCAGCAACCTCGGTTTTGACACCTCAAACATGTATTCCACGCGACTTATTCGCATGTTGATGGTGGCTTTGTCCATCTTCACCGTTGTCCAGGCTACTTGGTTCGACTTGAACATCCTCAACCGGTCGCCCGGTCTCCTGGACGACCTGACCAGGGCGGATAACTCTACTGCCCCCGCCGACGAGAGCAAGCCCGCTGCCAGTGCATCTGCCGCGCCTTCTCCCGAGCCAACTACGACCAAAGAGGCTGACCCGACCACCACCAAAGCTGCCGATCCGACCACAACAGAGCAGACCAAGGGCCCTGATCCTACGCCTACCCAAGGCAATGACAACACGACCCCGACTACCGCTGCGCCAACCACCCCGAATGGAGGTGGACAGACCACACCAACTCCTGGCCCCGTATCGACACCCAGTGGTGGCAACAGTGGCGGCAACACTGGCAATGCTTCTCCCACGACGCGTACTACGTTGGTAAAGACGACTTCTGATGGAAAGACTTTCGAGGTTCCTCAGACAACCACCGAGTCGCCGAAGCCTACTACTACCGCTAAGCCTTTCACCTCTATCTTCACTTACACGACTACCTTGAGCGATGGCCGTACGTCGGCCGTTGAGACCCAGTCGGTTGTCACTCCCACCCTGTCGGAGGGCCAGACGAACTCGGGTGACAACGGTATGACGCCCCAAACCAGGAACACCATTATTGGAGTGTGTGTCGGTGTCGGTGGCGCCATTGTCCTGGCCGCCGTCGGTGTCTTGGTCTGGAGGCTGCGTGCCCGAAGACGGGACCAGGACGACGGCGAGGATCTCGTCAACTACGGCGCCGGAACCAGCCAGTTCAACAACGCCGGCCCCGAGAAGAACGAGCCCGGCAGCATGGGCGGCCGCAGCCCCTTCCAGAGCACCCTGGAGTCGTACCACGCCCCGAGTTCCAACACCGGTACCAACTTCTAAGGACACAAAGCCATGACCACAAAATAAACCACGAAACCACATCAACATCACCACCACCATAGCACGAAGCCTCGTTTTCTGGGTTCTTTTTTCAATGGACCGGCGTCGGAGTTTGCAAGGAATATTTGCATGGTTCCTAGGCACATAGTCATTGGATTAATCTACAGTTTAGAGATATCCCAACTATAATGACACCCACAACAAGAAAAAAAACCCAATTCCGATAGACACAATTGGTTATACCGTTGCATACGAGGCCACAGTGATGTCAGCAGAAATCAAGTGCGGATGGAAGAACGGCATATGGGCGGCTCCGCTCCAATAGAGATGCGATCTGCCAGTTCCCAAGAGCCAAGCAGGAGGAATTCCTATAAGAAAATCGGCCTCTTTGTGTGTGTATAGAGCTTCATCATAATACCATGTGTTCGCATTTTCTCCAATTTTTTGTACATTTTTTTCCATGCAGAACTACAATTGTTGTACCTGCAGTAGTTCAATTTACCTTGAGAGTTTAGATGATTACTTACCTACTTTGCCTAGTCGTACAGCTACAGGCTACGGCTATCTAACCTAGTGTACCAATTTTCTGGAAATTTGCCCAATGACTCGGTATAATGGTAGTGACGGTGAATGATGTTAGTTCATGTGTTAAGTCAGGCCAGCAATTGCATAGTCGAATCGGGATCATACGCGGGAGGTAGATCTTCTGGGCAGATGACCGACTTTCTTCAGAGTTCCATAATACTATGATCAATGGTATGTATGTATGGTTGTAGCATTACCGTATTCTCTGGAGCATTCTTTGGGGGAGGAGCCTCCATACGGTACTCGACTCCAACCGACTACCGACGGGGAACCGTTCAATCAATCATCAGCAGATCAATTGATGCAGCCTCACTTTAACTCTGATAGGTACAAGTATTGGGGGGCGATAACAAGCAAACCACTGCTACAGCGGCCGCTTCCGGTTGGCGCAAAACTTGCCCCCCATGTTTCTTGGGTATTAAATCTCTTGCTATCGGCGTTCCCGCGCGCGCACATCCGTGGCAGCGCGGTTTGTGTTTTGTCCCATATGTAGCGGCCTGCCGGTCGGGCGGAATTGAAGTTGTGCTTTCGCTGTAACATGGTTCGTGCCGATACCGATTTCTGATTGGCTGCGCCCGACCTCGCAGCCAACGTGTCTCATGATGGTTTCAGGATGCTCTCGTCTTGGGGGGTGTTGGGAGGAAGAGACGACCTTGGTGTCAGTATTCACATAGTTATTAGCTTTTCGACTCGCTTTTCAGTTGAATTGATTGATTGACGTCGTATGTACTGTTCCACCACATACATTTCATCTGGACTTTTCGCTAGCGACCGAAGACGACGAGAAGAAGCTTGAGTTGACTTTTGAGTTCCTGCCCGGTGTTTGTCTGCCAATTTGGGTTACCTGTCATAATCAGACCGACTTTGGCAACCTTCCATACGACCGTCCGGCGACAAATCGATAACGACCAGCGACTCGTAGAGCACCCTCACGAAACTTGCCTATATAAAACACCCTAGGAATCCAGGTGTGGGAAGGATCGTCCGTTATATCTGAGACGGATTAGCCTCAACGTCAAATATCTCTATCTACCTACCAGACGACGTATCCAGCATCCACGCGTCTTTCTTATATTGCTAAAGACTACGCCATCTCGTCTACTTCGGACACACACACACCACGTCACCTACACCTTATATCTCGATCGGGCCAACAAACATGAAGTGCTGCGCAATGCTCAGCTCGGCGACGACGGCACTGTGCCTCCTCGTCGCCGGCGCCGCGGCGGGAGGGGGCAGCGGCGGCGAGTTCGTGGACGAGGTCCGCCGCGACTTTAAGATGGGCCTGTTCCCGCGACAGCAGGTGCTGCAGGACGACATCCAACCGTTCGGTGGCAAGTTAGGCGGCTTCTCTGCTGCATCGGTACGTTGCGCTTACCACTGCTGGTTTTATGACATCGCGAAAATCCTTCCGGCATATACTAACTGGTGTTATCCGTGTACAGATCACACAGTCTCAAGATAAGAAGCGACCCTTTACAGTCAAAGGGGACACTTTTGTAAGTTTCACTGTGTGTGGTGGGCCAGTTGGTGTCTGTAGGACCGAAAAACTGATCCTGGACCCCCATAGACCGATTTCAAGACCGCAGCGCAACGCGCCTGCGACAACCAAAAGAACGACTGCGCCGACGCGGCCAACAAGGACAAGAACGCCGGCTTCAAGGTCTCGGACTGCGACAAGCAGAACAGTGAGTACCAGTCGATTCCCACGAGTCCCTCCGGGGGGTTTCACTGTAATTGGTAGTTGGGAACTAACAAAGACATACAGATGAGTGCAAGGACGCCATCGCATCGGCCACGCTCACGAGCTTCGCCGTATTGACCAGCTCGACGGCCGAGTTTGACATCTTTTGCGAGTCGTAACGAGTGATTTCGGTCGCGGGACCGATATATAGACGGACAGCCCAGCTTTCCTGTCCCTTAATCGGAGGAAACATATTGGGAATGCAATGAAATGGTGGGTTGCTTCGACATTCTCCGACAGGGTTGTTTCACGGCAGCTGCTTGGATATATGTGAAAGATGACTTTCAAACTTTGATGTATGCGCCGCGAGTTGGGGGAAAGGTATTGAGGGTAGGACAGTCAGTAGCCACGGAGCAGAGAGGCTGCTGCTATTATGACGGATGATACGGACTGGGACGCCGCAGCCAAACCAGGTTGCTTTTACACGATTCCAGTAATTACTATTAGCGGGTGTTCAGGCGTTGGGCTGCGGATTTTGGAATGCTTCAGGTCGAAAAGTCGTGTAAGCAGATATCATGATACAAACAAGACGTTGGTGGTCAACAGCACCTTGATAAAAGCCAAAAAGTTCACCATTAGGGTTTTTATATTACTTTGCGTCGCGAAGGTCTCTCGATGCAAAAACTTAAACACTGGCCCCATTTCGCATGGATGGGCTTCAGCATTCTGATAGGTCCTCGCATCCCCCCTCTTCATATGTCACCATGTCCCTGGCCCATGTCGCCACTCTGAGTCGCGAATCCCCAAGTTGCCATATCCTCCATACTCCAAAGCCAATCCTCAAACGCCTCCTCCCCAACCTCCCCCACATCAGGGGCACGCGAATGGATCCGATCGGCGCAGGGGTTCCGCGCGCAGAGCCCCGCCCGCACCGCCGGCGCGCTGTCGGCGCCGAGCGTGACGGTGTACCGGTCCCGGTTGCGGGCCGCGAAGACGGAGGCCCGCGCCGCGTCGCCCAAGAGCAGCGTGAGCGCCAGCGCGATCTCGTACGCGAACGTCACGTCGATGCAGCCCGCGATGTCCCCGTCCTCCCCCGCCGACACCGTCCCCGACGTCTTCCTGGGCCTCGAGGATGAGCTCCGCCGCCTCGCGGCACTCGGCGAAGCAAACGAAGGGGTCGTGCAGGAAGCGGCGCTGATTGAGGCTCTTAACATCAACTACCGCAGCAGTAGCACCCTCATCGTTGTCTTGTCCACCTCCTGTGGAAGGAACGTCGCTAGCGGGCTCATCTGAGGGCAATGAAGCAGCAATAGTGGTAGTCGTAGCGCCGGCGTCGGCGGTGACTGGGGAAGAAGTAAAGCTCGAAGAAGAGGGAGATAAAGGTGGTCCGTCAGACTCGCCAAGATGATACTTGCGCCAGAAAGCCTCGAGTTGTCTCAACCGCTCATCGACGTCATCACGCCAAGGCCCTGGTGCCAGCGAGCAGAGCGCGCAGTCACAGGCGAAGCAGTAGACCTCGGCAAGGTAGCGCTCGCGGTCGTCGTGCGCCATGACGCGGTTCTCGAAGTAAGAAATATGGATCTCATCACCCGGGTTCAGATGGCGAATCGCGTGTACCGTGAGTACGCCCCCTTTCCCCTCGGGGGAGGTGTGATCGTCATGCCAGGCCCAGTAGGCGCTGGGAGCGCAAGCGTGGTTGAAGCGCGACCACCGCAAGAACAAACCCGAGGAGCCGTCCTGCTCCCCGACAGGGCCACCTCATTGGTCGTGGCGATGGAGTAGTAGGGGTAGTCCGGGTAGAGGACAGAGAAGGAGCTGGCGAGGGCGTGGAAGGCGTCCCTCTGCGCTGGGTCGGGCAGGTTCTGGATCAAGGACTCGACAATGCTGTTTTGCTGCTTTATGGGGTCGTCAGTCATGGGTCGGGTGTACAGCGGCTTTTCCATTAAGAGGCGTGTTCCGGGCTCAATGGGCGCAGTGGCGACTACGCCGTAGCCTTTGTTGGGTATACGTCGGACCTCCCATAGCGTTTCAGGGGTAGTAGCCATCTGGGGCTAATGATGTTGGTGATGATTTCGTGATTGTGTACACAGGGTATAGGCCAAGGGCGGATGTATGAAATGGCAGTTTGGCGAAGCTCGCTAACATCGGAAATGTGCAGTCTGGTGTCAAGTTCAGATGCCGCTTCTCCGAGGGAATGCAGAAGGAGAGTAAGAGACGTCCCGGCCAGCGTTACTGATACGACTTGGCGAAGATGTTGGTGATTCGGGGTTTACTCTGGCTCGTAGAACCCAGAGGTGTCCATATCAGGGTCGTATGAAAATGAAGAAGGTAGAGTTTGTAGGATGTCAAATCCTAGAATTTATTCCAGTGTGATTGTCTTACTCTGGTCCTCACCAAGCTGGCTGGAGATTGTTGTAAGTGAACAGAGTATTTGCCCAGAATCCCTACTACATCAGAGCTCGATTTTAGCGTCACTAAAAACTGAACAAAATGGCAAATGGGATTGGCTGGTACCACCAGATCCACATTAGAATAATCACGACCACATCCCGTTAATGGCAGCAGTTCGAGTCGAGGGATATCTTTTTTATTTGCAGTACTAGTAGAGCTTTAAAAAAAAGATATCATATGACTTATCTTGGATGGACTGTGTGGCCCAGATGTTGTGTGTGGTCGGGATAATGTAGGTAGCCGGAAGTAGGTTGTGCTGGCGACGGCGTCGACGAGGACTCGCTGGCGATTGGGGGAAGGATAAAGGATCATGGCGTCGACGAGGGTACTGTTGCCGAAGAGGTAAAGGGAAAGTGGCGTTAAGTAGTCAGCCGGTGAAGGATGTGGGTGTACACAACCATACCCTTCACTACGATTCTCTGCCAGAACCTCCGGAGGCGCGAAGCGCCCGAGTGTTGTGAGTTCTCATGAATACAAGACGGCGAGGTTGAGCTGGACAAGACCAGTATCCTCGATAAGTGCACATCTCATAATGAATGGAATACCTCTCCCTTCCAGACCACGGCTGAGCGAGCTAGATCTTGACTGCTGCCATCAAACTCGTTGCAAACCACCCCTAACTTTTCTATGGAAAAGCAAGGAGGCCGACCAACCCAAAGGTGATGATATCTTGATCCGTTGAAGAAGCCTCATGTAGCAATGTATCTAGTACTGGGGGCAAAAGGGAAAGCATGCCGTTACGGACAAGACTCAAGACTACAACGATACAGCTGGAACAGTGGTTTGATGCAGCCGTTTGATTCATCTAAACGTATAAAACAACCAACCATAAAGTACCTATTTACAATAGACATCAACAAAAACAACCTAGGCTCCTAAACAAACCCATTTTTTGGTAATATGGAATAATCAAACGCCTAGTCCATCAACGGAATACCCTCGTATTCCCGCGTACCCGCGTGCGAGATTCATGTTTTCTAGTTTCGTCAGTTACAGGCCAAGTAAAGGGTGGCAAAGAAGGGAATACGTACGTAAGCACTGCGTCGCTGCTCCCTTGAGCAGGTTGTCAATGGTAGCACAGATAACTACTCGCTTGCCCGAACTGTGGACAGCAAATCCACCGATCTCGACCTATATATGAATTATATTAGTTGGGATGATCCTTTGATATAGTGACTTGAGAATTGTGGACTTACACCGTGCTTTCCGCTGATTGACTTAACCAACGGCGCCTCGCCAATAACCTTGACGAGCTTCTCACCAGCATAGCGGTCCTGGTAGATCTGGCGAATGTCTCGCGATGTCATCGTCTTGTTCAGGGGAATATTAATCGTGTGGTGGATACCCTGGAACCAAACGGCGACATGCGGTACGAAGCCGACAGCAGTGCCAAGCTGGTTGCTGATCTCGCGCTCGTGAATGTGGTCAGTCAAGCTGTACGGGACCAGGTTGTTCGTCAGGAACTCGACGTTGTTCTTGGGCGAAGGCTTGGTTCCTGCGCCAGAGTAGCCGGAGACACCGAAAACGGTAGGTTGGCCACCGAGATGCTCGACCAGGGGTGCAATGCCGAGCTGAGCGGCAGTAGCGTAGCAACCGGGGTTCGAGATTCGGGTTGCCTGGGCAATCGCAGACCGCCGAATGAGCTCGGGAAGACCGTACGTCCAGCTGTTATCGAACCGGTAGTCGGCAGACAGGTCTACAATGAGACTACCGTCTTCACGGGGAGTCTTCTCGCGTGCCTCGTTGATCGCATCGACGTAAGGCTTGCAGACACCGTTGGGCAAGGCCATGACCCACACATCGATCTCGCCATTCTCTTCCATCTGCTTCACATCCTCGGCGCTGAGGTTCTCATAAATGATCTCCTTCTTGCTGTATCCTTGTAGCTTCTGGCCCGCGAGCTCTCGGGACGAGACGTGCTTCAGAACAAAGTTGGGGTGAGTATTAAGCAGGCTGATCAGAGCTTGACCAGTGTAGCCACGAGCACCAATCAGTGCAACACGGGACGGCACCTCGTTGGAGGCATGCTTTCTGCCGTAAGGAGGGTTAGGGTTGGTGGTGGTGGCATAACCACGCGCCTGGCCCTTGTAAAGAGCCCCGGCAGTTCCCATAAATGGCCGGCGAGCAAATGTAGAATAGCCACGGGCTTGGTTAGCAGCAGAGCCGGAAGCGAACTGTGCCTTCAGGTTCTGGGAAGCCACCTGAGCAGCCCGGTGGAGACGGGCCTCCAGGTTTGACTCGCCCAGCATCGCGCGGCCGTGGTTCGTGAACTCCTTCATGAGATCCATGAGACCTTGGCCCTCCTCAATTCCGTACCAGAAGAGCACGTCGTTACCGCGGACGATGTGTCCATCGGCCTTCTCAAAGAACCAAGAGAGGTTCTCATCATCTGCCTTGACGGTCCAAACTAAGCTGGGATATTCTTTCTTAATGGCGGAGAACAAGTTGTCAGCGACGTTGGTAAGCCATCCAGACTTGGTGATGGTAAGAGTCGCCAAGATGCCGTAGTTCTGTTTCTCCGATGGCTGAAGGACGACAGCGAGAGCCTTCATGGGCTCATCGAAGAAAGCCTTGAACTTACGCTCCTTCAGGAACTCCACGTACCGGTCAACCGTAGCCCGAGAGTCGGTCAGGTCGCGATCGCGAATGAGGACATCCTTGAGCTTCTGGAGGTCGGAGAATTCCGACACGCTCTCGGCGGTCATGAGCTTGTTACCACGGCGGATCAGGGTACCCGCTCCGGAGTCCGTGAACAACTCCTTCTGTAGTTCAGCAGGGTGGATGATCGCCACGCTGGATGTCCGCGGGAGGCTATCGAGCAGCTCCTTGATCTCCTTGATCTTGAGACGAGTGCCGAACTTGCACCAGCTCTGGCTCATCAGGTGATCGAATTCCTCGTCCAGGTTGATGGCAGAGATCTTGTTGCCTTCACCGCCAAACAAGCCGCCCTTCTCACTGAGATAGACAACCTTCAAAGGCTCCAAAACGCGAGCCAATTCACCAGCGGCTACATCAGCGTTGACGTTCAACACTTGACCCTCGGTAGTCTCAGCCATAGAGGTTAAGATAGGCAGGTAGCCACTTTCGATGGCACTCTCAATAGGATCCTTGTTGATGTCGGTAATCTTGCCAACAAACTTCCACTTCTCCTTGTCGAGGTAATCGGCCATGAAAACGCTCGAAGTGATAGGTCGAGCACGAACACCCATGGACTCCAGAGTCCTGACCAGCTTCAGGTTCTCTGCAAGAAACAGCTTCCTAGCCACGCCAAGGGTCTTGCCGTCGGTGATGCGGATACCCTCTTCGAACTGGGGCTCCACGCCTGCCTCTTCAAGCAACTTGTTGAGCTGCGGGCCAGCGCCGTGAACGATGATGGGGTATAACCCAACATGGTAAAGGAAGGCCAACGACGAGCAGAGCTCCTCCAAGTGCTCAGTCAGAATAGCACCTCCGACCTTGATCACGGCAAACTGCTTCGACGAGACCGACGAGAAGTGAGAGAGATACTGCTGGACCTCCCGCTTGGAACCAACGCTGTTCAGGACTTGGATCACAGCATGCCGCGCATCGTAGTTGTTGGCTCGGCCGGGGCGAGTCGAGTAAGCGGCAGCAATGGTTCGTCGGGTGACAATTGGCGTGGCGACGCCGCTAATTCGAGTCGTAGCCGAACGGCGCCCGGCTCGGATAACCGCCCGAACGGCCAGACGAGAGGAAGACAACATGGCGGCGGCACGTTGCTGGACCTAAAATTCGAACACTGTCAGTGGAATGGCTAGGCTAAGTGGGAAGAACATGACGAGTAGACCCAAGTAGAGCAACAGGTATAACTGATAACGGGTACAACGGGAATAACAGAAACAACCGGAATAGTCCAAGCATCCGGGCAGTTGAGTTCGTCCCAATTGTCCAGTCACCCTGGTATCTACAAGCATGCAATCCAACGGGAGTCACGATATCCCGGCCGCTCGGCCGCACATCACCCAACTTGCGAAAAGACGGATAATGGAACAATTGACGGGGGCAATTGGGCTCAAGTGTATATGCTTACCTAATTATGCGACGAGGAGGTGATGTGAAGGAAAGGCGACTTCAAATCCGAGGTTCACGTTCACATCGCAGGTCGAAGTAGAGTGGGAAAAATTCTAGTTTCTTAAGCACGCAGGTTGATGTCCGAAAATCGCTCCTTCAGGTACGCAGGCGCTGTGAGTGAGTCTTTGTGGCCCGCTTAACCGCAGCCTATCCCCCCTCCAAAAAGTCCAAATCTGCCTATCTACCGCTGATGCGCCAAGCCTGATAGGGCAAAGCTCTCTGAGTTTTAGCGATTCATAGGGCGTTCTTGATTAGAAGTTGTTGGAGAACCTTGCTTGGTGGGCACTGAAGCTGATTGCGCGCTCCACACCCCTGCGCAACATGCGACTAGCTTTTCTGCCCTCGACTTACCTAATGATGTATGTAACTACATTCTCTAACTATCTACGTTGTAATGATTCAGAGATTGAACTGAACCAGGCAGAGTTATGCTTGTGCAGTTCATCCAGATGGCGGCTTGAAATGCGAATGCGCAATGACATCATTGCTAGCCCTGAAGTATTCAGAAGAAAGAAAATCATCAATTCTATATTATACTTACACGTATTCGGCCACCGTCAGTGTCATGTATTATGAATCGCGAAAGGGGGATTTTCCATCGGCCTGCCAATCCACACTGGCGTCAAGCTTCTCTCAAGTCCAGCTGAACCGACCTCGCTAGCATGTCATATAGATGCATACCTCACCTCTGGATGTATGCGCGCACCACACTGCCCCAGCGTATAGTTGGTCAATGTATACAATTTTGGCCTCATCAAGGCGGTTCTTCCAGTTCTCATCCTTGAAGCTTGTCCGAGCGACAAACTTCGTCTCACCGGCGCCTACTTTGTCAGAACCTTCGGCCAGGCGAACGCCTCCCATGGCAGATAAGTCTAAGACGAGTAGATGCCCTCACTTCTGTCCCGATGTTGTTGACTTCAGTCTTGGTGGCCATTCCAAGGCATAACTCAACGCTCTGGATGGTGCGGACGACATCCTAGATAGACAGTGCCCAAAGGTCAGAAAATCTATATAACATTTACTTACCACACTCACGTCTGGGCTTCTAACCCCAGATCATTGCGGCATGGGCACTTCGCCACTCATTGATAGAGTCACGCTTAAGAAGGCCACGTGGATTCTCGACTCGCTGTATCACAACTTTAGTTGGACTACCACTTGACATTGTTGACATTCTAATCTGCTCAACTAGGCAGTTGCCGACATCGACGTACTGAGACAAACGTTTACGTCCACGGCCTTGAAATTGCACCATTCACTGACTGACAAGCCGAAAGCGCCGGCAATGCCATCGGGACGGCAAGGGCTACAACGGCGCCAGTGAACAGTTCTTCTATGCCGGCTCGTGGTGCACGAGGAATAGAGAGATGTGGCAGTTTTGAAATCTGGAGCATTTGTAAGCATGGCAAGTTAGGTATTCAAAGGGGTCAGGAAAGGGGGAGGAGAATAGTCCGCATCTAAATAAGGGTTTGCAGGATCGACTGATATCTACCTTATTGTCGAAAGGAGTGTAACAAATCCCAGTTATACTATGTCCTTGCAACATGTTACAAATAGTTCATCTCCAGGCACTTCCCACACCGTGGTCCGGTCTCAAAGGCAGCAGAACAAGAATGTATTGCCTATAGATAACGAAGGTACCAGGACATGCGATCCATATCAGTTAAAGATCCTGTTCCTCCCGTGTTACATGAGGTAACAATGTCCAAAAGCGGGATCCCGCACGAATGCTATTGGCACAGTCTGGCTTGGCAACGTGACTGTCATGTAGGTTGCGCAGTGCCAGTAATCCAGGAGCCTGCCCTCCCTATGCTATTCCGCGGACCAAGCGGTCTCTTTCGTTGCTGGTAGTGCATCTATCATTGGCCCATCTGTAGAAGTTTAGTCCGAAAGCCAGCGCCTTGTATCTGCTCAGTAGTCGCGCTGAGAACTTAAACGTCGATGAGAAGCCACTGCTGGTTCATCTGCTTTCTGGTAATATAGAAATAGCATAACCCGATGGCTACTTTCGTTTGTGACAGCAGCGAGCACCATGATGACCTCTCACCCTACGTGCTATTGCGTTGCCAGCCGACTCCGGTTCCCTGTTGTCCCACTTGTTTGAACTAACCAGGTAGCAAACTGCTTGGTGCCCCTTTCCCCTTTTCCACGCTCTCTCCTTGCTGCCGCTGTTGCTACTGCTACCGCCGGCGGTACCGGTGACGGGGAAGAGTTTGGCCCTGGTGACGGCGAAGACCGTGGTGAAGAGGGCGACCAAGGTCTGGTGCTTTCACCATGAGCCCCCACGTAGTACAGCGCCAGGATGGCTAGCAGCAGTCTATATGATAATTCAGAAATCCGAAATGTATGCATCGAAATTTCTTGGACTCCTGAACTCTTGACCCCTTTCGACTGATTAGTCATTGCCATACAGGTACACAAAGTTCAGTGTACGAGTATGTTCAGTCGTTGCTTATGCACATCGTCACACTCCGGCACGTTGCGTTGTATCATGTATAGATAGAAGTTATCACGTCACATTAATGAACACCCTAACATCATCGCCATAGGTTGCTTTCGCAGATATCATAAGGTATGTCAATTAGTCGGGAAAACGCCCCGTCTCTTCTCGTCTCGCCTCGCCTCGTCATCATACATGCAGGGCCAATTCCTAATTCGTCCTCTGCTTAGTATATCTGCTCGGGGTGTGTGGGTGGGGGGTATCGAGCTGGAAGCCTCGTATCAACCATGCATTGCGTGCCAAAGCAGAAAAACAAGACCAGTGAAAACACAGCGGCAAAAAAATAATAAACTCCATCGTTCTGTAGAATTCGTAAATCCGGTGACCGAACCGCCCAAGGTGTGTGTGCTCGAAGCCCGCGAGATTCAAGCCGTCATCGGGTTTTTAGTTGTAGCGTCAAAATCGTCCTCGTTATCTAAGTCCCCTGGACTGTAGCCAACACTGCCTGAGGCTCAGGCAGAAAGAGAAGTAGTCCTTCGCTTAGTTCTTGTGCTGAGTCGCAACAACTAAATAGAGGATGGGTGGTTAGAAACTCATTCGTGCAAAATGTTCGAGCACTTGGGTGCAAGTTGGTAGGCACTTACCAGCAGGAACCACAATGACGAGGATAAGGATGATGATGCCGATAATGAGGCACATCCTCATCTTCATATCCTTCCACCACATCTGCTTGCGCACTCTGTTGGCGCCGCGGCGGAAACCTTGGGCCGATGTGGCGAGGTTGTCTGTCTTGTCTTGCAAGTTGTCAAGTCGCTCGCCACGCTGAGAGACCTTGTTGATGTTCTCTCGCATCACACCGACAGTGTCATCAATTTGCTGTTCAGAAAACACGAGTCAGTTGTTTTGGTCCAAGATGTACATGAAATGCTTCGGATGTCCTCTGGATTGTCGCGAGACCATGCAGATCAACAGAATACGAGTTGCTTCTCGCAAGGACCGCGCCCTGGGGCTGGCTGCTCCGTAGATCGCGCCCATTGCGTGAATGGAGCACTTGATCTGTTGTCGGCATCCAGCTGGTTACCGCATCGCGCGACCGACTAATGCATTCAATATAACCGCAGAATACCATGCACATTGCTGTAAGATATTTCGTTTGTGCGAAGGTGACATCGCAGGCGTTTAATGCTGCCGATGCAGTCTCCCGTGGTAATAGGGATCAATGACGGTTTGTCATGTGAACGCACGCTCGGCGGCGAACAAAAGAGTCCGCCGGAGACAAAGGTGGCATCGAAATCTCGCGATCCAGGGACAAATCCATCTCGGGATTCAAGAGGCGAAAATGAAAGCGACTTACCGCTTGCAGCGCCTGTGTCCTAGCATTGCCGCCTTGCTGAGGAGCAGCGCCGGCCTGGCCGCTGGGGATGTAGGGATCGTAGGGGGCTTCTTGGGTGTGGGACGCCATTTTGGGTGAAGGAGGGTCGAAGACGGAACGAATCAATCGTAGAGTGCTCGAATTTGTGTTGACAAAGGTCGGCTCGAAATAGAGATGCTTATGCGATCGGTTGTGGTGGTGATGGGAGGAGAATTCGGGATTGCGAAGTATGTGTAAAGGGAAGAGAGAGGGTTGGGAGACGGCCGAGCTACAATGGGCGAGAGAGAGGTTGTTCTGTCCTGGGAGGGTCTGGGAGGGTCTGAGAGGGTCAGGGAGGCTAAGGTCTGGTGTGAGCCAGAGTGGTATGCAAGATTGATGGGCTGGGTGACTTTGACCTTGACTGGGTCCGGCTGGGCGCTCTCTGGACTCTGTGTTTCTGCTCTGGGCTTGGGTACTCCGGGGCTGGGTTTGTTTGGCTGGAGCCTGCCCAGGTTTGAATGGCACGCTCTAGCTAGCCGCAGTAGCAAAGGAAATGGAGTCCGAGCTTTTTCTCGACAATGACCTCAAACAGGGACGGTCGGAGGTAGGGTGTCCCTTTCCAATGGTTTGATGGTCTTAACACTGCGCACGTATGGAATGGATCACCAGGCAACCGAAGGGGTCTCTTTCGATTTTTTTTTCTTTTTTCTCGCTTTCTCTCCCTTGTTGTCGATGATCGCTTAGTAAACCGTATATAGCACGCTTTGTCCACAAGTGAATTGAATCTACCAGACTGTAGGTAGGTATTGTCGAGTTCCTTCTGGCCCAATTAACATAGCATCATTCCCCACCAACTTTGCTCGGAATTGTTGTTACTACTTGCAATACGAGGTCATTGTTCTCGATTAACTCAGGATGGTGGCGGCTTCGGCTTCCTTCGCCAACCGTCCACGCAATCCCCCCAGACCAACGTGGCTAGGCGCTTACTCGCCTGCCGCTGGAATGCGAAAGCGGCAGTGCCTCTCAACCCCTACCTAAGTTAGGTACTTCGGAATATACGCCCCTCTCCGGCTTCAACTGAACAGAAAAAAAAAGATTTGTCAATCCCATAACCGGGCTATTTGCCATCGATATACACGTGAGCATCGAATGCTTTGGGGTGACTGCAATGGTTGTACGTTGATCCATGGATCCTGGTCACATCATCGGGACTTTTACTGTCCATTGTTATTGTCATGTTGTACTACTACCTACACACTGCCTGCACACTCCAGCTGTTGATTCCAATTGCCCAGCCAGCAGCCAGCTCAGCTCCGTCCTCCCCACTAAAACAAATGGTCACCTCATGCATCGAGAATAAACAACAAGCACTTGAGAGTTCGACCAAGCCTTCAATGTCACCTAATGCGATGTAGGCTTTATCTGCAGTCGGATGAATCTTCCACGTTCATTGAAACGTATTTGCCATGTGTTCTCGGCCATGGCTTGCATTAGCATCTTCTCGGGAGTCCCTGTCGATCTTCTGGTGTCTGGGGAATGATTTGTATGGTGCTGCACAAGCCACACAAGTCGAATCTTTGATCGTTGCAGTTCCGTTTCATCATCCATCGTCACGAAAAACGACCCAGTAACTCAATATTATGTACTGTTGTCCCACATTCTTCCTCTCCTCTCATAGGCTGCGTTCCGAGTATATGACAATCGTTATGCCTTATGCAAATACAAGGTAATCACGGACGAAAGATGGCAGTGACGGCACGTGACTGCCTGACATAAAACCACTTCAAGATCCGTGTCAAAGCAGAAAGCTGAGATGATCTTAGATATACATGGAAAAAGACTATTAGATAGACTTGAAGATTCGGGACTACAGATGTTCCAATGAAGTGGGACAAAATGTGAATTCATCAAGACTTGTTGCAAATTGCCTACATCGATGCTGGCGATGTTCTCCAAATGGGGGCACTCGAACTGGATAGTACTCTTTGGCTACCCACTCGCCCAGAGCCACTGCCTTTCATAGAGTGAAGTTCCTGCTCACGTTTGCTATAACTTTTCCAGGGTGTAGAAGGGTGGCATGAGCTGAGCAGCTGCGTAGTGACAGTTGTGACGCCATACTCGAAGATCAAGACTTTCCAACCGTCTAGTTGGGAGTAGTATCCATGGCCCAAGACTATCTATACTTATTGAGATTTCTCATGTCTGTCGTATCCAATTATGAAGAAGAATGGCTTCCATGCCTTGTTACCTAAAGAGTCGGGAGGGGGCTGTAATAGAACGACATGGGCAAAACATGCGTGCTAGACATTGTAGTCTTTAATGACGACATGTGACCTAGTAAGTAAGTAAGATGTGGGGAGGTTGAGAAAGAGGACTGACATGTTCAGCTTGCCTTGCTTTTCTAGCTACCAATGAATGGCTCTTCTCCCATGGCATTGAGAACTTTTCCATATTCTGTATACGATTGCCCAGATTCGTGGGGTTTTACCCAACTCCAGCCATCATTAACACTGCGCTAATGTTGGCTTGTGGCTTGCTTGGTTGTTGGCCCACAAATAAGCCTGGGTATCGTATGAAATCCAGCAGGACATCACTCGGTCGATCATGGTACGGGAGGGTCCGAGATAAATACGATGGATCAACGCAACATGTTCTGGCTGGCCTTTTCGTCTGCTCTGTGTTGTGTTGTTTCGTTTCAAAACACCACACTCGGGACCTGACCTGTAGCTTTATTGGTTGCAAAACCTAATTCTCGCAACTTAGCTAAAGCAAGTGCCAAGGCAGCGGGCCCACGAGTTGCGGTAGTTGTTTAATCAGGGAACAGTTCCGGCGACGAAGCCAGCCTGTAGTTGCTGCTCATTTGAGGTCATATAGCTCACAACCTCACAGTCTTTTCATCTTCAAGGCCTGCCGCAAGGACGTAAGCCACACTTTCTTTGTATTGTGTTCGGTAGTACGCAGGCTGACGACGGCGAACGCAGCCTTCATTACCTAGAGAAAAAGAAGCAGCAGCAGAAGAATAAATAAAAATATAAACAAACAGCCTCAGCTGGGCGCTAGAGATCCGTCAATACCACTGGTGGCATTGGTGCTGTCGTATACTTTTTCGTGCCTGTATTAAATCAGCTTCTTTGACGATGAGGTGAAGAAGAGGTTCCAATTCGAGCGCTAGCGTCATTCCTCTTCAGTTCTCTCCAGACCCCGGCCGAGCTAGTGTGGGCTCGGCTCTCTCCATTCTCACCCCGCTTTGATGAACCCAGTCCGTCCTGCGGGATGCCCGACGAATAATTCAAGAAGAGTTGTCGTCGAATAAAGAAGGCTGACTCCCTCGGGTGTCACCATGTCTTGAAAAAGGGTGCCTTACATATATTTATTGGATGCAAGCTCTTTGCGTTTCCTACAAGATTCGGGCCTCAGCGGTAAGCAGAGCCTGGTCTGGCCAAGACAAGTGGAAAAGGTAAACCCAAAGGCAAATAGAAAGAAGCGCCCGGCGGGCCGCACCCTCAAGTGGTTCGTTGAGGTTCTGTTATGGTGGCGTTCGTTCATAGCGGGCTAGCAGTCTGTTCGTGACCTGAAGGTGCTGCAGCACTCTTACTCCGGGTCAGCCGGAGGACAATGGAATCTTGGGATGTGCGAGATGGCTCTGTGGTAACTAACCTACATGAATAGGCCAGTACTGCACCCCAGGGTCAAGACGACTCGCAAAGACGTGGGGAGTGGTCAGAAGTGCGTCACCCTAGCGCGGGGAAATGCAAGTAAACTAGTCAAAGGTGCATGTGTGCGCGTGTGCTTGGTGCTTTCAAGGTTGCCTGTTGCTTGTACATACGGGCAGACAGCGACGGACATGCCTGATATTGTATTGACGTACGTCCATACATAGTTATGATATGTCTGACCATCCTCCCCCTTCTTCTTGGAAGAACATCGATATCCCCGGGGCCAGCCGGGTTTCTTCTTTTCTTTCTTCCCCTTGTGACTGTTAGCCACATTTTGGCTTGCACATTGTATACGTTTCCACATGTTCCTGTTTCTCTAAGCAGCTGGTACCACCGAATATTGATTAATCAATCTTGCTTGTATTACATCGGCAGACACATCCTTTGATGGGAAACGTGGACGCAAGTTGTGTCTCTCTATGCGCTGATGCGATACCCCTGCAATCGCCAAAGGTCTCTGATAGGATTTCGACATCTCACGACGTCCATACACCCATCTTCTCCTGATCCGGCTACTCGCATTTTCCAGGAGAAAGATACATTGCCGATTTGGACAAGCACCACTCGACCATTCTAACTTCCAGATGCATGGGCTGGGGCAATGAGACGTTGTTTCTCAGTTCGCCGTGATTTATACTTAACAAGCGATCGTCACTCGGTCCTATAAGGTGTAAGACGATCCTCACAAGTGCCAAGGGCATCGCCAAGGAGCCAATATCATGCGGCTCCATTGGCAAGCCGCTCATGGCTTGACAGCCACACTGCTGGTTGCTAGCCGATTAGTTTTCGGATACCAACTTGACATCAACTCAGAGTGTAAGGTCTGGATTCGACAAGAAACTGTGGTTAGGATATTATTAACCGTCTCTTTCTGCTATTAGACTCCATCAAAGATGTATCCAAAAGCATGGCTCGGGACCTGATGTCCCTTTACACCGGCGACAAGCCGGGTGGGACTCCCGGGCTTCTTCCACAACCATATTACTGTAAGAACCTTCATGCTCTAGTGAGACTGCGGCTTGCTGATAGCTAGCGGAAAAGGGTGGGAAGCTGGGGCTCTTCTGGGAGCCATGGTCGACTACTGGTACTACACTGGTGACACGACTTACAACAAAGTGACCTCAGAGGGCCTACTGTTCCAGGTGGGCCCAAATAACGACTACATGCCGCCAAACCAGACTTTGACGGAGGGCAATGATGACCAAGGGTTTTGGGGCATGGCTGTCATGTCGGCAGCCGAATACAACTTCCCGAACCCTCCCGCGGGCCAACCTGGCTGGCTGGCGTTGGCACAGGCGGTATTCAACACCCAAGCGGCCAGATGGGACTCGCAACACTGCAACGGCGGTCTGCGATGGCAGATCTTCACGTGGAACAACGGTTTCGACTACAAGAATAGTATATCCCAGGCCTGCTTCTTCAACATAGCCGCACGCCTCGCCTTGTATACCGGCAACGCCACTTATGCCGACTGGGCTGTGAAGACCTGGGACTGGATGGTGGATGTGAAGTTCATCGACGAACACTATTACATATATGATGGTGCGCATACAACAGACAACTGTACCCAAATTGTGCCCTACCAGTTTTCTTACAACCCGGTACGTACTCCGATATCCCAGGATCATTGTTCCTCCAGGATGTCATCCTCTTCCGCTTGGCACTCTCTGGACAAGGAACCAGATTTGGGGAATATATGAGCTAACTCAAGAGGCATAGGGGGCATTTCTTCTTGGCGCAGCGGCTATGTACGCGTATACAAACAACCTAAAGCAGACCGACGACAGCGCATTGTGGCACGAAAGGGTAGACGGTCTTCTAAACGGTACCGACGTATTCTTCCATAGTATGACAGGGACCTCGCCCAAGATCATGTTCGAAGTCGCCTGTGAACCTGTCAACCTCTGCAACGTGGACCAGCAGTCCTTCAAGGCCTACCTCAGCCGGTGGATGGCGGCCACCACCAAGTGGGCACCCTGGACGTTTGACCGCATCAAGCCGTTGCTCCAGGACTCGGCCGTCGCGGCGGCGCAGCAGTGCACGGGCGGCGACAATGGCCGCATGTGCGGGATCCGCTGGGTGAACAACTCGGGCGGCGTGTGGGATGGTACGATGGGCGTGGGCCAGCAGATGTCTGCTATGGAGGTTGTTCTCGCCAACATGATCGAGAAGGCCCAGGCCCCGGTCACCAACAGTACCGGAGGCACCAGTGAGGGTAACGCGGGCGCGGGCGGGTCGGACATCGGACGGACGGACCCCCATGGATCATTTGCGACCTCGCCGATTACGACGGGAGACCGGGTGGGCGCCGCATTCTGTACTGTCGCCATCCTAGGCGCGCTAGTCGCGGCCTGCATCTGGATGATGAGCGATGAAACCAAGTCGACTCGCGAGAACTGGCAGGATGTACGCTCCGCCTTTACCGGCGGCGGCGGAGGAGCTGCGGCCAAGCTATCGCGGAAGAGCAGGTACACAAGCCATGATGAAAAGGGAAAAGGGGTTGCCGACTACAGCCCCAACGGGTCGGTGGAACAAACTTCCCGAACAGCACACGGGATGTTTGAGGTGGGTCCACCACCAAGAATAACAGGCTCGTCACTACAGAGCCCGAAGCGAGTAGCGAGAAGTGGTGGTCCTTCGCAGTACGGCTCTGCCTTTGATGGTCAAGACGAGGAAGTACAAAGACTCAGAGTTCGTCCACAGAGGGAGAGGGGATCGAAGCGCTTTTTACAGAAGAAACGGGCCAGATACATAGACGATGTTGCCAATTATTAAATCGCATGGTGTTGGATGATGGTCATCATGAATTTATGAAATGCATTGGGACGGAGTTATTTTGGGGTCTTATAGGAAATACACACTTGGTAGCTACCTAGCTACTCCCTTGATCAAATAACACAGCCTAATGCTGGGCAAACACTTGGCTATTTGCAGTCAATCAGTTTCGGCCATAGCTACGTCTTGAAATCTGGTTTTCAATTCGGTGTCGTGGGACTGAGGAGTCTCCTATCGATGTAGCTGTAGGGCGCAATGGATTCCTGACCCGTTTCGTCATGGCGATATCATGAAGAGTAGTATGCGTGTATGCGGACATCGGATTCGTCTCCTGCAGTCAAACCAAAGTTATTGTCTCTTTTACGTGCACTCTGGCTGAAGGCTCAAACTTTGAGCATTCGCCCTCCAGGCTCACCGAACATAACCTAGATGGGGGTTATAGGGGAAGTTCGATGAGTGCATATATGCCTCCCTCGACGTTGCAGAGTAACCATCTCCGAGGCCGGTCCGTTTTCTTGTCGTGTAGAATGCCAATATCACGACCGCGAAGAGTCGGGTAAGTATCGCCCCTTTCTACACTTGTATTGCCGGTTCCTATGGTCTGTAGCGGCGGCGACCTCCTATATGGAACTATGATGTGCTAAGAAGAAACTAGTGGCAATTGAGAAACATACGATTGAGGTTGGGTCATTGACCCCTCGTGTCCGATCGCGGGGCAGCTAAGTAATTGGTAAGCTATAAGTTTTTGGAGGGGCAATTGAATGAATCAGATATCAACCATAACATTTGAAAAGTCATATTATAGAGCTTTTCCTTGATCGCATACATCAATTACATCTTTTCCACTTTCGAAAGCCGAACCGGGATTGACAATTCTGGTTATATCCGTAGCATCAGTCCGATCACGCGAACAATAAACAGAAACGATACGATGGCCCCGACAGAGTTCCCCAAGAAGAAGTGTGGTGTGCTGGGCTGCACAGGATCCGTCGGCCAGCGCTTCATCCTGCTTCTGTCACAGCACCCGCACTTCACCCTGCACGCCGTGGGCGCCTCGCCGCGATCCGCCGGCAAGAAATACAAGGATGCCGTGCAGTGGAAGCAGGCTTCGCCCATGGGCTCGGTGGGCGAGCTGGTCGTGCGCGAATGCAAGGCCAGCGAGTTCGCTGAATGCGACGTCGTCTTCAGTGGTCTCAACGCCGAGGACGCTGAGAGTATAGGTATGATGGTTATGCCCCTGGTGTCTTGCTATTATCATTTACGTTCATGACTCTGCCAGAGAGAAGTGGAAGCAGGCACATTGACTAATGCGCATACGTGATGCAGAAATGGAGTTCCTCAAGGCCAACCTTGCCGTCTTCTCCAACGCCAAGAACTACCGCCGCGACCCGCTCGTGCCCCTCGTCGTCCCGACCGTCAACCTGCCGCATTTGGACCTCATCCCTCACCAGCGCGAACACCATAAGCTCCAGAAGGGCTTCCTGGTGTGCAACTCCAACTGCGCCGTCATTGGGCTCGTCATCCCCTTCGCCGCGCTGCAGGCCCGCTTCGGCCCGGTCGACCAGGTCTCCGTCGTCACCATGCAGGCCGTCTCGGGCGCTGGCTACCCGGGCGTGTCATCCATGGACATCCTGGACAACGTGGTGCCCTTCATCTCGGGCGAGGAGGACAAGCTGGAGACAGAGGCGCGCAAGATCCTGGGCGAGATTAACGAGGCCAAGACGTCGTTCGTCGAGCAGGATCAGCTCCGCGTCAGCGCCGCCTGCAACCGCGTGCCTGTCCTCGACGGCCACACTGCCTGCGTCTCGCTCAAGTTCAAGAACCAGCCGGCCCCCAGCGCCGAGGAGGTCAAGAAGGCCCTCAGCGAGTACGTCAGCGAGGCCCAGAAGCTCGGCTGCCCCTCGGCCCCCGAGCAGAGCATCAAGGTCTTTGGCGACGACGAGCCCAACCGCCCGCAGCCGCGCCTGGACCGCGACCTGGGTCGCGGGTACACCGTCAGCGTGGGACGGGTACGTGAGGACGAGAGTGGTATCTTCGATATCAAGTTCGTCGCACTGAGCCACAACACCGTCATTGGAGCTGCTGGCTCCTCGATATTGAACGCCGAGGCTGCCGTTCTCAAGGGATATATCTAGAGAAAGAGATATAACAAAAATATAAGATACATACTACTGCATTCACTGGCGTTGGCTTTTGGAAAAATAGAAGAGCTGGGTTCGTTGGCATCAGATAATAGAGAATTCACGACTCGTCCTTCTGCTGTTTTAGCGTCATATTCCCCTCTGTCATAAAAGAGATTGGCTAATAAACGAACAAACGCATTGCTCGCATGGCAGGTATTGTTGAGATGTCCACATCCCCCGGCTGCCAGGATTGCAATGACCGCCGTAGGTTTGATGGGTCTTGTCATTGGATATGGAGACCTCCTAACACAAGATACTGATGTTTGCTCAAAACATTAGGTAACCCTTGAAGCGTTTCACCCCATTCCAATGGCAAAGAACATGTGTTGACCATTAACTATAATAGAATATCCAAAAGCCATTCGAATCATACTTCAGATAAGTATCTGGTCTACCTTATCTTGCCCAGCCCGAGACAATGATGATCGCCATCGCAGATTGCAAAGTGGGTGGAAATGGCATGAGAGAATCAGGCCATGTAGGACATACGACAAAAGGAGAAGTTTGACTCGGGAGATCTACAACAAGATCGACTGTTGGACAAAGAGATACACAAAGGGTGTCTGGGTGCGAGTGTCATGCTCTTATACCAATTATGCCTGTGTTACGGGGCAGGCTGATATTACGGACCCGCACGAGCAGATTGGAAGAGATCGCAGGACCTGGCGAAATGACGGTTAGCAGCAAAGGAACCCCTCTCGGCTATCAAGCATTTAATTGGCACTGAAAGGCCCAGACGAAAGTAGGAGTCGGGAAGATACAGTGGCTGACCATGCAGAGAGCCGCCCGCTGGTTTTCTGCCGCTGTCCTCTGGGATCTTGGTGAGCTTGGGGAGATGCTCCCAAGGGAGTCGCCGAGTGGGCTAGATAGAGCAAACAAATGCCCGAAGTTGAGATCAAAGGGGCGGAGGGGCCATGCCAGATTTATACCAGGCTGGAACAAGGGTTCCCCAGATATGTAATGTCTGCTGCCATATTTGGATGTTGCCTCGATGCACAAGGGGGGTCGCCAATCGGGACGGCGAGATGCTGCGTTCGTTCAACCACGGCAGGTTGCACCAACGGGTTTCTGGTCGAAACACGGGCTTCTCTTCTCCTATTCACATTACCCTCACTGCTGAGGGCGGACCTATGGAGAGAGAGAGTGTGTGTGTACGATATCGTCAACTACCTGGTTCTGCGGAGGTGGGCATTATTCGAGTGGTTGATATGAGTGAAGACAAGGAGAGGATTAGATTGGGGAACACCTAAGATTGCACGTAGGACGACACGCTTACATTCACACGCACCTTTGGCGTGGGCTGTCTGGACGAAGGTCTCGGCTACGCTGCGACATTGAAACATCTTATTACTCCTTTCCCTCCCTTTTGTGCAAACAATCGATGCTCCCAGCCATTTTGGAAGGGTGCCGCGTGATACCAACTTCTGCCAGCAAAAGAACATGAGGTTCCATTGATATCCATCCATCTGGATTGATACCTCGCTCAATTTTCCCACCTGTGTAATTTCATCAACAGGATCGATTGTGAGTGCCCTCTCCCGAAATCGATTGTTCCTTCTGATAGTGGTACTAATAAACCAACCAAGGCCTGGAACCTCGTGCTGTTGTTTTTGCTGCTTCTCCATCTCCTTTGGAACACCACCACCATCAACTGCCATACCACCTTGGCTTCACGTCCGCCGCCAATTGTTTCTGGCGACGCGTTTGTTTTGTTACTGCTGCATTCTGCTTATGCAACATCATCAATTAGGTTTCCGGAGATTCTCGGCTGGTTAATCACCATTACCAACATTGAGGTCACCTTGTCATCTCTCTCACAACCTACACATAACGGTCGCCCCAGACAGTACTTCAAGGTTTCTTCGAGGTCTCCAAGGGACGAGTCTACATCACAAGACTTTGGGCGGTGTGGTGATATTTCCATCTCCATCTTGTGCCTCGCAGAAGCGATAGCTAGATGACGACAATGGAGAAGAAGGATGGCCCAAATAACGTCGGCTCCCCTTTCGACAGCGGCACTTCTCCCGCTGATAATCTAAGCAACTTGAACCCCAACCCCTCCAAGCCCCTCGAGATTGGTCTCATTATTGGTGTCATCGTTGTCGTTGGGCTCTCAGTCCTACTCATTTTCTTCTGTCGCGGCCGCAGGAACAAGATCGGAGAGGAGGACCAGCAGAAGGAAGATGCTGAGGCAGGCACGGCTGGATCCCCCACCGGTAGCGAGCATCATCGTCACCGCTTCGTTGGCGATGTTTACCACGGCAACCTGATGCACGAAAGAGAGGGAGAAGGAGCAGCCAGTATTGCTAGCCGGCCCGGACCCGTTCCTCCGCCCAAAGATGAGCGGCGCCGCAACAGCGGGGATTCCGACGTGATTCACAACACCAGCGGCCTCAGCTTCGAGCGACGTGCCACCACGACAGAGGATGCGCCGCGAACTCCCACTTGGTCAGCATGGGGTAGCCGCAACGGAGGATATAGCGGTGGTAAGTGTTTCCCTTTCTTTTTATTATTATTATTCCATCCCAAACTCGCTGGATCCTTCTCATGCACCGTCGCTAACCAAGGTGTTCTTCTAGTTGAGGAGCACGAGATAGTGAATCGTGTCTGATCGCCTGACTTCCAGTGGCTATTTCACGAGTTCGCCACATCTAATTCACGAGTTACGACGTATTGTACAAGTAGCCGAGCTTCCTCGCCGGCTCAGAAGGAGTTGCCGGTCAAGGAAGAGACATGGTTTCCACACCGGAACGGAAGTCTATAGATGACCTGGATCTCAGGAGAAGCGATATCTCCAACCTTTCCCGACAGCTGCTCTCGCATTTCTGGTATTTGTTGGTAGGAATGATGAAAAAAGGAGTAATAATCCGGAAGCACCTAATTCAAGAGCTCTCGTGTACACTGGTAATTTCTTCCCATGCTCTCCTATATTTGAGGCTTGGGGCACCAAATTGATGAGAGATTTGCTATGCAACGAACAAGTCTCCTGCTGAACACAAAACTGGACCTGGATACATGACATCCCTTGGTCACTACATGCTGGAACCCCGATTGCCATTTACTAATCATAACTTGCCCACTGCATGTAGTCACTCTGCTTTGCTGTCAATTCCATTCATCCCCTTGGATGGTGGTACAAGATGTTATAGCCTGTCGGACAGTTGATACTATGTCATGTGGAGGTTGTGCCCGTCACGCCTTGCAAGAATGGATGCCAGTCATAAAGCCACAAGAAGATGTTCAGCGATAGATTTGTACTTTTTCCCATATCACCGCAAAAATTTCCGTTCCCATCCTCTCCCACATTCAATGGAGGTACGGCCGTCTGATATTATAAACATCTCGTCGTGCCTTCCTCTTCTTACATCGTTTCTTCCTTTCGATACACAGTGGTGGCTGACGATGTCATACAAGCAGTCTTTTCCCTATTCTATATAAAGCAAGATCTAATATCAAAGGGCATTCAAGACTGGCGACAGTATCCAGAGTAAGCCCACATTTTCCGTATAACGATGCTTCACCTGGTTTATATGATCCCCCCCTTGCACACTATCACTCGCTCCTGCATGTCCATTGGTTAGGGTTTTCTACTTCACGAACTCCACCATCGGGTCGTCTGAGTGCTAAGAAACACAACTGACCAGTCATTAAGCATCCTCCTTAGATATCATGAAAGACTGGCTGTATACTGTACAGTGGTGTAGAGTCGACAGATTGGTGTCGAACATCTCTGATAGCCCCAAGCTATAACAGCGAGGTACTCTTGAATTAGGATACAGGCATAGATCAGGTAAGTGAGCCGATTGTAGCCCATTGCCCACTATCGCCATGCTTGTATTCACTCCAGGGAGCCGATTGTTACAAACTGCGATAACAACCACCTGGAGAGTCACTTTGAACCACTTGATACACACTTACTCACTGAACAAACGGCAGAATATCCTACCTGCATTCAATATCGCCGATTCTTCCCTGTATTCAATGTCTACGAGGCATACATAAACCAGCCAGACTTCCTGGCCAAAGGGCGCACAATCTCTCCCACCACAGCCTTTCCCTACATTTGCACCCTACTACTCTCACGCTCCCATAATACACAGGCCTCGCTACACGACCAACAACTACAAGGCTGTATCAATCGCCTTTCTCCCTGGTATCGCGTCTCTCTGGGGCCGACAATCCACTCTAAGGAGTGAAGAGGTCTCTGTGTCGTCGCTGCCCCCTTTCAGCGTTCAGCGTTTCGTCGCTTCCATCTTCAGGTCATCTTTCCACTGGCTTATCGCTGCTTCCGATAACACATCCATCCCTCTTTGTTGTGTCATCGCTACCGAGGCCATCCATCACAAGCAGCCTCTTTGGTTTAATATCATTCTTACTCTCGCCCACAGCGTCGCCACCCCCAATAGACAAAAAGTACCAATAGAGTTACTAGACAGCGATCAGAAGAACTCCATCACCATGTCTTGGAACGGTCGTTTCCCTCAGCGCCGCAACCCCACCTCTTCTCCCCCGCCCGGCGCGACCGCGCCCTGGACGCCTAGCCGTAACCCGACTGGTCCCCCTTCCGATAACAACACCCCCCAAGGAGGCACTCCCAGCCGGAGCGCAAACGCGGCCCCCCTTTGGCTTCACTGGACGGGGTCGCAACGATCGCCAGAGTTCAAGCGGCGGCTTTAGTACCAGCAACGCTCCCAACAACAACCCCAACAGCAATGCCTCTACTCCCCGAAGCAGCTCTCTAGACTGGCGATCTCGCGCCTCTCCCGCCAACGCCAGCGCCTTCGGTTCCAGTCCCATTGGTACTCCCATTCCCACTGGCGCTTTCGCCCCTCCTTCTGCTACCGCCTTCACCAACTACAGCAACAACCGCCACAGCAACACCAACAGCACCAGACCCCCTCCCCCTTCAGCACTTCCCCCCAAAGTCACAGCCATAACTCCCTCGACGGCATGGTCCAGGGCCCGCAGGTGGAACTGAGCGGCCGAGAGGCAAGCTACCTCGTCTGCCCCTGGTGGTCGACGTACGACCGCTGCGGACTGCGGGGCTGCCCCTTCTCGCACAACCGGGGCCCAGGCCTGCTGGAGCAGCCGCTCATCTGCCCCTACTGGGCGCGCTCGCCCGGCACCACGGGCACGGGCTGCAACAAGAACGAAGGCGACTGCCGCTTCGCCCACTACCACTGTGCGCACGGCCAGAAGGCTCCCGTGCCGAAGCCCAAGCAGGGTTGAAGGGGCTTTTTGTCGGCTCGGACGACGGACAGGACGTTTTTCTTGAGACGCCCGCGGCTGAAGAACGGATTTCAGCCTTTCGCGGCGGGTGAAGATAGCGGCGCGAACGGATTTGACCGCGGCCCGCTCCACGGATAACGGACGGCGAACGGACGGCGAACGGACGGAGAACGGATTTGGGCGGCGCAAAAACGAATTTAAGCGCTTCGCCAAGATCCGACCGGCGACACCGTTGTCCGGTATCTTGGGGAAAAGGGATAAGGGGACAAAGTGACTCACTGATCTAGCCTATTACGCTGGCTCAAATGCATTATACTCATTACTTTGTGTAAAGAGGCCCGATGTGCTTAGCCGTCTCGGACCTAGCGATATGACATCGGTTAAGAGCTATAACTAGAGGAAATACAGAGACACCTTCTCCTCCCCTATCAGCATGCTAGTTGTGTGACACATGACCTTCTCTAATGGCCCATTCACTTCTTTATATTGTAAACATTGCCTTTGCACCACAGACAGCGAAATGAGTAAACCACGTATCCACGCCTGGTATGTATGACATCACAGATGCTTGTCGCTGCGGTATCGACTCAGTCCACAACCGCGGGATTGCAACTGTCAAGAGACAACAGGGTCTAGGAGGACAGGAGTGTGGTTATGAGGCACGCAAGGAAACTTTTCACGCGTAGTATGGGGGACATCGCGACTGCCTACTGATATAATTCCCCTGAAAAAGCCGAAAGAAGTCAAAGCCGCCATGAACGCCAAGAGATGCTGCCAATCCTTATACCCAACCCAATCCGAAAAGCCCTGCCATAGATGGCAATAAGAGAAAAAAAAGTCAAAAACAAAAAGACAAATAGTGTCGCTTGCATCAGTTATTAGTCTTGGGAAGGTACCGACTTCTGAAGACATTACTGAAGGTACTCATCCGGCTACCGATGGTGCCACCATCTTGCATTTTGCTGGCAAGAGCTTCCTCCAATGCAGACTGTGTCACCGAGGCATCTGGAGGTAATGTAAGCAAGTCTCATCACGTCAAGGATTTAGAACCATGGGAAGGATACTCACCATCAAGGTCACTGAAGCTACTTCCCATGCTTGGAGTCTCGTCGCTGTCCCTCGAATAGCCTTTGCCTTTGCCACTAGGGCTTCGGCCGGCTAGCTCCATGGTTCGACGCGGAGACAACGGCCCACTAGGCCTGCCCTTATCTGCCGAAGAGCCTTTAACAGCCGCAGTGGCAGAGCTTGCAGATGAGTCTGAGGTCTGAGAGTGATGAATCCGATGATGGTGGTGGCTTTTCGGTAGCCGCCGATTTGACATGTCGACGGTGGCGGGGTTGCCCTTAAGCGTCGCAGTGAGATCATTGTTGCCGCTGCTGGATGCATCGGTCTGCGTTCTGTAGGGCATAAATGCGGGTTCGTCTTCCTCCTCGTCATCAGCAAACGACGGGCCATCATTGCTCTGAAAGCGCGGGGGTCGGCGGATGATGCGAGACTGGGCAGGGCTCGACTCAGATGATGACGACTCTGCCGAGCTTGTCTCCGCTGGCCCGGGCGACGGAGGGTCCGGATCCGGTTCATCGTCGACGGATGAAGTCATTGGGAGTGACGAGAGCCTTTTTCGTGCTGATGTTTCAGCCACCGGCTGGCGTGCGGCTCCCTTGCCGCCACCGCCGAGATTCCGCGCGGTGTAGACAGCTGTATTAGAGGACGATGTCCTAGTCGATTGCGGACGGGGCGTAGCTCGCATCGGCGTTCCGGGTACGCTGGCATCGTTACGGGGAAGAGGCGAGTCTCGACGGATGGACAATGCTGACGGGGCTCGTGGTCTACCAAGGGCAGAGCCCATCTGTTGTTGTTGTTGTTGCGCGGTATCGGATGTCGCAGGAGGATCGGCGCCTGGAACCGGGGACGGTGCGGCAGAGCTTCGAGCTACAGCTGCGGCCTTGCGCATCTGCGCTCGCACTTGGGAAGCATGGCGCTCGGTCAAGAAGGCTACTTGTTGGAGGAGGAAATCGACGGTGACCTGGAATCGTACGGCGCTTCAAGGGGTCAACGGAGAGCTTCAGTTTAGCCAGGGGGCGGTTGGGGGGTCCTACATGTCATTCCCTGTAATTTCATGTTCAGTCAAGCACTGGCGAGGAAGCAATAGCAGTAGAACTTACAGTCAATCTCGGTTTTGGCAACTTCGGATATGATGTTCCAAAGAGCTTCATCTTTGGATGAATCCCAGTTCACCTAGAGTTTCGTCGCCTCAGCCTGATGCCATCCGGGTTGCGCGTGGACGAAGGGGGATGACGGACGGATGGAACTTACCGGGGGAGGGTCCACGAAGTCGCCTCGCGGAAAAGGCAGCCGAATGAAGACGGTGTAGGCGGGCTCTGGTTGCGGTGATGCCATTGTATCGATTACATGCTGGGTCCCATGGCCGGTTTCTGCAGGTTTGATATTGGGAGAAACAAAAGAATGGAAGGACGTCCTGTACAGAGATGCAATGCAACCTGCGAAGAAGCTGGACCAGGCGCCCCCAGACCAATAATGCCCAGACCCATGCTCAGACCCTGGAACCCTGGAATGGCTTATCGGAGCTCTTATCGTGGGTGTTATGACTGTGACATGTTAGACTCAAGCTCCAGTTGCTCCTGCATTAAGGCTGTATGGAACCTTGTTAGTGTTCCATCAGTCCCATCAGCCCCGGATTCCGGATTTTTTAGTTGTTCTATCCAGTCCAACTGTTTTCCAGGCGTCTAGTGTCCGTCCCCTCCCAATCCAATCATTGCCCCTGCATCCTAGACATTTCTCACCTTTCTGCCTCTGTGAGACCACGTCGTTCACGGGAGTTGGCGACCACGAGCAAGACTGACTAACCTACACAGATGTCTCAGACGGGAAATATGGGGAAACCAATCTAGCATCTAGCATCTTGCATCTAGCATCTTGCATCTGTCAAGACTAGCCGTGGCAGAGGGGCCAAAGGGCTTGGTCGCTGCTGTGCACCAGAACGAGAGGAGAACCCCAATACTGGGCACATGGTGTGGTCTCTCTCGTCTTCTAATGCGCAAATGTTGCAGCGAATATATGGTGCCGCGCTGACTTGCTGTTTGCCCGTGTCTAATGTGACGCGGGCCTTGCCGAGACACTGTTGGACACATGGATATCATGCGTGAAAATATCAGATACTGTGCAACACAGAAAGAATCCCAAGAGGTGGACTGCCTTACATATTGTATGCATGGTGATATACCCGTCTCAACAAGCGTAACACACCCAGGAGCTACCAATTTCCAATACAGCCGCGAATTGCCCACTCAACCATCCAAGTGGGGTCGCACAATGATCATCTGCCAGAGCAACCCAGCCCCGCGTCATAGCAGCCGTGATCTCGACTCTGGAAATTGCCTAGGAGACAAGTTTAGAACTCTGTTCTTATCATACGGCCCCTAACAAATGGTCACGTAACAAACGAAAGATTTCGATAACTGAACTCAGGGATATAATATGTCGCTCAAAGAGGGGAGTATGACTGGACAATTCCCTCGGTGACGGGAATAGCCTCGTGGTCAGCAGGTCTCCTTCTATTGGTGTATGGCAGCACCCGGCAACACACACGCCAAAGGCAAACCACCAACAGCCCGCAGATCCCACCCTCGGATTGCTTGATCTCACAGATGGAGGGGGTGACTACTTCCCAACTGACTGCCAAAACAGGCTGGCTCCGGCTGCTGCAAGCGCCATGTAAACGAGAAGCATAAGTAGGAGTTCAACGTTCTCACATGTCGCCGTGATGGGAAGCAGGCTAGGTAGCTAGGTATTTGAACACACTCTCATATTATCTAATGAGTTTACCTGTAGTCTCATGCACGCATGGCTATACTATAAACCCGGTATCAAGCTACTGGAAAGCCATCCTCGATCCGGCCGTCGTGAAGCTTAGTTGTGGTCTCGATTGACGACAGCATGGCCGAGGTGAGCAAGCCCTCCTCTATCTAGTCTCTAGATATCCTGCTTTCGTCTTCTATACATCGAACATGAGTGATATCTCTAGATCACCGTGAAACTTGACTAGGTCAACACCATCTAACCAGCGTCATTAGGAACTCCTGAAACGGGCGGCGGCGTCATTTCCGAACTGGACCACCACGCCCATCCCCCGTTTCAGCGTCTCCGCCGGCGGCGTGATCGCGCTCGCCGACCTCAGCACCATCGCGCAGCGCACCGCCATCGCAGGGGGCGCATCATGGCTGGACACCCTCCTGCTAGCGCCGGGTTTGCACTACCAGCAGGCCGCGGACGCGCTGGCCAACAGCGGCAGTTCCGGAATGGACAACACCGGCGGTTCGTCGCCCTCGTACTCGGCCATCGAGCAGCTCCGGGAGGGCAAGACTTCGACGTACAACATCACGAATCCGGCCACGGTGCGATACCTGCAACGCATGGCGGCCGCCGCGCAGCGCGACGGCTACCCCGTCATAGTCGACGTGGGCACGCTGCCCGAGAGGCGCTACTGGTCGGGTGGACGCGGCAGGCGGAGCGTGGGCCAGCGCGCGAATATTTGGAAAGACCAACCAGCGGACTTGGGGTGGGTTAGCCATTTGCTATACTTGGCATCGCCGATACTGACCATTGCGGCTTTTGTATTCATGATCCTGCTGCAGGAGTGTAAGTCGGATTCCACCACTCAATATGCATCGAGCGATAACCACATGTGGGAGGCAAGCTGACAGAATGGGCAACGAATAACAGGGTGGGGAGTTGGCCTCCTCCTGGCGCTCATGCTATCTCGCGTCCTGAACATCTGGGTCATCAAGCAGCGGGCGAAGTTGCAGCCAGCCCTGCCCAAGGACGGCATCACCAAAAAGCCGCCACCCCCACCGCCACCCCGACGCAGAAGTGATGCTGCCGTATCTTCTTCTACCACCACAGCCTCCTCCGATGATGAGGATGACGACGACGACGATACACCATCTGCCGCGCCCCACCACCTTCCGGAACACCTGGGCGACGTACTGACCTCGTACCTCGTCGACCTCGGCGCAGGCCGCACCGTGTGCCTGCGCGGCCTAGCGGACGACCTGCAGGCCATCACGACGACGACGTGGCTCGCGGCCAAGACGCACGTAGACGGCTACCTCGAGGCCGCCGCCAAGCTCATCGTCTACGTCGTCGCCGCCTTCAGCGGCAACATGTCCCAGGCCGGCGGCATCATCTTCATGGCGCTGCTGCTCCTCACCGCGGGCCTCCTGGGCCTGAGCAACGCGCACGCCAAGACGCTGCGCATGCACGGGCGCGTCGCGGCACCTACGCAGGAGCGGCTGGTTCTGGTTCCGACAACGTCAGCAGGGGGAGGGGCGGGAACGTAAGAAGGACGGGAGGTGGTGGTGGCGGTGGGCCGCCGGTTATGCCGCCGTATCCCACGTCGGGCCGTAGCTTTACCATGCAGAGTACGGGGTCCTCGTCGTTGGTGCCGTGGCCCTCCATCCCGAGGTTGCGGCCGAGTACTGGCATGATTGCTTTGGATGACTTTGCGGAGAAGGGCCAGATTGGATCTGGGGTCAGGAATAGTCTCCCCCTGACGATCGGCCCCATTACAGGTGATGGTGGTTCCACGCTGCTGTGTGATTGGACGTTGGACGCTTTCACGTCTTGTTCTTTGGTTTTTTGCTGTACGACTAAAGGGAGGTAGGGCCTCACTGGAGCTTTGTACTTGAATTATTCCTATGTCGTGTATTTTCCTGTGCCCAGTAGGAAACCTGGGCGGTGTTGGGGTGACACATATGCAAAGGAGGCGTATATTGGCTTGGCGCACTGGGGAAGGCTGCAATATTCCCATATATACAATGGATTTCAGATATACTCGCTCACACGTTACGTGCCTGCTGGTTTCCGCGATATAATTACATATGTGCATATGCATATCATGTTTCCTCACACCCTTGTTTTGGTAGCCTACTGGCGTGCCACAAAATAGTGTGATATCGGGAGTGGCGTCTCATCACGAAATAATACCTCCAAGCCCCCCAGCAGGTTTCAGCCAGACGAACCCAGCAACCCAGTATTGCCGGCATAACTTTACTAGTCGAAGAAACAGGGCGGCTGTTCACCACCACGTGGCAAAACCGAGGGAATCGGATAGACACCCCGTCGGGGTTTGCTCTAAAGCAAGTAGATGCTTGTATTACTGAAACAATCGTTAGAACTTTGATGGGTAATGTCTGGTAAACTGTAAGAAGAAAGCAGTACAAAACAAAACATACTCAAGAACGAAGGGTCAGGGGGTCGAGATGGGCATGCTTGAAAACGAAAGGAAGTGCATTCAGGGAAATCGACGCCAGGCCTAAACACTGACGCAACGACGAAACCAATCAAACACCTGCTGCCATGGTGATGTAGCAGAAACAACAGGAAACATGTTTTGTCAACTAGGAAAGCATCAGATAATTGATTGATGTCTCTGTCTCGTGCTAAGTACCAAGAAAAAGCTAATGAAAGCTGTAAATGATCTATGTAGGTAGGTAGGGGAAAGGGTATCGTTATCAGTAAGTTGCGAGCTTTTGTTGCTCTTTCTCTCATTCTCTCCTCCGTGGCATGTAATGTCTCGCTTGCCTCGTGTCGCTTCTCGCTCAGTGAGTCTATGTACCCCTAGTAGTGTCTCTCATACATGGTTTCCTCCCCTCTTTCTGGCCCCCTGATCCATGCGCGCTCATATTATGTAGTAGATAGAAGCAGGTCCTGTTAGCCCCCTTAATGGTCTCCCATTTGCTGTTGTATGTTGGCCTATCCGATTGAACGCCGGCGAAATTAGGGAAGACAGCAAAGCCGATGGAATACCATAATTGCATGCATATTATGCAGTAGCTGTAAATGCGAAAACAAAACCGAGGAAAAACAAAGCAAAAGAACCAAGACCCCCAACCTACCCATTATCACTGATTTTTTTTCTATCATTAAATCGTCTCGGGATTAAGGGAAGGGGTTGTAGTTGTGTTTGCGTGTGTGATACTGTTTCTTTTCTTCCAGGTATCTTTCTCTACTTCTCCTCACTAGTTCGTACAATCTCGCATAAGGACCGTATGAGGAACGGGTCTATATGTTGGATTTCATCACCCATCAATCTCGATGACGGCGACCCTCCCATCCCCATCCCCATCGTAGTAGAAGCATCGCCTGAGGTGAGGCGGATAGTGGCAATGAGGCGAGCGATGCACTTGGCCAGGCCCAACCGCAGTTCCCTGAGCGATGCGTCATGCTCGTCGGCGTTGCGGTTCGCCGCTGTCGTGAAGTTCTTTCCGTAAAAATTGTTGTTGCCTTCGGACGGGCGCTTGCGGACGGATGGCTGGCTCCGCAGCGTCTTGGTCCGGGAAGAGGAAGCGTAGCTGTAGTTGTTGTTACTGCTGTTGGGCTCAGGAATGGTGGTGGCGCTGGGATCAGTCTCCATGCCGAGCAGACTCGCGGCCTTGCGGGGGATCTTGGTGCTGTCCGAGTTCCGGGTCCTCACGGATGCGAGTTCAGGCCCCAGCAAGCTGGAACCGTACGATGATACCGAACTCTTGGAGCTGGGGCGCGGCGCCGGTGCTGCGGAGGCGGACCGGGGACATATGCTGGTGATGTAGTTGTACACTAGGATATGGGCGTAGAGCGCATCGCAGAGGTAGTCGGTGGCCGTAGGAAAGATTCTCTTTATCGCCTGCCAGTCCGCGGCCCCGAGCGAATTGAATGGTGACGTAGGAGTGATGGGCTCTAGCATCGACCTGGACGACTGTGGTGGTGCTTGCTGCTGCTGTTGCTTTTTGGGACTTTTGGGGCTTTGGTCCTGCTGTTGTTTCTTTGATGGTGCAAACCACTTCCATTTCGAATTGTTGCCCCGTGGCGAGGAGTCGTCGGTCAGCGCAAGCGAGGTTTGGGACTCGGAGGCAAAACACAGCTTGCCATACTTGAACTTCCTGGAATGGCATCGTATAGTCTCTATGGAGAGACTGGAACAGAGCAGCATCGTCTCTGGAAAGCACGCCACAGAGACTCGAAGCGTGTCGAGCACCTCGGCTGGGATCGGGAAGCGCGACGCGGCATAATCGTTATCGGTCTGGGGCTGCTGCGGGAATCCCATATCAATACTCGAGTTGAGCCACTCTTCAACATTTACCAGATGCGCCGCAATCATTGGCGTCGATACCTCTTCCTTCCGAGGCGGTAACGTAACTTCAACTTCCCGACGACTGTCAAAGCTACTTCTGAGGCTGTCTTCCTTCTCAACGGGCTGGTCGTAATCTGAGATTGGGGAGGTTGTCGAGGTTGGCGAAGGCGGCGAATCTGCCGACGGCACTGCCGCTGGTAGGAATCCTATCATGGAATGACGAGCAGAGCGGCCAGGCGAAGGCGGTGAAATTCGTAAATTCAATGGTTTAGTGGCGTTGTTGTAATTCAACGAGGAGCGTCGTTGTGGTATTACCCCATGTGGTACTGGAGGTGACCGGACTGGTGCTGGAGGTGACCGTAGCCCATGTGGTGCTGGAGGTGATGCAGGTGACCCAAAGGTGGTAGAGGATTGCCTGCAGGGAATGGCTGGCGTCGTCTGCGACTGCGATATCTGGATTTGTGGGTTGAATGACGAGTATGGGAGCGCTGGTTTCTTCTGAACTTTGCAGCCCATTGACATGCTGCGGAAATCCTCGTCATCTCCCGTTTGTGCCGGAGGCGGCGCCAGCTGGATGACACTCATACTACGCCGCCGATCCTCCGCGCCGAATTCCTCCAGATCAAGACCATTGGCACCAAAGTCCATCCAGCTGTACTCGGAGAGTTTGTCTGGCGATGGCCGCCCCGAGGTAGGTGCCGTGGCGACAGAAACCTCTCGAGTCGCGATAGAAGGTGGCTCCATGCCGCCAGATGATGCGGTGCTGATGCTGTGTGTTGTGTCAACGCTGCTGCGTGGGTGGTGACCACTCGTGATAACGAATGGCGAGTAAGTCGGCTGGTTCATGGTTTGAAGTGACTTGAGCCGTGCTAATGACTGGTACTCAGCTGGCCGCATCGATTTGTCCTGTAGTGAGAACCGCCGTTGACTTCCATCATCCAACAAACCAGGTACGGGAGCGCCAGCAGTCAAGTTCTTTGACTGAAAGATGGCCGACGAGTTGTCGAGGTCTCCGACCAGAACTTCGGCAAAGTTGCAATCTAGGAGGGGTTCCTGGAATTCCATTTTTAGAGAATATCGGGGTGTTGCCGTGGTACAGTGTGCCCAGTCACACTTGAGGTTGCTTTTTTCTTCCTTCGACTGGCCTAAGCAGCCGAGAATGACCCAAAAGTGATGATATCGCCCGCGTTCTTGCTATAGCTGACAGCTTCAAGGAAATTGCAAGAATGGGGCCGTCTGATGAAATCTGTCTGTTCGTTTGCGGAGAACCAATTATTTAACAGGATGATGAGGAAGACCAGGTTGCGAGCCGCATGTACGTATTAAAGGCAAGGAGTATCTTGAGCACTGATGTTGTTGGAGTTGTTCGAGGGGACATCCTAGTAGGTAGATGGATGGGCTGGAATCAAAAGAAGTTGCCAAAGCAAGCGGTCCTGCATGCGGAGCGGGACCCCGAACTCCCCTAAGTCGGAAAAAGGAGGATTCTTTTCCACTGCCAGCCAGTAAGTAGTAGTACCATACATAGCCCAGTCGACAGGGGAAGCACGAGGCCCGGGATTGCGGCGATAGAGTATGATCGCCGGCACAGCTCTGTTGGACAAGCGCACCAGAGTCAGAATGCGACTGGCGCACCCAAGCCAGGCAGGGGGTGGTGGGAATGCAGCGGTGGAGAACACTTCTCTTTCAGAGTTTACACCCCCCTGTCGTCGTCTGTTCTGGAGTCGGAGTGGTAGGGGGGGACGAACATGGACTACATGGAAGCGTACATAAGTAAGTACTGGGAAACCCGATACGGGTGTGTATAGCTATGTTGGAAATATGCTGCAAAGCTGGACATATGCGAGACATGCCCGACAGGAGTGCCACTGGCGGCGTGCAAGGCCATTGATACGAACAGCGCCGTGCTACTAGTCTCAACAGGTGTTTCTCTTTGCTTTTGTTTGATGTTCTCTCTCTCTCTCTCTCTCTCTCTCTCTCTTGGGACAGACAGCTCGGGCAGCCTGGAGTTGCCGTAGCTAGTTATCGCCGCGCACTGATGTGACATGGTGACAGGGGTGACAAGGTATTATTAGTGCGTATCCCTCCAGACTCCATGTGGACTGCTGGGGCGGTTGTCGGCTGATGGTGGAGCTCCATTCTCATCCTCCTCTGCTTAAGCCTGCTGCCCTTCTTCCAGTCAAAAGCCTGCGTTTTTCCCGACGACGCCCAAGCTGCATGGGTTCCTGACAGGGATGGCGACAGGGATCATCCATTCACTTTACATTGCAGTGCAACGGCACAGCGAAGCTCACTCTTAAAGCCAAGATTAATCAAATCTGCAACGCGTATGGTTACAATGGCAATCACACACATAAATCAATCCTTTGGTCCAGATACGATATAAAATTTCCGTCACGTTTAACCCCAGCGAGGGCAAAGAAAGACTCGGAGTTAACTTGTGTATGCACTTGAGGTAGTAGATGAGTCAAAAGGCCGTCAACTACATAAAGTCAATTGATGGGCCTGCCGGCTGCGGGGGGAAACCCCGATTCCCTGGATGGACTAAGGTAGGCCAAATCGAGAAAAAGAAATATATGGTGCAGGCCGAGCATAACATGACAACGAAGGCCTAGGATACCCACGGTAAGAGAGAAAAAAAGGAGAGACATGATCTACCTTTGGGTGTTCGTTGGCTCTAACGAAGGAGGACGCGAGACGGAGGAAAGGAGAGGAGAGGCCAAGCAATCAGCTTGTTTCTGAATCTCGAGGTTGCCCAAGCTGGGAGCCGTCTCGATGGCACCAGCTGCTGTTTCGTCAAATCCTACATGCACGCTGGCAATCCTCGGGATGCTGGACTGCCGCTAGCCGGTATTGGTGATTGACAGGAGAGGAGAGAATGCAGGGAAGCAGAGATATGCGCGAGGTACAGACGGGAACACCGCGGGACCCTACATACAACAAATACATACATAAAAGACAATCCATATATCCAGTCCAGGCACTTGCATCTACATACCCATGCACCTATGTCATGTATAAATGCGACACAGGGTCTTCCGCCGCGGATGACCACGTTGCCCGCTACCGTCCACGACTCAGCTTGAGGACGAAGGCACATGCCTGTTACAGGTATAGGTTGACCTCTCAATATCAAGCCACATTGCCCCGGGCTGGTTTGAGTCAGGACTGTCTAGCTCGGGTGTGGGCTTGACTCTCTCTCAGACATACATGTTCGTGTCTCCATATCACCCTGTCACACGACGGGCAGGTTTGGATGCTGTCTCAGTCGTCGCTCAAGACGAGCCAACGATCCGACAGCCCGCATTTGCCGCCAGCAGCCAGGATGATGTGCCCAAATGAATATTGGAGACCGAACAGGTGAGAGAGGCTTTACGCGAGCCTCTTATTCAGCGAGGAATAGATGCCGTAATCTTAAGCATGGCTTGTATAATAGCATGTATATGATATGTAATATAATGACCAGTTCGTTCCAAACCAAGCTGCCAAGTGGTTCGGCCAGGCTTGACGATAGCAGACGCACGCTTGGTATATAAACATGCATGCATGCATAAATATGTACACATTGACGCATAGTGACAGGTTCGATGGCGCAGTGAGAAGCATAATAGCAAGCTCACATAAGCCAGTTATCATCCACGGTTGTACGAAACGGGAAAGTCTATCGTCAATAGTCAAAGCGATAGAGCAAAAACGGGCAAGGCGAAAAACCGACACACCACTTCTTCTGACCCTCCCCAAGTACCACACAGTGTGCTGCGCCTCGTAAGGAGAATTAGCATCTGGTTGACAGGATAGACTTTGGCGATAACGTGCAAAACTTCATTTACCAGCTTCGCCCTATCTACGGGCAGAGAGGCTTTGGTTCGTCGAGCCTAGAGTAGTCGTCGTCATAATATCACCGCCCGACTGTTGCAATGCTGGGCACACAAGGAAAAGGAGCTGCCTCACTGCTCAACAATGGGTTGCTGGCGGTTTGGTGGGCTTTCCCACGCCAAACCCGGTACCGAGCTTTATCAGCACGGTCCGTAATTTAGGATAAGCCCCAGGATGTCCGACAGGTCTATGACATATGTATCTATATCTGACAGAGCTCGGTGCCAATGGAGATCCGAGATGTCGATGATGTACAGGCTTTGTGCGATACCGAAGCCACGTGCGGGCTGTCATAATTTCAGCGACGAGCAAGAATCCATTCGACATAGCAGATGTCATTTTATGAAGTGGGAAGCGATGGATATAAGAATCCCAGTTTTTTATTCGTTAGCTTGCCCATAGAGTTAAGAGGCTGTCAGTGTGTCGATGTGGGGGCCAGACAGGCCAGGCCTCTCTCTTTACCAGGAAAATGCCGTATTGTGCAGGGCAGCTGGGCGCTTGCCCGTCAGTCGCTGCTGGGAGGGCCTTGGCAGCTTTGACATTTCCCATTTCCCGACCCACAGCAAACCATCAGCCTAAGCGCGTCCAAGGCTAGATCTTGGGCGGTACATCGCTGCAATTTTGCAATGGCCTCTTTTCTTCCGGTTTTTTTCTAGAAGCAAATTTACCGGTATCCTAGCATCCAAACATGCGGCAATAGTGGCAGAGTGGACTTGTTCCAGTGTCAGGTGAAACAAAACGACTGACGACTTCTGATCGATCTTCTGATAAGTTTTACCGGTAGTTGTCTTGGGCTTCCTGGCGACCATTGGAGGTTCTCCTATCTATCTATTTGGCCCTACCGTATCCAGGGTCCATCCACCTCGTATCCCGCTAGCGACTGCCCGCTGCACATCGCACATGCCGGGCCTAGACGCACCCGACCTTGCCTGATCCAATCGATTAGCCTGCCTGAAAAAATTCACGTCTGTGCTATTCAACCACGACGGCTCCGAAGCACGGTGGTGGCAGTCACCGACAGTTCCGTCTTACGCCCATCGCAATCACATCACCGTACAGTGCTTCCAGCAGGGTCCGACAAGATGTTGACCGAAAAGTACTTTGCCTCGATCTCTGGGCCTCCCATTGCCAACAATACCGCCATCGCCAAAGACATCGGTATATACGAGCACACACTGCATCCGAGCCATTCGACCACAAGCACCTTCAAGAAAAGCTCCGTGCCGCGCAACAGCCTCGCCGTCTCCGATACGCATGTCTTTGCAGCCCAAGATGACAAGTCGACGGTCCACGTATACAGCAGAGCAAAGGGCAACCAGGAGTCAACTGTGACTTTCCAAGAGAGGATACGGAGTGTCGCCTTTTGCGATGACGTTTTGGTCCTGGGCACTGCCGAAGGCCGTGTCATAGTCTGGGAGGTACGTTTTCGGTTTTGCGCCGACATCAATACTGTCTATTTGAGCTCACGGCTGACTCTTTCATAGATATGCACTGGGCGGCAAGTAACCACTCCCGCATGCCATGTCCAGGCTGTGACCTGCATTGCTTCTACGCCATACCATCTGCTGACAGGTTCTGACGACTCCAATGTCCATGTCTGGGATCTGCCCCGTCTCTTGGAACTGGACACGACTATTGAGCACGAACCAGAGAAGACTCTTTCTAATCACAGAGCTGCCCTTGTTTCCATTGCCATCAGCCAAAGCACAAACGCTGACACGAATATGTGTGTCACGGCCGGCAAAGACAGATCCTGCATCATCTGGAACTACCAGACTGGCATGGCACTGCGTACCCTTCTGTTCCCGACGAATCCCACCTCTTTATGTCTAGATCCGTGTGCGCGTGCAATCTATGTTTCGTCCGATGATAGCTCGATATTCGCTGTTGACATGTTCTCAGAGAAGGCATTGCTGGGCCCTCAGAGCATTGAAGCAGTGTCGTCTGTTGTCCAGGTTGCGTCGGCCTTCGGCTCGGCACCGCAAGAAGCAGGACCAGCGTCTTGCCTCGCCGTCAGTTACGATGGCACAACATTACTGTCGGGACACACTAAGGGCCAGATCCTCAGATGGGATCTGAGCACACGTGCTGACTCGACTCAAATTGCAAGCCTCAACGCATCCATCTCCAATTTAATATTTGAGTCACCGCTGCCCCGTACAAAATCTACACAGGTTACAACGGTTGTCAAGCCCTTCCTGGGTAGTCGCAACTATAACTTCACTGCCCAGCTGGTCACAGACTTGACCGAAGAATCGAGGTTTGAGAAAATGCTCAATGGCAAGGGCTTCGCTACCGGTGAATTGGAAAGCGCCATCCAAGCTCTACAACAACCCCATGCAGATAGTTCAGGCGACAGCGAGCTGAAGAAAGAGAACGAGGCGCTATGGGATATCATCAATGAACAACGCGCTCTGCAGAAGAAGACTTTAGAACGATATGCTGAGGCTAAAGCGGCCAACACATAATCGGATATAGAAGAAATGAAATCGAGGAAAGCGAAATGCATACTGCATCTAGTTTCAAAACTCGTCAGCTATTCCTTTTTGTCGCGTTTTGCATGACAAGCCAGAGACGTTTGTGGGGACCATTGGCAGAAACCAGGGGTACTATTGCCGGGATCCGCGAGAGCCTCAAACGGTCGGCATAATCCTGCCCCCATGATTTGGCCGTATCGTGCTTGAGTCTTGTTTGATTTTCGCGGCTCAATTAAGCTGTGTAGTTAAGCTTTCTGTCGATCGCATGTGCACAGGCAGGCATATGCCGTCTGACGACCGGTTCATGTCCGATATCCGAAGTTTGGTTGCGCATTCCCATACCGGCCAGATGCCAGATCAGACTCGAGGCGGTTGGCGGCCCTGGCTATGTTATCCAAGATCCTTGCTTGCCCGATTTGGACCGACGTCGTTCGTTGTCGAGTGTCCTGGTCCGCGCCCACTATAGGTGGTAGCCCTGCTGGACCACCCATACCGAAATTTTGGGTCTTGAAACAGGTCTCATACGTCTGGGAGGTTTTCACGATGTTTGCGAGAAGTGACGCTACGAGTAGCCATGTTCGGAGCCTTAGGGACGAATCTCCAGGCGGTCCTTATAGCCGCGCGATCCCCAGCCTGCCCGCCAGATGGTTCTTGGGGTTTGTTTGGGCTGTTGGGCTGTGAGAAACTTCCAGACGATCAATTGGAAGATGCACCCCGGATTTCTGCTGAGCATTCTAACTACCCTGGTGGTAGTGGCGGTGGCGAAACCTGTCAGGCCGTCGGCTAGTCATGTCGTTCACGAGAAGCGGCACAATGTGCGGAATATCTGGCAGAAATTCCGTCGGGTCCCCAGTCGAAATGCCCTTCCGGTTCGGATAGGTCTAACACAGCAGAATCTCCATCGAGGCGAGGAGTACCTGCATGCTGTCTCACATCCTGAGTCGGCAGAATACGGACAACATTGGCATCCCAACAAGGTCATCGAGACTTTTGCTCCGACGCAAGAGTCGGTCGATGTGGTGACGAAATGGCTTGTTGGCGAGGGAATGAACCCGAATCGCATCAAACTCTCCAAGGGTCGAAACTGGCTAGATTTCAACGCCACTGTTGGTGAGCTTGAGAAGCCCCTGAAGACGAAGTACTTCATGTTCCGACACAGCCGGCATGGCCAACACCACCTTGCCTGCGATGAGTACCATGTGCCAGATCACCTAGTAGAGCATATCGATATCATTACCCCTACCGTGCACTTCGACCAGCACATTGGACATGAACGTCTCAATAACCGGGTCTCTATGGATAACGATGTTGCCGATGAGTTGAAGAAGCGGAGCTTGGCCAACGGAGAACGACGACCCTCGACGGGCATACAAGGCAGCGGACTCGATGGATGGTCTCCAAAGCAAGGCGATTATGTGGTAAACGCCATGATGACACTGGATGACTGCGATAAGATGCTCACTATAGACTGCATTCGGGCCCTCTACAAAATTCCCAAGGGGGATTTATCTGCCAAGAATAACTCCCTGGGGATCGTCGAGTACACGCCTCAAGCCTTCCTACAGTCTGATCTGGATGTGTTCTTCGACCAATTTGAGCCCAAATTGAAGGGAAAGGGGCCCGACGTGGACCTCATCGACAACGCGGTCGTCCAGACGCAGAACCAGAGCTTCCAGTTCAACGGCGAGTCCGCCCTGGACCTCCAGTACGCCATGGGCCTGGTGTTCCCGCAGCAGGCAAAGGTCTTCCAGGTCGGCGACCTGGTCCGGGGCGCCAGCTTCGGTAACCTACTCGATGCCATCGACGGCAGCTTCTGCGACGCCAAGGCGGACAATGCCGTCGACTCCATCGACAACAACTACCCGGACGACATCCGCTGCGGCGGTCACACCGCGACCAATGTCATCTCCACGAGCTACGGTTACAATGAGGCCGACTTGACCGCACGCTACGAGCAGCGCCAGTGCGCCGAGTACATGAAGCTCGCGCTCCAGGGCGTGTCCATGATCTTCTCGTCGGGCGACAGCGGCGTTGCAGGCAACGGCCACCTCTGCCGCGACCCGACCTCGGGCGCCTTCAACGACGGCTCCCAGGGCTTATTCACTCCGGCTTTCCCCAGCACCTGCCCCTACGTCACTTCGGTGGGAGCGACCCAGATCGTGCCCGGAAAGACGGTCAAGGACGCCGAGACCGCCTGCGAGGAGACTATCCTGTCCGGCGGCGGCTTCTCCAACGTCTTCCCCATGCCCGACTACCAGTCCAAGGCCGTCGCCGCCTACTTCAAGGACTCGGCCCCGCCCTACACTGATCAGCAGTTCAACAACTCCCGCGCGGTCCGTGGATACCCCGACGTCTCGGCCAACGGGGCGCGGTACGTGACCGCGGTCAATGGGAATTTCTCGCTCTCCTTCGGGACTTCTGGTAAGTGATGATGTACCCGCTTTTCGTCCCTGTGGCCCATCGTTAATTGATATCATACTAGCTTCCGCGCCTGTCTTCGCAGCAATGCTCAACCTAATCAACGAGAAGCGGTTCGCGGCGGGCAAGGCCGCCGTCGGCTTCGTCAACCCGGTGCTCTACGCCCATCCCGAGGTCATGAACGACATCACGAACGGGACCAACGCGGGCTGCGGTACCAAGGGCTTCAGTGCCGTTAAGGGATGGGACCCTATCACCGGCTTAGGGTAAGTTATTATTGCTTGCCATCTCTCTCTCGCACCTTCTCCATTTTCCCGAAAACTGACTGACACTCACTTTACCGTAGGACGCCCAACTTCGAGGCCATGGAGAAGCTGTTCTTGAGTTTACCTTAGGGGTTTTGACAGCGGTATAGGCTTATTTACAAAGCGGATGACGGGACGCATTTGCATGGTTATAGACGATAGATCATGAGACATACATGGCATTATAGAAATCGGCTGGTCCGGGGCATGACAACATTAGATATATACCCTTAAACTTAATCTTATACATTACCCAAAGCTTGCCCATCCCCTATAGTTCATACGTTTGGTGATGGCCTATACCTAATGGAGGTTACTATTAACACTAAAATCCCTAATAAAGGGACATAGTCCTGGTAGATTCGACCTCCTAAAACTATGCCTTTCATCCAAGTCTCAAGTCACATTACACAAGGAAAGACTCAAGATCAACGACACATAACCAATCAGCAGTGTCATCATCTCACGGGCAAGAAGTCAGATATGTTATTTGCAGCAAAATGTACACGCTGTATTGTGTTTGTCGTAAAAGCATTAGCTCATTAAATAATTACACATCATTAACCGATGATGTAATGCGCCCTTAACACCACCATTTCGACGGCTTTATTCCCTTCCTTTCTTTTATATCTCATCAATCTCATCTCATGCCCCACACCGATCCAAGTGGATAACACCCCCCGCAAAGTCTATTTACAGACCGCAAGCGGAGGCGGCAACCTGGGTAGCCTGGGCCTCGACGCGGCCGAGCATGGTGGCCTGGCCGTTGGTGAGGGCGTTCATGGCGTCGAGGGCGATGTTGAAGCCCGAGGCGGCGTGGTCAACGGCGAGGACGTTGATGGTCTTGCCGTTGTAGCTGAGCTGCCAGCAGGTGCCGCACTGGGGCGAGTTCCAGCCGGCGACGGCATCGGCGGCACCGATGTAGGGGAACTTGGGGATCTGGCCCTGTGTCTGCCAGCCGTACTTGGTGATGAGGCCGTTGACGCCGTCGCTGCAAGAGAGCGCGGTCAGGGAGCGGGCGCCGTCATCGTAGCCGGTGTCGTAGGCGACTGTTGATGGAATAGTTAGCGATCAGTTTGGTACATATAATTCCGAAGGAGGGGGTATTGCATACCGGAGGCGGCCGAGGCGGTAGCGGCGGCAGCGATGAGCTGGAAGATCTGGCTGAACTGCATTTTGAAGATTTTGTTGGGGTTGTTGGAGCGAGTGGAAGTGTGATTAAGTTATTATGAACTAAGTAGATAGTTGTGATGAGTTGATGAGGATGAGGATGAGGATAAAGGAAGTTCTGTAAATCGGGAGAGCTCTGGCCTCTTTATACATCGTGATCCTGTCTCTCTCCGTCGTGTAGCGGAGGCGGTTATTGTTTTTCTTTGGTTCTGATCAAGCCATCTCACAGCATAGCATCATCATACGTGACATTGTTGACGGACCATGTTGCTATGCAGCAGCACCAGCTCACATCCCTAGACCCTGGTTGCGGATCGCGGCTTTGCATCTAAGCTCCGTCCAAACCGTCCTATCCCATAGGCCATCCCTCCCATTCGATGGGGCATTCTCGATATAGCGCGGGTTGGGAGAGAGTCAAGTCCACTTGTCTTGCATACAGAAGTCAATGGTACTGGGCAGACAGTAGACACCTGACCGACTTGTGCCCTGTCTAAGACGTGGGTGAATTCCACAACATCTCGTGTTGGGATGGTTGGGTTTGCGGGGCCCGATGGTTCACTGGACACCCACAGACCGCGGCTGGTGCTTGGTGGTGCCGATCTTTTCGTATTTGCCGGTACGCCTGCCAATTATAGAAAGAAGCCAGCCTCCATTTGGCAACGCTAGTGGTATTCTCCAGATCCCTAGGAGGACTGGAAAGACTGGTCATTTTTCTGGATATCCCGGGTCTCCTTGCGGTTGTCGCGGCTCACCAGTCGCTACGGTCGAATCGTTGAACAAAAGACAAAAAAATCATTGCCTCAGGTAGTACAGCATTCTAGAATACTGAAGGGATTCTTGCATGAACGAGCTGATGAGGCTGATCTTGTCGCGTCCCATCCCGGGCCTTTCGGGGTTGCCTTGAGGCTGAGGCACGACCGGGGACAGGCATCGAGCATCGAGAATCGAGCCGATTCCCTACGGAGAAATCGAATCCGCAGACGCCAGTTGCGCTTAATGGTCCCGTCGCAGTAGGCTCGTGCTGGAAGTGGATTGTCAGTAGCCACCCTGGGCTAGGTTGACCATGAAAGCGAGAAAATGCTACGACAGAACCTCGGAGAACTGTCGCTTGTTTACTTTGCGGTCCACTGCATTCATGCACGCCGAGTCGATTCTCGTAACTTCCTGGTTTGCCTTGGACTAGCCTGGCGATGGCTTGGTGAGCTCGCCTTCCTTTTTGCGGGTCCAGCAACCGTTCACTGCAAACGCGATGCCCGATGGGAGTAGAAGCCTCGGACTTTGGAGCAACTCGGTGCGACAACGAGCTGCTCAAAATCCCGACGTTGTGTTGCGGCTGCGTCGTGACGGCGCAGCGGCATCGGCCGTCAAAACTGTTCTACAGCGTCTAATGTCAAAGCTGGGAACCAATAGATAGGCCGGCCTTGTTCTACAGGTTACAAATGAAGGGCATGCCGAATACTGCTTGAATTTTGGTGGTCCACAGTGGAAGCTGATGGGGCCGATATGATGAATCGTGGTTGTTCGTGCATTGACATCACGACATGTTAGATGAGATTCGCATGGCTGTGTGTTAGCTCCGATCGAAATTACGAGCAGCGGCCGGCGACGAGGTATACGATGACATCAATGCTCATCAAAGATCCATCGTAGTCAGTCGATGCTGAAGCGGGCCAACTTCGTTGCCTTTCTCTTGCCGATGCCTGTCTGTTGCAGAGGGGGTCACGAGCCAGAATGCGCCGAATCCAACGTGCGTACGTGTGCGCCTCTGGGAACACTCTTAACCTTGTGTTGTGAGACACAAGCCAAGCTAGAAAATATTCATGATCCAGCTCTACTCTGTTCATCTATCGTTCTAGCCCAAGTCTGTGTGTTACGTCGCACAGCCACGGAGATTTCTAGTGGCAGATGGAGGCTGTGTGATGTCACGCAGTACGCGACTTTAGTGTATCGCGTATCCCCTGGTAGCATATGTACGTAATCATTTCCGGAGGCCGGACTGCGGACCAAACGGCCGATGATCACTTTCGGTGCGGAGTTGTCTGTGGTCCGTAGTACCGCTGACTGCTGACCGGTATGGCCCATATTATATGCCGAAGTATATCTTCCTCGGCTCTCCATGCTCGAGGGGAAAGATCCGTTCTTTTCCTGGAAGGGATGGTCCGATCCGAGTAACTAAGATCTGTCCGCTCCAGGAACCGGATGAGTAGCGTTGGTTCGAAAGGCTACCAGAGACAAGCGCTTGCTTTAGTGCCAGGGCAGATTAACGATCTTAGTATGTGTAATCATGACGATGAAGTAGAGGAGTCTAAGGGCGGACTTGGGCATGACTCGACGGCAAGGCCCGACTATTGATTCCGGCATCTCGGTCTTCCGAAGACTTTCGGAAGATCGAGTGATCCGCAGATGCATTGCCCTGCCTGGGTAGCTTTGACTCTTGCTGCAAGCAGTACTAGTGCTGTAGAGATCGACTTGGCGAGGGGAGTTAAGCGTATGCACGCAGGGCCGCACCTAGGCCTGGCCGCACGTACATGCCGATAGTTGATGTTAAAGATAGAAACGTTGATTCGAATATAAACTCAAGGTTGGCAGCTTAGCCCATGCCTCATGTACGCTTCGGCCGAAGATCCAATGGCCGTCTTCCACGGCAAACCGCAATGATGGAACGAGAGATGGTGATTTGCTGCTGATGTGCTCGATTGATGGTGGCGCAGGGTGGCCTGACTGAGATGGAGGAATTGGTAGGCGCTTCTGGACGCTACGGCCAGCTAAAGAATGACAAGGGCAGCTAAGCTGGTGCTGCCCCACCATCAATTGGATTACCTACAACCAGACATTCCCGATGACCTAACTGGCGACCTGTACCTGGCTGTCTTAGGTAACCTCCAAGTCCCATCATTTTGATAGATGTCATTGGCGACGAGGCCACCTTTGATGTCCAGTTTTGTTTCGTTTCTACCTCACGCGTTTGGAGGAACCTTCTATGGCAGCTGTCACTTCCACCTGAGACATCTGCATTACCTTCTTCTTTGCCCTCTCTTTTGCTTTGGACCGAAAGAGTTTTTGTATACTTATCACATCCGAAGCCTAAATCGCCAACCATGGCTGTAGACGCGAGCACCCGCAAGAAGGTGCTCAAGGTCATCTTCGTGTCCCTGTTGCTCGACCTGGTATGACCCCTATTCGATGATGCGCAGGAACAACCGCATGCCAACCAATGGAAACACTTTATTGACTGATTGCCATGTGTACAGATTTCTTTCACGTTCATTCTGCCCCTCTTCCCCAAGCTCCTCGAGTTCTATCGCAACAACGAAGCCACATCCGAGTCAGGTTCCACGCTCCTGGCCAGCATCCTCGGCTACCTCAACACCTACAAGGCTGCCTTCGCCAAACCCATTGACTCGAGATACGATATCGTTCTGCTTGGAGGCGCGCTCGGCAGTCTCTTCTCCCTGCTCCAGGCTTTCGCTTCCCCCATCATCGGTCGCCTGTCCGACAAATATGGCAGGCGCACTGCGCTGCTGGCCAGCATGGGTGGCAACATCGTGTCGGTGCTGCTCTGGGTGGTAGCTGTGGACTTCCGGACCTTCCTCGCCTCCCGCGTCGTGGGTGGCCTGTCCGAGGGCAATGTGCAGATTGCGACGGCCATCGCGTCCGACATCTCCGACGAGAACGGCCGTGGCTCGACCATGGCCTTAATTGGCGCCTGCTTCTCCATCGCCTTCACTTTTGGCCCGGCCCTCGGCGCGTTCCTCAGCTCCATCTCGACCGTGGCGGCGAACCCCTTCGCGACGGCGGCCGGTGTCTCGCTCTTCCTCATCCTTACCGAGACCCTCTACCTCTACGTGGCCCTGCCCGAGACTCTACCTAGCAAGGCCGACAAGGACACCAAGAAAGAGGCATCCAATAAGCCGGCAGAAGCGTCGCAAAGGGGCACCAACTCGCTCATGCTGCTCAACTACGTCCACTTTGTCTTCCTGCTATTCTTCTCTGGCATGGAATTCTCTTTGCCCTTCATGACCTACGACTTATTCCAGTACTCGTCCCTTCAGAACGGACGCCTCCTTGGTTACGTGGGACTGATTGCATCGATTTTGCAGGGCGGTGTTACGCGACACCTCCCTCCGCTGCTGTCAGTCCGGGTTGGCGTGTCCGCTTGTCTGCTGGCTTTTAGCGTACTTTGCACGTGCAGATCCCAAGGCCATCTCTATATTGCGGCTACATGCCTGGCGGTCACTTCGGCCACCGTCGTCAGTGGCCTCAATGCTCTGGGCAGCCTGGAGGCCAAGGCGAGCGAGCAGGGTGGGAAGCTCGGCATCCTCCGAAGCTGGGGCCAGCTTGGCCGAGGCCTCGGCCCCATCCTGTTCACTAGCGTGTACTGGTGGGCTGGAAGAGGTGCCGCGTACAGCATGGGTGCCGCGGGAATCGCCATGGCCGCAGCTATGGTTTTCTTGGGTTTGAACTCCCCGCCTGAGGAGCAAGTGAAGAAGGCTGTGGCGGCGAAGAAGCAACAGTAAAAGCCTTTTGGAGTTTGGTCCCGGGATTTCTGTTCCTGGGTCTAACAATGTAAAGATATATCACGATGTATTATTCATTGTACGATATGTTATATAGTATTCGAAACTGAACCGGCACTGAGCTACTGATATATATTTGGATAGCAATTAGCAAGCAAGTACCTTATACCCATTTTTATATCACGTATTTACATATGATGATGCCCTATTTGTCGTATGCTTTTGCGGTGCTGTCCAGCCATGATACCATTCCATTAGCACCTTCTTTCTGATAAACAAGCATACACGATCAGCTCGACCTTGTGAAGTCATAATAGTACTTAATCGGACATTGGTGCGCTGATCAACGCAACTTGTCTCCCGTTCTTGGGTATAATATAGAGACAAGTAATCAGCGCAATCAGTACCCTCTTTGATTGCACAGGCCTGACCATGATCTTCAACAAAAGCAGTGAGGGGCGTTTAAAGTCAACTTCTGCATCCAGATAAGGAGCTTGATTCTTCTAACGAGGGGAGAGGGGAGAAGGGAACGGGGCCACAAAGGGCCACATGATATCTTCATTGTTGATGTTCTTACTGTCAGTTGGGTTTTTGCATTCACTGCCTGCTGTCATCCCTGCGTTTGGCGATGGGTTATGATATATTTTTTATTAGAAAAGATATGGGTTCAATCTCTGCCGTTCCGCTTAGTGACGGTTGCTACATTCAATAGTCGCTGTCGTGTTCACTGTTAAAGTTGCATTCAACGACAGTTGCTTTCTATTTAAAAGAAAGAAAAATTGTTGCCCTGTCCATCGGCTTCACAACATCCTCCATGGTATATATGCTCTCGCTTTTCTCGTCCTTTTACTGCCACGCCGTCTAAATCCACCAAATCCTGGACGGGACCTGTACACATAAGTTGCAAACACTCTTCATGGTTCGTGATTATAGGTGCCTATATAAACAAGAGGTCGGTCACTATTTACTCACTATTACTGCACCACACCATACAGCCTAGTTGCCCTGAGAACTGCTGACTAACCGAGAGCTATAGCCACCAGGACACTTCGTTCAGACCAGCCATTGCTCGAGAAACTGCTCATACAACATAAGACATTGATGGAGTTTCACGGGGCCGAGGAGCATGGCGATAATGGCCTTAGTAAGCTGCTTGCCTACAATATTCGAAACTCTTGTCCTCTCTCGTGCCTCTACCCGTCATTACTCTTGTCTGTTAGTCACTATAGTCTCATTTACCCTACAAACTTCGTCCGTTCTCCCTCATCCTTTTTGTCCTTTATTTTGTTTCCCCCTTGTCTATTATGCACTTGTCGAACTAAATACTATCTTGTTTTATACTGACTCTAAGAAGTGGCAACAGACTACGGCTCTTGACCCTACTGCCAACGATTTTAGACCGCATGGACTGGACAGCGGCGTCAGCCTCCAGACCAGCCTATCCATAAAGCCAGAGTGCCAAGTCAATACCGGCTTCCAAAGAGTCAAGATGGAGGAACAGAGGCATGTGACTGACGACACTGGCATAATCAACGTCGTCAAGCCATCCAAGATGTACAAAACCCCCTTTCGCGCTTTCTTCCCCGACGCCAACGTCGCCACCATACCCGAGACCCAGAGCGTCAGTCTGCTCCTCACAGGACTGCCCGCGGACTGCGCCCCCAAGAAGCTCCTGGACGCCATCCGCGGTTACGGCCGCATTTGGTCCGTGAAAATTCACCCACCGCACCCCTTTTCGAATCAGGACAGCCCCATTGCCTCGGCCACTCTGTCCTTTTTCGAGGTCGCCGCCGCCCGCTTCTTCCTCGAGGATGTCACCCTGGGAAGCTTCTTCGTGGACGGCTATAGGGTCCATGTCTGCTACCACCCCTGGCTCGTGGCGGGAAAGGAGCGCCTGCGGACCGAGTCGCGGTGCGTACTGGTCGAGGGCCACCCGGACCTTGTGAACGAGGCCTCGCTGCTCCTACTCCTGCGCAGTCGCCTCCTTTTCCTGGCCGGCAGAAGCCTCGTCGAGATCAAGGAGAACGTGGTCGACGTACGTCACCGCTACGTTACGACGCGCCGCAATGTGGTCGAGCTCCGATTCCACGAGGGGTTCTACGGCAAGGCCGGGCTCGCTGTTGATGTGCTGCAGTTGGAGGATAACCCTCGGATCTGGGCGGTTACGTACGGGGATGATCCGTGTGCAAAGCGTCGACTGTAATGAGAAGAAATACAAGACTGTGTAATGAATACATACATTGAGGAAAATGGATCAATTCTTATAACCGTCCATTAGAAGCGTTCATGAAACAGTCCAGGGTCAACTGAAAAGTAAAGTAAGTTCGGTCAAGATTATTGGCTCCCAATCCTTCCTAGTTCTTAGCGATGGGAGCAGCCACTTAGTAGCAGAGGTCGGCGCCAGCCTCCAGGAGCTTCTTGACGACACCGGCCCAACGCTCATACTAGTACGGCCTGAGGCATAACAGCAGATTGGAGTCAAGTGCATCCTTCCTGAGAGTCTTTGCAGCATCAGCGAGTATCTTGATTGCCATGTACTGATTGTCGGTACCTGCTAGTTGACAGAAACATCGTTGGGTTCATCGCCGGGAGAACTGTCAGAGGCGACAGTCTCAGACGCCTCCGTAGGTGAAGCCGTCGTGGCTTCACTGGAAACCTGGGAGCGGTTGTAGTAGTAGACGTTACATCTGCCGATGCCGTACTATGAAGAGCCACACCAGCACCCCGTCCGAGTAGTCGCAAGGTGCCGAGGACTTCTTCCCGCGCCGGAAGTAGTTCCCGAACACGTGTAAAGAAAGCAGGATTTCGCCTGCGCAAGTCTGTTATAAGAAAACGAAGTAGGTAGCCCTATGATGTATCCATCATTCGGAGCTATCTATCGCAGTAGCAAGTTATCTACCATAGCAAGATCAGTCAGTTAGAAAGACTCCGGGGCTGTATTCATCTCCACAAAAAGTCATCTGGTGTATTCAACCAGACAGCGAAAGCCTTTCTAGGGCTCTTGTATTCACTTAGTGAGATTATATGTCACAGTAACTCAGCAAAAACAATTTTAGGATATTTCCTCTCATGCGACTTGCATTCACGCTCTGATCATTCCCTTAAAGCACCATACTATTCTTCTTTTGCTACAGCTTTCCCTCTCTGGCTTGCTCCTCTCACATCCTATCCTCTCCACCGTTCCGATAACGCAGTTTCTAGATTCCTTCAACCAAGTCGGTAGGCATACTAGGAACTTCTTGAAAAATGGCGCTCCTCTTGTTCGTCATCTTCCTACTAGCTCTTGTCCAGAACGCCGCCACTTTGAAGCCCTACGGGAGTGTAGCTCCATATCCTTTCACCTATGGCAACTCAACCAGCATTGCAAACCCCACGGCTACAGGTCATCATGGTCCGCTGATCTCGACTACTGGGGTCCCCCATCACCTCAATGGCACTAGTCAGTATTCATCTCCAGGTCTACTTTTATTCCTTATTTTTCTGTTGAAATACTTCATCTATCTTCAGTGCTCAGTGCAACCGACCCATATGCTTCTTATTTAACTCACCAAAACCTGACGTCGTCCTACTTTTAGTGATCGACGACACTTACTCGCAGGCTTCGTATAGCCCAGACTGCATATGCGCCGCCAAGTGGTCACCGTACACCTTCATAGAGTGCCTCTCCGAACTCGACAACAACAAGATCAAGTACACGATGTAAGTTCCAGCTCTTCTCCCTTTTCCTGTCATATATACGTACCTGTATCGTGGAGGAATCCGGCTGACCTCTCCGGTTTCCACACCGCACGTAGTTCGGGCTCAGGAACGGGACAAGAGCCATACTCGTGGGCAAGGGCAATCTACGACAATGCCGCGAAGGACAGGATCTGCAAATGGAGCTATTTTGCCCCCTGACTATTGAAGTATCCAACAACGCGAGTAGGTCGTCTCTTCCCTCTTCCCTTCCCTCCTTCTTTCTTTTCTCTTTTCTTCCTCCCCCGTCTGTTCCTCCCGACAACCCCTCCAGCTCGCTGACCGACGTTTCCGCGAATCCAGCCTTCAACTACATCATTGACGGCTGGTCGCGACGCATCATGCAGCTGCACGGCTTCACCCTGGCTTTCAGTTTCGACGAATGGGACGCCAACGACTGCCACGACGTCGTCAAGAACGCCATCATCAAAGCGACCTGCCCGGGCGTCAACGTGGTGAACGACCTGGCCTGCATCAAGAAGGGGGACTACAGCGGCAACTTCCTGCCGGCGGGCAGCTAGACGTACATCCACTCGGACATCGGCGACTGCGTTGACAACAACGTCAGCCCGCCCTAGAAGAGAGCGGCGAGGAGGAAGAGAACATGAGAAAAGGACAGGGGCCTGGTAACGGGACTGCAGCACGAGCTAGTGGTTGATTTAGGAAGATCGGGTTCTTCCCCTTTGCTGTTTGCTGCACGCAAGCAGTTGCAATACCAGACTGATGATCCCCCGACTAAGAAGAGCAGAAAATCGCGATGCAATGCATTGATTGCTGTGCGAATCCGGTGACAATCCCATCAGTGATAGCATTCTACCATTGTGCTTTCGTCGCGGAAAGCATGAGTAAAAGAGACTGCTCCGGTCAGCGTAGCTTTTCCCCCGCAAGCCATTCCAGGGAGATATTTCCAGATTGGGATGCCAAGTTGGTGATGATTGGTGGATGGTGTGGGGGAGGAGAAAGGGAGGGGGCAAGCAGGAATTCAGGAAATGGTCACAACCGCTGAGGCCTATTCTGTCTTTGGAGTCTGGTTTCCCTTCCCCCTCCTTTTCCCCAGTTCGCAATCTATCTGCTTGATTCTCCCACCACCCCTAATAATTCGATCATTCCGAGACAGGCAAGGAGGGAGGCGTTGACAGGGAACGAAGCCATCCTAAATTGCTCGCTGCCCATTGTTGGTCGTCGTCGTAAGGTGAAACAGTCCCAGCAAAACATCCGCCAACTCGGGCTGACAACCGAACGCACGGCCGATCCTTCGCGTTCCTGATTGTCTGTGTATCACATTACGTGCAGCTTCAAAGTACCTAGGCAAGGATGGGCCCACGCCAGACGATCTCCCCATGTTCATAAACTCTCTCGGACATGGTTTGACAGCTTTGCATTCCCATTTGAGAAAGGCAAAGCACGGGCGATTCCAGCCATTTGGGTGGTGGTGTAACGAGTCCGGGGTCGATAACGTAATTACACTGACAAACATCAACTTTTGATAGATGGGAAAGTAATGTAAGTAGCACTCCCGCACTCACTGTACATCCCTTACTTGGTGGTGTATGCAAAACCTATGCGGGAGAGTGGGTCTCTCACCGGAGCACATGGCTATTACGAGTAGGTCGGAACGACATGCAGAACGAAAAAAAAAAGAGAGAAAGCGGAGCTGTGGTCCTGATTGGGATATGGACAGGAACTCGTGTGCGCCACACGCTGCGCGCCGGTAGTAGAAGACGGGTGTATTCGCACGTGGAAAATTTGGTACAGTATCCCTTTCAGTGGCTATCCACCCCAGACGGTCGGTCCTACAGATCGCTCGATCACCCTGGGCAACTTCTCTGAACGGTTGCTTTTAGATATGTACGATGGCTCTCGCCGAGTCGCTTAGCCCAGCGTTGTCGCATAGAGTGGAGCGGGATGGTTGAGAAAAGGAATAACATTAGATCGTTGATTTATTTTTATTTCTATTGAAACTCCTCCTATGGCCAGTGATACACGACAAGTAACATTGAGCGAGAGCGACACGATGTCAGTTACGTGGGTTGAGAATCCGGATGAAGGCTCGCCCAGCCCGCCCTCGTCGCTGAGAGTTCGATTTTGGCAATCTCGGGAAGACCAGTTCCAAGTCGAGATAGTAAATTGCTTGCAACATTGTCCGCATGATGCATACCGATAATGCAACCCTCCAAATGGGTTAGACTCGTGCTGCACGACTATAACCACCGCAGCGAGTTTTGCCCCTTAGGGGAGGTGCCACGAGATCAAGATGCATTCGAATTCCGATATCCAGCCTATTCAGGTCAGTTCCTGGGGTTTCGGCACGCACGAAAACGTGCCCAAGTATAATATCGCTGCTCATACACATCCAAAAAGGCCCAGACTATTGCTGGTCGTACGGATTCGTGACTGCGATGCCCCTGCATGCATGTGGTGTGGAGGGTTTGTGTATCAGAGTCCTGCAGGGTCTGGAGCAATGATGGCATGCATGCCTGTGCAGAGCGTCACCAAATACTCGTTTATTACAGGTCAATTGCTGTCTGTATCTTGCTAGCGGGTGTAAGTAGGTAGTAAGTAGGCAGATACATTGTGGATTGCAGTATTGAAACACACACCCCTGGAACCTGTTAGTATACTGATAACAGAACAGTGTGACACACATGGGGCAGAGACGAGACAAACAGATCTAAGGCGAAGGCCCATCGAGGCTTAGTGGCGTGTTTTCCCGGTCATACTTAGTCCCACGTTCCCACTCAGAAAGGGACTTTGTTGGGATCGTGCAACGTATACTCATAGAGCTGCGATGGCGCTACAACTTCCACACGAAGTTCGTGGAATAGCTGCCGGCGTGCTTCTATACTCCTTCGCAGGCTTGATATGCAGCGCCTTATTCGTTTGGTTGACGTGGACTCACCGGGAGAGAACAAGCCGTACGTTGTCACCGATGAATAAGGAGCGGATGAAGCGTATTTGGTCGTTTGGTTCGCACTGACAGTTTCCGGTTTTGTTTAGACGTTGCTTTAATCGGATACCTCCTGTTGGCGAGTACAGCAACCGCCGTAGTAACTCAGCTACACACCTTTATTTCTTGGGAGGACGTCGCCACTGCGCAGTGGAAAGAGGCAGTAGCCCATCCGAAGAATCCCGAGCAAATCATTTCCAACGGGGCCGTTGGAATTGACCTAGGGCTCTGGTATTTCCGTACGTACTATCCTCGCGCACAGATAGGTCCTTCTGCTAACGCTCTGTAAAGGGCAGTATGCATTCTCAGCGTCGGCGATGTTGGTCCTCTTCTGGTACGTCCCATACTGTAGGGGCAGCGTCGTTCTTGGCTGAGCTGATTTGTTCGTTCGCAGGGCCTTTGCTTTACTGCAGTCGATCTACGGCTGGACAGAGAAACCACAGGTAAAGGTGACCTTATATAGGATCAATGCCGTGGGCAAGGGTACTTCAATAGTTTTACCCATCATCACCATATGCCTCTTGCAGGCAAAATCGGTACAGAAGTCCGTCGTGGCCTTCATGTTTCTGGCCAATGTTGTCTGTAAGTGGCCACTCGCACTTGTTTGCATGCCAGCGGACTCCGGCTAACCAAGTCCTTCCCATACAGTGATGATCAGTCTAGCAGGAGGGTGCTGTTTCATGCTAGCGATCGTAGTAAGATATATCCGGAGTCGGCGTCAACTGCTAGGGTGGAACGTCCAGTATGGGGAGGCGTCTGGCTCTGGTTTTTCGGCTTCCAATTCGCAAAGCCAAGGCCAGAAAAGACGAGGCGCATCGCGGGGCACCTACGATCGATGGTTGATGACTCGTTTCTCTATCGCCTTCGTCATACTTAGGTAAGCTTGGTGGCTCTATAGAAGGGGAAATTTCTCAGAGTTAGAGACGCTGACTGGTGATAGCATTTTCGAGCTGACCAACATGTTGTTCCAATTCACTGGTATGCAGAACAGCAATAAGGATGCGTTCAGGAGCAGTCCCGACATCAGCGTCGAGCGTGCGAAAGAGACGGCCGTGTTATTCCTGCCGGGGCCCGCGCCCAGCTTTCTCATTTTTATCGTCTTCGGCACGACGGCGCCTTTCCGGAAGCACATGTATCGCACTTTCATGCCAAAATGCTGGCAGCGAGTAGAGGTCGAAAGGAAGCGAACAGTGGCACGACAAGGCTCGCAGCATGCGCCCGCCCCCAACGCCCAGCATGCCAAGTCCACACTGCCTCGAGAACGTGCCGTGCCGCTTTACAGACCGATAATAACTCCCCAGAAGCGCCACATTCCGTTGCGGGATCTCGAAAAGGGGTTTCCTCGCGAGCCAAAGACCTCTTCGGATGATGAATGGCCGATACTACCAATACAAAGACCGAGGCTTTCGTACTTGAGGTGACTCGGTGGCATGGATGGGTCTGGAGATGACGGCGTACTTGATTTTATGGGCCGAATGGGAAGGAAGACCTCATCAATAAAGAATACAAATAAATTTCAGAGCGCACCTGGGGAAATCGCTTTTATTGCTGTTGACATTCTCGCGAGCTTGCAAAATAATGGAGGCATCGAAATGCGTAGTAGGTATGCAGCCGTCGAGCTGTTTCCTGCCGAGCATCGGAGACAGGAAAAGGGAAAAAAGCAAAAAGAAAAAGAGAAAAAAATGACATCCCCGGTCGGACTCGAACCGACAATCTTCGGCTATCAACTATTGAGATAGGAGGCCGACGAGTTAACCATTTCTCTACGAGGACTGTACCTGTGACTTCTCTCTTGTGTTTCACCCACTGAGCTATTGGTTGTTGGGGAAAAAGTCCATTATCTTGTCATATAAGAGAGCAGCAGCGTCCCGTCAAAGAAATGGAGCCAGCCCTTCAGATTGGGCTGATTTCTGCCTAGAAGGCTGAACGTAACAAACGGATGGCGAACCTTGTTGCATACGATGAGGCAGATACATCAGGCAAACAAAAAAGGTACCTGGCGCCGCCTGCATCTTCCCGCTCATCAGCCCCAGCGTGGCTTAAGTTACCATTCCCTTTCCTCTTCGCAGTCGCTCACCGTACCAGCTGATAATTGCAATCACACACGCCCACAAGACCGGAAGATCTAAACGCCCACTCACTTCGAAGTAGACTTCCCAGATTCCGAATTGGTTGCCTTAGCGGGATCAATCTATGCTGGCCTCTCTCGTGACTACCCCCTCGGCTGGTATGTGATGTTGCTGGAGTCGGTCATTGCTCTTCATACAATTAGACAATCGAACCCCATCGCACTCAATTGCTGGCGCCAACTCGTCGATCCCCGAGGACCATCTCCCACGGTATTTTCGCAAGCCACGTTCTCAGGCTTGATCAAGTCAAGATCCCTCAGCTGCCAGATGTTGGTCAACGTCTCCATAGCCGACTTGATCATTCCCCACGGACACAAGTCCCACATGACCTGCAGTCGCGACAAGACCCAGGCTCTGCGTTCGGATGATGTCGTCTCTACGCCTGTCATGAACACAGGCCATGTGGTAAACTTGTACAAGGGACTGTCCACTTGGATGAAGGACAGCTGGCAAAAGATTGTAGAGACGAGGTCCTCCGTGGTTGGCAAGAAGGGCAGATCACCCACCAAGTCTGGGTCGGAACTGGCCTCCTGAACGTACTTATGCAACCCGGGTGTGGCTAGAAGCACATACAGACAAGCCGCGGCACGGTATGTCGCTGCTGCGTGGGTACGATAGTCGATTTCCTCTCCGTTGACAAAGCCCAATTGCACGCTAGCGGCACACATTCGCACTGCCCAGTCTTCGACATCGAAAGCTTGCGCATCCTTCAAGAGCAGCAATCCCTCCTTCAACTGTGAGGAGGTCGGATTCCCACCATTTTCTATACCAATGCTCCGGGCCAATCTTGCTGTGCTTAAGATGTTGACAAGAAGATCGGCAGGGCAGCTGTGGTAGCTGTTGGCTTCCGTACGCCGGAGAATCGGCAGTATACTGACTGGGTCGATTTCGAGCTGTGCCGAACCAGTATCTTTCCCAGGCAACGGAGTAATAAGAGAATCAAGGGTACAGCCCCATATGTAATAGGCCACTGAGTCTGACGCGATATAGTCGCGGATACTGGCGGAACTCGGGATCTCCTGTATTCGTCCCGGTTTGAGAGCAGCATTCAGTGCTACCAAACTGAAGCCGTCTTGGTCTGACGTTGTTGAGCTTCTGAGCCCCAGGATATGCGGAATATTCGTCGTGAGGGGCGGATTGGGTACTGAATCAGTGACATGGGCCGCGATCAGACTGCCCGCCGCTCTCATGTGCGATCGCCACTCCCCCTTTCCCGAGTCAACCAGAGCAAAGTTGACGAAGAACAGTACTGTCGCCAGTACAGCATCTCTTTCATGTGCAAGGCTTTCGTCATTTGGAGCCAACCTATGTCTTTCGAGCACTTCCTGGAGACCTTTGATGGCGTTTTGGCGAGCCCTTAGGGCGTCAACGAGAGCGCCCTTGGCTACCAGGGGTTGTGCTCTTGTTGGAGAAGAGTGGCAGCCAGCATTATAATAATGCAAAGCTGATGCGGCCACTATGATGTGACGAAGGAAAGAGTATGAACTGGAAATGGGAATCAACTCTCTAAACGGATTCCACGCAAGCTGGTAGGAATCATGAACGACGAGATCTTGACAAAAGCGGGCTCCGACTAGGTATGTTGCATTGCTGTTACTATTTGGTTTTATCGCATCTGATGGGAACATTGCTTACAGTAGCACAAATACTTCCTTGTTGGGTCATCCAGGTCTTGGAAAAGGGGGTCTCTGAGCGAAGGGGCGATTTCAAAAGAAACAAAATTCTCGCTCTGGGGTTTACTGTTTGTCTGTGGTTGGAACCGAACTATCGCGTCCTGTTTGGTCTCGCCAGACAACGCATACGTTTTGCTGCCGGCCAGACGACCGCGAGAAGCCGCACCGCCGGTCCATCGGAGCAATTTACCGTACCCAAGACACTCTTGTCCAGTGGAGGAGCATTTGTTGCAAGAGGGTACTGAACGATCACACCGCTTGCGGTTCCTTCGACAATTATGGCATGGCGGTAGAGCGGCCATCAACGGCGCAATATCTCTATATCACGGATCTGTGCCGTGTAAATATGGGATCAAAACGAGTATCCTGAGTGAACAGCTTTGAGGCTTTCCAACAGCCGAAGTGGGCGGCGAAATGTGACGTGCCAAGATTAGTCACTGAGTTGCTAGCTTGGTGCCTGTCAAGAGGCCTACAAGGTCAGCCACAAGCTGACCCCGCTAACATCGAGCTGTTCTTGATAGACATCGGCATGTGCAGGCCAGAAATATCTGCTCTCTTCGAACGGCGACATGGCAATTTTGGTCGTAGCCCACGTGCAGTGCACCTGCAATAAGCACAAAAAAAAAGCAGACCGACAATTGGTATGTCCTTGCGATCCAGAGGCGTGGAAGGGTATTTTGTTGTGTAATGGATACACTCCGTGCTAGACGATACCCGCAGCACCAAGCCCCTTTCGGTAGCCAAGACTCAAATCGTGCATATTCTGGGGCCCGGGTACACCATCGGCTTTACTAACTTTCTTCGGCCCATGACGACGATACAGATGGCAACGCCTTTCCGACTTGACATCCACAATATGAAGGATCTGGTTTGTCATATTCGAGAGAAACTCTTCTCAAAATGGCAGTCGAACTTCAACTTCTGCATAGGCTTTCTTACAAAGCTATCCTTGTACCTCTGCAGTTGAGTCACAGGCGAGCGAATAGGAATCCGCAACTAGCTGCTTATAGGATCATAAATAGAGTATACTATGCCGACTCTATTACAATAATCTAGGCTTTGAGATCGCATTGTGTTTGGTAAATCATCACATCCAGCACCGCATCATGACAAGGACAGACACCCCCGAGAACAAGGGCGTGCTCACCCCGGACGAGAACGCCTACGCCAGCGATCGTACACAAGATGAGTTTAACAAAACCGAGATCGAACGGTTGGGACGCCAGCGGCCAGAGATCCTATCCTCTGCCATCGTCGAATTCGGCTTCGTCACCTCCATCATCATGTCTATGATGATGGGCGAGTTCTTCGTCAGCGGGTTTAACATCGTCTTACCTACCGTAGGTGACAGCCTCAACATCCCAGAACCGTCGCGCACATGGCCAGCTGAGGTGCCGAGTCTGACGACGGCAGCACTGCTGTTGCCATGCGCCCGCCTCAGCGACCGCTACGGGGGCAGGATAGTCTTCCTGGCCGGCGTGTTTTGGCTCGTGGCCTGGTCCCTCGTCTGCGGCTTCAGCCAGAACACCAACATGCTCATCGTCTGCCGCGCCATGCAGGGGCTGAGCACCGCCGCCTTCCTGCCCGCGGGCATCTCGCTCCTGGGCCAGACCTACCGGCCCGGCCCTCGCAAGAACTTCATCTTCGCCCTGTACGGCGCCTTCGCCGTGCTGGGCTTCTACATCGGCATCGCCATCGGTGCCCTCACGGCCCAGCTGGCCGACTGGCGCTGGTACTTCTGGGTCGGCGCGATCCTGGCCTTCGCCAACGCCGTCATCGGCTACCTGACGATCCCCAAGGACTTGGGCCAGGACGGCGACGCCGCGCTCGCCATGGACTGGTGGGGGCTGTGCACCATCGTCCCCGGCTTGGTGCTCGTCATCTTCGCCTTCACTGACGGCGGCAGTGCGCCTGAGGGCTGGCGCACCCCGTACGTGTATATCACGCTGATCATTGGCGTGCTGTTCCTCGCTGCCGCTGTTTACGTCGAGGGTTGGGTAGCGGCACAGCCCCTATTCCCCGCCGAGGTCTTCCGGCCCAAGGGAATGAAGCGGCTCGTCGTTTCCTTGTTCTGTTGCTATGGCGTCTTCGGACTGTATCTGTTTTATGTCAGCTACTAGTAAGTGACCATGCTCTCTCCCCACCCCTCTCATTGCATGCGAATGTATGCTGATAATCTTCTCTTCGCATAGCCTCTCGACCGTTTTGCATACAACACCGTTACAGACAGCCGCGTGGTTCACGCCCATGGCGCTAGGGGGCATCTTCCTCGCCCTCATGGGCGGGCTGGTCCTGCACCTGATCCCCGGCCGCATTCTCATGATCATCTCGGGCCTGGGTTTCTTGTTGTCCGTGCTTCTCTTCGCCCTGATCCCCGACCGGGTTGATGGCACGCCGTCCACCAGCTTCCTCTACTGGGCCTACGTCTTCCCCGCCATGCTATGCGGCACCATCGGCGTCGACATCACCTACAACGTCACCAACGTCTTCATCACGACCTCGATGCCCTCGCGTCTCCAAGCCACGGCGGGGGCCCTCATCAACAGCCTGCTGTACCTCGGCATCGCCTTCTGGCTCGGCGTCGCGGAACTCGCCGTCTCGCAGACCAAAGAAGCGCGTAGTGACCTCACGCCGCGTGAGCAGTACAAGATTGCGTTTTGGCTCGCCGTCGGGCTCGCCGCCCTTTCTCTGATCCTGTTCTCGACCCTCAAGATCGGCCAGGCTTCGGCGGATATGACGGCGGATGAGAAGGCGCAGTTGGCCGAGGAGCTGGCGGAACGGGAGAGAGCGAGGGTGAGGGCGTTGGCGGAGGAAGAGAGGGTCGAGAAATAAGTAAGAAAGCCTGTTTGGAATTAGAAGAACAATAGCGTTTGCGAAGAATAGAACTATAGACGTAAATAGACTAGTTGTAGAAGTATATTTAATACTCTAATATTTTTATGCCTTAGTTCAAGGAACACAAAAGCGTTAAATGGGTTTCATAAAGAGCTCTTCCCTTCTCAGTCTCAATCTGTAAGTGGTTGGCTCAGGTGGTTACCTAGGTTCCATGCAATGCACGTATAAAGTCTCACCCCTCATACCCGTTCCCCTCCCCATTTTCTCTACTTCTCTATATTTTCCTCTTCAAGGCTTGACGATATCCGCCGCCACCTTGATAGCCGCCGCGGTCTTCTGAACCCACTCCTCGGCCAGGGTCACGTTGCGCGACTCGACCAGCGCCTCCGTGATGCCCGGGAACGTCGTCGGCGCATAGCCCGTGTCGACGCCGGGCGCGAAGACGACGTGCTTGTAGAACTCGCGGCCGGGCAGGCCGCCCTGCGACACGAAGCCGCGCTGGAAGTCGCGCGACTTCTGGTTCACCTCCTTCAGCGTGGGAAGGGTATCGTCTGCTGCTGGGCCGGAGAGAAGTCTCTGCTGCAGCGCGCCTAGTGCCGAGGCTTGCGTGGTGAAGTCATCGAGGGCGGCGCGGAGGGGCGATAGGTCGAGGACCGAAGAGGTCGAGTTGACGGTCTTTTCGAGGTCGGCGAAGTAGTTGTTCATTTCGGTGCTGTAGGTCGAGACGTTGAAGGGAATCAGGTCGGCGTCGGCCATCTTGTAGGCCAGCAGGGTGAGGTACTAGAAGTTTCTATTGATAAGTATTGCATTCATTTCTTCGATCGGTAACAATGACATGTTGAGGGGTTTGATGCTTCCACATACCTGAGCCATGGACTTATGGCTGACAAAGCCAGGGTCGCCATAGGTTGTCATCCAGTGGTACGAGTCGAAGTTGCTGTGATAGTGATACACGGGGTCCGACTCGCCGTTCCCAGAGCCAATATCGACCTACACCAGTTATCGGTTAGTTGAGTTGCCCGACACTTGTGTCCTTGAACTGGGCAGATGAGCCAGCCAGTCCCCTACAGTCTGTCTTGATTGACACTTACAGAGCCGATGCCGCTGTGCACGAACGCGGTATAGTCGCTACCGCTGCCAAGCGGCTCAATGTACCCCTGATTATCCTCATTCCAGACGTCGAACATGGTGCGGTTGGTCTCCCTCCACACGACCTTCTTCATAGTCTCGACCGTAACGTCGTGGAGCTCTGGCGTCGCGGACAGGTACGGGTGCGGGCCAGAGGTACCGATGTCAATATTCAGATATGACACGGCCGTTGCGTTCAGCCAGGGCAGGTACTCCTCAACCCATTCGGTCGAGCCCAGCATGCCGTACTCTTCGCCGTCCCACGAGCACAGGACGATGTTGCGCTTCGGCTTCCACCCTGTTTCGGCAACGAGCTGGCCCAGCGCCTTGGCTAGTTCCACAATGATGGCGGTGCCGCTGTTGGGGTCCGCGGCGCCGCCCACGATCCAGGCGTCGCGGTGGTTGCCGATGATGATGGTCTCGTCGGCGTAGATGGTGCCGTTGATGATCCCCACGGCGTTCCAGATATCGGTGATCTTGTCTTCCATGACGTTGCTCAGGTCCAGTACGGTACCAGGAGCGGGGCCCGTGCTGTACGTCACGTTGAGCGCGCCCACCCAGCCCGTACGGTTTACCTCTGCTCCTGTAGTACCATGGCCGTCGAGCGCGGCCAGCAGCGGAATAGCGTCCGCGTACGAGATGGGGATGGAGGGGATCCGGGGTGTTACCACGGAGCTGTCGGTCCGGGGCACGCCTTCCTTGGAGGCATACCCGGGCGTCGTCGGGTCACCCGGGTACGTGGACACGAACTGGACGCTGCCGCGCTGGACGGCGCTCGGGTTCCGCGCGGGACCGTCGGGGTATGCCGCATGGCCCTTGGCCTCGGTCATGTCGCCGTCATCGGCCGGGTCCGTGAACAGCACCGCCGCGACCATGCCGTGCTCCTGGGCGTTCTTGACCTTCAGGCCGCGGAACGGGCCGCCGTACCGGGCCAGCGCGATCTTGCCCTCGAGCGGGACTCCCAAATCCAGCAGCCGCTGAAAGTCCACGCGCTGCCCCCGGCCGACGTAGACGTACTCGGCGCTGGCGTTGCCCGTGGCGGAGTACCCATGAAACGTAGGGACCCTATCGGGATAGCTCGACGTATCGTCTTGGTCCAACACGGCCTCCTCGAGGGCAGGCTCAAAGATGACGCTGCCGTTCGCGTGCCGCAGGCATAGCGACTTGCTCACGGGGTAGTTGAGGTACACGTTGTACGACACCAAGCCCGATGCGATGCCGCTCTCGGTCCAGCGGTCCGCCGTCCACTGGGCCATGCTCTGGTTCTTGCCCGCCAGGTGCTGGCCGTGGGTGTAGTAGTAGGACCATTCCGAGAGGGTGGTGCTCGATACCGAGCGCACGAGGACATCTTCGTCTGGCGTCAGGGGCGTCAAGGGTGCGCTCTGCCTCTTCACGAGCGGAGTCGAGTGCTCATGTCGTACGCGCTGACATGCGTCGACCCCACTGGCTGTAATGAGCAACAGCGCAAGGGAGCGTACAGACCAAATATTGCAGTGCATTATTTTTATGATGGAGAGCGACAATAAATATCGCAGACAAAGACCACGCACTGGTTTACATGGGTCAAGGGGATATACTACCTAGTCATGAGTCTTATCTGTACAGCATAGCATAGCATGGTGAGAGGAAAACTCGCGCATTTTAAGGCTCTACATGGGCAAGATTTTGTTGTACGACTACCTGCTGCATGTAAGACCCCAAAGCTATTGAAGATGCAGCGGCAGTTCGCTATTCGACACGCCGTACGGACATGAGTAGATCGAGTGTTCCTGCAGTTTTGCCGCTATCCCGCCGTGCGGCGTTGCAGCCGAGACCACCCGGCAAATATATCACCTTGCCTTCCCATAACATACCTGCCTGCTGCAGAGGGCGGTGAATAACATGACGCAAATGATCATGCAACATTTCTCTACCATCAAGAGCTATCGGGTCATCCGTGTAGGTTACCGTACTGATTGACTGGTGCCATGGAGAGAGGAATAGGTAGGTGGTATTGAGGGGAATCTGAATTGCCCAATAGACTGCCGAGGAGATGTCCGCCGGGCAGCAGTCACCACGGCCAACCCCGCATCACGCTTTTGCCCACCGTCATCTGGCATGACATGCCCCCAAGTGCCCCGGTAGCTACCTCCCCAGGCTTGTAGCAAAGGACTTAAGTATTGGGAATCTCGGTCTGCTGCCCGATAGAGGTAGGCTGCGTGGCATTGGTGAGCTCTCTTGACGTCACCGCAGCACCCCTCTACAGTGACAGCATAAAAGAGAGTAGCAGTAGCAAGCTGCCTGAGGAGAACATGTGTTATCGAACTATTGTACCATGCCTGCAAAAGTGAGGGCATTTCCGCTAAGACCTTACTGCATCACACATGCGGCGGACTGGTATCTCAAACCGCTACAGATGGAGGCAAGGTCAAAGCGTAGCATGTGCAAATATTAGCAGCTCAATGGATAGGAACATCAAAGTAACCGAAGCCATTGCATTCGCTATAATCTAACAATAAGTAATGTTGAATTTGGGGTTGTCGAACCAATGCATCTCACAGCTCTATTTGGTCTTCGCTTTAACCGAATCAATGTGCTTCTGGTGTAGGTTCTGAACGGCCGGGATGATCAGCCCCTCAATCTCCATCTCCGGCTCGCCCTCTGGTAGCATGGACGGGTCCATGGGCTTGTCCTGAGCCTCCCAGTTTTGATCCTCCTTGTCCTTGCTGCCAAATGTCTTCCTTCTTCGGTGGCCGGGAACCCGAATCCATTGATCTGGCTGATTCGGGGCTACGAACACGACTTCCCACTTGCGTGTCGTCAACAGATTGCCAATGACAAGGTGATGTTGATACCGGTCCAAAAGAGTACTTGGCTTTGTGAACCAGGATCTCGGGGTCCGTCTCCAGCTTGAACGAGACGATCATGCCCTCCGGTGCCCAGCCGTCGACGAGCATCTTGAGGAACTTGGGGACAGGATCCAAGTCAATGATCAATCGTTTGCTGCGCGGGACGGCAGGAGAGGAATCAAAGTTGTCGAACGTCTCCTCCGACTCGTCCGTACTGCGACGTGGTTTGTCAGCAACTGTAGTGGGCCCTTGCTCCTTTTTGAAGCCTGCTGTCGCATTCGTGCTCTGAATCTTGTGCTCCGACATGCGATTAGAAGGCACAAAGAAGTCCGAGACTGCGGCCGCCAGGTAGAGTAAGCCGTTCGGGCCCAGGGGGCGCATGAGCTGGGCCACAGCCCGCAGCTCATACAAGTAGTCGGTAATAGTGGTAAACGGGATCATGAGCAGCTTGCGCTCACGCTTAGCGTCATTGTACTTGCGCAGGACGCTCAGCATCTTCTCCTGATGCGTCGGGTTGGCCACGACACTGCCGTCGTCCGCCTCGTGCAGGAAGTCCAGGAAGCAGTCGGTGGAGTGGCTGTAGTGCCGACTGTAGGGCAGCAGAGAGAACTGGCGGTGCAGGAAGATGACGGCGTAGCCAGCCTCGAGGAAGTACTCGGCCGACGTGGCACCGCGCGTGCCGGCGCTGAAGTTGTCGATGAAGCGCACAGTCTGCTTCTCGAGCGGGACGGTGGTGCCTCCCGAGGTGACGAGGACCACCCGCCGCTTGAGCGAGGCGTGGTGGTCGATGAAGGACCGCGCCTGTTCCACGTGAGATGCAAGGGCTTTGGGAGGCGGATTTGAAGAGAAGTAAGCATTCTCGACCCCCTGTTGGGACGAGGCTGCTGTGTCAGCCGTCGCGGAGCTGGCCATGGTGTCTTCTGTGAGAACCGAGGAGATGGAAGACGAAGGGGATGGCGGTCTGGCAGGGCCTATGTTAAAGGACAGGCTGAGTGCAGATGATTTGTCCTCCGTGTGTAACGGTGAGATTGTCTCGCTAAATTGCGTTGTCTGCGGTGTCATGGTGTAAGTGGGTGTTCTGACGTGAACGGGAACAGGTGTGTAGTGAAAGGGGACGTCCAAAACTGGTCGGAAAGGGGTACAAGAGCAACCAAGTGGCAAGCAAGTAAGACACCATGATATATGGTAGCTCAGAAACCCCGAGTGAGGTCACTCCTTAGTTGCTGGGCTAGTCCGATGAACATGTCCGGCACTCCGGGCATAGCAGCGCTGGTGAGACCTCGGCAGCCACCAGACTTCGGTAGTCGCGGGGCACCATGCGGAGAGAAAGGGACAGATGTGCTTGGTACAATTGACAAAACCACCCCTTGTATCTTCTACGCCAGAGTGCACAGGGAACCAAACTTACTGCTGTCAAATCACATATTTCTTCTGGGCTAGCGATTCCGTCCTCGTCGCGGGCAGCGATGAAATGTGCTAGTTCTGCTGCTGACGGCTTACCAGGCGTGATGAGTCTTGATGCGGGACCCTAAACCCGACTGACCCTTCCAAGCGAATGGATCCGGGGTTCGCATTCGCGCCCACTCCCAACGCTCGGATGAAAGGACACCCGTGGTCCGTGCATTCGCCAAGTCGACGGAACTCTCTAACGGCGTCATCTCATCGCTAGCTTGCTGCTTGCTACCGACTACCTACCTCGCTGCTTTACTTGTTCACGATCACCGTTCACCAAAGATGCCGACGTCCAGCGTGGGATCACAATCATTAAACCGCTGTCTGTTGTTTGCATCAAGGTGTAGTGTATTATAGGTAACTAACGCGACGAGTGTACTGAAGGTGACTCATGACTACCAATTCTCCCAAACCCCCTGTGACGAGTGTACTGCAGACAAGACCAATGACCAGAAAATCCCCTATTACCCTTGCAAATCAAGCTCTGACCTCGAAGCTGATCTCTTCCGACTCCATTTCCGAATTGACTGGATCACAGTAAAGCTCCCCCCTGGCTTTCACCAGTCCATCAGCATTTGCAAACAAAGCAATAGCGTCATCTAGGATAGGTGCTAGATCATAGAGCTCGTTCATATAGAAGATCGTCTTTTGAGGGTCCTTGTCGGCGATGGTCAGTTGGCAACCATACCACGAATATCCACCGGGCCTTGATACGTGTTGCTCGGTAGTATTGTATCTCAATCGGTCTCGCAGTCCCATGCAAGATTCGACATTGGCGGCAGCTACCTTATTCTATTCTGTGTCTTCGGTCTGATCGAATCTTTTGGAATGACAGCAACGAACATCATCGCATACATGGATCTCTGAAGCAGGGTCTGCTGAAGATCGGAGCGATAGTTGAGACCGAAGCTAGGCGAGGTGGACATCGGGGCAGCACTGGTCCCCTTGACCTCAAATCGAAGTTGTTCTCTGAGCCCTGTGTTATCTTTGAGATTTGTGTGGCCAATGTCGCAAGCAATCTGCCCCCTGGCTTTCATCATACCGCCGCCGTCTTGCCTGGACATTTCGATCGCCTGCAACAGGAGGGGTGCTACATCATGTATGCGGTGCAATGTGTAGGGATTGCCTGTTGAGGCCACGGGTTTGAGGATGACGTGGCAACTGTCATAACTGTATATGGCAGCTGGGGAGACGAATGGATATGGGGCATTGTCGGCTTGATCGTCATATCGCAAAAGGTTGTACAGGCTCTAGCAGTCTTGCTCCTTCGCGAGAGGCTCAGAAGACCAAGCCGGGTCGTCGAGGGAATAGAAGGTCGGCATCCCACAGCATTGGGTGCATGCACTTGGGGAAATAGGTTCTGGAGCGACGTGGGCGTCACCGAGACCGAAGCCTGGCGAAGCTGGTGACAGGGCTGTATCGGTGATTGTAGTGTCACTCGTGACAGGTGCTGCATTGGCAGTCGTTGCAATGAGGGCGGCCATGATGGCTCTGAGAGTGCTTGTGGACAGCATGCTGGGCAGGGTGTTTGTGGACGGCTTGTTTGGATGTAGTATACGATGCTGTGTCAAGAAGACTGATGATGATACTTGAAGAATGGAATTGGGTGAAGATGATATTGAAAGAATGAAGTTCGGTGAAGATGTTCAAGTTGGGATTGATGAGAACTTGAACAAGACCCGATTCCAGAGGGTCTCTATAGGCCTCCCTCCCCTCCTTCAGAAACGGCCGAAACTTCCACGCAGTGCAAGCAACTTACCAAAAAGCTACCTACGGTCAGAGGCATGCGCTGCGGAAGTCACCATGTTTGGTCTAGATCCATGCGTTTCGTTGGCAGGAGAGGAGGGCGAGAAGCAGTTGCACACCTACATGGCAACAGTGTGCATACTTTACATACTTTGGTAATTACAGTAGGTGCCAACCCAAGCTACCTCAGACTCGTAGTTCGATGTGTCGGGCTCTCAGGTCAAGGCAGGCACCAGCAGGCCAGCAGGGCTCAAGCGCTCACACTCGTACGAGGTCCATTCGTCGGTGCTTCCACCGATATATTTGGCAGTCTTGGGCCACGGGCATAGCTTCCTCGTCCTTGAGCTCTTGTCCGCCGGGTTGCTGCTAGTCATCTCTTCCGGCAGTGCCTTGCTCTCAACCCAATCGGTCATTGCCTCGAGTGAATGCCAATTGGCAGGAACTTGGGGATAATTCGAGGCCGAACCGCAATGACCACCACCTATTGCCAATGGCCTCGGATGTCAGCAATCAAATTGTTTTGCCCGATTGGATGATTCTCAATTGACACGGGAAAGTACTCAGGTGTGTACTTACCAGGAACCATAAACAGTCTAAACCAGTCACCCACATTACCCCCAGTAGCTTCCTCGATTTGCTTCAGATGCTGGATCGGCCACAGCGCGGCGTTGTAAGGATCAGCCCATGACTGCATCACAATCATCTTGCCTCCTGCCTTCTGGAATGCCGAAAGGTCTGGGCTGATCTCGTCAATGAAGGTCCCCACCCTCTCATCGAGAAGGTCGACGTCACTGCCCCAGTTGAAGTTGCCAGAATCATAGCTCAGATTATTAAACACCATGTTTTGCAGAATGGGTATCGTAAAGGCACTGGCAAGTTCCCCTTCTTGCATCGCCCATTCCGTCTCGCTGCCTACCGAAAATCCTGGGTAGAGGCTCGCCTGGGTGCGTGAGTCGACCGGCCCTGCGTAAACATTTTTGGCAGCTGCGAGTTGCGTTTCAGTCAGGCAATTGGCGGGATCTTCAACGGAAGCACCACAAGCCAAGGTGTTGATGTCGAAGTTGCAAAGCAGCGGGTTTTCAATGACGCCATCCTCCACTCCGTCGATAGCATCACACTGGGCAAGCGCCGACTTGGTAATCAGATCTAAGGCACTCTGAGGTAAATGACATGAACCCTGGCCGTTTCTTGTTAGTCGTGTACTCCTTCCATGGATTTGCAGACCGTTTTCTAGCATTTGATGACGTCTTACCTGAGTCTTCTGAGAGTTCCACAGGAACGAAAGAGCGAGGTGCGAATACCAGTTGCCTGGGCAGCCCGCAATGATTCCATCGAAGAGCTCAGGGTGGTATTGTGCCAATGCAAATCCTTGGGCACCACCGGTAGAGCAGCCGACATAGTAGCTGTGGTTTGCAGGCTTGTTGTAGAACTGTTCAGCCAAGGACCTTGTGACAGGAGTAAATTGTGCGATGGAGTTGTGTATCCACGCCTGGACTTGCGCCTGGTCATGCATGTAAGGCAAATAGACCCCAGGCTCTCCGCTGCCTCCGTTGTTGTCTGAAGCCCTGTGGCCTCCATCGCCTCCTGCGACCGCATAGCCCTCATTGACGTTTTTCATCAGCGCAGCCTCATCGATAGTACCGGCCATACCACCATTACCTGTGTGACGGTATCAGTATTTACCACGACTTACATGTGCAGTCGACATGATACGAAACGGGACAATGGATCACGCAAACATACCGACTACCAGGAATCGGTCACTGTAGTTTGTGGAGGCCGGTAGCCACAGTTGGAAGACGATTGTGTTGTTGTTGGCGTAGTCGGTCTCGCCGAAGATCCGGCATAGCGGCTTCGCATTCGAGACGTTGGTGATATTCAATTCGCCGACTGGATAATAAGTTGCATTCAGGACCCTACTCCCACTGTCCAGAGTCGACCTAACCGACCCGGCGAACTGGGAACAGTCCGGAGCATCCCATATCCTGTTGCGATTTGCGGCGATGGCCAGAGTCTGCCATGTGGCAAATGAAATCAAACGAGACAGCATGTTGGACTAGATTGGTAAACTACTACATGTATAGGAACGGCATCTGGTGTCCTGCAAGGGAATTATCGTGTTTTATATTCCTCGTTCTGAACAATACCAATATACATCATTGGCACATGTAGTTCTTCGTCGGGGTAGTTACTGGTATTGCACTTTGGAGTGGACTTGATCCTCGGCAGTATCAATAATGTCGGGCTTGTAAGCCGACAGCGTGGGGCTGCGAACATCGCATCAGGAGGCTTGTTGGGGTCGTGATATGGAGCACAGCATCAGCTATATACTGTCGTCACCTTACTCCGCACATGGACGGGGGCTGTTTGTCGATATTCCACAAGCGAGTCTTTAGTATAAGTTGTTCCGAAGATGACTTGCTTCCACTGCCATATGCTTCTCTTGCGAAGTCTTCGTAAGATATAAACGATTTCTATACATTATTAGGGCCCCTCCAGCAAAGAACAGTTCCTGCGGCAAGTTAACTTCGACGAGTCAAGACCTCATCGCAAAAACCATGGGTTATACAAACAAGGAAGAATGCTAGCTTGACTCGTCGGCAAGTCACCGCTTCAATAATACCCCAAACCAACCTTTGGCTCTCCGCATTGTGGGGGATTAATTCCCGACGACCAATGGCAGTTGTATGAAGTTGTCATTCCTCCACAATCCAAGGCCCTCCCCCACAATCAGGCGACTACCACGCAACGGGTTCTACAGTTTCGATTTAATGGATATGTACGATCTTACCGCGAAGGTCACTGATTCCGGAGTTTGGAGTTTGGATCTGGCATGCGTTCTTACAGGTATCTGATTATCCGCCCGTGATCTCCTGGAATCAACTGTCGGGCTGGGTGGGAATCTCTATTCACAAGTATTCGACTATGTAGATAGGTGTAAAGATCTTGCCAATGAAACCCGGGGGTGTTATAAAAGTCCGTTGATACTCTTACTTAATGCCGGCTTCTCTCGCAACTATATACAAATATATCAGGTCATAGGAAGGTCCGCGATTGCATTACAAGGATGGCCGCTCAGAGTTCAACCCAATCCCGGATGCTCCATTCGTCCCAACCCTTCTTCTCGCCCGGCAGTTTGATCTCCCCGATCTCCTTCCTGGTGATGTTCTTCCAGTCGTTGACCGGCAGCCAGCCGATGTAGGCACGATCGCCGAACCCGCCAATCCAGTAGACCTGCTGGACAACCAGGCGCACGAACTCGGACTCGTGGATCCGGTTGCCAGGCAGCCAGTACTTGGCATCAGGGTGCGCCTTGACGAAGCAGGCGGCCATGTCGGCCGTCTTCTCCGGCTCAACGTTCTCTATGTAGCCCAGGACGGAGAAGCGCGGGAGGTTGGCGGCCGAGTAAGGTACCTTCTCCTTGCTGTCGTTGTCCTCTGAGCCTCCCAGGAAGTAGTCCAGGAAAGCAGGGTAGTACGACTTGATACGCTTGTTGGGTGGGTAAGGCGGAGCCCATTGCATGGCGAGGCTAATGTTCGAACCAGCCCGCGCGTTCTTGAATGAGGTCTCGACATTGATGGCCAGCATGGTAGGGTTTCCTTCGTCCTCGCAGTCGGCTACGTACTCCATGAGACCGTGAGGCATGCCGCCCATGCCGGCCGGCCGATTCTCCTGGGTCGATACATCATCGCTCTTCTTGAAGGCAGAGTCGTCCGGGAAGACGGTGGCCAGAGTGCCGAGCGTGGTTAGTGCCAACAACCGTCGGCCCTGCACGGCGGACTCATAGGGAGTCGGTATCTTGTAGCCAGCCCGCTCAGACTCCGGCGGGTTGCTGAAGATGTAGGCCGGCTCTGTGGCGGCGGCGCCGATGGCGACGCAGGAAATGAGCGGGAGTCCGCGTGAGAGTTTCATGATTGGTGAGGGTGGATCGGAGTTCTCGGCCTACTACTATTGGGGCAAGATGGCAACGCTACGATGGTATCCCTCGATATACCAGATACGAGGTGGGTGATGGATGAAATGATGATCAATAGTTCAAGTAGGAGCGAAAAACAAAAACTCTATATAATTTGCCTGATAAACACAGAAGACGAAGATGGCTGTCGGGTGCGACCCGCCGCGGATCAATGAGACTCGATGATGCTGGATGCGTATCATGGGGCCGTTCAGCATAGCCCAAAAGGGGATAGCGTATCCTGAAGTCCGGTGGATGCTTCACTCTACCTACCAGTATGTATGTTGCCGTGTCTTTACTGAACTCAGATAGGTATTTGGACGCCGAATGCCCGTATGGTACTCTACGCCATCTTGCATCGCAATCAAGGCTCACCTTCGCTTCGCCTCTGTAGTTAAAACCATGGCAAGATGCATTTGCTATAGGTAAGCGAGGGTCGGACATGGTCTGTGATACTTCAGTGTTGTGCAAAATGGATAAGTGATAAGAGAGTTGTGATTGTGCCCAGCACCAAGTTACAATGCCAGCACCATGGTATTCTGGTGAAAGGTCAGGGGATGGTCTGCCAAGTCGATTTATTCAAATCTCTTTGTCTGGCCTCGGGGTTGTATCTTCAACAGCTTAATCGTACAAGAGAGACGCAAACCAATAATGCACAGTCTGGAATTTGGATGTATTAATTACCAGTGGCAAGCATGCTTCCGAAGCCGACCCATCGCTTAGTAGAGTAAGACCCCCCTTATGATAAGGGATAAGCTTATAACCATACTAGGATGCAATTAGTGCAAATACCGGCCAAAAGCATTAGGGTCAGGTGATTCTTTTGGGGCTCTGACGCTTCCATTCCCTCCGCACACCACCGAGTCGAAACCCCACTGAAGGCATTTGCCCACTCACATTCTCAATCGACTTATCTATTTTCCCTCCCACAACCCACGAAACACTCAATCAACAACAACAGACATCCATCACAAGTCGCCAAGATGGGTAAGGTTCACGGATCCCTCGCTCGTGCCGGTAAGGTCAAGTCTCAGGTAAGTGCAGATCAAAAAACGCCATCTTAATGTTGAAATTCCTGATGCTTGAATTTTGTCGCTAACATTTTGTGCGCCTCCAGACCCCTAAGGTATGAAAAATCCCAATCTTCCACCGAGGACCCCCTGCGACGACGATGATGATCCGTACCGAACTACGGAAGAAGCGCTGCGAATCATTTGACCCTACCTTGCCGGGGCGACAAAGTCAAGCTGGTAGAATTTCTAGCAAAATGTCCCAAAATTCGCCACCTACCATCGACAAATTAATATTTGGACATGAAAAAATGACAACAGCGCTTCTTCCCGTTAGCCGTCATTGAAGATCATCTGTCGACGACGTGGGTTTCGGCAAATTATGATGGCGTGGTGCTAATACAACTCTCCAACAGGTCGAGAAGCAAGAGAAGAAGAGTTAGTTGCAATCTGCCTCCGCCAACCCAAGCCAGCCCAAGAATCCGACGCCTTCAGACTTGCACCCTCGACGGCATTCTCATTGGAGCATGCTTAGAGAGTGACAAGTCCTCGAAGTGCGGTGATATTGGAGCGAACATTGCAATGAGTGTCGGAAGGTAGTAGAATTGTCGTCGTGGCGAAGCGGGCTGGACTTGATCCCTCTGGCACCACTATACAGAGGGGTGCAAAGTTTCCATGCTCTGCTGTGCTCATACTTTGCAATGCTGCTACTTTCCGACACTCAAGTTCGTGCTCTATACCGTGGTCAAGATTCGGCTGGCTGGCTAGGCTATCATTCCACCCCAGATGGGGGTGATTGTTGACGTGGTACTGACCAATTATTACAGAGACTCCTAAGGGTCGCGCGAAGAAGAGACTCGTGTACACTCGTCGTTTCGTGAACGTCACCCTCACGTACGTATACCCTTGGTCCGCACGCTTCTGCAAATTTTGCATACTGATATTTCGACAGTGGTGGCAAGCGCAAGATGAACCCCAACCCTGGTGCGGCTTAAGCGCGACAATTATGACCCGTTTCTGAGAGGGCAGCCGACGCTATGTATGGAGAATAGGAAGACGATGGACGGGTGTGCGGCCATTGCTTGTGTCTCGCATTCTGAGCATCCTACTCCATGATTTGCATATCAGACCGAATCGATTGCACCACAATCGCCCTTGCCCTAGTTATCGTTAGGTACAAAAGAGATGATCACAACGATGGAAATGGAAAGGGATAGGTTCACTCTGGCTTTTCCGCCGTAGTTCATGGAGTCATTGGGCGTCGTCATTTGGGGCTTGGTACGCAAACTTCCAGGCAATACATGTGTATATACACAGATCGCATCACCGTCTGGCGTGACGGAGACCCGCCAGCGAAAACAAAACGTTTACTGGTGCATCGTCTGATATGAATCGTGATGTTCCACCACCCAATTTTTCTCTTCCTCGTGCCAGTCTGAGTCGTATATCCTTGTAACCGTGTCCAAAATTCGGAAGTCGCTTCACGCTTGGCCTCATAAATGCCATGGATGGTTTGGTTGTTCGATCCTGAGAGCTTCGAATCTTGAAGCGAACAGTAGGTGTCACCCCTTGACATCATGTGGCTTAATATCCAGCATTTACGGTCTTGCTCGAGTGCCTCACCCACTGCTTGTTTGGGCCACATAACACCCATCAAACGATACATGGTTATAATCAAGTGCTGTACATTGATTGGACTCCAGACTAAGTATACACAAAATCGAATTACACCCATATTAGCCTCTCCCACTCACTGGCGCTTCTCATGTTCCGCTGTCCTCCGCGTGGGATCGGTCTCCCAAGGCAATGTCGGGCTCTCCATTAAAATGCTTGTTCCCACAGTCGTCGCACTTCTTGGGCTCCTGTCATCATCGCCACCGGTATTCCGCCTCATGCCGGCCAACGATCTCCAATACGGCGAGTCGAGCTCAAACTCCTCGCCGGGCGTGATGGGCGGTAGACTCGGTATGGTCGGCTGCCTCCCCTCGTGGTGGTCCATGTAGACCATACCTCCCATCATGCCATGGTTATTGTTAGGCGGTTGTTGCGAGACCCTTGTTTTCAGTGGCGGCAGAGGCTTCATCCCGCCTTCTTCATCGTCTCCATCGTACTCGAGCGTCTTGTCTCGATAACTTTCAGGTATCGAAGAAGTCGCCCCCGGCGTTCTGGGAGTGGCCTCGAACGTGGCGGCGCTTTCGCGACGGAGCGGACGCTGCGGCGACTGGCGGTCTGATCCTTCGGGCCCTCCTCGTCCTAATTCCCCAATAGCAGCAGCGGCGGCGGCGGCAAGTCGCTTCTTCTTATTCGGTGGTGTGGGCGGCAGCGGTATCGTGGGCGGCGGGGCGTACGGCGTCGAGATGCGGCGCCGGTGCCAGGCTCGCTCGCCCAGACTGCCCGGGAGCACAGCGACGCTGTCCGGCGGCTTGGTCATAGGACTCACTGGCACGGAGTGCGTTGCTGCCGCCGCCATGTCAGTGGTTCGTCGCCACTGTACTGCGGAACTCGAGCCGATGGCGGACGGGGTGCGCGGGCCGACGGGAACGGAGACTTGGCCCAGCAGGACGGAGAAGAGGCTGTCTCGTTCGGGCTGCTGCTGCTGCTCACCACCCATCATGATATTGTTGTTGGTGTGATAGTAGAAGCCAGCAGGATCCTTGCCTCCGCTCTCGAGAGCCGGGGTGGTGGGAACCAGGACCCCGTCCGTCGTGAGCCGGGCGTCCCTGTCCTCGCGAAATGCGTCGCCGCTGACGATGAGACTCGGTGGGCGGTGGTACTCTCTCGTCCTCCGGCGGCCGCGGCTGGGGCTCCGCTCGTAATGGTGGCCCTTGTCATCGTCGTCGTCGACTTTCCGACCCGCCTTTTGCGCAATCACCATGGCGGCGACGCGGGCGTCTTGCTCAACGCGCCGTTTCTTATACCTGCGGAAACAGAAGAAGAAGAGCGCGCCGAGGATGATGGCGCCGGACATGGAGCCCGAGATCGCGGCTACAGTCGTTGTAGACGCTGGGGCAGGGGGTCCGTCGCCGCCGCCGTTCTTTTGGCCGTCGAATACTGGGTGGGAACTAGCTGGCGCGGGCGATGGCGAGTGGGCTCCTATTCCCACTTGTGGTGTTTTATAAGGAGAAGTTGTCAGGCTCTCTGACGTCGGGGGTAGTCGAGTCGTCGTTGATGATGATGATTTCTGGGACCCAGATGCAAGACTGTATATTGCAATAGCATCTTTTCCTCCGCATGAGAGCCTGGGGCTGCCGGGGCAGGCAGAGGTACAGTTATCACCTGATAGTTTGGTAGCCTCAGGGGAAAGGTTTACTGCACAGTAGCATTCACTAGATAATATGTCAGTATACGTGAGCCGGGTCATGGCGAAAATGTGTAGGTGTGGAGAGGAGACCCAACGCCTTATCTTTCCATCTTCCATTCCGGTGCCATAAATGCATACCTTCCATTCTTGAGTCCAACATATGCGAACTGAGCTGCCGTCTTGTTAGGAGATGGCAACTTGGCGCACCCGTCTAGACATGCAGCAACCGAAACATTCTTTGCATCCAGCAAGGGCGGGCTCGCATAGTCCCGTTCTTTGCCAAAAGGGTGTACGCCTTCAAACCCAGTGTGGCCATAACATCCTAACAGGGAGTACGTCGAGTCCCCGGGGGCCAATGTTGGCTTGTAGGCTACAGTAAGGGTGACGGTCCGGGTAACGGTACTTTTCTCGTGCGTGGTAGATGGCGGTCCGATCTCAAGGACCTCGGACGTCGACACCCCCGGCGGCGGCGGTGGGGGACTTGTTGACCCCTGGTCGATCTTGTTGTCGACATCAGTAGCCCGAGCGACAAAAACGCTTGGCGACGACGACGCCGAAAGGAGTAGCACGAGGCTAGTGGCAAGGATTCCCCGGATGCAGGACCGCCTGAGACTGAAGTGGTTTATGTGCGTCGTTGACATGGCCGATATGTCTTACCAACGTGACGTAGTATATCAGTGGTACATAGTTGATCCATCATGAAAGATCGTGTCCCACGGGAGTAGAGTGGAAAGACATATGCCATTCCCCGTGTTGCCTCCATGTTTCCTCCTACGCATGCCAGGTGCTTCGACAAAGGTATAGTCGTGGACAATGGCGACGAGACAAAGGCCGATGGGTCGACGACCACCTTGCAGCCGCATTCGATCTTTCAACTTGGTCATCGTCACAATGAGGGCTAGCCATTGCCACTATACACTCAAAAGGGGGTTTCTCATCGTCGGTTTGTTCGTGGCCCTGGGGCTGTTCGTCCTGAAGGCACCTACAGACAGTACTGGGAGGTCGTGTGGCCATTCGCCAAATCGGGAGCAGAGATTCGAATGGAAACTCGGGGGATTATAGGGACCACTACCTACTTGTTACCTACGTGCACCGAGGCTGAAACAAAGCAACGTCCATAGCACAGATAAGATATCTATTTACGCGGACACACGCATATAACAAAACACACAAGAGATAAGGGATTTGATGCTATCACTAGGGAGGCACGCAATCTGTGGCTCTGATAGCACCATAGCCCGTTCATCGCTGCGAGAGCCGTATTTGGTATGCAAATCTTACCCATTTGTGTACGGTTGATACATACTCTGGTATCAACGGCATTGTCGGTGAAGATAGGCCCTAGTTGCCAAACCCTACGTGCAGTAGCATTTCGCAATCCGGGGATTTGGATGGGTGAAGATAAGCTTCGTCCTGCAGGGGCTGTTGTCAACGGAGCCGGGCCAGCAGTTGGCTGGCATGATTCTGGCGATGCTTGCTCCTGGCGTGATAGAGATTGGAATCTTCATCATCTTGGAACCCGTCGCTGATTGGATGATATATGTGTGCAACAGGATCTTGGCCCCCCATAAGCATGTTGGTCGATCCAAGTGTCACCTGCCTCATTGATGCTGCAGCGTAATTACTCCCATGTTAGTTGATACGAGATAGGCACTGGTTTCGCATGGCATTAGACACTGAAAAACCGAGGACAAAGAGCAGGGCTCCGTTCTTATAAAGCATGGCCATTTCTCCTTTGTCTTTTGTCTGGTGTCTCGGGCATCGTGCCTGGATTCCCCCGAAGCGATGCACTCCAACGGTACGAATCCGACCTTGGCCAATCTGCTTGGATAAATGATCAGCACAACACACACACACACACACACATGGGGGAAGCACTTGCGAAACACCCACACCCACCCATACGACAGACCCCCCCCGCGGCGCGCGAGCTGCTCTCCCAGAACGACTTGGCTGGGGAGCTTATTCCTCGCTATACTCGAAGTGGTTTCTGCGGCATCTCAGATGACGGCCACTCGCCTTTCCGTGTCCCGCGATTGAACCAACATGACCTCGCCCATAAGTATTTAGCAAGCGAGCGAACCGGCTCGACCCCCGCGCGCACGAGAGATTTGGCGATCACTTCACACACAGGTAATTCAGCATCGAATGGGAGGGGGCAAACCGTACGGTCGCGTGAGGAAGAGAACATGATTGATGGACGAGTGCGGATAGGGACCCCCGCGTCAGACTCCTCGGCTGACGAGTTCACTACGTTTTGTTGGCTGGTAAACCGCCCACGCCCGCACCACGGCTTGTTTCGTTGCACCATTGGCCCTGTTCAGGTGGTGCGCGATGAACCCCCCAAAAAAGAAACATGACTGGAAACGGCAATGGACTCCGTGAGCACACCAGGATGAGCCGGCTTTTTTATTAGTTCTCTCGTTTAATCAAGGGCCGCATGAGGCAAATGCCCTTCGGACAACTCTGGATTCCCGGCCGGGCTATGGCGGTCTAGATTCTCTGTCCCTGGCCTGCTCATTACTGCGACCTGAGCTCGAAAGGGCGTTTTGGGCGCATGACGAAACGGGACTGCAGGTGAAGGTATTTTAAACGACCATGCTCTGGGAGACTGTCTACTTCGCCAATTGCCCGTCCCTCGGATTTCCACGGATCTGGGCCATTTGGGCCATTTGCCTTGCAAGGTCAGACAGACAGGGCATTTCATCGCGTGCGGGGGGGCGGTTGGTCTGGGGCAAGGGGGGATCTGGTCCCAAGTGAAATGAGGGACCCAGAAAGCCGATCGTAGCTCTCGATGGTTACCAGCCAGGCCAGCCAGGCCTGCTCAAACGTCTTACGAATAGAGCCACTCTGGAGCAGCCGGGAGTCTGGGGAATTGGTCAGAGCTGATGAACGAACCCTTTTTCTCCAGGCTGCCAGGACATGCCAGCTTACGTACAACTTTCCAGAGAAGCGGGCGTAATTGCACTTCTTGGCCCACTGGCCCAGGGTGTCAACAAATGTGCATCTTACACTACAAGGAAGTGCTGACTTATTAAATTGGCCACAATTCTTAGGTGGTGTGTGTATGCATTGGCATCTAGTTTCAGTGGGTAAGAAAGACACCGGCTCTTTGGGACGGCTGTCTCATTCGATGTTTACATGGCGGTCGAGAGCAGCAATGGGATTGACGGGACGGACTACATACATGTAGATCTCATACTTGATAGATCTGGATTGCTCAGCTTGGGGAACAGTCATCCTAGTTTGTCGTGGGTCGCTTCAATGACAAGAGGCCAATTGAGTTCGAAGTTTCAATTGCTCACCAAACGCGACTGACTCCGCGTCAAACTACCGTGGCTTTGCCGGCAAAATAAAGCATTTCGTCAACGATGCATGTCCCGCCCAAGGAGCTGTCAAGGGCTGAATAAGTCTAGATCTTGTATGGAAGCGGACGTGACTCGGGTGCTGGGCCATCACCAAATGGTGGGAAGTGAATTTGGCTCTGCTCAACGTGGATGTCTAGGCGGGCTGGGGGAAGGAAAAAGCTTGATGGTTTCCAAATAGTCCTTCAAGCGTCTCAGGTTACCAAAACCGGCGCGAGGGCATTGCGCTCAAACAAGGGCTTCCTGACATGTGAATAAGGGTATTTTTATTCAGCTCTCAATGTTCAACTGATGCTTTCTGCCCTGAGTTTCGATTTGATTTGGCGGGCTTACGATTGGCTTGTCAGCACGAAGGATCGAGCAACTTAGCAATGGTTGGTTAGTGGCTTAGAGCACGAGGTTTCGCTACCCACGCCGGCGCGGAGCTACTTGACTTCACGCCTGCCAAACGGATGCCACACATGTATATCATCCTCCTCTTCGCCGTCAGGCCGTTCCGCTGGCCCTACAACTATTGGGAAAGCTAGCCTGGATGGTATATTATCTAGCTTCCATTCCGAGCAGGACTGGTGTTGCAACCGGTGGACGTCTCGCTGGGTACGACGTAGCAGCCGGAGAGATATTATCACAATTCACGTTGTCTCCAGTTGAGCCGGGAAGCAAAGCAATTCTTGATCATGATTGAAAGTGAGATGCTTGCGTGCCCCCCACCCACGAATCCCTGTGCGCAGGGTATTGTAAGTGACTGAAGGCTGGCCGGGCTCCTGTTTTCAGTAATTTCGTAGTACTTGCCGCGCTTACTACTTTTTAAACTCATTCCAGCTTTGGAATAATTGTGTACCGGTCGGCCGTCGGCCGAAATAAACTGTCTTGACTCGTCGTCAACTTCCCGACAGTAGGTAGGTTTAATAGCTTGTGATGGGCATGGGTGTCAAGTGTTTCGAGAGTCGGCAGACACACTCTCTGGCATATTACACACACTATCTGAAGATGCCTACAAGAGTTACGTATTCCCATCTTCCAAAAGGCCATTATCAGCAGTGATTGCAGTGGGAATCACAGGGTCGCAGATGCCCCGTTCGAAAGCTGGCTCAGACGAAATACAAGCAGGTTTTTTTCTTCCTTTCCCAACCCGAGCTTGTGAAGCTGACCCTCCCTCGTGAGTGTGGGGGTCCACCACCCAAAAAGCATGCATGAACTGGGGGGCCCCTGGGCGACTGGGTCTTAACGTCTGAGCCTCTAAGGTGCAAGGTGCATCGTACCGGTGCGCGTCGTAGGTACCCAATACTTCTGTCTACGAGCGGGGGGCAGTCAACTGAACCCTTCCTCCACCCCATGCTGTCGGGCACCAGCCATATTGTCCCCTTCAGGCATGTTGTGTATCGGTTTTCTCCTCGACCACCGCAGTCAGCATCAGCAACATCCCAGAGGCGACAACACCAAGGCGTCTCCTACATATTGCTTGCTTCTGGCGCTGCAGGCTTCTAGAACCCCGCTTCGCGAAGCCGGAGGGATGACCGGCCATCAATCGGCCGCCGCATCGAAGCAACACGCAGCGGACAGCTTCAGGGAATTTACATGTGATTGGTCATCACGACAGCTAATGTCAACACTCCGGACGGATGAAGGGTTCTGGCCAAACATGACTCCAAGGGCGTGGGGAAGTCGCCAGATACCGCATTGTGCATGCTCTGGTATCCCCAAATAGCATGGCCGTGCACGCACAAATCCGCCTCCCGGTAAATTTCTATCCCATGCTTTGTGGGTTTATATTTCGTTTCAAGTAAGCATATCGGCAACTGCTACCACACACGTATACACCACAGGCAGACAGGCGCCGGAGCCTCCTGGGATAAGACGACTGCTATCAAATGTCAGCGTTTACTGATCATCAGGTATGCCGCCACATGGATTTCGGATGGGACGTGCGGAGGAGGCGATCGGGGCCATCTCCGATATGTACGGGCGAACATGCCGTTTACCGCGGTATTTCGAGCGAACGAATCACGCACATTCCATTTGACCAGAGACCTCAGAAAGAAATTCGCATCAGTGCTTGTCCTGCATGAGCTGACCAATGGGGTATAGGACTCCGGTGGTATACTGAAACTACAACTGTGAAATGTCCATCATGATCTTGGTGGATAGCCCTCCTGGCCCAGTCGCCCGGCACCGCGCGACAGCGGCTTGCACCAAAGGCGAAACGCAACCTTGCCGCCCCCTCTCTTGGAAACCATGCACTTTGCTTGCTTTTATTGGCCGCTTTCAGCTGGCCTTGCAGTGGCCCGGCTCCAAGAGCCTCATCCGAATTGTATATATTCCCGCAGGCTAGTGGGTGACAACGCCGTCTTTACGCCGACAAGCCGCCCTAGTGCCAGGGCGGGACCACCACACGGGAAGGACCAAGTGCTCTCACCCACAAAGAACCCACCGTATATCACGATGATGAAGACTTGCATCGTGACATCGCCTGGTGGATTCTGAGAAAGTATCACTACGTATGTATGTACGATACAGCATGCAACGGTCGCAGTATAGGCTCGCTTGGAGTCGCATCTCACGACGGGCTTCGGCAAGATCCCCCTACCGCCCGGCATGCGAGTGGCCAGCAGGTTACTATACATTCTCATGCAAGGAACACCGCAACGGGATGGTGGCAGATTGCGCCTGGTAAGCACACAACCAAGCCGAAGAATTGTAAATGGCGACTTCAAAGTCGGGTCTCCGCCACAGTGATACGCGGCACGCCGCTCTCGAGTAGAAAAGAAAAATATCGATTCGTCGACGGCATTCTTCAGTGCTACGTCAGAAGCGGTACGCCAGCGCTTCCATTGAACATTTTTTGGATAGACCACATGGCTCTATAGTAGGTAGATATCATAACTACTGTAGTAGTGTACCGACTATTACCCTGGTTCATCGGTTTGGCCCTGAATGACATCAGGAAAAGCGGACGAGGAATCACGGACACTCCTTGGCGGAGTCGCTAGTTCACGTCAAGACATACTGGCTCTGCTGCTAGGCAGCAGTGCATCTGACATCCGGACTGACAAGCTCTAAGCACCAAAAGCTATGATTGTATAGGAGTGAAATAAGCCGATTTTGTGGTCGTTATTTAAAACTAGTTGAATTGGTTAGTTCGACGTCTTGTCATTGTCCGTACTGCAGTGGGCACCAAAATGCGCGTACGGGCCATCGGACATTGGATTTCTAATAAGGGAATCACTTGGAGTGTGCTCGTGAACAACAAATATCAAATATGTAAGATCTTAGCATGGCTTCAGGTGGCAACGTCAGGAGACCCATACCGCACTCTGGTACCGTCGCATGCGCTGCCCATGCCGTCTGCTTTTAGAGACCCAAGTTGCCGTGTACGGAACCCGCCAATGGGGACTATAAAATATTTCGAGTTACATTAGGATGACCGAATCTGGAAGGGTGTCACCCTCGGACAGCAAAACACTCGATAAACACTCGACGACACGCCATTAATACCGACTCACTGTCTTGCGCAAATGCTGAATATGAACGCACATTGCTTGACGGGACTTCGGCGCGACGAGGAGGTTTGATATGTACGGCCTCGCAGTTTGACCACGATCGAGGGAGAGTGAGCCAGCCCGTCTGCCAGCCATGCGACACTGAGCCCACAAAAGCATCCAGATCCACACATGCAACCATGCTAGCGGTATGTAGTACAGAGGTCGGCGTCCAACCACACCGAGTAAGGACGTTCTGGCAAGGATTAGCTAGATCCTGCTGAAGGTCCTCAGATGTGGACTGTCGGGGGCCCTGTTAGTGCTATATTCGTAGCTACGTAGGCCCGGCTTGGTTTTCTTCGCCTGACGGTGGCCCTTTCTTCGGCAAGACCTCTGGAAGAGAGTTCGGGCACAACCGGAACATCCCACGAAACGAGAGAGGGAAAAGAGGGCAGAGAGCGAAACGAGAAAACTACTCCGGGATCTGCCTGGCAAGCTGGGTCTCTCTTTTCTCTAGTCGAGCCAGTGCCCCCATCAGTCATCACCACCGTTGTCGCAATTTTGCCGGTGCTGATGAATGAATGTGTATGATGCCCCGATGCATGTCTTTTGTACTTCACCTCCTTCCGGTGACGGCAAAGAGGTTGGAGTGGGTTGCTCCTTGCAAGCAAAACGCGGGATGACGCTTCCCTTAGTTTGAGCCTAAAAGTACCATTCGTGACAACATTGTGCTTTCTTACGCGCCGTGGGGGGTGGGAGAGAACGAAGTCAAGAGCGAGGGGAGAGAGACGGGAAGCAGATGTAATAGAGTTAAGAGAAGGTATCGGCAACGAGGGCTTTCTATAAGTGATAGCAGAGGGGATCCTTGAGGCTAAAACATGCTCTCTCACATTCCCGTGAAAGACGTTGAGGGCGCTCCGACACAGCGCATCGCATGGAGGGCATTCCGTCTTTAGGTACAGTGACTGACTGGGCTTTTTTAGTGTTTTAATTAACCGACCAGCCAGTCATTCCTGGTCTGCCCTCAAGTGCAACTGTAACCGCACTTATTTATGAGCCAGCCATGCCAGCCGACATCGTCCCCCCACTAAGAGCAATAATTGCGCTGCAGACTGGATCCACCACCCACTACCTGCCTGCTGTACTTCGCTTCAGGCGTGAAGCAGAAGCCCACCCGCCCTTGACCAACATGATCTCTGCTCACTTTGAGTCTGCGTCTGCGTCGACGCCTGCGTCTGAGCTGGGGAGGGGGGGAGGGGGTTTTCTCTGAGCTCTTAGGTTTTGCTTGAGTCTTCCATGGGATACACAGAGAGAGGCCGAGGGTTCCCCTCCTCCCCTCCATTCGAGATCAGATTGGTCCGTCCGACCTCTGCAACCCTTGACAATTGAGCTTCTTGCAGTTGAGGGATGGATGCGCCCACCCACCACCCACATTGACCACTTGGTATCCTTGGCTTGACCAGAGGGGACCCTCGCGCCTCGACCTCGTACCGGTACTCTGCATGGACATTTCCCATGTCAGTTCAGTGGGCATACCCCAGCATCTTTTTTCTACCTCCCAGGCAAGCAAGCAAGCAACCCAGCCAGCAAGCATACATGCTACTACCTCATAGCGTGGCTCAAGGAAGGTCGCTCAATTGTCCATGGTTCTACCTACGGCAATAACGTCGCCATACCTGCCATACCTACGGCATCCAAAGTGCTATTAGCCAGTTAGAATAACCTAGTGGCTGTAGTGGGTGGATGGAAGTCTCTTCTTCCCATCCCATGCCATTGTCATTGTATTCCCTCTCCGCCCTCCACACACAACCAAACCACAGTAATTCTCTCGTTTCCCCTCCGATCCTCACAGAGAGGTCTGGTTCTGGTTCTCCTCCCCAACCCTGCCCTGCCCGTTCCTCTTTGGTCAGCCCAGCAGCTGAAGAGCAGTGGGACCCTATCCGTAAACATACATACACCCAAAGCCGAGAGTCTCAGGGCATCCGATGCATATAGAGTCAGTCTACATTATGTAGAGAGCAATTACCCTGCTGTGGATTCAATCGGCCCTACAGCTAACGCCGCTTCTGCTCCCGTACCCTTACCGAGCCGGTGTTCCAGACTATCCCTCCCCCCATTACTACGAGAGACCACAATTATTACTATTAGAGAACCAGAGAGTAGCAAACGGGGGGAAGAGAGGGCACTTGCTTTTCTATACCTCCCTCACTACACACCTTAAGTACAGACTACACTACCCTACCCTACCAAAAAGCAGTTTCTATTACATACTCGTTATCCAAATCGAGCGCCTGTCAACCGAACTCTGAGACGTGGGGATCTGAGATCTTATTGTGTTGTATTGTACCAACCGAGTATTACACAAACCTTTGGCGGCAGAATCGCACAAGACCTAAACAGCGTCACCGGTCTCGCATGAGACCACGGCGTTGACGTACGACCATGGCCGCCCTTGCGACGTCACCAATTTCTTCTTCCACCACAAGTCCTTCCAGAGTAATGGACCCCACGACGACAGAGCACGACTTCCGCTTCCCGCGCAGGCCCTTGGACTCGATGTCCGCTGCGCTGGCCGACCAAGGGAACAGCCAGCATGCGAACTTCACCGCCGCCGACGAGAACAGCCCCAGCGACTTGCGCATGCAAGAATTGAAACTGGGTCTCCATCCGTACCCTGGTGCGGGCGGCGACAACGGTGCGCACGGCATATTGGCCTCTTCCATATTTCCCACCTGGAGGGATGGCATGGCCAGTCAGGATGAGGACCTCGAGCAGATGCAGCAGAGTGATCCTCTTGCGACCCAAATATGGCGCTTTTTCAAACAGACGAAGCAGAACCTGCCCTGCCAGGAGCGGATGGAAAATCTTACGTGGCGCATGATGCATGCTAAGTTGCGAAAGAAGGGGCAGGAGGAGGAGGCCGCGGCTAATAAGTATGTTTGCGAAACAATTGCGTGCTTTCCAGATGGATTGTCTAATCATTCCGTCAGGGCATCGACTCTTCAACCATCGGTGAACAATAATGCGGGGACTACGAGCAACAACGCTCCCAGTGGTATTGCTCAACTGAGGAAAACGTCGGATCAAAACCTTCACCAACCCGAGCCGATGAATCTCGACGACTTCATATTCTCCGAGAATGTTGCCACGCCGGCAGGCTTGGCGGACACGCCGTCGCCAGAACTCTCTACAAAGCACTTGGAGGACAAGCCTGCACATGTTTCTGCTGCTGCGATTCCTATCAAGTCTCGCAAGGTAGCTAAGCAGCATTTCGTCCCGCAATCGGTGCCCGTACCACCGCACCAAAAACATCAGGGCGAGTTCGGGTATGTCACTAGGCATGCTCGAAAAACGAGTGTCGATGAGCGACGGGTGAGTCTTCTTTATCTGTGCGGGAGAGGAGAGGATGGCGCGCATGATGGCACTGTCGAATCACAAGGGCTCGCTTCCCATGCCGATCATTCCTCTATCTCGGCCCTAGTATTGGTGCAGATAACTAACCCTCCTTCCAGACTCGAAACCTCAAGCGTCCTGCCGACTTCTCCCCCAAGTCCCTGCGGTTAACAGCCACTCGATCGCCAATGGATTAGATGCTGACTCCGATCTCCATGAATACTCACTAGATCAACCTCATCCTACCAGCATGGGTCAAATGTCCCACCCTAGTGTACCATTTCCCCTTGACACTTTTCACATGGAGCATGACCCTATTATCACATCCGCAGGACCCTTCCAACAGAACTTCTCCTTTTCGCCGTCCACATCTCCCATGGTAACACACGGCTTTACCAACATGTTCAACCAACACCCCATGGGCCAGGGCTCGATAAACTCGCACGACTTCTATTCACCTCCTGGTTCCGCCTTCCCTTCGACTGTAAGCACACCGCATCCTATGCCTGACAACGAGAACATGTTCTTCGGGTCGGTCGATGTTCGCCACCAGAGACATCAAGCCTTCCGCCATGGACCCGGTCATGGCCATGGTCATGGACCATTTGGCAATGCGATGGGACAGCAGTTCGTGCACCAAGGAAACAATAATTCCATGTTTCAAGCACCAAACACCACGGGTCCAGACACCGGGAATGTATTTGCGCCGTCGAACAATTTTGGGCATGTCGATCCCAGCCAGGTATTCCACTCAGACAACCAGGCGCGATCTCCTGGCGTCGGCTTGATGCAGGAGAACATGTGGTCTTTTGGGGCCGACTCAGATAATGAAGACGACGACGGCGGTGCATTCCCTGACCGCAACATGGCATCACACCAAAGCTTTTCACCAGGGGTGGATGAATCGGCTATGGATATCAGCCATTCGAACGCACTTCAATGGGATGCCACTCTACCTGGTCAGTTTAGTACACAAGCCGCGCGGTATCCAGGTGGACCGACTCGTAAACAGGTCACTATCGGGGGCGCCACCACCGATCTTTTCGACACAAACGGTGAATGGGAGGGCCAAGGCAATCTATCACGATCCCATTCTCAGTCGTTCAAGCCTAACAATGGTAGAAACGGAAAGATACCCCGGAACGCTTCCACTCCTGGTGTGAACATGATGGGTCGCGGCAACGCTTTTGACAGACTGGCTCAGTCCAACCCCAATTCGCCTCCACCCGACGGGCCAGGCCATGCTTCGGGTTTCTCCTCGGTTGCGCCAAGCAGGCCGTCGTCCCCTTCTGCGTCTAAACAAGGCTCCACGACTAATCTTCAGGCCGCTGCCGGAAATCAAGGAGATGGTAATGCTCCCACCACTTGTACCAACTGCTTCACCCAGACCACCCCTCTTTGGCGGCGGAATCCCGAGGGACAACCGCTTTGTAACGCTTGTGGGCTGTTCCTAAAGCTACACGGTGTCGTTCGACCACTCAGCTTGAAGACGGACGTTATCAAGAAGCGAAACCGGGGCTCAGGTGCTAGCTTACCGGTCGGAGGTACTGCCACTCGGTCCAAAAAGGGCGGTGCGCCGGGCAACGCATCTGGACCAGCTTCGCGCAAGAACTCGACTTTGGGTATAACCACGACGAGCAAGCCTACTCAAGCTAGTACGCCTCCCGCCACGGCCACTCGTGCTGGAAGCGCCAACGAAGGTGACAGTCCAGCCAGCGGCGGTGCCGGCTCTGGCGGTAACACTGCGGGAAGCACCCCTACCAGCTACGCAGGGTCTTCGAACGGAGCTGTTGGTGGGAAAGGCGTAGTGCCAATTGCCGCGGCCCCTCCAAAGAATACCCCAGGTCCCGGCGCCGCATCCTTGCCACGCAGCGGGGGTACCACAAACACCTCAAAACGCCAACGCCGAGGCAGTAAGAGCATTGGGCCCAGCGAATCCAGCGGCATGGATATCGATAGCCCCGAAAGCTCTACTGGTTCCAATGATGCAGCCCAGTCCGTCGGCTCATCAAACGGGTTCATGAGTGGTATGGGCAACCCAGGCAACCTTGGCCTGGCAAACGGCTTTGGCATGACGCAACGGCCGATGATGGGTCCAGGCATGGTGGGCATGTCTTCAGGACCTCAGAGCGGCATTATGAACCCTGGCGCCGGTAATGGCCCACAAGAATGGGAATGGCTCACCATGAGTCTGTAAGCAACGGCACTTACGAGCTTTTACAATGGCTTGCTACTTGCCCCTACCTGCTCCTGCTCCGCAGCCGCTGGTTGAAACCTTATCAAAGGATTGCACATGGCCATCGGGATTCCTTGACGTCTCCCTTTTGGCTCTTCTATTTATTTTTGATACCAAGTACCAGCTTGCGAGTCAGGGGTTTCATCATACCTCTCAAGCTGGGTTCTTTTCGCCATCGTCCCTCGGAACGAACTTCGTGAAGCCCGTACTTCCTTCAACATGCATATCCACATGATATTGGAAGTCAGTGGCACTCGATGAACATGAGAAACTGATGATGAATACTTGCATAACACACGTGCTCTGAGCATATGGCTATCCGGGGTGGTTTTCCGGTACACACTTTATGCAATACAGGTTGGGTATACCACGGACGTGCCGTGGAACATGTTCGCTTTTTACATGTTAAATTTCGCTGGAAGATATTTCTTGATGATTTGGCATGGGTGGGAATATGCCCATGATGGATCACGATCGTTTCTTGCTGGCTGGCCTTGGAAGAAAGGAACACGATGGACGAGACAGCTGCGGCCATCCATAAGTATTCGATTCACCTTGCGAAAGCGTCGCAGAGTCGGCACGGATAGAGACTTTCTGGGAGAACTTGATACCATTTTGATTTTGTTTTATTTTTTTTGGAGACGGGCTCTGTTTTTCTAGAGATGGAGTCTTGCTGGCTATATCTTCTTCCTCTCTTTCTCCTGCTTTGGGAGGAAAGTGGTGATATCCCAAATCGATTTGCATAGTCTACGGGGTTACTACTACTGAAGCTGCCAATGTATGCCTGTCCTTTCTGCATGCTATTTCCATTGCAGAGACCAAGAGGAAAGAGAGAGGAGGGAGTGCCTTCTTAAGGAATCTTAAGCAAAGCAAATACAGCTGTTTCAATTTGAAAGCGACTGGCGCTGGCGGGAACTGTTTTCCTTTTACTTTTATGCCGACTAGAGAGGGTGGTGTATGTATGTGTGTGTGGCTGGCTCGGGGTTGGGTCGGGTTGGTCATATGATGATGAATGACAGATGATACAATCTATGCCGCGTTCTTTGCTTGCTGCGACGTTTTTCGCGATAGTTACCTATATTTACCTACCAACGAATACATACACTCAACCGCACATACATTTCTTTGGCTCTATTCAGCAGGGGCTTGACTTTACTTCGATTGACTATATGTGGTGCCAGAGACTGCTGAAAGTACCGGACAGTAGGTAGATGACGCAGTTACGATTTGCGACTAATGTCTCGAGAAGGTCGGGATCCATGCGCAGGTAGGTTATGATGTCTCACGGACACGGGCAGTGAATATTCACTCACAACCCTCTTTTTCACTATCTCCTACCTCCCAAGCTCCAGATGCCTATCCGCCGGTCTCAGGAGACCATTCATTACAACTGTATGTAAACAGTTGCGAATAACCCTTACCATATTTAACATCTAGGGGTTCGGAATTTTATTCAAGTCACTTTTGCCCAGAACGCTGTAGTTATCAGACGTGGGTTCAGGGTAAAATGTCACGAACATGAGTAAATGATCTTGAGATAAAAGTGTTGTAATCTCGTCCGTATTATTTCATTCAAGACAATATCTTGCTACTCTCGTACTCGCTGAAACAAGGGAAAAGGTCGAGTTCTGAAATTACTACATGTCCATCTATCGATCCCATTATGTACATTTTCAACAAATTTCATCTCCTCCACAACATGCTTCAAGCGCTGAAATAGCTCGGATGGAAAGGGTGGCAGATGTAGCAAATAACAAACAAATACTATAATAGTAGTAGTGAAGGGGCAATAAGGTACATCCATCCCATGTGGTGAAATGCTTCCAAGGAAATTAGTAGAGATGTATCAAAAGAAGTCGTCATAGTCGAGAAGCTTTTCAGACTTGACTTCTTTTTTGGAGCGAGGCAGCAGACTTTAGGGAACTGCTCTTACAACATGCCAGCAATGACAATGACCGCGCCGAGCGCGATACCCATCATGCCCGTGACCATACTGCCCTCCGAAGCGCCGACGGGCGAACCACCGATGCGAGCAGCACCGTTCCCGTTCGCGGATCCTGTCGACGTAGCGATGCCAATCGTAGTGGAGGTAGTCAGGTCACCGCTGATGGCAGCAGCGACAGTGGCCAGGCCCGTGAAAGTAGTGACGGCGTTGTTGTTGTTAGCGTCCTTGGTGGTGATGGTCACGGTGCTGGTCTCGGTGGCGCCCCATTTCCAACCATTGCCCCAGCCGACCCAGCCGTTGAAGCCGCCGCGGTCGTTCCAGCCGCAGCCGGGGCCCGAGAACCAGGGCGAGCCGTCGTTCATGCAGCCCGTCACCGTCACGACGCCGCCGGTCCAGGTCTTGGAACCCGAGTACGCGCTCGCCCACTCGGACCACTGCGCGTTGTTGCCGCCCCAGTTCTGGTTGCCACCGAAGCCGCCGTTACCGCCAGGGCCGAAGTTGTGCGAACCGCCGTTGGGGCCGTTGCTGGGGCCCCAGCCGCCGGGGGCGCCCCAGGTCACGGGACCGCCGGGCAGGGTGACGGTGTGGATGCCCGTGGAGCCGGCCGATGTGCACTCGGCCCACTGCGAGCAGAGCGAGGAGCTCAGCTTGGCGTAGCTGCTGACGGCGGTGGGGGTGGCCTTACAGCCGGAGGCCAGACAGGACGAGATCTGCTTGCCCTTGTCTGAGTTGCAGTAGTCGGACTGCGCCGGCCAGAAGGGGGCGTTGTTGCCCGAGGTGGAGCTGGCCGAGGTGGCGGCGGCGTAGGCTGAAGAAAGGCAGGTGTGCTAGAGATGAGGGATGTCAGTTGAGGTAGTTCTCAAGCATCGCGTACTCTTCTCATGAGGAGTACTCGAGGACGTTGGTAGGGTAAAATGGATGTTGAACTTACAGCACACTCAGGAGCTCCATTCCACCACTGTGCTGAGGCGACAGAGGGTGCCAACACGGCGACCATAGTAGAAGTCTTCATATTTGCGGGCATTCGAATTTAGATGGTTTGCTTGGTGTGGTGTAGTTTGGTTGATGTCGTTCCGCAGACGCTTAATAGTGTGTATGTTGTTGTGGGTATTGATATATGATTATGGAGATGAGAAGCAGGGTGGTTGGGGGGAAGGCAAGACATATACTTATATGACTTCTCACTTCCCTCTTCTGATCCGAGATCGATGCACAAGACCCCGGCATGTGTCAGATCGTGGTGGGTACAAGGATACCGCGGAATAGGAGGCAAAAGAAAAGAGATAAGGCTCAAGGCTCCTCCTCCATCCCACTGCATCGAGCTGGACGTCATCATCGGCATCATCTTCACTGTAACTCACTTCCTTCTCCGAGAGCACGCGCCGTAAAAGCTGAAGAGTAGCGGCTTGGACGGGACACGTAAGTTGCTTGTCCATCAAGGCGGCGGCGGGAGGAAGCAGCGCCACTTGCCCATAGGGTTTTCCCTCCCTCTGTGTCAATAAACAAACAGAGGAAGAGGAAGGCTGCATGACACTATCCCAGCGGGAGAAGGCCGCAGCGTACCAGGCAGGGCAAAGTAAGGTATACAAATTTTGCTGCTAAGTATAGGACAAGCTCCTTAGGGCTACTAGCACCAAGGACACGAGAAAAGAGAGTTGTGTCTCTCTCTCCCTCTCTCTCTTGGTGTGGAAGCTGAAAGGTTCTTCTTTCCACGAGCCGCGCGTCGTCTTATACATCATAGAAGCACTGCGGATGGCGGTGGAAAGTTTGTGCTACACGCTTTCTTCTGCATCATGCAAGAAAGCTGCGTGTGAGTATGTATGCAAGATCGGGAGGCGTCCATGCCAATGCGCCGACGAGGTCGTCAGGCAGCCCCCGTTCTGGGGTAAGGCTCTGTACCACCTACTTACTTACTATACATATCAAGCAGGACAAAAGACATTGATTGGCCTAAGGACGAGAGGGGGGAGGTCGGTGTGACGGCATTTAGGCGGCGGCGACGACGACGACAGAGCAAAAGCCCCCCCCTTCCCTTCCTTAGCTACGTGGCAACGGTGTTCCACTGCATGTCTGCTCAGTCAGGCGGGCGGGCGGTATGCAGGTTGACTGCCGTGTGCAAGTCAATTCAGCAAAAGACAAAGGCCGTTGGTGTCTCGCGAAGATGGTATGGTGTTCTCCCAGAGGTCTGGATAGAGTTATGGGAGTGGCTCGGCGTAAGCTTTGGCCCCCTTCCCAGGGAAATCCTGCCCAAGGTTGGGGTAGTCCGGAGAGGTGGGTCCAGGGTGACAGGTACACAGGAAGAAGGGGGCGGAGGATGCACCGGTCCCGAGAAGCAAATAGGTAGACAATACCGAAAAGAATTATTGGAGTAGATGCAGATCGCATGGGCCGATTGGCGGATTCAGCTCCTGTGTCTCTGTCTAGTGTCTTGGGCATCACCAGTCTGTGTCAATCCGCAGGGAGCCTAGGAGCGTTGCCTTCGGTGGAGGCTAGTATGAGTCTCGGGCCTGAGCGTTTCAAAACACAAGATCGTCAAGAGGTCCATTTTACATGGTAAAGTAGAGGAGCCTGATGGTGATGACGACGACGACCAGCTGGCCATGGCGATACCCAGACCCTGTTGTCCTACCCTACCTACTGTCTCGCTTGGCACAGGAACTTCAAGAAAACCACCGGATGAAAGGATTGAATAGATGACTAACACAATTGACACGATCGTTAGGTGATGAATCGCCATCCCAGCCATATTTTGCGTTCACGGCAAAAATAGAAGTTAAGGGCCCAAGAGCGGTATGAAACTTGTATCTTATTACAGAACTATTATACATGACGGTCCAGTAGTACGACCTTTGTGCTCTCCTGACCCTGCCCAGGTCTGCCTGGCCGGCTCCGCGCTTTCATTATCCTGCTTGGTCCAACACTCGCAAAACTGAATAGAAGAAGGCTTGCTTTGCCGATGCCCCATGTTTAGGCCCCCTGTAACCCATAACTCCGGCAGCTGGGACTCAAGACCCCCCAAAAGCTTAAACCCCTGGCAATACTGACGACAATAAGAGAAGAACTCAAAGCACGGCCTCACTGACCAAAAATACATCTCGTCTCAATTCGTCATGACGTCCAGACGTGCGTGGAAAAACTCTGGCAGCTTTTGCCACGCTTCCACGCCACACTCAAACCAGGCCTCCTCGTATGTGCTGCGGCAACATTCTACTGCCTTATGAACTTAGAAAACGGATGCCGACCCTACAGCATCGTCCCGAACGTCCCATCCGTCTGGATAGGTTTACGTGGGCTACCCCCTCGTCGGTTTTGCGGTGGCGGAAGGTAAACCCAACGAAGAGAGACTTGGCCATATCTTCTTCCCGGTCCGCCATGGTCTCAAGGGCCTGTTGTTTTTCATGGACCTCCTTGTACTTGGCCATGTCAGCCTCGTTGGAAAAGTCATCAAAGTAGCCGGCGTCCGTTTCCGAGTCCAGCTCGGGCACGAACGGCGCCTTGGTCTGCCTCAGCGTGACCCAATCTACTTCACCAAAGTATTGATGCTCGCAGATATCCTTGATGTTGGAGAAGCGCTTGGATCGAGAGTTGATACATCTGGCAAGCATTAGTCAACCGTCTAACTCGAATGTCAATCATGGGGGCCTTACGTTGTGATGAAATTCCAAGTCCTGTTGCTAAGGAAATAGTTGGGGTCCTCCCAGACGGGTCGCTTGAGCACCTCTTTCCAGTGCTTGAGGTTGCGCCAGGTTTCATCCGCTGTGGAGCCAGCAAAAGGCGGGAACCCGGTCAGAGCCTCGAAAAGCATACATCCCAGACTCCAATAATCAACGGTGTAGTCGTATTCCTCGCCGCGCAACACCTCGGGGGCCATGTAGTCAGGAGATCCTACTATAGACTTCGCGTAGTTGACGTCTTTCTCGCGCATCGACCGGTAACCATCTCGGCGCTCGGCAATGGTTCGCTGGTCCATTGGCTTGCCAAAGGGCACACTGGTCGCCGATGCCTTTTCGAGCTTGACACGCATAGACTCGATCTTGGCAGGTGCCAGCATGCCAGCAGCCAGTCCAAAGTCGGTCAGTTTGACATGGCCCGTAGAGTCGACCAGAAAGTTTTCGGGCTTCAAATCTCGATGAATGTACCCAAGCTGGTGCAAAGCATCGACCGAACAGAACATCTCGGCGATGTAGAAGCGGGCGTGACGGTTGGACAGTACGCCCGTATTGTTGAGCAGCGTCCTGAAATCTCCACCTGGCACATATTCCATCGCAAGATAGATACTCTTGTCATCTTGGAAAGAGTACAACAGGCGGACTAGCCACTCACTCTTGGCCGTCGTGAGAATGTCTCGCTCAGTCAGGACGTGGCGGACCTCATCTAACTTGAAGAGCAGACGCTTGCTCATGACCTTTAACGCGCACACCTCCTTTGTGTCCTTCTTCTGCGCGAGGTAAACTTGACCGTAGCCACCTTGGCCGACTTGGGTGAGGATTTGGAAATCGCCTTGTCGAAGACGAACCCGACGCTTTCGCAAATTCGCTCGCTCTCTGCCCTTGTACTTGGTCCACAACTGTTTATAAGTCTCCTCGTCGGTTTCCGGGGGCGGCGGCACTTCCTCCTTGAAAGTAGTGAAACGATTTTGGCGCGAGCCAACGTAAGTGAGCAAATCGAAATAGTAATCGAGGAAGTACAGTTGAGTGACATTGACCATACGGCGCACATTTGGTTTCTTGAGGATTTCGAGCTCTTCGGGTGTTAGTCCACGAGAGGTGTTGAACTTCTTGTTACTCGCGGGGGTGTTAGATCGGCCCTCTCTTTCTCGAAGCCCATAAACCTCGTGGCGAGAGATGGCGGCTTGGTTGTGAGTGTAAGTTGACGCCTCCGAGGCAGCGGGTGCGGCCCTTGGGATACGGGAAGGAGGCGTGTTCTCTTGCTCCTGCTTCTTCAGCGGGCTTCCCGGGGAGTTGGTCTGCTTGTGGATGATGCTTTCGTCAACGACAGAGCCATTGCTGAAGTAGCTGTCATCTGCGGGTAGCAGATTGCTCCTGACGGGCGATAGAGGACTGGGTCCAGTCTGTGGTCGCAACTTGAGGGGGCTATCGAGGCCATTGTTGGCGCCAATTTTCATGGCATTGTCGAACGCAGACGGGAGGTCATTTTGGCCTGGTGGGATAGTCTTCTTGCTGGGACTGCCCTGAGGCGTCGAGACTGGCGTGATCCAGCTGGTAGTTTGCACCGGAGTGTCAGGCCGGTCTGACTTGAGGTCTTTGGAGCCTTGGCCCGGAAACATGCTGGAGATGAAGCTCGCCATGACGTTCTGCCAACAACAACGTCAAGCAGATGTGGTGGGGAAGGTTTGCAGACAGCAGGGTTGGCTCGGCCGCTTCGCAGCTTGCTTCCCAAGAAGGCTGATGTAACGCTTGCAAAGGCGCGCCAGAAGAGGAGGGGGCTGTATGCAGACGATTGAACGAGGACAAATCAATATCTGGGACGGGAAGAGATGGCAATCCAGATCAAGCCAGTCGCGAGACGCAGATGTAGAAGGGAGGGGAGGAGGGGGAAAGAAGTGCAAGGAGCGGGAGAGCGACCAAGGGATCTAATGTGTATCCACGATCTAATCCCCGGGATGATGATGCGACCTGAACTACGGACGTATTGATATGGGCGACTAAACCTATGTCAGTTTGGTGGTGGGTTGTTGTATGGATTGGTACCCGATCAGATGGATTTCGGATTGCGATTATTTGGCGGGGAATCCAAACAACATTGGCCAGGCTGCAGGCAGGGGGGGCTTGTCGTCCGGGTAGCCAGCAGAAAAGAAAAGAAAAGCACAGCACTGTACAAGAAATTGCGCTGTGGTGTAGCCCGAGCAGCACGTACCTGCAGTGGTGTGGTGCTGGGAACTAACTGTAGTCACTACCTACCCCCCGGTCAAGCTGAAGGTTGGCAGGTTGGCAGGTAGTAGCAGAGTAACCCCGGTCGAAGTCTCTGTTTTGGTTGGCAGGGCCGGCAGGTAGCATTCACGTCGGGATGGGGAATTGTAAACTTGTTTTCTAGAGATAAAAAAGATGGTGTTCTTTGCCGTGATGCGCCGATGTGGTGTTGATGTGTATCATACTGTACATACATGCATGCATCCAGCCATACGAATGTAAACAAATGCAATGCAGTGATGCGCTGCCCCTCTATTCAAATCCAAGCAACACTCCTCTCTGCTTAGCATGCAATCATAATACATAGGCAGCGTTGCATCCAGGTCTAACCAAACTGTACCACCCTGTGGCACCTTTCCGAAACTCTAGCTTGCGCAATGGGCTGCAAGGCTGCGGATCATTCCATCGATTAGCTCCAGCTCCAGCCCGTAGGATTGGCATTCAAATCGGGAGACTTTCTTTTTATTCTGCCATTACACTGCATGTGACCTGCCACTTTAATCTACTCGAAACGCGCTTCTTCCTAGTAGAGGCAGACCTCGATCATCAACACGAACTACAGACTCAACTGCATCTCTTGCCGTTCGGTCATCCCACTGCCGCCATGCCCAAGGAGCGGAATTTCAATCCCGTCCAGGCCCAGCGCAAAGCCGACAAGGCGAAAGAGGTCAAGAAAGGTTCGCACTAATGCACCGATTCCAACTTGAGCCGCTGCGTCGCGTCGCATATACCACGATGCTGACTACATTTCTATTACTCCAGGCAAACAGGAGGCCACTGCGCGCAGAAACGAGAAGCTCGCGAAACGCAATCCCGAACGTTTACAAAAACAGGTTGACGACCTCAAACAGATAACCGCCAGCGGAGGGAAGCTCACCAAACATGAGGAGTCTGTGCTCGAGAGCCTCGAGGCCGACTTGAAGGCGGTCAAGAAGGCACGCGAGGCCCTTGGCGACAAGGCGCCAACCTTCGGTCGCGGCAGTCTTCGCGATGGCCAAGGCCACGGTGGTGTGCTGGGCAAGCGGAGGCGCGACTTCGATGAGGCCTCGAGCAGCGACAGCGACGTGCCTGATGACGTCAAGAGCATACCGATGCCACGCGACACACCGCCTCCCATTCCGAAAGAAATTATGGATCAGTGGTATGCTAAGCGCCGGGCCAAGCGGACGAACCCGAACGAAACTCCCCTCGGAGGCGACAAGGAGCGACGCGCCCCAGGACAGACACAGACACAGGCGCAGGCAACTCCAACTCCGCCAGTAGAAGTCAAGGCTGTCTACGAAGCCAAACCAGTGATACGCGACCTCAGAAAGGAGGCCGTCAGTGCCTTCATGCCCACTGCGGTACGCATGAAGATCGACAAAGGAAAAGGGCAGGGTGGTTTACTCGAACCAGAAGAGGCCGATCGGCTCGAGGCTGAAGGTTATCTCAAGAGAGCAGCTGATCCGGGTAGCACCAACAAACCAAACCCTCTGACTGCCACCGTCGAAGATGTGGAAGACGAGGATGACCAATGAATATGATAGCTAAGTTACTCCGACTTTCTATCATGGACTGACGAACCCCTAAATCACCACAACCCATGCCTATAACAGACACCCCTTGAACAAGACATGGTACCGCCGGTAATTCGCCATGTTCGACACCAACCAGTGAACTATATCAGATAAGATAGACTCGCATATATTTCCGAAAACTGCTGTCCGTAGGAGACTCGGCTGCTACCACGGCTTCCTTTCTTCCCGAGGGGCATACCGTGCTCACCAACCACACTTGGAGTCCTTGAGGGGAAAGTCGTTGTTGGTCCTCCGCTTAAATGCCCCGAAGTAGATTTCCCACCATCCAACATGCACCATCATGTGCTTTGTGGTGGTGGGGTTGGAAAGGGCGCGCCCCAATGGATTTAGCGCTTCCTCACTTCTCCACGTCTCCGGTCACGCTTCTTTGGGGACCATGTTGGGTCCATCGCCACCCGTAGGCCGAGACCGAAACTGAAGCCGGTGTACATAATGAGTTGTCATCACCATCGTCATTCGCACACCTAGACATAGCCCGTCTCGTAGGTTATGTAATTAGTTTACTCGTATATACCTCTAACAGCACTCATAATCACTCGTGCCGCCGCAAGTGTCTCTTGACTATAACGTCCCTTATGTGTTGATTTTACTCTTGGCCCCTGTGCTTGTGAACTCAACGCTTCCCGGGATAATGGATTTCGAGAAACAGTCGGCGGCAGTGAACCCACAAGAGCCGCAAACCGATTTGCACCGGCTGCCTAGTCTAGAAAAGGGGTATAGTATCAACAACAACCCAAACCCACAGCTGTTTGTCGTGCAAGAAAGCGAGCCGCCCCCACGTGCGCAGACCCAGCACCAAGCAACTGGTGACGGTCGAGATGATAAGTCGGAAGAGGCAGGAGAGGAGGATACCGTCGACGCCGACGCCGACGCCGAGTATGGCAGCCGCCCGAGGACGCTCCTGGGCGAGGAAACCTACCCCGAGGGCGGCCTGGCCGCCTGGCTCGTCGTCTTTGGCTGCTGGTGCGGTCTGTTCGCCGCCGCGGGCATCATGAATTCTATCGCGACGTTCCAGACCTACGTCGCCATCCACCAGCTGTCCGGCCACGACGAGGGCACCATCGGCTGGATCTTTTCGGTGTACACATTCCTTGTCTTCTTCTGTGGCATTTATATCGGTCCCGTCTTCGATAAGTACGGGCCTCGGTGGCTTGTCCTCGTTGGGGGTGTTGGGCTGGTGCTGGGGATTATGCTTACTAGTATCTGTACGAGTAAGTTGTTGTCAAATATTTTTATCTTGTTTTGTCTTTTTCTCTTCGTAAACTCCAGATCCTAGTTTCTGCGTACAACTGCTTTTTGTTTTGTTGTGTCCAAAAGTCAAGTTACACATACTCAGACTAAAGGGGTAAAAATCCACAGAATACTGGCACTTCCTCCTAGCCTTCGGCTTCCTAAGCGGCATCTCCACCTCCCTCCTCTTCACCCCCTGCTTCACCGCCGTGGGCCACTTCTTCCGCGCCCGCCGCGGCATGGCGACAGGCCTCGCCAGCACGGGCGGCGGCTTCGGCGGCGTCGTCTTCCCCCTGATGCTGCAGTCCCTCTTCGACCGCGTCGGCTGGGCCTGGGCCCTGCGCAGCCTGGGCTTCCTCTGCGCCGTCCTCGTCGTCCTCTGCAACTGCTTCATCCGCCGCCGCCTACCCGCCGCCGCCGGCGCGAGCGCGCACCCGGACTTCCGCATCTTTCGGGACAGGGCCTTCTTCTTCACGACCCTGGGCGTCTTTCTCCTCGAGCTCGGCCTCTTTATTCCCTTGGCCTACGTCTCGAGCTACAGTCTGGCCCAGGGCTTCGGCGAGCACTTCGCGTTTGGCGTGGTGCTGCCCGTCCTGAACGCGGCGTCGATCTTCGGGCGCGCCCTGCCGGGCTACTGGGCCGACAAGATAGGGCCCTTCAACTCCAACATGCTGTCCGTGACCCTAACCATCGTGGCCTGCCTGGCCGTGTGGCTGCCCGCGGGCTCGACCGTCGCCGGCGTATTGGTTTTTGCGATCCTGTTCGGCTTCGCCACCGGCAACAATATCAGCATCACCCCCGTCTGCGTCGGCCGCCTGTGCCACACCCAACACTACGGCCGCTACTACGCAACGTGCTACACCATCGTCAGCGTCGCCACGCTCATCGGCATCCCGATCGCGGGCAACATTGTAGTGGCGACGCCGGGCGGCCAGTACTGGGGCTTGATCGTCTTCACCGGGTTGACGCAGGCGCTGAGTCTGCTGTCCCTCATGGTAGCTAAGGGAGTCAGCGTCGGTTGGAAGCCCTGGGTCATCTTTTGAGCGAGCTTTAAGTCGACGAGGATGCCCACCCACTCTACACTGTAAATAGAATGTCGATTAGTTCAAATAACGGATTGAATAGCTTGGTAGATAACAGAATATATATACTTTATAGATCCGCCATTATGGGTGTCCAAGTGTGCGCAGCAGGTATGAAATCGTATAATACAGAAGGAACATAGCCAGAATTATAGTGGACACCCCAAATGTGCGATTACACAGAACATATGATATAATTTCTACCAGATAACCTGTTTATCGGTTTATGTGTATAAAGCTCTTCCCACCAAACTCCCTTTATCGGGCAGATGTGGCAGTCGACAGACGCCATGCTCGCAAAGGCAAGCTCTGCAGGTGCAAGACCTTGGGTCGAATGTACATAATGAAGGTGGCCACACCGACAAGGACGCAGATAATGTTGACGATGTAATATCCATCACGGAGCATCTCACAAGAACCGCCGCCACCTACGCACAGCTCCTTCTCGGCCTGCATGGCGCAGGTGAACGGCGCGGTCACCAGGGGAGCCTTGAGGTGAGAGGCATCGACCTTGGTGGTAGGCGGGTGACACGTAGCCACGGTGAAGTAGTCAACCAGCTTGAGGACGAAGAATTTGGGGAAAGTTCCACCGAGGTTGGAGACGCTGCAGATATGATGTTAGCGAACTGGCCGTGGCATTGAAATATTTTGGGTGATTACTTACGTAGCAAGAAGGGTCATGTAAGTGCCTCCAATCACGGGATCAGCCACTCTCGCATGGAAAGCCGAGATGGCAACGAACATGACTGTGTTGGTAAAGGTAGAAAAGACGTGCTCGCCAATGACCAACAGCATGTAGCCAAAGGTCACACCACCCGCAGGGAAAATGCTAACAGTGAACTGCGCAAGCACAGCCGCGGCCAATCGTCCCATGAATCCCCAGCACCAGAGTCGCATGGGGGTGTACTCCTGTGACCACTTGCCTGCGTAGTAACCCAAGCCAATCTCGAAGGGAAAATCGATGAGGACCGTCAATGCCATGTTCTCCTTGCCGAAACCCTTGTCCAAAAGTTTGAGATTAGTGACTCCGTCGTTGGCTTGAAATCCAATCTTGGCAATCAAGTGGACAATGATGATGGTCTGGATGTTGCGCAGCTTCAGCACGCCCCACATGATCTTGTAGACATCCCAGATACCATCCTCGTTCTTCGTTTTCTCCTCTTTCTTGAGCAGAGCAAGGCCGATTGTGACGGCAATGTACGCCCAGCCCCAGAACGTCAGGTATCCGCCAAGAGTCATCATGCCTTGGTCGCTAGGCACGGATCGGAACCATCGGTTGGCGAAATCGGGCGAGTTGAACGCCAAGAAGACAGTGTACGACAAGAAGTGGCCCGCCGTAAGACCGACTGTCTGAGCCGTAGAAGCGTAGGAAACGTTGCCAGGGGTCAGCAGAGTGAGGGCCCAGCCGTCGACGGCAATATCCTGAGTCGCACACATGAAGACGAGGAAGAACCACCAGCCAGTGAAGTTCCAGACAGTCGGCCCACCGGCTTTACCAGTGGTAAGCATCCAGCCCTCCACAACGGAGCCCAACACTAACATGCCGAATCCAGACAGCAGTTGAATGGGCAAGATCCAACTCTTTCTCCTTCCAAATCGCGGGCTCCACACAGCATCCACGATAGGACTCCATAACAGTTTTAACGAGTAGGGGTATCCAGCCAGACTGAAAATACCAATCTCTCCGTACGACAGGTGTTCCTTCAGGAGGAAGGGCACCGATCCATGCGCCAAGCCCATTGGGATACCCTGCAAGAAGTAGAGCAGGACGAGCAACAGGAAGTTCCTCTGATCTGTCTTGGGGAGCTCGAAGAAGCCATGGTTGTTCATTGTTGGGGTTTTGGGGACGGGTTCGTCCAGTGAAAATTCACTTCGCGCCATGAGGTTTTGCGTCACCTGCGCCGAGTCTTGCTTCGGCGCATTCTTCCGTCTGTTTTCCATGTTGCCGCCGTCTGTGTTCCCGTTTTCACGGCCGCTGGTCGTAACGATCAGCTCGGGCTTTGACGATTTCGAGCTTCGCGTTTTGACACCCATAGGTACTTCGTTTCTGGTGCGACCAGTCTCGAGGTTGCGCGGCACGAATGCTGAAAAGACTGCACGGGAGAGAGTCGGGGAGCGAAATCGAAGTTGACACAGGTAGGTGTGTAGTCGCTGGAGTAATGGGATATATTCTATTGGTATGAGAGAGCGACCGAGAAGTGGAGTCGACAAGGAGTCGAGGGTTTCTATGCGATATCGATTGCACCGAGGGGGATGCGCTTTCAAGTGGATATCAATGACTGCCTAGAGCTGTGCCCAGTGTTTATGGTATCTTGAGAGTCGCGGGCCTGCAAATGACTCAACGTCGTTGGTCAGCAAGTAATGTGTCTGTATCGAGCAACCGTGGCCTTTCCTCGGTGCAGAGCTTGTAGGAGCTTGTTAGTGGCGAAGGCAGCAAGAAGTCTAGGTAGCTTGCGAGGGTGCAAGTAGTTGGGTCGAAGGACAAAGTAGTCTGTAAGTAACGAGTCGAATAAACAAGGCGACCTAAGAGAGTGAGGGTGCGAAATGAAGAGAAGGAAGAGAGAGAGAAAAGAGGAGTGTTTTCGCTGTCCGGGTCTACAGGCCCTTCTTCCTGACGTCGGGTTGCCACGACCAGATCAGAAAGAAAAGAACCTGACAGAGAGAGGACAACATTCACGATTCGGCGGGGGCCCATTGGTTGCAACCGAGTCCAATCACTTTCTCGTTTCCCATCGACTGCGCTAACCCAGAATTTAAGCATTCTAGCCGGCGACAGGCCAAACGTCAAAAGCTCCGCCCCTGCTCAGGGGTGTTGCAGTGATACAGTACGGCTTCTGGTTCTGGTGGCCTGGTAAGACAGCGCTTGGCAGCCTAAGAAAGGTCCTTCTGGCCCACTGAAGCGAACCATCCCCACAGCGCGCCCACCACCCACCACACCCGCCCAGCCGATAAGATAAGATCTGGCTTGCGTGCATGCCGCCAGCGCACGCAAGCCAAGCCAGTCAATCAGTCGCGACGCGTGACAGCGAGCCCGTCCGTCTATTTACAGTGTCCAAATCCACCAATCCTCGCGGACTTGACATGGTCTAATGCCAAAACCCCCTAACCAAAGAACCAGAACATCACAATCGTCATGTCTTCTTCTAGGTCTAGAGAGGAATCACTCGATTTATCCATTGCGGATCAGTTGGATGATGAAATTGCAAGCCTTCGGGCTCAAGGTGAGTAAAGTACTTGCTAAGTCGACAGATCCGTCTCCTTAGCCACTTAGACAGTATTTGTCGCATGATCCTGACCATGCGGCAGTCGAGTCCCTGAAAAAGGAGCTGAAGATCCAGACAAGCACCTTGATGGTATCTGAACCCACACGCAAGCTTCTCCAGGACCGGTCTAAGAAAAGGACTGTGAACTCGTTGGATTCCGGCCCTGTCGCAGAGCTTCTGAAGAAATCCGATGAGCAAGTCGCCCATCAGCAGCAGTGTCTCTACCGCTCATGCGCCTCCATCACGGCGCTGAAGATACGCGATCCGGACCCCAATGCCGTAGATGGCGGGAACGTACTGGGCTTGCGCTTCGAAGTCATGTCGAAGGCGCGGTTTGTCCGCCCTTACTATGTCATGCTAAACCGGCCGTATCCCAACTCGCGCCACCTCCGAGTCCACCGCCACACGGTGCCGCCCTGCGTGCCCCTGGCCGGTCTCGCGGCGCGCCATCTGCCCGCCCCGAAACCCAAGGGTGGCGAGGCCAACGGTGACGACGATGATGATGAGCCCCATCAGGAACAGGATCTTCCCCGGTTCGCGAGAGCTCTGAGGAGAGAACTCGTGCGCTACCAAAACCGCATTGGGATCGTTGGTGATTTGCACAAGGCCGTTGAACAGAAGAACAGCCAGGCCAGTGAGGTGCTAGATGACGATACCGTCAAAATACAGAACATCAGCCCAGCAGATGCCGAGGCCAAACAGATCAGTGTCGAGTGGAGCGACGGCAAGGCAGGTCGGCTAATTATTGACGACGATGGGAAGATCGTCAAAATGGCAGTTCAGGGGGAGCAGGGGCGGGATCGCGGCGCTGCACGAGACTTGATTGGAGGAAATATGCAAATTGAGGAGCTTATGGGTCGACTCGAAGGCACATGATTCCTTTCGTCATTATTTGTCCAGATGAAATGAGTGTATTCAATATGGTGTTTGTGTAACCACGGGAAAAGGAGCAGCAGTGCCACGGAGCCAGCATCCTGGGCCAAAGGTTGGAGCAACGACAATCTGCCTTCATGTCGTGGCGTTCCTACCCAGCTGTATCGAATGTGGAAACCAACGTTTTCCAGTATTAATCATTGAACCCATCAAGTGTCATAGCAAATGAGCTCGCTGTAGGTTCAAATCAACAATGCTAGCTACACGGGAACCTTGGGTATAGACTTCCGCTGCCAAGCGGTAAATAACCCGGGGTCCCCGCAAAACCACAATCCAATGACGTCCAACCTTTCCAATATATGTACATCCTAACACATACCAACTCTCCAGCTTGTGCAAATACTTAGGGGGCAGATGTGAAGAATCCACCTGAAAGAACAGACTTGAAACTGCCGAGGAAAAACATAGCAAGATACACCCTTACACAAAACCCAACCCATCATGAAGCTCCCCAAACTCCCGCCCAGAGCCGCCTACCTGACCCTCTCCAACCCCACCCGCCGGAACGCCCTCTCCCACTCGGTCCTGCGCAGCCTCCGAGACCAGCTCCACTCTTACACCGTCTCCCCCGTAGACGGCTACCCCCGCCTCCTACCCCCTTTCACGCCCGCGACCCTCTCCAGCCTTGAAACCAACTCGCGCGAGACCGCCTGGCTCGTCGACGCCGAGAAATGGCGTACCGAGCGCGCGGGTCTACCGCACGTGCTAGTCCTCCGGTCTGATGCTTCTTCCGGTTCTGCTTCAAACGAAGTATTCAGTTCTGGCCACGATCTGCGCGAGCTGTCCGCCGACGGAGGAGCCGCCGCACGCGACACCTTCAAGCTCTGCGCCGAGGTCATGTCCCTCCTGCGCCGCTTCCCCGGCCCCGTGGTATCCGTCGTCACGGGCCTCGCGACCGCGGCAGGGGCCCAGCTGGCCCTGAGCGCGGACCTGCCCATCGCGTGCGCCGAGCGCGCCTCGTTCCAACTCCCCGGGATGTCCGTACTGGGTCTACCGTGCACCTCGCCCGTGACGGCCGTGAGCCGACGACTGGGGCTGGGGACGGGGTACCGCATGTTCGCCCTAGGAGAGCCTGTGCGCGCCGCTGACCTCCCGCTCTCGGGTAGTAGTAACGTGGAAGTAGTAAAGGGGGGGCCAAGACGCGGTCGAAAAGCGCGTCGCGGAGGTCGTCGAGAAACTGGCCATGCAAATGCCGGCGCAGCCTGCAGGCGCTGGGCAAGTGGGCGTTCTGGACTCAGGCTGGGTTCGGCGGCGGCGCGGGACTGGAGGGGATCGAGGAGCACCATGGCGACGGGGACGGGTACATTGAGGCGGCTGAGTGGGCAGGACGGGTCATGGCGCTGCATTCGCGGTCCGAAGACGCGCGGGAGGGCATGAAGGCGTTTCTGGAGAAGAGAGAGCCGAAATGGCGGACATGAGCATGGCGAGTGAGTGGTTCTTTAGTGCTGGCGTTTGGCAATAGCAAATGAATGCATATACGTTTTATGATGCCATGTTTACAGACGATTGGATACAGTCCACTATCAATGAGCATATGGCAACGGCATGGTCGACCAGATATTCTGATATAGGCGTGAGTCCACCATCCTTTTCAGCTGTCGCACACCTGGAAAGTTTCTAGCACATTGAACAGCGCAGTCAAGGGAAATCAGCAACAACAACATATTCTAAAACTAGTAATTCAATTACGATATCGAATTTCGGGCTTAGTACCCATACATGAGTGTTTATACCTGAGGACAAAAAAGGCAATACATGTGAGCAAATACAGGCACCAATATCAGAGGCTTCATCTCAAAAAGACCATTCTATACCCCCCTGCACCCTCCATCCAGCCCAAAAGGACGCCATCGTATACAGTCATTATTTTCTCCTCCACTATGTCCCCCTTATGTGTATCCACCGCATCATTAAGCATTCAAACTCAGAAAAGAGTTCGATCTCGAAACAGCCTCTTAGATCAGGACGGCAGCCAGAAGGGCAGCAGCGAGCGCACCACCATGGCCGGCCATGCGCTCCGCAGCACCAGCGGTGACGACAGTGGTCGGGTACGAGCCCGAGGGGCCGGCAACGGCGGGGCCCGAGGGATCGTAGTTGGGAATGGTCAAGCTGGCGCTGGGGATGACGGCAATGCTCATGGACGGCGACACGCCGGTGGGCGCGGAGCCGTTGAAGGGGCCAGGGGCGAAGCCGGGGTTAACGGGGGTGCCGGTGGGCGCTGCGGCGGAGGCGGATGAAGCCTCTACTGCCGGGGTGGGGATAGAAATACTCGGGGTAGAAATGCTGGGGGTCGAGATGGTGGGGATTGAAATCGTCGGGGAGTCGGCGGCGATACCGGGTCCAGTGGGAGACGAGGCAGAAACGACAGCGGGAGGAGCCTCGGCAGGAGTTTCCGCAGGAGCCTCCGCAGAAGTTTCCACAGAAGTTTCCGCAGGGGTTTCCGCAGGGGTTTCCGCAGCAGGGGCAACTGGCTCATATGAAGACGGGGCAGCGACCGGGTTAGTAGCGACCGATTCGGTGGCAGCCGGGTCAGTAGCCACGGTGGTGGTGGCAGCTGGGGCGCTCGCAGAGGGTGGGTTAGCGATGGCAGGAGACGAGCTGGCAACAGCAGGAGGCAGGTTGGCGATGGCGGGAGACGAGCTGGCAACAGCAGGGGGCGGGTTGGCAATGGCGGGAGACGAGCTGGCAACAGCAGGGGGCGGGCTGGCAATGGCGGGAGGACCGGTAGGGGCCGCACCCTCGCTGACGGGGCAGACGGTGGTCGAGACCGGGACCACGATCATGGCGGTAGTGGTGGAGCCAGCGGGGCAGTCGGTGACTCCCTCAGGGCAGCCGTAGATGCTCTGGATGGAGGTGGACCAGACGGTCTTGGTCGTGAACACGGGCACGGGGGTCCCGAAGGGGACGCTGATGATGGAGACAATGGGCTCAGGGGTGACGGTAGACACAATGGGCTCAGGAGTGACGGTGGACACAACAGGCTCAGGAGTGACGGTGGACACCATGGGCTCAGGGGTGACCGTGGTGGTAACGGGCTCAGGGGTGACCGTGGACACAATGGGGTTACCGGCTGGGACGGTGACAGTGGACACAACGGGCTCCGGGGTGACAGTGGACACAACTGGCTCCGGGGTGACGGTGGAAACAATGGGGTTACCGGCGGGGATGGTCACAGTGGATACAACGGGCTCCGGGGTGACGGTGGTGGTAACGGGCTCAGGGTGGACGGTGGTAGTAACGGGCTCAGGAGCCACCGGAACCACTGCAGTCGTCTCCGCCGGGCAGTCCTCGGGGTCATCGTGGCTGTTTCTGGCCCAGAAACCAACCATCGCATGGTTCAGTCCCATGTTGGCCCTGGCCTTGACCTTGGCCACATCGTCATCGTGACTGTGGTGCTTCTTCTTGCACTTGTCCTTGTGTGTCGCAACAGCGACGGTGGCCAGGGCCAGGGTGGTAATAAGAGTGGCCTTCATAGTGATATTTTATTAAGCAAGCCGAATTGGAGCCGGAGAAGAAGTATGGTGTAGAGATTAGCAGTGAGCGAGTGTGCGATGCAGTTGAAGCGAATGTGACGAATCAGAGATACCAGAAAGAAGGCAGTGGATGATGATTCAACTGTAAGAGCGTGTCCTGAAGTACTCAAAAAGGGGATCTGCCAGAACGGGAGGAAGTGAGTGTTTCTTATACCTTGAGTTCCTGAGTATCGAAACGCCTGTGCTGAGCATGTCAACTTGTGTTAAGGCTGGATTGCCTTCGCAAAGCCCCTGATGGTAGCACAACCTCAGCCCTGGTGGTGGTGGGTGACAAGCTAAGTCACTGTATCAGCAGAAGCAAGGTACCCCATCTCGTAAAAACTACATGTTGCGATCGTCACGAGAGCACTCGCCAAGGAGAAGGCTAGGTTGGTTCTTCGGACTGAATTGAAAGCTGTGTGTGTATGTGCGGCTGTACCGGATAGTGACATTGCCAGGTTATGCTGTGCTCAAAAGAGATGGTGCATGTCTGTGTTCATGGGACAACTTCAACATTAAGCTCCAGGGCTGTCTTGCAGTGACGCGGCTTAGCGCGAATGGGAAAGTGGCAAACGGCACTGCTGCAAGACACCATGAGATTACGGCCCGCCAGCCGCTTTCCTGTTCTCCGGCCGGGCAGGCCTTTTCTTACTGTCGATCAGGAGTTTTGTAACACGGCCAACGGATGGTTGCCATGTCGGATGAGCTGTTTGTCCTGTTTCGTGGCAAGAAGACTGCCACCCATTTGAGGATCAATGGAATTCAGAACCTTTCGAGGTTCCTGATTCCAGCCATCGACTGTGATATTGTGTTGGTAGGGCCCAGGGCTCTGCCTTGCCTTCCCAGTTATACCAGCGACACTATCTGATCGCAGGCTGTTGTATTGGAAAACACGGCTTAGTGCCAGTTATAGACCATGGCGGGAGTGAGCTGTTCTCATGGAATTGTCTTAAACCGTTCTTTACTGGTGTAGGTTTCCAAGTCTCCATGCTACTGACCAATGTTTTCATTGCAAACGAAGTAGGCAATGCAGTTCACCAGTCCAGAACCTCGCGTGATTGCTGGTCGACCCTGATCTCTTTTTTGACCGGGCCAAGATTTTGGGGCGTTTCCTCAGCAACATCCAAAATCGCCCGGTTGATGTCGTGTTGGTCGAGAAAGTCTCCTACAATTTTGATCCATTTCGTAATAGCAGGGTGCGCATTGGCAATATCCTCGAAAATGATGCTATCGCTATGCTGTTCGCCGGTGGCGCTGGATGCAACCTCGTAGTTCCAGGTGCCGTCCGGATTCCAGAATTGCTCACCGAAGATGGTCTCCGCCGCAAGCTCCGTCTGGGCCGTGGCGAGAAGTGCCGAGGCTGGGTTGGCATTGGGATCACCGCCACTGCCGCTGGAGGAGGATCGCAGTGCTCCTGCTATTCCCTCGAGGTAGCCAAGCAGCTGCCCAGCCTTGAGGCCTATAGTGCCCCCGAGACTGAAACCCTCATCAAAGCCGACTTGGATGCTCTGTGCCTTGGCGGCGGTAATTCCTTCGCGATAGCCAGCCGTCGAATGTTCAGTTTGCAGCCTCCGCATGTCTGACGGGTGTGTTTCTCTTGCCTCGGCACCTGCCACCTCGTCGTGATGTGGCTCGCTGTCTGAGCCAAACACATCATCTAGAGGATCTTCCGCATAGGCCATTTCGGGTGTAGACCCAACCGCGGTGAATAGATCCTCGCTGTGAGAATCTCTCCGTAAAACATGCATTTGGAAGGTGTGTTGCCGTCAATAGTTGCTTTTTCGGCAATACGAGTGACGGGTTCGTTAATGGTGGTTCAGTTTTCAATAAAATTGTTAGAGCGGGAAGAAAGTGAGGATGAGTCAGTTCGTTGGAAAAGCGGGGAGCTTGCCCTGATTTGCAGTGTCGTCGTCCCAATACGAACTACCAAAGGCGTGCATCCAAAATTCAGTTTGGCAATATTTCCTTTTTCTTTTCCCTTTTTGGCACTTACAATGGATGCTAGCAATGACTGCTACGAAGAGTCGCGATCCAAGTCTATGTTGCTGTATGATCTAGTCGTTTTCGGGGTTTAATTGATGGTGCAGATTGGTCATGCCGCGGGGATTTTAAATACGGCCCCTTGGCTACTTATACGAAAAGCAACTTTAGAACTTAAAGTCCAGTTCTATTGATACTATGTATAGCATGCGCTTGCAAGCTTCTTACTCTAGTGAAATCCAAGTAGAGTCTCAGAGACAGCATGCAGATTTTCCTAGGGTGTACGTGCTGGAGATCACTCTTTCTTCTTTACAATGTCCACCAACTCGGTCTTGGGCTGGATGTAGGGCTTAATGGTGTTGCGGACCTTGGTGCGCTGCTCGAATGCATAGGCCAAACTGATGAGCTTCTCCTCGCCGAAGTGTTCGCCCAAGAACGCAATGCCAAAGGGCAGGTTGGGCCCGGTAGCATTGAGGTTGCCAAATTGGTTAGAAACTACCGTGGTATTATCAGGGTACCTTCCCAGTGGCACGGTAACGATCGGAGACCCGATAACGGCAGGAAGCGTCGATGAGAATGTTGTTGGCATGATCAAGGCGTCCAGAGACATGTTTTTGATCGCACCAGTGACGCCGAGAAGGCCTCCGTTGTAGAGATCAGCGGTGTAGTTGGACCAGAACTCTGGGCTGGTATTGTCAAAGCCCATGTCTAGGGCGTCTTGCCAGATCTGCGTATCCCGTCCAGGCCAGCCTTCCATTGGGGTTCCCTGGGTGAATTCCTGTAGCTCCGCCAACGAGGTGATGTTATGGGGGTTCACCGTAAGCTCTGAGAAGTAGTTGGCCACGTCCGTGAGGAAATCTGCCATAAGCACGACATTTTCAAAGTTCGAACTGGCCAACACGTCAGCACCCTCGAGATCGACGTTGTCAACGATCTCGGCACCTGCGGCGCGGAACACATCCAGAGACGCATCAAAGCTCCTTATTTGTGGGCGGTATTCCTCAACGTCTGAATATTGCATGAACAAGTTTCGAGGAACGCCAAGCCGCTTTCCCTTGAGTCCAGAATAGTCACAGGCACCAACGTAATCTGGCACGGTGTCAAAGGGGAAAGCAGATGTGTAATTGTCGTTTGGATCCGGTCCGGTGATAGCCGAGAGGATATACGCGGCGTCTTTAACCGTCCGTGCCATTGGCCCGACTGTATCTTGGTGTTCGGAAACTGGCACCACAAGGTAGCGAGACGTAAGACCAACCGTGGGCTTGATGCCCACTAGATTATTGACGCCAGCCGGGGACACTATCGAGCCATCTGTTTCCGTGCCAAGACAGGCGAGTGCAAGGCCTAACGAACTTGCCACGCCCGAGCCGGATGACGAGCCAGAAGGATCTTGCCCGGGATAATATGCCCCTTCGGTCTGACCGCCCAAAGCAGACCATCCATTGCTTGTGTTGGAGCTGCGGTAGTTGGCCCATTGTGAGAGGTTGGTCTTTCCCAGAAGCACTGCGCCTGCCTTGCGTAGCTTGGCGGCCATCGTACTGTCCCTTGGGACTTTGGCACCGACCAATGCGTAAGATCCAGCAGTATTGGCCATGTCGTCCATGGTGGCGATGTTGTTCTTCAGAAGTATCGGGATCCCATGCAGAGGCCCAAGGACAGTCCCATTGGCCCGCAGCCTGTCCGTTTCAGCTGCGATGGATAGAGCATCTGGATTCAACTCGGTCACCATTCTAAGGGTGCTGTTCACCTCCATGACTCTAGCCGAGTAGGCATTGACGAGGTCTACACTGGTAAACAAGCCCGAGTGAAGACCTTTCACGATGTCCTCCAAAGTTGCTTCGATCAAAGGCGGGAACGGCGTGCCGCCAATTGCTGTGCTGGTGCTCGAACGGTCCTCGTTCGATCCGGTCGATCCTTGCCCAGCGCCTATGACGGCGAACAAGGCGAGGGTAAAGCTGAGCTTCATAACGAGCATCTTGGGGGACTCTGGGACGAGAGATGCTGCTTGCCAGAAAGCCTCGGTCAAGGGACTCCCTGAGATTATTAGCAGGTAGGTGGCAGCGGCGATGACAAGCAATGTTTGGTATACCCAACGGCGGTAATTCTTGGCCTTCTGTCCCTCGAGTGGGGGAGAGTGAGACTGCAACATTGTGTCGTTTACCTGAGCTCGTTTATTTATATATCACTCCTGGTATATGTTGCGAACAAGGGTCCACGACTTGGTCTACCCGGAAACGCATGCATACATACCCGTACCACCAACGACCCTATCGAGAAAAAGAAATGATGGGGTTACCAAATACTAGGGAAACTTGGAAGTTCGATGCGAAATGTTCGCGTCATGAACCAAGGAGCACGAAATGTGACCTTCCTTTCTCGGCATGAGTGGCGGGTGGGAGATTCTTATCGCCAAGTGCACCGATCATTTGACGAGTCGTCAAGTATGCGGCATGGGAAATCTGTGTCAGGCACTATATGCAAGTGCCGTATCTTGAGTAAGATGCAGGTGTCGAGCGAGAAGCCGGTACAAGGAAAATGGTAGGTGATGTTCTACTAACCTAGGTAGTGTTGGTTACTTACTTGATATTGCGGGGTAGCTATAAGAAAATGATGAGTGAGTCGAGCTTTGCGGGACATAGCATTTACTTGATCAAAACTGACCTCTCACCCACCATCAGTTATACGTACCATTGCATTGCAACGCTGGCATATACAATGAAGACCAGATTGAACGTCAGGGTAAGCCTCGGTATTTTTCTAAAGTAGGAAATAGCTGATGGGGTGAACACGGGTAGATCGATCAGGGGTCAGGGGAGCGTCAGGGGAACGAACAACCGATCTAAGCACAGGTCTCGATTTAATAGTGCCCACCAACTTTTACCACGGTACTATCCGGGGCATGTTTGTTATTTCAACTCCTGGGACGTATATAAGATACGTATAGATGACGCACGTAGACAGCTGTCCTGGGCTTTGCGATAAGAACCCATGCACCTGATCACGTTACAAAGGATATATACGAATAATGATGCCATTCAATGTTACTTTCAGGCATAATTATTAATTATTGCATTGCTCTTCGAAGTTTAACTTCCTTTAAAATCACGTCGTCTCCCCTATTTCTCGAGTTTCTACGGTGGCAGTCTACCGACTTATTATGAGTGTTGCTCCCTTTTCTTCAGAGGTAATATCACGAAAACAATGAACAATCGACCATGGCGGTCTTGCTTAATCATGCACTGTTACAGCAGCAAACGTTACTGGGAATAGAAGAAAAGACAGAGATTGGAGATTAGCTGTATTGGAAGAGGGGTTCAAAGACCTACCTACCTACCTGTAGAGAGGCCCCCAGACGCGCGAATGAGAGAGAGAGAGAGGCAGAGAGAAGGGGGGAGGGAGAGGGAGAACAACGGCGCTCTAGGATATATTATCACCGTTCTCGGCGCGAGCCCTACGTCGCTCGGCAGCTTGTGCGCTCGGCGAGCTTGGCGGCTCAGTGGGCGGGTCGGAAGATGGTGGTTCCTGTCCCTGTTCCTGCGGTGCCGGGGTCTCCGTTTCAGTACTCGGACTCGATCCGGGCGCGCCGGTGCCGAAAAAGGTAGGGCGACTCTCGAGATCCTTCTTGGCGCTCTCCGACAACTCACCGTCCTGATCCGTCTCCTTCTCCTGAGCCGGGGTCTCCGTCTCAACAGTCGGAGAATTCGTTTCAGCAGTCGAGGTCGACTCGGTCGCGCCGGTGCCGAAAAAGGAAGGGCGGCGCTTGAGATCTTCCTTGGCGCTCTCGGACAACTCACTACTCGTTTCCTGCTCCTTAGCCGGGGTCTCCGTAGGTACCAATGGCTCAGAAGCCGGGTCTCTCATACTCTCGTCCTCGTCTACAGGCGAAGTTTCACGCCGAGGCGGTGATGATGTGGTATTCGGGTCCTCCATGGTCGTGTCCGCTGTGCTCTGTTCCAAAGCCAGTGTATCAGCATTGGTGATTGCTTCGGTCAACCGCCTGACGATCTCAACATGGCCCCCGGGCTGCTGCGCATCACCATGCGCCACCTGCAAGTCCATCAAGTTTTCCAGCCCGGCTCTGCGTTGCTGAGGCGATAGGCGGGCAATGATGATCCTGCAAAACTCGTTAATGCACTGCCCCATGACATCCGTCGGCTGGCCCAGGTTGGCCCTTTGGCCAAACGTCTGCGCCATGTCGTAATACATCGTCAAGAGGTCGATATTTGACGGTGCCGCGGTGTCATCTCTTCCCATTCTTCGCAAGACCTCGACGTAGTGGTCCTCTGCCACCTCCCGAACCACATTGAAGTATTGGCAGGTGTGGCACAGGATATTGTTTCGCCTTAGACGTTCTGTAACGACCTGCTCCATGTCTGGATAACCGCTCTCGTCTCGGTTGACGGCCACCTGGAAGATCGGGAGACGGTGTCCGCACGCAAATGTGGCGTGTAGAGTCGTCTGCTCGTCTGAGTCGACCATGTTCTCGATGAGCCACGCGTTGGTACCTGGACCTCCATTGTCACCTGAACCTTGGGCGGACATTTTCGGCTGTTGGCTGCGAGTATAGATCTCTGATTATGATTCCTTTTGCGGGATTAACTTATCTTGGATTAAATGGTTCGATCCCCAGGTCATGGGTTCATCCCATACGATGCTAATTATACTCAAGCTCTACAAGCCATAGGAATGGTAACAATGTCCTTAGGTCACTGCATGGCTTTGTCCATGCTACAAAGACGTTTCAACTGCCACTTCTCCATAACGAGGAGCTTTGTTCGTTGATGCTTTTTTGTGGTTTGCAACCACAAGGAGACATAGGATTGACTCGGTGGCCCATGGAGCCAGAACTTACGTAGACCGGCTGGCCTCGTAGATGAAATCGTTGCGGGTTAGACGAGGCTATTCCAGATGACTGGGTCAGCGTATACGGTGTCTTTGACTATACATACACGCATTGCTATTTGAACTCAGTTTTACACCATGGCTGAAGCCTGCTTGAACCATCCTGTGGTGGTTAACTCATTTTGACTATAGAGTAGGCATATTGTATTCAAATCTCTACCATGAGCCACAGTGCCTCTGACCATTTATTCAAGTAATGTTCATGACTGAGAACAAAATCGCAACTGCCACGATTAGTATCCTAGCCAATGAGCCATTCAGGGGTTTGTTCAAGTATCAAACGAGATCTCTAGCGGCAAATCACCGTACAGCATGACAATCGCAATGGGCATGGAAGCCAAAACCATCTCACAAACTGCACATTGCAATCTGAGTGACAACGTTGGGCATCCCGCCATGGATCGTGTCAACGACCCACAAAAGACATACTCACAGGTTAGTCCTCTGAAGTCTGCCAACACCCTTGCGTGTTCAGCGCCCATCCCGTTAGCTCTAGTGTTAAAGATTGCCACACATCACAAGCCATCATAACAATTCGGACCCCATGCTTTACAACGGCTGGCCATAAAAATCCCAGCCACTGAAACGGGTGCCTTACCTCTGCTGCAGTAATCAGTTGATGTGGTGGTGGCACCTCCAATCCCGGACTGGCATACTGCCGCCCGTTGTATGAGAGTTGGTTGGTGTACCCCTATTCGCAGCGATTCTCCCAACCGCGGCTGGATACTCTAATTCACCGTGTGGCCCTTGACTCCCGCCATTGTTTGGCTCACGGCATTCAATGACTGACCAGTCGTTATCTTCATGTTAGCGGCCCTCACGCGCAAAGCAGCTAAGACCAATGGAAGGTTTTTCGCCGTCCACGGCAGCAACAGCAACCGTGGCATTGCATATGCAGCTCAGTAGCCTGCATAACACTATACACTCAGCCTCGCTAGGGGGCTTTAGGAGAGGTTAATCGTATGGTGGTGGTCAAGAAAAGCAATAGAACAACAGAATAGTCAAGAAGAGTGTGGAGGAGGTTCGTCATTTTCCCGACTAGGTCGTTCGGGTTCCGGCGAAGAAGAAAAAGCCCCTCCCCTATCTCACCACCACCACATGGCTAAGCAGGGGGTCAAAGGTGTAGCGCGCTCGCTTCGTCCTAGACCCGAGATTGAAGGCTTCTTTTACAAGACCAATCAGGCCCAGGAGGCCCAGCTTGGCTCTTGGCGACAGAAGCTACGGAGTACCACCCACCTTCGCATGGAGAGACCAGTGAACATAGCCAGTGAATGCTCAACTTTGGAAATCGGCGGGAGGTCTAGTGGAAGTGAGCCTCTCCGCAGGGCGGGTAGCTGTATAATTGGGCTATATGATACTTACTACGATACTATTCCCCCTTCGAGCCTAGAGTGAACGGGGCCTGTCAAAGGCGGAGCTACTCCAGGCTGATTGCTCATAGCTACAAAAGCCATGATAGAGGATTGCCACTTACATATCCATGGCCTTTGTGAATAAGCGAAGGTGGGCTAAGCCACAGCACAAAGAGCAGTATTAGAGGTCGACGTTGCCAAGGAATCAGCCTCATGTGGAGTAAAGGTGATCGGGTAGCCGAAGCGATCGACCTGGCGAGTGGCGATTCATACCTAACAGCCTAGTAAGAAGGGTTCTTGACCCTATAGGGGCCATAACTGAGATATGTTTAGAAACGGTGCCTTGTCGATCTCGTAAAACAAGTTTTTCGACATGCATAATCTGAGTAGCTTTGGCGACGCAGGGCCGTTTAGCAGCCTCAAACCAGGAGCTTGGCACTTCCAATGACAGCCTTGAGAGCCCATATCGCGGCAACCCCAGGTTTCGTCACGTTAGCTCGCTTAAAGATGCTGACACCCATATCACCAAGTGGTGCCATCAGTGTGGCGGTTTCGTTTCAAAGGGCGGGAAGGCAGAGAAGCCTCGCGGCCCCGGCCGACGCCCACTGGACCAGGTAGTATATAGGGCACTCTCATGTACCATGCGGATCAGCCCCTGCATTACCGACGGCAGCTATAGGTCCCCGAAAAGCGCGGCCGGAGAGTGGTATGAGTCCGGGATGGAGCGAGCCATGTGTATACATTCATCGTGTTAAGTCAACCGAGAGATGAGAGATTCTTCTCTGCCACCTGGTGAGGATGCTCAGATATCTAGCCAATGTTGTCTGTTTGGAGCCAAACTGTTATATCTTAGGGGGTACTGGCATTATTTCGCATCGCACCTCTTGGATTACAGTATCCTTTTGATGGGGAGATGGGGAGATTGTGATAATGCAAGTGTGTGATGCTTGGTCAGCATGTCACCGTTGTGGTCGTTCGTTTTGGGGCTCCGAGTCTGTCATGAACTTTGGGCTGGTCGGAGATTTTCAGCCGCCTCCCCTGCATCAGCGCGATTGACGATGCACTCTGGCAAGGGGGGCCTCTCCTGCTAGGACGATGCCCGACCGGGATGGCATCGCACCAGCATCAATGGTGTCCTTTGTTCGGTCCATTGGCACGGAGGTTTTCACCCGCCAAGGTTGCGTTACATTCAGCTTCAGATTGCAGTACCGAATTTAAGGAGAGCCACCTTGTAGAATGATACGTGGGTTCGCTCGGAGCCAGCCCGTACATGTCGAAAATGACGTAATGTTTGATTGTGAGGGAAACCAATTGGGGGTCTATACCAGACAGCTTCTCCAAGAAGAACCGGGACATCCTTAGGTAGCAAGCGGTGTGTGTTGTTGGTGATATATTGAGAGGGAATGGACCAAAAAAGGACAAATTCTTGCTTGTCCAACCTCGAAACGTCGAAGTGACTCAACGGTCGGTTTGGCCTAGAACGAGAACTCGACTTCCGGATCAGCTGGGAGGAAAAACGAAAAGAAAAAGCATGGTGTGACCAATGCAGATCTGGAGGTAAGCGCAATGGTAATTCGTGAATATGCATTCCCCAAAGACTAGGGCAGCCCCCCTGCATAAGCGGGATAAGTAGAGTATGGGCTGGAAGTATGCCTATCTGTCTAAAAATGCCTCCTTCTCGGTCTCTTCAAACGATTCATCCCGGACTCGATCTAGCCGATGTTACTGTAAAAGCCGGCGTGGATTGTTGTTGGACCCCCTTACTCTCGTTGTGCGATCGATCGCTCTCGCGCGGTCGGATGTCAAACACCTACATAGGTATGTCCGTAATATGAAATATCTATTGCCAAGTGCCTGGGGCTGGGCACGGCATCGTCTACATGCCCGAACTCCGGACCTACCCTTGCAAAGTGATATCCAGGATGTTCAAAAGTTAACCTGGGTCAAGCTCTGCCATTCATTGGATGTACGTAAGTTTGTTTGTATACCAGCTTTGCCAACAGGCGTGCTGCACCGGGGAGCTGGACACTCGGCCGCGCTGGCACGCAGACTCGAGTCAGACCTCAAAGGATGGGCAGATCTGCGCTGCGGCTGTGTATTGTGACAGTATAGCGATCAGCAAACTACTGCGTGCAGATATTATCACGCAAGAATCACGTGTCTCAGTCGGGAATTGATCTGTTCAGATATGAATTCCGGCTGTATATACCTACTCATGATCCTGTACATCGCAGTACGGAGTACCGCTTATCAATAAGAATCCCTTATCGCCATGTCGTCGGCTTTAGTTGCAATTTAAGCTAGCTTTACCTACGGACGGACTTTAAAAATTATAAAAATACATCAGATGTTTGTACAAGTAGACACTGCCTGCTGGCGAAAGCGAGATCGATCCGATACAAGGAGCCTTTCCGTTCAAAGAATAGCTAGCGAGTAGCAGCTAGCTAGCCTTGCAGCAAACACATATATACATACATAAGTTTTGTGATAAATATGGAAAATGATCCCACCTTGCAAGGCTTGCAAGGGAGAAGCAGAAGAGAAAAAAAGAAGAAGGATGTTTACGCGAATTCTCCAATCACGAATTGGTCCAGCAACGAAAAGCGCAACCCATGGCGCCACGCTAACGGTCAACTGAATCCGTCAGCATGGGCCGATGTCGAGCTGCGGGGCCTGCTAGTGCTTCTTGGCTCGATCCTGGCCGGATTTTAGGCTGCACTTCTTGGCATGTCCAGCATCCTAATCAGGCAGGATCAAGAAAGATTGATCCCGTAGAAGACAGTACGGTACAATACATTGCCGCCCCATTGCTGTCTCATCAGTTCATTTGCAGCACCCTGGTGATGAACTCACGATGAGGAAGCGCTGACTCTCCCTACTCTTTTACACCCACTCTATCCTCTGGAGGAGTGGTTCCGGCAGCAGGGAGTTCAGCATGTTTTTTCCCCCATCCTGCACCGGGTTTAGGCCCCGGTCTTCTCTCGACGCCAGCTCACGATGCCACTTAACTGCGTCATCACTGCTAGCATAGCATGGCAAGACCCGCACGAAAGGAGCGCCCTGGGTCAAAGTCGACAAGCGTCTTCCGAGATTGGCCAACGATGGATACTGTCGTCCTCAAAGTGGCATAAATCTCAAACTTCGGATTACTGTATACATGGATCTGTCGGCTCGATTGATCCCATCTTGCTATTAGGGCCGATCAATCGAAGGAACAGCAAGAAAGCCATCTTCCGGCTTCTCTCGTCTAGAACCATTCTGGTCCAGCAGTGGAAGGAAATCCCGTCTCTCGACATCAACAAGAAGAACAGGATCCCCTGGCGAGGGGTTCAAGAACAGGCAATTCCTACGAGCACTGTGTCCAGCATCTGATAGGCAGGTATCCCGTATACGTTCTCTTTGTACAGCATTATCACGATCCCAGCCGAGCCCTACCTTTGTTTAATTTCCCCTTCCAAGTTTTCCATTTGCAGCCGTTTTAAAACCCCCTCCTTCTCGGACGCCACCATATTTTCCCCTACTGCTACCCTCACTGGATATGGCGAACTTGTTGCCTGGCGCGGGTGTGCGTGCGCGATGCTACTCTACAAGTGATTATAAGCACTTGTACCTGCGCAATCACGGCAATAATCATGGTAAGACGCCCGACTCTGAACAAGCCGGGCTAGCATGTATCCAAGAATTCCGCCGTGTCGGGCAAAGTCTGTGCTTCCTCTGACAATTTTTTCTTTCTACGTCTTCTATGATTGCTTCTTTTACATGTAGTCCATGTGAGATGAGCTCGAACGTCAATTTTTATTGATTGCAAGACAAGAAAAATGAACGAGGTTCCAAAATGCTTGCCCCTATATTTTGCCACCCACCAATATACATAGTACATATAAGTATGCACAAAAGTGTGGTCTGTACTACTTGCATACATGCAATAATCCCCCACACACCATGTAACCCAACCTTCACGCCTCGTCCATTCACACGGCTCGCGGGAGCAACGGAGGTTCGCGATTCGATTTTGCCTGTCGCTAAAAGACACGCGTCTGCGTAGTTGCATACAGAGAACACGACATTTCCTATGCACTCGATACGAAAGGCCTTCCTTGCAGAGGCGACCTTTCGCCAGAAAGTGTAAGTCTATTGGCAGGCAGAGGACCTCAAGATATTGTCCTGTAGGAGGTCATTTTCTGTCTGGTTGCCGCGGTCAAATGCATGCATGCTTGATGACGGATTTTGACAACACCAACAGCCTCTGCTGGGGTGGACAGTGAAATCGACTGGACAGGTAGCTTTATTAGCCTACTGTCAGGCTGTCTTGCTCTGCCTCAAGTGATTTCCTGCTCAACCAACCACAGGGACTACATCACTCAGCTCATGTCTCCCTGCCATGGTTCCTGGCGGCATTCTGCTTGAACTAGCCCGCTAGCGAAGCTAATGATAGACTCTGCCCATGTACACCCGATGCCTTGTGCATCTTGACAATTGATTGACAGACAGGCCGCCGAACTTGTGAACTTGAGTTGGGTATTTACTACGCCCTGCCCGGCTTGGTATAGAAAGCTTATCATACGACACCAACGGCTTCTATCCAATTACTTGCAGTACGGCTCCTCAGAACCGTGCGCTGTAATGTTCCCTTCAGCTCTGCATACATGTCACCCACTTTTTGAGCAACCCACCACCACCACAGCCTCCCTCCGAGATGAGCATGATCTCGCTTCCGTCGAGCGCTGAGTATGTATCTCCTCAAGCTAAACACTCTCAGCTCCCGCAGCGGATCATGGGCTTCTGGAGAACCTGTTGCTTCTCCGGGCGGGCTCCCATCCAACCACCAGGCACATGAACCCACATTGAGGACCTTGTACGGGTACCCGGGGCATGGTGAGCGCACTGGTTCCTTGCGGTGGGCGACTTCCCGGAGTGGTTGCATTTGTAAGTTTTATATTGCCAGTCAGTTGGACTGGGTGTGTGCGTGTGTGTGTGCGCGCGTATGTGTTATTGAGGATACGAGCAAGAAAATTTACCCCTTATTCCGATTGAAAATCAAACAACTTTATTCCATACGTCAATTCAGCGACTTGTCAATCCACGAGCCACAGGGGTAGCACTGTTGTTTTTGTAACCACCCGCATCCGGCACCAGACTGCAAGGGAGGTCCATATGAGTTGATCGACAGCACCGCCATCACTGCCAGCGTCTTAAGGCATCGCGCTGGTCAAATTGCGCCACGTCTGACTGAACCATTGAGAAACATACATGTGCCTTGCTTAGGTTCGCAGGAATACTGCCCTGAACACGTCAAATTTTGACAATCGGCATCTAGCATACAGTACAGACAGACACATTGACATTTGTTGATACAGGTCTGACGTGAGAGACGGTCGCGGTACATGACCCAACATGGAACGGACATACGGTACATGTACTGTATGCTACTATATATGTATATAAATACTACAAGATGCACATGTGCATGCGCATGCATGTCGTACTCGGCTCCCTATTCCCTGAACCTGCAAAATCATTACAATATAGAGGCACAGCCAGGCCGACTACTGCCCTTGTCGATTTACTGACAATATGGGAACCCACAAGGTGTGCGTTTGCACTTACCGCGGTGGTGAATCGTGTCGTGGCCGATCAAGACATTACCAGATCAGTGCCGTGGCTTACAGTACCTATTATATAATAATAGGTGTTGCAGGTTGGCTTAAGGGGTTCAAACTCTAATAAAGGTTTGTCCTGGGACGGAACGTCTTCCGACTAATTCTCTTCAAGATGCAACCCATCTCCCCCATGGCTTGACTGCAGCTAAGTGTTCTGGGCTGCCTGATTATTAAAGCTTATAAGGATGCAGGTCGCTTGAGGACCGAGGTAGGTAGATAGGTATCCGCGGTTTTCCCCATGGACACCGTCCCATGCACCCATTTCGAACTCGTCCGTATTTCCCTCTCAACGCGCAAATCAGGCATAGATACATGCCTAGCTACCAAGAAGCTTCCCCATCTATTGTATACTTCTTGGCCATTGCAGTCGTGCTACCAGTAGCAGTGCAACACAAAATCGGATATACTCCAGCCGATGCCATCTAGGATCATGGGCATAGATAGTTATGGGTTTCGCTACAGTAGGGACTGCTTCCTGCTCACACTCACCTGGTCTTTGGCGGCGACGACAGTGGGCGATTCATTAGTGGATCTACGTACTAAAAAAACCAAGGACGAGCGAGTCTTTGTTTTAGCCGCGCCGCTTACGTCTGTCGCATCCCATAGCCTTTTGACCCCTGGCTGGGCTTTCATTGCTGGCGTTCTGGGCTGAGTTAAGTACACGAATGATGTGTTAGGGAGGTACTTTGGGATTCTGTTGCTTCCAGTACCGCACCTCGCCATGCTCGGGTTCGATTGCTGGTATCTTCTTTGCCCTGGCTTCGGCCTGATTTCCTGGCACTTTCCTGGATCATTTCGGGCGACTAAAATAGCTGGGGCGGGACTAACCTTCTCTGGGTAATTGGACTGGATCGAAGTCTTTGGCCATTTCGTCAGAATCACGATTGTCAATAACAATAACCCTCTTTTCTTCATGGAAGCTTACCTCCTACGTGCCAGTAAGCCTGAGCTCCTTTCATTGCTGCTACGCTACACTATAGCACTATATACTCTGGCTCTGGCTCTGGCTCTCTTCTATTGTTCGGCTAGAAACACAGTGCAATACAATAAAAGAGAAACGAAGCGGGAGAAGGGAAGAAGCGAAGAACGAGACAGCGCATGCCACACGTCATCCGAACTGAGTTGTAGCCATTTCGGGAGGGATGGGACTGATAATGTACCCATGAAATGGTATTTTTTTTTTTTTACTCCTCCCAGTCAGGCGGTGCCGGTGCATTGTCTCGAAGAACGCCCCTCCCGCAGACAGGAAGGCGGCTTACACCACCACCTTTCTAGGTACATCCCGATACTTCTCTTACTGTACCAATTGCCATCTCATCACCCATCCCATCCAACCATCAATCAATACCCGTCCCCCGGGCCCCCGTCCCTCAGTTCATCTGTCTTCCAAGAGTCGCTCTGTCTGCTCACCCACGGCGGCCAGGCTGCACACTTTACCAAATCTATGCAGAGCGATCAACTGGTACATCCATGCACTCTTTATCTCCCCGTCTCTTTCTTCGCCCCCTGCCAAAGTCTCCCGCCTGTGCTAGTATATTCTGCTGCGCCCCCTGACTCTGACCTACGCATTTACCATACATCCATACCGCGCACACATGCGCACACGGTCTTGTCCCCCCCCCACTCCGCCGCTCTCCTCTGCGTCGAACTGTACCTCTATCTATCTGTTGGTCTCTGGTGCTGTCAGCGACCGATGGTTCCCCGGCTCCCTCACGTACGCATCTAAATTATAGTCGCATCTAAAGCGCATATTCGTAGTAGTTCCTGTTGCTGTTGCCGAGGTGGCCCCAATGCGCTTGCTTTGCCCGAAAGAGTCAAAGTGCCTTGTGTCAAGTCTCTTGGTACCTCTTCTTCTCTTCTCGAAAGTAGCCAGACCAGACGGACAGTCGTGAACCCTGGTCCTGCTTGTCTGCTGCTAGGGCCCTGTTCATCAACGTCTAATAAGACCCGCTTCTTGGAGGGGACGCCGACCGACTCTCGACCAGCTTACCTGATTTTACCCACCCCCGGGCTCCTCGCGACTTGTAAAGCCGCCCAGGACAGCAGACGCTCAAGCACCCGCAGCAGGCAACTTTTGGAGGACCCAGGCCAATACCCAGGCACCGGGGCCTGCTGTCAAAACTACCACCTAACCTACCACCACCTACGCTCCGCCAGCCTGCCCTGTCCAGCAGTGTCCCAGTCCGAACTAAACCAACAAGGTCGGGCCTACACTAACTACCACGACCACTTACTTCATTCCACCCCCCGTTGAAACCACACCACGCACTTACTCTCTTCTTCTTCTCAACCCACTGTCTGTCAAAGAAAGAGACCAAACCCTGGACTCAACCTTTGTATGCGCGTGGCTTCGTGTGGTCTTGGTTCTTGTGTTTCCTAAACCCCATTTACGCTCGTTACACTTTTTCTTTCCAACTCTCGCTTCTGCATCGTGTTGCACCTGCATTGGGGGTGGGAAGTTAGGTACAACAGCACATCCGTCCGGGCCTTTTTTGGTTTGATCTACCCTACCCTACAGCTAGCCACCGCAGCGCTCTGTAACCTCCCTACTCGCGAGAAAAGAAGATTCGTCTCATCTCATCCAACCGTCACCAAATTTCCTGCATTCCAGCAACAGACGCACCTACTCGCTACTCCGAATGGCCCTGTAACCTGCTTCGCCGAAACGTCCAAAGTCTATCCAATCCTCCCCGATCTGCAGCAGCAGCGCTCCCGCTTCTCTTAGCTCGACTGGATCTGGTAGCTCCTGGGCCTTCCCTTCAGCTTCCCGTTGCGAAAACAGAGTGTGTATAGGAAAAGGAGAGTTCAAGGGAGAAGACGAAGGATACTTGCATGCTGGGCCGCTGGTACGAAAGACGCAAAGAAAACCGAAGTACTCGTTTCTGGACAATCACCGTGAGACAGACGGCCCTTCGATAAGGCGTCGCTCACTTCAGCGCCCTGTCAGCCGTGACCTGTGGCCTCCGCAAGACTACCTTTTGTCGGGAGTACAAGGCTGCATCTCAGATCAGTCTTCGTTCCGACAGCATCGCCGTCGTGATATAGCGACTTGGGGCTTTCTACCAATTTCGCCCTCGATCCGAATACTCCAAACCTATCAATCGCTTGGCCAGGCATTGGCTCCACTGTCGTTATCATGGCGCCAACAGCACCACGACTCAAGATTCTTTCAGGTTCGTTGCTGCTCTTCCCCGTGTATCGCTATTCCGCCTTGCACATTTCCGGATATATACCCTTGTGTACGCCGGCTGCCAGCTGTTTGGGAGTGGTACTACCCAAGATTGTGAACGGTCCCGACCTTGTTCACATTCCCATCCTTGTCGGCAGCTGCTTGTATACATGACCCTCCCTGACGCGCGCTCTTGCTTTCCTGTCTAACCTTCTGTGCCACCGACTGGGGGCAAGGGCAAAAGCGCTTACGTTCGTTTCCTTGTCAAATCTCATCCGTTGCCCACCATCTTCCATTGCATCTTCCCTTTCGTCGAACCCTCTCACTCTCGTTTACTATACCCCAGCTCTCCCTCGTGGAGACTAACACCCCTATATGTGTCACTTGTTTCGTTCGATTTCGCCATGGCACAGTATGATGAACTAATGAATGTATGTGCAGTGGGCGGCAATGCAGTTTCGGCTTTTCTGTCATGGAGGCTTCAAGCCACTAACGCTTGCGACGTAACGTTGGTGTGGAAGTCCGGGTTCGACAGTGTACACCAATACGGCATCTCCTTCAAGTAAGTCTCCTGTCCACACAGAAGAGGAGTGATGAGCAAAAGTCCAAGACGAAAGTCCGAGATGAACTAACCCCTTAACCTCAGGTCCGACGCATTTGGCAACGAACGGTTTAAGCCACGACAGGGTATGTGTATAGTTCCGCCTGATTGTCATCGTGACGCTAACAACTCCAAGTTGTACGAACCCCCGAGGATGCCGCACAGCTAAAGGAGGGTGCCTTCGACTATGTCATCTTGTGCATTAAGGCCCTACCGGATGTCTACGATATTGCTTCAGTAATCGATTCCGTTGTCACGCCGCAACACACATGTATTCTCGTCAACACCACACACACGCTGGGCATCGAGAAGGCCATCGAAGACAGGTTCCCGACCAACGTTGTACTGTCGCTTGTTTCCAACGCCCAGATCACCCAACTCGGAGCTAGTGAGTTCGAGCATAGGGGGTCAACAGAAATTTGGGTCGGGCCCGCCAACCAGAACACCAACATCCCGGCAACGATACAAGAAGATATGGCACAAGCTCTCGCGATGACCTTAAGTACCGGTCAAGTGGACTGCAAAGTGTCTTCTAACATTCGCCAACAGCAATATGAGCGAGTTATTGGGTAAGCCAGACTATCTCGCTCCCTTTGGTAGAATATTACTGACTAACGATTTGTAGGCCTATTGCTTTCCACCCTGCGAGTGTCATTTTCGATACCTCCTCGCATACTGCTCTCCTAGAAAAGAAGGGTGTTCGTGAGCTAGTGCACGGTGTGATAGACGAGCTTATGCAACTTGCAACCGCCCAGGGCTGCAGTTTTACTCCCAACTTCAAAGACAGCACCATCAAAGAACAGTGCCAGCCTTCGGAAAGCGGCAGTATCATGTGGCAAGACTATATCGCTCGTCGACCAATGGAGGTTGAGACGTATCTGGGTTCCCCACGCGAGCTTGCCAGGGCGGCAGGTGTTAAGGTGCCAACCATTGATACACTATATGCTATATTCCACCACGCGAACATTACAAACCAACAGAGGCCCAAGGAAGTCCCAGCTGGTTATCCTGCCCCGTCTGGCTCACCATCAGCAGGAAACGGCCCAATGCCACGCATGTCGTCCAATGGCCCTCCACCGCAGCGTGTGATGCCCAACGGTATGCCGAACGGGAATGGCATGGGCCGAGCTGGCCCGCGACCAAGAAACTCCTCCAATTTCAACGGCCCGCCCCCTGGCATGCGTCGCGGACCTCCGCCGAGCATGGGCAATGGCGGCCCGCCTAATGGTTACCGTGGCCCGCCTAATGGTTATGCAGGATCGAGGCAGCCTTCAAGACGCGGGTCGATGGAAGAGACGGATCTCAACGAATTCAGCCATTTGATGCTCTACGATGACGTTGCTGAAGCTGGCCCGGATGGAACATATCCTGGCGACAATTCCGAAATCGCATTGCGAGAGAGGGAACTTCAACTTCGCCAGAGGGAGCTTGCCCTCAAAGAGCAGGAAATGCGCATGAGACGAGGTCCTCCCGGCCCACCCGGACCTCCTGGTCCTCGACGACGCCCAGGCCCGCCACCGTCCGTCCGTGGCGGTGTATACGATGACGAGGATGAAGAGTTGGACGACTTCTTCGATCCTAACGCCGTCCCGATGACGCCGATGATCGACCCCGACAACTTCGATATGATGAGCGTTACCTCGAGAAAGGCCCGGATGAACACCCCCAATCAGAAGCAGATACGACAAGACCCTGAGATGGGTAACGGGGCCGGTAACATGCCCGCCCGGAACAGTCGATTTGGCCGCCCTGGATTTGGCAGAAACCGTACTAGTCAGATTGGTATGAACTCGATCCCTGGCCTGCACGAAAATTTCCTCGACGATACGCTCATGGCGTCGACATCCAACCGTTACGGCGGTGTAGACCGAGGACAAATGCAAGCTGGCTCCAGGGCCAATTCTCTTACGGCACAACATCTGGACCAAATCTCCGGCCCAGGTGGCATGAGTGGCATGAATGGCCCGTTCCCACGACGTGTTAGTCACTCGCCTGGAGGCCCTTACAGCCCTTCGATTCGCGGCGGCAACGGACGCCCGTCGCCACCTAATGGAATGATGGGAGGACCTGGTATGAATGGTCGCCCTTCTCCGCCGGATGGAATGCGACAACCGGTTCCTCGATACCCCCGGGTCACGGGAACGCGGTTGCGCCTCAGAAAGTGGAACAACGTGTCGGGGTGAGCGCCCTCCAACCACCGAAGCCCAAAAATGTACGGAGTCTGACCGGCAGTGCGAGCGCCAGCGCGGGGAGTGGTGATTCCATCAACCTTGAGTCCGAACCCTCTGCGCATAGTAGCCAGAGTAGCCTCGGCCCTCGGCCGGCCGTTGGAGTCCGATAAGGTGCGCCGTCTCGAATATCGCTGCCGGCCTGCTACGCGACTCCTCCCAATCCAACCGTAACATAGAGACGAACGTGACGGCTGATCATGCTCGCATACAGACCACGGCTTGATTCGACCCTGGCTCGTGTCATCGTACCCTCGCACTTTGTAAGCGCGAGGATACGCACAGCGCCTTTTTAGACCCAACCGATTGGCTACGATTTCCCACATCATACACTTGGCTTGTTCGAAGGTTATCTTCCGGGGGTGGCATTCCCCCAAACACATAAGGCATCATTTCTTTTTTTGGCACGACGAAGCAGCAACTTTTTCATTTCTGGTGATATGCATTGGGTTGCGGGGTTTCGTGTTGGCAGCACACATCATTTCCCCCATTGTTAACATGGGCACACACATTTCCTTTTTCCTCGGATCACGATGACACACGAACTAGAGGCATTTAAGGCAGTTAATGTCTAGTTTGCCGAACCCCGAATTCTGGAGATTCTCGGACGTGCTTCAGCAGTCTTCGTCATGGACGGACCTAATACTGATGGGACTTAATCCCGTCTCATGAAGATTGGGCACACAAAAGGGGATGGAACTGTATAAAATTCTGGTCATGAAACCGATCTTTGGGTGCGTCTTGACGACTCTTGCATCGCGTTTTTTTGGCCAAGTCGCACGTTTTTCTGGGCGTATCTGTTTTGCCGCGAAGGGAGTTGTGGAAGAAGGCATGTTTACGATTAGATCTGGATTCTGGTCTGCCTACCTACCTCGGCTAGTTCCTCCTCCGCGGACAAGAGCTGTCGTTGGTATGAAGGGGCTCCGGGTCACCTCAGTTGGGCGGCGAGAGTTGAGAAGAGAGCAGTAGTGAAGCAGCTTGGCTTTTCATGACTATGGCACACACGCAGCGGGCTGACATCCGCGATTTTCCCTTGTTTCTACACACTTTACTTCTATTTGAGTTCTAATATTCCACAAAAAGCCTGCCAGGGTGGAAGCTGGAGGCGAAACAAGCCCATGAGTTGGGGGTACAGCATGGCAAACGGGGGCAGCAAGGGAGAGAGAAGCCGGCTTTGTACAAAGAGACTAAAGGAGTTTTTTTGTCTCAAGATGGCAAGATGGTGCGGGTCTGCAACATACAAAAGAGAGGACCAGACGTACTTAGGGAGCAAGGCTTAATGAAGGCCGCTTTATTGCGACAGACAGTAGGAAAGGCAAATACAATGAATTCGAAAGTGGAAAATAATCATCAAGGATATACAATGCAATAAGTGAGAATGGTGATTCATCCAGGATATACAGAGGTAAGGAAGGTACTTGTCGTAGGGTGTTGGAATAGGGGCAGGGGTGTCATTTGCTACAGAGTTCAGCTTCCTTACCCGTCGGGTCGCTGGTGGGATACTACTACCTACAGCAATGTCGCACAGCATCCGTTTCATACTTGGTTGTCTTCTTCTGCTTGCATTCCAGGCGGGGGAGTAACCTCAGCACGCGGGGGAGGACCTTCAAGAATTCGTCAGGGTCGGCATCCCTTGCTGCTTACTACTGCTGACGGGCTTCCATATCCTTCTAAGTACATAGGCAAGCGAGATGAGGGCGGCGTCCGATTGCTAACGGTCAACTTTCTTCCCGTGTTGGAATGTAGAAATATGATATGGATGCGCCTCAGGGCCCAGTGTGGCTTGGTCATCCTTGTTTCTTCCCGAATACACGAATGTTCTTATCTTCCTTTAGCTGATTGGCTATATGTAACCAGATATCGATGCACTTGGCCCCTGGCAGCGGAATGGTGTTGCAGCTCGCGGAATATAATTGACGGGTGACCGCCTCTGAGGCCTTCGGATTTCTGCAGGAGCAGCAGGAGACGGACGACGATGAGCTGAATGGCAAAGGAAAGTGGTGTAATGGCGGTACCCCTTTGTTTTTCCAGGGGTTGACGGTTGCTTCCTTCTTTGGGAGCCTGCGCTGATACGACCAGATACGGCCTGTACATACATACAGACCGTGTAGGTAACATACTCGAAGAAGTAATTGGCTGGATTAATTAAACCAACTTTCGCGGTTGGTGATATCTGGAATACATTGGTTCCAGCTATTATTTGAGGTACAAAGATTGGAAGAGGTACGTACCTTTTTTTGATGTTGATGCCCGACGTCCAATTGGATCAAGAAGAATGCGGCTTGTCTTGTAGTGGAACCCCCCGCATAAAGTCATATTCAATTGGTATCAACAACAGCTCATTTGCACCCAAGCAGCTCTACCTACCCTCCGACCTAACACGACATAACGAAATAACAGCATCAGTCGCCACGGAGAGTCTGATTCGCCCAGCCGCAATACTCTTCTTTTCTCGGAAAGACACAAGAAAACCAATCGCCCACCCCCTGCGCCGAAATTCCGCCTTTCGCTATGGCCTCGAGGAACTTCAACACGGGCAGCGGCATGACCACCCGGCCCTCGATAGCGCCGCAGAGTTCGGGAAACGCGGTCAAGGCGCGGCAATTGGTGAGAGAGAGAGAGAGGCGCCCCCCTTTTGATCTAAATTCTTATTTTTGGAACATCCATCCAAAACAAGACAAAGACAAAACTCGGGAGTTCGGGATCACTGACGGAATTCAAATGGAAAAAATAGTCCCATCTCCATTCGCAGCTGGAGCAGCTCTCGTCCAACCTGGCCGATACTGAGAATCTGCTGCGCATGACGGCCGTGCAGGCCGAGGCTATGCGCGGGTTAGGGAGCTGGCATGGCGGCATGTAAGTGGTATTTTTTTTCTCTTCTTTCTTTCAACCCCCCTTTCCTCTTGGTACACTTGTTGTGTATTCGTCGGACCCTTGGCGGACGAGGATTTACTTCATTTACTCATCAACATGATTACAGGTTCATGGCTGCGAGTAAGGTGCTAGGCGAGGAGTCGGTCAAGGACCAGAAGTGATGACGGCAAGCAGCTACAATCCGAGGCCGCATCCATGTTTCTGGGTGTTGCTAGACTTGCCTCCCCTGCCCGGGTCATACCACGGGAGACTCGATCTGAGGAAGAGCTCTCCAGAATGGCATTACTGGAGGGACATCTGACAGTATCAGATGTCCAGTATGCCCTAGGGGAGATGTACGATCACAATAGAGCTGGACTAGGACGAGTACAAATGAATATGAGTCTAATAAAACCAACACCATCTCGGCATTCATACACAGCAACAGGACATAGTGCTCCCCATCAACATGACGGGTTAACCGACCCCTTTTCACGATGATTAGCCAGAAAACACCCAACTAATCCCCGACTTTGACCTGCATATCGGGCGAGGCCACAGTATCCCGCACACCCCTATGCTTCCTCCTACTCGCACTTCTCCTCCTTCTTATTGCTCTGCTTCCCCCAATTGCAAGTCCTCTCGGGTTTCGCCGCCCACTGGGTCGGCTTCCCCGCGAACCTGAGCGCCTCAGACCCCCGTCGTCGCAGCAGCGGTTGTTCTTGAACCCGCACCCGAACCGCACTGTCAACAGCTCGTTGTGCAGGGGTCCGTTGTGCATCACGGTCGTCGACACCACCCCGACAGGAATTGCGCCGCCGCCCCACTCCTTGAAGTCGTGGCTGGCCATGAGCTCGCCGCCGTTGCTCTTGAAGGTCACGGTCCGGCACTGTGCAAGGAATGCCAGTGTCAGTACGCATCAGCCCTTGGGAGATTTCCCAAGGTAAATTGATCTCGTGCGTAATTCATATGCTTTTTGCACTGCGGAAGTGAAGGAGGCGGGAAGGAAAAGTAAAGTGCTTACAACCCAGTTCAAGGTTACGTAGTGCTCGAAGCCGGCGTACTCGTCCTCGCTGTTGTCGTTGGTCAGCCAGTGGTACGTTTTGTAGTGCAGCTCGGCGACGAGGTTCTTGACGTCCCACCCGAATCGGGGGACTGATGATAGCACCGCGTGCCGCGATGCTTGTTTCGTCGTCCTCCTCTTCATCCACTAGTGCTTCTGGCGTCATCCCGTCGGGGATGCTAACCTTGCTTACGATCAGGCACCCGTCGTGGTCGGGGTGGCACTCGACCCCGGAGATAGGTCGGGAACCTTTCTGCCACGGAGCTGGCGTTGCTCCGGATCATCAGGGTGTGAGGGGTGCTGCTTTGCAGCTAGCGGGCGTACTTGTCCATCATGGGGTGGCCCTCGTGTGTGGCCAGGTCGTTGTTGGCAATGTTCCGGGCTGAGATGGAGAGAATCCCATCGTCGCCGAGAGTGGGGGCAGCCAGCACATGAGATGGTGGAAGAAGAAGCTGGCCCGCGAGTGGGAGAAGTGCGAATAGACCCCTGAAGTGCGACATGGTGGTGGTTTGGAACGTCTTGTAAATAGTATAGGAGTGATGGTTGCTGATACATTCAGAGAAGTCCCGGGCAATGGTGATGCCAAGGGCGCCTCTTTATAGCCATCTCTGACATATTCGACCTATCTGATCTCATGCCCACCTGGGTAGTATAGTAGCATACCATTCCACCGAGGCTGATTCCTTCCCAAGCGACTGCGATTGGCAATAGAAAGTGTGTGCCTTGAGCTACAATTTGGCCATAAGCATAATATCGTATACGCCTATTCCATTGAGCCTCAGTCTACAGCTTAGTCTACCCGGCAGTGTCGCTTGTATTACTGTATTGGTCCCAGCAACTTGATCCGCTCGATATGCTACATTCGTGTATGTATGCTGACTTGCTTGTTCGCCACGATAATAAAAGACTGCAAAAACGTAGTGTTGTATCGCAACAGCCAATCATACTCAGTAGCTGCTCGGAGGAATACTGAGATGTCTTCGCTGCTGGGAGACGGTGCCGATTCTAAGCCCCTGGTGAGACGGCTGGGGTGCAAATCAGTAAACGGCGCAGGCCCATCTCGATCACTCCTTGCACTAGTTTGCTTACTCCGTGAGGCACTCTTCCTAGTTGCGCCAAAGCTGTGAAGAGGATAAGGGGGGGGAAACAAGGCATACTTCGAGAAGATCGACACTTGACACTCTTTCGGCTATAGTCGAAGGCAAGGAAGGAAAATGTTGCTCGTGTAATATGCACGGTATATCTTGACCTAAGAAGTTCACTTTAGGTACGTTATGCACCACAATAATCTTACAAGCCATGGGTTGTGGTTGTCCCTGTGGTATGGCCCCTGAAAAATAGCCTGGAAGCCTCACCCGTGCTGTCCGGGACGTCACCTTTGCTTCAGAAGGCGATGTCGGCGGATCTCGTTCTGCTCAGCAGCAGCAGCAGCAGCCGCAGCTCATCGACCCAGAGCCGAGCGCTGATGTACGACGAATGCCCGAACGTCGCGTTGTTAATGGAGAGCGTGGCGGCCCTTCCAAGACCCCCCTCACCCCCTTCAAGTCGTAGTCAAGTTAAACGATGAAACCGTTCGCTGCGGTCTGCTTCGGGTACTGGTTTGTCATGGACGCGGGCGCCGCGAACATGAGCCGTGCACGCTAGGTGGTAGTCGGCGCGCATCGCCATCGCCGGCTGCTGGTCGCCGCATCTGACGGGAATCCCCTCCTATGCCACTCATGATTGAGATGTATTGGGCCATGCGCCAGTCTCGAATAGAGCAACCTTTCTTCGTAGCAGCTACAACCACACAGCCATGGCATTGTAGTCATACCAATCGTACCTCAACCCGGCATGATAGCTTTCACCGGTAAAACCTGCCATGAATAAAGAGCTCTTGTCTAAAAGGCATTGAAAGGGCCCAAAGGCGGGCCATAAAGGTACCATTCTTGACCGACAAATGCATTATCCATCTGGGCCTTTGTCTGACCTATATATACCAGGGGTAGACTCCCCGTGTACCGATCTCAGTAGCTGCACGCCAGACAAGTGGAAACATTCAAAGGAAGTTCAAGTTGATCCATTTATACTACACCATGTGCAAACGTTTCCACTACGCCTATATCTGCTTGCCATGTGGCAAAACATACAAACAACTCCCACCCGGCGCCATTGATGAGACCACGGGGAAACGAAATACAGCGGGGTCGACTTGCTCAGAAGTGGCGTTCGAACTCAGCCTGGGCAGCCGCCTCGATGAAAAGCTAACGCTTGAAAAGGTGCACCGGGCAAGAGAGCTGTGCTCAATCCGATCTGGTAAAACACCTCCGGAGGCCATCGTTATGCCTGGATGGTGTAGTGTAGCTTGCCGAGACCAGCAGCAGATCTGTCGAAAACCATTCAGATCCTCGCCACTGAGCTCGTGGGTGGCAGTGGCTTGACAGCAAAAAACCCCTGGGGCTACTTCAGAAGATGTACATGGTATCAGGTAGCCGATTTGTTGAGATGAGAATGTTTGATTTGATTAATATATGTATACAAAACATTATCCATTCCACTTGGAATCAACTTCGGAACGACTGTGTCAAGTGGATGGTACGGACCAACTTGGTCGCACATAAAGGAGTTCTTACGATATGCCCTCAAATAAGCTCTTCCATTTCTCATGGGCAACCATAGCCCGCGTGTAGGCGCGGAAGAGGCTGCCTGCAAATTTGGCTTTTTGGATACTTTGTCATCATCGGGCATCTTGTTTGTAAGAACAAGAGTGTGTTCTCCTTCGCCTCAGTCCCAAGCATACGACACCCCAACCCCAAGCCACTCGGCCGAGGCGGTTTCGCAATCATCACCCTCGGCTCCGATTGAAAACTAATTTGAAGCCTCACAAGACAAGCCGATGTGGCAGCTCATCCTCGACCAATTGCTGTTTGTCATCCTTGCTGAAGGCTGGCGCCGAAGCTGCCTGGACAATGCCAAGCCGGACGGCTGAGGTGGAAAAGGGAAGGGACTGCACGCTGGTACGTCAGCTTGGGAGGATATAGAAGGACCATGCTGGCCCGCCTCGCTCAGATTTCTGTTCTTTGCATAATTTCGTCATGCACTGAAGACTAGAGTCAACAGCTCCATGTAGCTCGCAATTGATGTTTTCTTCCCTGCAAGGCTCGTATCAAATCGTTTGATACTTTGGAAAAGAGAGGAAAGATGAAGCGTTGTGCTGCGGCCATGTTGCATCGCAGCTGCTGACATGACATCCGTGAGTGAACAGGTCAGCTGGCTCGGCGTCGTTTAAAAGAATAACTCTTCACTGCTTGGGCAAGTAGTAGTTGGGCAGTGTGTCGATATCAGCACTCTTCCAAAAGGCATACTTCACGGGCAGAAGTCATCGGTCAAACGATGCCAGGGAGCAGACCATGCTATCAACCTGCGCATCCCGAGACTACCGCCAGATGCCGTACTGCGTTGCAGACCTAGCAAATCAAGACTTGTACAAAACATCCTAAAGGGCCCGGAGATCGTAAATCATAAAACGTCGATTGTTTGTCGTTTCTCGAGTTGCAAGGGAACAAATCAGCAAATAATGAGTGAATGAAGGAGAGGTCAGGTTGCTGCTGCTCAATTGGGCGCGTCCCTTGGAAAGTAAGCGCGTTCCTCTAACGTTCTGGCCTGAGCCACCATTAGCCCCACCTTTAAGTTAGCAATTGGCGAGGCTGAGCTGTGACTTTTCCCATCTCGAAACGAAGGGAGCTCAAGGACCAGTCAACCTCAAGACACAAACAGACCAGTCAAACCTGCCTCGCCTTCTCATTCCTGTTCGCAATACCTTGAGGCCAGAGCCTCTCCCAAACCGGCAATATGGTTCGTAGTTCTCCCCCTTTCCGACAGAATGTTTTGGCTTCCCGTCCCCCGAAGCTAACCCAACCCCCTCTCCCTACAGGCGCGAAACAGTGAGAAGGCCCAGTCGATGCTGTTCCGCTTCCGCGAGGCGCAAGCAGCGGACCTGGGCATCATCGACGCCGGACGCACGAGGCGACCCAAGGTCATCACCGAGGTGGACTCGATCCCGTCGTGCGAGAAATGGCGGGGCCAGACCCTCAAGGAGATCTCGCGCAAGGTGTCCAAGATCCAGGACCCGGCGCTGAGCGACTACCAGATCCGCGACTTGAACGACGAGATCAACAAGCTGATGCGCGAGAAGCACATGTGGGAGGTGCAGATACGGAACCTAGGGGGCCGAATTACATGCGCGGGGGCGGCAAAGTTTACGACGAGACCGGGAGGGAAATACCGGGTGGCGGGAAGGGGTACCGGTACTTTGGGCGCGCCAAGGAATTGCCAGGCGTTAAGGAGCTTTTCGAGGCCGCGACACAGAAGAACCGGGAGGAGAAGCCCTTGGAGACCCGCGACGACCTGAGGAAGGCGGTCGATGCCAAGTACTACGGATACGCGCCCGACGAGGAGGACGAGGCGCTGCTGCAGTACGAGGCCGAGAAGGAGAAGGAGGCCTTCGACACACTATTGAACCAAGGCGGCGGCAAGGGCGAGGCGCCCAAGGGGTGGGAGTCTCTACCCGGCGACAGTGGTGACGGAAAAGGCTGGGATCTGCCCACTCTGCAGGAAGTCCAGGACGAGCTGATGGATAGGAGGCGGAAGAAACTTTTGGACCAGCTTCAATAGCGCCGTGAGAAGAGCATATCCAGGCAGCGGCGGTACCGTGAAGCTTTCGTATGATATTTCACACAGCGGGCTAAATTCAAGGGTCATCACTTGCGGTTGGGTGGCACTTCCTGTACTTGACAGTTTTTGGAGTCTCGGGAGTTGGGTGGCGTTTGGGGATGATTGCAACTGGTTTTGACATATAAAATTATACTTTTTTTTTCGTGGCATAGTGATATCCTGGAAACCGTGGAAACCCAGAAGAAAACGAGGTCTATGTTATTGCAACTTCTGATTCCGCTGGAAATAATCTGTTGTTAGAATGCAATAGCATTTGCAGCATATTGCACTTAGTAATGTACCATAAGGTCTCGGTGTTGTGTGCTCTTCATTGTCTGCCTCTGTAAACTTATAGATGTCGGCTTCTGTGAACATCTCGCCTCGTAAAAGCTCAATCTCATATGAAGCTAGGGGTCATGACCTACCTTCTCCTCATGCAGATACCATCAGAACGGGCTGTCATCGATATGCAGTCGAGGCATAAGTGGTAAATTTAAGTACATTGATACTGCTGCTGTTTCCATACATGTATGCACCTCCTGTAGGTAGCCCTCTAGGTACCCCCTAATGAAATGAGCTTCCAGGTACCAGGCAGGCGGGGCTGTAGGGCTGATATGGCTTGAATTGGCTTTGCTTCAGGCCTGAGCTCTCAGCTGCCCCACCAAAAAGTCCCTATCGATTAGAGAGCTTCGGCATCCAGTCCAGTCCAGTAACAATCACGGCGTCGCATCGCCATCGTGCCCTGATCTCGGTGAGATATAACTCCTTAACCAAGATTTCGCAACGAGCAAACCAGCCCACACACCTCGTCCGAGAAGGCAAGCACAACTATAGCAGCCGGGTAAACCAACATCTCTATACTTCAATCCAAAGAAAGCCGACCCAAAAGAAGAAAACAAAAATGGCCACCCACCGCGCCGACGCGCGCCAGTTCCTCGACGAGCGCGGCTCCGCCAACATCGCCCTAACGCCCAACGGCCTCAACCCCTCCACGATCCTCGAAAAAGCCGTGCGCGAGCGCATCGTCGAGTCCTTCTTCTTCAAGGACCAGTGCTTCGGCGTGAACGAGGCCGACATCGTGGACCGAGTCGTGCGGCACGTCCGCTTCGTAGGCGGAACGTACGGGTCCTCACAGAAGCCGACCCCGTTCCTCTGTCTCGCCTTCAAACTGCTACAGCTCGCGCCCTCGGACGCGATTCTACAAGAGTACCTGGGCTTCGGCGGGGACAAGTTCAAGTACCTCCGTGCGCTCGCGCTTTTTTATATTAGGTTGACCCGCACCGCGCCCGAGGTCTACAAGACGCTCGAGCCGTACCTCGAGGACCGCCGCAAGCTGCGGCGCAAGGCCCGCGCCGGCACCTCCCTCACCTACGTCGACCAGTTCGTCGACGACCTGCTCACCAAGGACCGCGTGTGCGCCACGAGCCTGTGGCAGATGGGCAAGCGCGAGATGTACGAGGATCTGGACCAGCTCGAGCCCCGGGTCAGCCCCCTGGGCGATATCGAGGACCTGCTGGACGATGACGATGAGGACGAGGAAAACAAAGGCAAAGAGAATGAGGACGAGGACGATGTAGAGATGTTGAATGGTGGTGGTGATAGTGATGATGGTGCGAGAAATAGCGACGATGATGAAGGCGAAGTCAGGGAGGATAACCAAAGGAGGGAGAGGCGGAGCAGTAGCGAGGATCGGAGGAGGAGTGAAGACCGGGAAAGATCAGAATCACGAAGCCGGCATAGATCGAGAAGTCGAGGCGAGGAGTCGTAGAGACCCCAAGAGGAATACGATCCCCAAGTTCTCCTATACATTTCAAGCCCCTTTGCGGAGCAATAAGATACCCCTATAAACCAGCCAACCCCTTTAATTGCTCAAAATTAGAAATTGTCGGGAAAATTTAAGTGCTCTATAGTTGATCTTTTTTATTCTTCAAAACGGCAATCCTAGTCTTGGTCCTATGACCGGTCTTATTCCAGACATATCGAAGCCTCCTGAATTAAAATGTGGTTTCAATCCCAAAACCCTGATCGGATTCGCCCTGTCCGCGAATCCTTAATGAACATACTACAATCTACCGGATTCCGCAGAAGACTGGCACCTCTCTCATGATCTAACATTTACCTTTCCAGTTCTCGCTAATCCACTTGACCATCATGTCCGTCATACTCAACTCTGAGTACGGTTTCACATCATCGGTACTGTAATCGCCGCCGCTGTAGCGCAGCGCCGTCAAGACGTAAGGCTGGGTGTAGTCGACGAAAACGAGGTCGACGGTCGCGGGCTCGCTGCCATCGACCGGGAAGTCAATAGGGGTCTGGATGCAGTTGGGCACCGCATAGAACTTGAGCGGCGCATGCTCAGTATCATCACCATCGGTTCCGAGATCATCTTGCGTGGTGTAGCCGCCGATCAGGTCAGGCTTGTTGCTATCAGCCATGGGCTTCTGGCCAGCATCTTCCGCGACGTGCATGCTGGTTTCCTCACCAGCAGCAGCGGTCGCTTCAAACTGCGGACGGTTTCGGAAAGACCACTGCTCGGGGCTTATGAGGTACGTGGTATCTAAAGCAGGTTCTGCTTCGAAAGCAGCGACTTGATCCCCGCGGTTGAGCAGGTCAATTATCTTCTTGGCGACATTGTAAGGAACGTCGGGGATGTAGTTCCAACGACTCAAGAACGGCGACACTATGTACGTCGTATCGGTAGTGAAAGCACCCTTGAAGATATCGAAGCGAACCATGCCGGTGTTCGCGATAGCCAATCTTGGGACGCCTTTTCTGTCCTTGTTGCTGACCATGTCAGGAATGACTTGTTCCTGAAGCCAGGTAAAAACGCTGGCATTGCTGGGAAACTCGGCACGGCTCATCCACAAGTCTTGCGGAGCACAGCCATAAGCGTTGTCCAGCTTCAAAGACTTTCGACTTTCGGCGATCAATTTCGTAACATTACGACCTTGCTCTGTGGGAAATGTGGTCTCGTTCAAGCCGGTATGGTAGTGTAGTCCATATAGGTTGTTGTCGATGTAGCGTCTCTTCCAAGACAAAGATGCTGCCTCGGTCGATACATCTGCGGCTTGTACTACCGACTTCTTCTTAATCCCATCCATAGAAACCCAGCCAATCGTCTCCATGTAGCGGCCACTTGCAATAGCATATGCCTTGTCGTCGAACTTCCGCGCATCTCTGACGTGAGCATGGCCCCCGAAGAATGCGATAGGGGTATACCAGTTCTGGTCGCGGATGACTTTGTAAATCAGATCGAACTCTTTCATGCGAAGGCCGACATGCCCGGCAACAACGAAGAGGTCGGGCTTCTCTCGAATCGCCTGCAAGAACCAATCCTGCTTAACCGTCTCTTCCACTTGTTGCACAACACTGTTGTTGGCGCCCCGATCGAAGTCGAAGATGAAGCCGAACGCCACGACGTTCAGCCCCTGGTTCTTGGTCGTGAACTTGCGGTACCGCTGCGCCTGCGGTATTTGGTTGCCGGTCTCGGGCTCTATGTAATCCAGGTTGGATGCGAGATACGACTCTCGGTAGTTGGGCACGGTAGTCTCATGCTCGCGCTGGACGGAAGAGGCTTGGTACAGCTCGTGGTTGCCGGTGCAGATGACATCGAGGGGCTGCTGGCGGAAGACGTCGGAAGTGTATTTGCCCTTGGGATCCGAAGCGTCGTACAGGCCGTTTCCCTCTATCCGATCGCCCGTGTCTATGAGAAGGAGATCGACGCCTTGCTCATCGGCCTTCTTCTTCATGTGCTCGGCAAAGGAGACGTAGTCGCCCCAGTCGGCCGAATACTGCGGCCTATCCATGCGCCAGTAAGCATCGCATCACATGGGGAGGGCAGCATAGGAAAACAAAGACATCGATCAATAGAAGGTCTTACTCTTGTAGATGACCGCCATGCCAGCCGTGTGTATCTGTGGTGTGTAAGAAGTTGATTTGACCCCATTCCAGGTCTCGCATGGGTGCGGCAACGGGATTAGGAGCTCCAGGTTGAGCAGCTCTGGCTACCGTCGCCAGCGACGCAGCTACTAGTGCAGTGTCGACGAACATGATGATGGGCGTTGCTGGATTGGGGATACGTCTAAGCCATCGAGCGAACTTTAAAACCAACAAACGCTTCAGCAAGTACAAGGCTTTTCGCTACTAATGAAGAACAGCACCTAGAATGATTGATTATGATTATGAGGAGAGAAAGGCAAAGCCGCGTGTCACTATGTATGAGATGTGTAGCTAGGTGTTTGGGGATGGATGACCCTGAGGGACCGTTGATCACCTGCTGCTGCCTCCCATGCCGGTACCTGCGTCATTCGCCTGCAGCGTTGATAAGCTGCCGTACTCCAATCAATTACCCGATAAGTCTAGTGGGCCGGGCCTATTGGCCTGTTGATATGGGGACTATTGGGCAGCTAGGCTATTGGCTAGTACCTAGAACAGACTAAGCTTAGGCGGGCAGCGCAGTGCACCCGGTACCGATTTGTGAAGCTTGAATGCGAATTCTAGGTAGGCTCGCGATTTTACGATCGACACTCAAGAAGCTCTCACACCTAGAGCTGTTAACACAATTGAGCGGTCTACATGTCTACACATGTCAGGCATTTCCGCTCCAAGATCCCCTCAGGGGTCTTATGCTCCCTGAGGTTGAGGAGGACGCCCCCACTACGATTGGCATCATCGAGTCTACCGACGAGGACAAATGCCTTCATTGCCGGAGGTAAGTTCCCGCTTCTCATAGAGAAAACCACCCCCTTTTTGTTACACGAGACTAACAATTGAGGTATAGTGGACGAAGCCAGCCTCCCTCCGCCGCCAGATGCCTCTCAAATCCGACTCGCCGTGAAAGACAATATCGCAGCCCAGGGCCTACCGACAACATGCGCCTCGCGCATCCTAACGGGCCACGAGGTCCCCTTTACCGCCACCATCGTGGCGCAGATCGAGCAACTCCTGGGCGCCGAGCTCTGGGGCAAGACCAACATGGACGAGTTCGGCATGGGGACGCACTCGACCAACACGCCATACGGGAGCGTCAACCTGCTAGAAGGCCGCTCCGCGGGCGGTAGCTCGGGCGGCAGCGCCGTGGCCGTCGGGCTGGGACAAGCGACGGTGGCGCTGGGCACTGACACGGGCGGGTCGATCCGCATGCCCGCCGCCTACACGAACACGGTCGGCTTCAAGCCCTCGTACGGCATGCTCTCGCGCTGGGGCGTGGTGCCCTACGCCAACTCTCTCGATACCGTCGGGCTCATTGCGAAGGAGGTGGCGCCTATACAGGAAATCATCCACGCCGTATGCATGGACCACGACCCCAAGGACCCGACGTCCCTTCCGGCGACTGTGCGGGAGAGGTGTGTCGCGGAGCGCCAATACTACCCCTCTTCTCGGCGCACGCCACCAGACCTGCAGTCGCAAGGTCTGCGCGGTTTGACCTTCGGCCTGCCAATCGAGTACAACATTGAGGAGCTCAGTCCCCGTATCAAGGAAGGCTGGATGCAGGTCGCCGACAAAATCAAGGAGCAAGGAGGCCGCGTCGTCCCCGTGTCTCTTCCTTCCACCAAGAGCGCGCTCTCGGCATACTATGTCATTGCGCCAGCCGAAGCAGCCTCGAACCTGTCCAAGTACGACGGCATCCGCTACGGAAAGCGGGCTTCGGCTTCGGCTTCAGCGGAGGATAGCGACACCACCAGCAGTGACGCCCTCAACGGCATCCTGTACGCCAAGACGCGAGGCGAGGGCTTCGGCCCCGAGGTGAAGCGGCGCATCCTGCTGGGCTCCTACACCCTCAGCTCCGAAGCCGTCGACAACTACTTCAAGCAAGCGCAGCGAGTACGCCGGCTCGTGCGCCGGGACTTCGACCGCGTCTTCCGCCTGTCCAACCCGTTGCTCGAAAACGAGCACGGCGACGGCAGTGACGAACAGCAGCAGTTCGACCTCAGCGACATGGACGAGTCCGTCCCGCTCGAGTCCAAGCTCGGCCCGACCCAGATCGACTTCCTGCTCTGCCCGACGGCGCCCACGACGCCACCCAAATTGAACGACGTCGCGAAACAAACTCCCTTCGATTCGTATATGAACGATGTCTTCACGGTGCCGGCCAGCCTGGCGGGACTGCCGGCCATCAGTATCCCCATGGCCCTTCCGAAGAGCGAGGAGGATCCGGTGGACTTCGGAGGCGTACAGCTCATCGGACAGTTCTGGGATGATGCGAGGTTGCTGGCTGTAGCTGGGCATGTCCGGTCTAAACAACAATAGTAGCTTGAATATGTCTAGATATACCCTACCGTCAAGGAATGCTACCAAAAACTGTGCAAACCTCAACCACATTTGACACCCTCAGGGTATAACCAATCCCTTCAGAAAGTGACTTACCCCCTATGTCTGCTGCTGAAGCTGGCGAAATAGTGACTCGACGAGACTTGTATTGCGCACTAAGCTGAGGACGAGCAGGCATTGTCACCCATCACAGATTAGATATGTTCTTCGTATTCAATGCTTGCTCTATCAAACAAGTATGAGTGATGAGAGGGATAAAGTAATAAATCAAATGAAAGCCAAAAACCCTTGAGTGTACTCCGACAAACACCAAAAACCCACAGCACGGCACTTCGGGAAGAAGAATCCAACGTGCTATGCTACACCAAACACCTCACTACTGCTACTACTACTACACAACATCCACAATATGCAGCACCCCTCAACCCCTAGATTCGCCGCCAACCGAACGCTTTTCGCCATGTTTGCATGCAGACATTCATAAACAATGCACCGCAAAGCAGAATGCAAGTGAGAAAAAACAACGCCCAGGCAACAACTCATCCAGTCGTAGCCAAAACACCAAAATTAGACGCCTTGTTCTACACCCTGTAGAACCCCCTGAGACATGTCGTCGTTATAGTCAAGAACCCCCTTATCCATTCTCCAGGTGAATGATCCGCAATGTGAAGAGCAAAAAACCCTCCTTTGTCCAAGTTAGGAACATCCGTCTCCTTTCCTGACTTTCATGCAACCAAACCGGTGGTACAAATGAAAATGCGCAAGTTGGCAGGTATTATGCCGAAAGTTGTTTTCGGTGGTATCTTGTATGTGAATTTGCCTTTGTACAGTGAAAAAAGAAAATCCGATGCAATGAGTGGGAAATGATGCAAGATGCAAAATCATTTGTTGTTCTCGTCGTGTTTGTTGTTGTGCTGCTCTCGAAGCAGCAATTTGCGTAAAGGGGGAAGTCTTCGCCGAGAAGCCTAGACCCGGAGAATGGGCTTCCTACGCACCAGGAATGGGCTGGGCATCTCATCCCTCTCGGGATCCCAGATAGCAGGGGGGCTCGAGGGTGCTGTCTTGGCTTCGGTTACCCATGCGGTCCTTGAAGGCGCGCTTGGGGCTGATGTTCATGTTGCCATTCTCGATGCCGCGTCCGCCAGCGCGAGCTTGCTGCAGCTCCACCAGAGTGCGACCCTTCAGGTTGTTCTTAGCGGTGACCTTGGTAGGGGCCGACTCTGAGTGCTGGTCCTTCAGCGAGTTCTTGCGCTGGATGCCGTTCTCCCCATTGTTGAGCGAGTTAAGATTGGCCGCAGATGGGATCTTGCTGAGACGACGGTTAGGCGAGTTACCACGTAGAGCGCAATTGCTGGCCTTGGATTGCAGCTCAGGAATTGAAGAGTTAGGAGGCAACGAAGGAATGGGCTTGTTGGAGGTGAACCCAGGCTGAGGCCTCATACGACCCATCGGGGCCGTCTTGGTGGCTGGCAGAATAGGCCGCTTAGGGCCAAAGGGGTTCCTGTTGGATCGAACGTTACGAGTTGGCGATGGAGCCAACGGCTCATCGTCGTCTTCAGACTCCGAGAGGACCGGGTCGGCATCTCGGTACTTTTCGTTATCGGCTTCGGCAAAAATGGCCGGTACGTTGGACGAAGGCACTTTAGTAGCGGCGTTACGGCGCGGCGATAGGGACAAGGCGGCAAGGGGAATAGGTGATGGGGATGCCATTTCGATATCCATGGGTGTTCCGAGGGGACCAGCAAACATGGTTTGAGCTCGGCCGAAGGGGGTTCGGTTGGTCTTCTTGGGAGGCGCAGGCTCGGGGAGTCGATGGAGAGCTCCGTGATGTCGGTTGTCGAAGGGAACTCGCCGTCCAGATCCGTGCTGGCTCCGCCAATCGATTGAGGGTAGTCGGTGGACTTGGACGAGGTGAACTCTTGAGACTGTTGGACGTTGGCGAAAGTGACGGCCTTCTTTTGCAGTTCCTCCTGAACTCGTGCTGATACTTCGGCTTCGAATCTTTGTCGAAGCTGCTCCATCTCTTCACTGACCAGGCGGTCGATCTCCAAGCGAGCCTTCACCTCCCACTCTCTCCGCAGAACGTTCTCGATTTCTTGTCTCGCAAAGTTCTTCTCGTTCTCCAATGTGCGCGCGGCCTCCTTGAGCTTCTTCTCCAGCGCATCCTCCTTTATTTTCACCAACTTGCCCATTTCTACCACTTCACGCTCCTTGCGCATCAAGCGCACGACAGGCATGTTGAGCAAGGAGGCCGTATCCGGTCGGCGGTCTGGGTTCGTCTTCAAGCAATCCCGGATCACTCCCATAAGTTCAGCCGAGTAGATGGCAGGCAAAGGCGCTATCTTTCCCTCCTTGATCTTTTGGACCAGCTGGAAGTGGGATTTCGCATTGAAGGGGGGCTCTTTCGTGCACAGCTCGTACATGATGCAGCCTAGCGACCAGATATCCGACTTGAGGGTATACCGCTCAGCGGCACAGATCTCTGGCGACATGTAAAACGGGGTACCGACGTATGTCGAGGCGAAGTCGTGTGACTGCATCACTTTGGACAGGCCGAAGTCACCCAACTTGACCGAATTGTCCTCTCCCAGGAAGACTGTGGTGACATCAGCAACAAGTCCGCCGGCCAAGGCAGCATGAAATGAAGATATTGTATCACTTACCATTCTCGGGTTTTAAGTCACGGTGAAGGATAGTCATTCCTCCTGGTGGGATCTTGGGCTTTGCGGTTGCGCCAAGTCCCAGAACATGCTTGCCGACATCTGGGGGGTCGATGCCGTAATGACACCTGTAAAGGGCGGTGACGAGCTGGGAAAAGATGCTCCAGACGAAGGCTTCCTCGGCGTATTTGTTTTGTTGAGTGAGTTCTCGAATAACCCGGCCAAGATCGCCATTGCCGCAGTACTCCATGTAGAGGTGAAGGTCTTGGGATATCTTCAAGTGTTCTCGGTGGTAGTATCCGACGATGTTGGGGTGTCGCAAGGATGACAGGATCTGGAATTCGGCGTGTAACTGTTCCCGTTCCTTTTGGGACATTTTGAGGTAACTGATCTCTTTCCGGCAGAGGACCATGCCGTCGGCCTTCCTCCTGACCTTGCGAATGATACCAAAGGAGCCATGGCCTGTAGGGGGGTGGATAGCAGCGGTTAGTATAGGTTGATGGTGGAAGAGTCTGTATGTACAGAAGAAGCGATGAGATCTCTTACCAATCTTCTCCAGGCACTCATATCTATCGGCTTCAGTCATGATGAACCGGCAACTTCAGGAAAAATGGAATGAGGGATGTAGCTGCTATGATTGCTGTGCCATAAGCTACCCTAAGGATGCAAGCCAGGGCAAGCGGGTTAGTAGTCGTCGTCGAGTTGACGTTGGAAGGGGTTGCTGAGAGCAAGACAAGTTTTTTTTTTTTTCTGCTTGGAGTGATAGAGGATGGAATAGGTGAATGGAAAAAGAAGTTGTTGGCTGGCACGGGCAAGTTATGGAAAGTACAATGTACACAAGAGAGGGCTCTGCGGTGCTGATTCCTGCTGCGTGAAAGGCAGGGCCAGAGTTGGGTTGAATCATTCACGACCGCCCCATGTTGATTTCGGGCTGCTGGTCGTCCAAGCAACAGCTGGTTTCCCAGGGCTAACTGGGAGCTACCGCCAGCTACTGCCATGTTTGGGCGGGTCCAATTGGGAGACGCCCTACTTGTCGTCCCGAACCTCCGGCCAACCAACTGCCACTAACCTTAAAAAGCGCATCAGCAAAAGCGGTCGCAAAAGAGGCCAAGCTTGGGCCAGCCGGGGGGCCTGGCAGCCTGGTGGCCTGCACCACCGCAGCAAATCAATACCACGTCGACTGACGTAAATAAGACCCTTCCCTTCTTTCCCACATGGATGTTGATTGAGGAGCCTATGGCGGACGTATCAAGAATGTATCAGACGATCGTCAATTGCGCAAAGCGGATCCTGCTCCATCAACACGCGAGAGGTTGTTCCAAACATCTCCTTCCAAGTGGTTACCTACCTATTCTGAAAGCACATACGTGCAGATACAGAATGTCCGATTGATGTCGGGCGTTGGCTAGAGCGAAGATTGTTGGAGCTGAGGGAGCTCCGTCTCCCACATGACTGGTCTAAAGCCATTACTGGCAATCGGCTCTGATTCAGGCCAATGACCCCACCATGAGATCGCCACAGCAGCTGGCAGGTAAGGTACGTATGTATGAATTATATGAGGTAGCTATCGCCGATTTGAGGCCTTCATGACCAGCCGTCACAACGACCCCTCTTATTTCCCCAGAAGGAATATCACCCAAGCTGTTTCAGTTCAAGTCTTCCTTTCCGGTTATTCTGTCTTGACTGTGTTTATCTGCAACCATGGTCCTCCGCAAGCACGAGCTAGAGGCCAAGCTCAAGGATGACATGCAGCTGGTGAAAAGCGGTGTCCTCCGGGACGACAATCCGCTCGACGACAGCGAGGAATTTAAGGAGCTCCTCCTGGCCTGCCGGAGAGGCGATCTCAAGCGAACTCAGGAGCTCATATCGGCTGGCGTCAATATCAACGGCAAGGATAAGTTTGATTATACCCCGCTCATCATAGTACGTGACATCCAGAATACTGTGTTATACCTGCACTCAATCGGAGATAAGGGGGATAAAATTCGCTGACTCGTCGTCGTCACCACACAGGCGAGTCTCTGTGGCCATTTCGAATTGGTGCAGCTGCTTCTGGAGTCTGGTGCCCTGGCTGAGCGAGATACCTTCCAAGGAGAGCGCTGCATATATAATGCGCTCAATGATAAGATACGGAACCTGCTGCTACGATATGACTACTCCAAATCCACGGATCCCTTGCAGCCATGGGCCGCGCATCTCACGTCCCTCTTGACCAAAGAGTCTCCGAAGACCTCGGATATCGAGGTGACGGCTCCAACCGAGACGATTCAGCTCCACAAGTTTATTCTCTCAGCTAGGTCCCCCTATTTCCAACGGAAACTGGCCGATGCGCCGGAGACGACCACATGGAAGCTTCCTCAGACCATTCCCGTGGAGTCCTTCCATATCGTCATGAGATATGTGTACCTCGGCGATATCCCTCGTGATCTTGTCCGGCCCTGGAGCTCCCACAGTGAGGAGGAGATCTTGACTGGTATTGATAAGATCAGTAAACAGCTCGAGGTAACCAAGCTATGGGAGGCTATCCTTGGGGCCAGCGACAGGCGGCTGGCGCGCCAACGGCACCAGGATGAGGTAGCACGAGCGGCCAGTCAGATTGAGGGTTTCTTTTACGAGAAAATAATCAAGCATAAGATGGTCGTAGACATCTCCAAGGTGCAAGACGTCAAGTGGCATCATGATAACTCAATATTCGCTGACTGCCTACTGCGAGCCGATGAGGGTGACTCTGGGACGGACGATGATGAGGATGGTGAGACAAGAAAAGATGATGGTTTCTCAAACAATATCCCCATTGGACCCGCGGCAACAGCCGCGGCCGCCGAAGCACAGAACGGTGCGTCGAAGAAGAAGCGGAAAGCAACACTATACCCGGTACACAAGGCCATGCTCATCCGGTCGCCCTACTTCGAGACCATGTTCTCGTCGCAGTTCATGGAAGCCCAAAAGTCGGAGAAGTTGCACGTCGTCAAGGTTGACTGCTCGCCCGAGGTGCTCGAGCTCATCCTCGCCTTCCTCTACACCGAGAAGGCCGAGTGCCCGCTCGATCTGGGCCTCGACCTGCTGTACGCCGCGGACATGCTCTTCCTCGACAAGCTCAAGACCAAGGCCGCCGTCGCCATCAGCGCCCTGGGAAGCGGCAACAACGACGCCTGGGTGGACCGGACGCGGGACGAGAAACTGCAGTCTGAAGAGGAGGAACCCGAGATGGAACCCATCAACGTTTACGATGTCATCCACGCTGCGTGGGACCTGAAGGTGCAGCGTCTCGAGGAATTTGCGGCGCGATACATCGCGTACCGCCTCGAGGACTACATTGATGAGGAAGAGTTCGCCGAGCTGATTCAGGAGTCGGCCGCGCGCCTCACGCGCCGCGAGGAGACCGACACCATCGAATTGCTCGACGATATCCGGTACTATCTATCGGAGCGCTTCCGTCTGCGGTTCGAGGATGCCGGGCTCGACGAGATGCTCGACGACGAAGGCGAGATCGACGCGGCGAGGGCGGAGTCGCTGGCTGACGCAGCCGCTGCGTCACAGGAGGCTGGAACTGAGGCCCAACAGCAGAACGGTGACGCACCGCCGCCAGTGTCAGCGGATGTCAAGGATTACGACGCTGAGCAGACGACGGAAGTCGGTGTTAACGGTGTCGTGCGTACCTTAGACGGCGAGTTGGTCGATGATGAGTTCGCATCGGATGCGGTCAACTACCAGCTCTTGCTGCAGAAGATCGATGGCATGTTAGACAAGCTCAAGCTTGATGCTTAGAGGGGAAAAAATAATCCAAAAAAGAAGAGAAAAAAGACAAACCATCAATAGAGCGCATGCAGGCTGAGGCTTCCCGAGAAGAGATGATATCTATACTTATAGAAGCTACTAAAGAGACTGGGTAGCGAGTGCCTCTTAAACTGTATTATTTACAACTCGTCACAAGCTCAACAAGTCGGTAGTATACATAGGATAAGGGTATCGCATTTCTCTTATTCTCTCATTCTCTCATTTACATAGATGCTAAATATATACAGTCAAGTTCAGCTTGTGATGCTGCGCTGAGCGCGGTAACCACTGACAGCACCACAACACTCTAAAAAGTTGGTCACACAGACAAACAAAGCCTCCGTGCCCGTCTAAGAGTACCAACCGTTCGGCGTCCAGTTAACAACGTCAGCGTCAATCTTCTTCAGATCCGGCACGCCGAGGTTCGCCGAATCGCCGACGAGCTCGTTCTTGAGAATCTGGGCGACCTTCTCGACACCGGCCTGTCCAAAGGCATTGGCGTACATGAAGGGCCGGCCGATGCCCACGGCGCGCACGCCGAGGGCCAGCAGGCGCAAGGCGTCGCTGCCATAGCGGATGCCGCCGTCGGCGTAGACCTCGATCTTCTGGAACATGGTGGGGTCCTCCTGGTACATCTCGAGCGCGACCTCGAGCGCAGAGGGCGAGCCGTCCAGGTTGCGGCCGCCGTGGTTGGAGAGAACGATGGCCGGGACCTTGTGCTCGATGGCCATCTTGGCGACGGCGGCGGTCTGGACGCCCTTGAGCACGATGGGCAGCTTGGTCATGGAGCGGTACCTCTCGAGGTCCTCCCAGGTGTTGCGCGTCAACTCCACGTTTCTGTGTCGGTTAGTTTGATTGGTTCATGTCTACCTCATTGACATGCCCAAGGATGGCTTCGTGGGGTTATGCTTACGAGGATCCGACATCGAAGCGAGCGGCACGCTGTCGGCTGGCATCACCGGGAGAGTCAATGGTCCAGAAGATGGCCTTGTAACCGGCCTTCTCGGCACGGTCGAAATAGCTTTGGGTCAGGGTATCGTTGTTGGGGATATACAGCTGAGCGAAAATAGTCTGGTTCTCAGCGGCGTTTTCGGCGATTTTCTCCATCGGCAATGTCGAGTAGAGAGAGGGCTGTGTAATTATCAGCAACTGAGACCTTCACAAACATTAGTAAACCGTCACTCACGATGTACAGAATGCCAGCGGCGGCAGCTCCCTTGACCAGGTTGATCTCAGCCTCAGGATGAGCGTAATCGGCTCTGGCGCAGGGGCTGATGTAGAAGGGGGCCGAGAAGTTGTGGCCGAGGATGGAGGTGCTATATTTAGGTTAGACTTGATGTGTTGTTCCAAGACAAGGTATGTACCTATGCTGTGGATGGGAGGCAAGTCACTTACGGCAGGCTGTCTTGAACCTTGGTGATGTCGACCATCATCCGCGGCTTAAAGCGATAGCGGTTGTACACCTCGAGGTTGTTTCTGTAGGACCACTCGCCGCCGGCTCCGTTGCGGTAGTAGGTGTAGTTCTTGATAGGCAGGCCATTCCGGGCCGCCCACTCGAAGTCGTTCAAGGCGACCATGTTCTTGATGTCAGGCAGGGTGCCGACAGGAAAGTTTGCGCCAAGCGCGTCCACGATGCCGGTGTCCGGCTCGTTGAGGAAGGGCCTGGCGGCAAAGACGCCCGAGGCCAGGGTGGCCGTGATCAGAGAGTAGCGCATGGTGTAAGTCAGGTAGCACGGATATAGCGAGTGAATAAGGTTAAAGGCTTGGGCTGGTAATGAGTGACAGCGGTGGGAGTCCCGAAGATGCGAGTGCAGATCACAGGACAGGTATGGAAAGTCACGACTGGCATCCTTTTATACTTCAGTAGTCGACACTGGCACATATGCCCTCTTTTCTGCAGCCCCGGTCTCTTGTGAGCTTTCTTGGTTGTCGCCCACATCCACTCTGGCCTTGTCGCACCTATACCTCTTTCGTCATGTCTTCTGGTTGACATGACTTGTACCAGGATTCGAAGCCCATGACCTCCGGAGCACGCAACCCAGCTAAGCCCCCCCTGCCGGCGTACGTCGGCGCCGAGAAGATCCTGCAGACGCACTTACTTGCATCCAAGCAAGGATGACAAGGGATTGCAAAGGCGGCAGTATCAACTTCCTACCAGTCATTCTACATCATCCACCTTCTCTGGCCATGCGGCAGGGCGTAGTACGATGAGTCAAAACGCTGTGAAACTCGGGTAATCTTACTGTTATGATGCCACCCAATGCCGGCCAGCTTTTTTACTTTGATCTTCCCGTGGGGTGGCAGGTGTCAGACGAACATGTTGGGCGGGAAAGCCAGGAAGAAGGAAGGTTTTCTTGGCCCTCAATTTCCAACGTGCGGGACACCGGCAGCGGGAGTCGCGAGCATGACTCGTGCGAGGCCGCATTGGGCAAATCATGGAAGAACCGAAGCCATTCAGCCGTCCCTGTGCCTGCATCTGCAGCACGTCAAAATGCCAGATGCGGGTACGGACGGACGCCAAGCATCCCATTCACACCACAGCCCTGGGCAACTGTCTGGGGGCTTGGCCCGGTTGGGGTGATTTGCCTCATCTAGATAGGCCGCCAAGCCCATAAGGCCGTTTCTTTTGCTCTTCTTTTCCTCTTCAGGACCAAAGGGCTTTTCTTCGATTTCTTCGATCCCCATCGATGGCAGCGTTGCAACGTCAGCTTTCTAATCTCTGACCTTGCGCGAAACCTTGCACAGATCCATTTCCTCACGATGCTAATGCGACCTGGGCCAAGCATTTTCTTCAACAGACCACGGCCGAAGATAGATCACACGTGGTAAGGCAAACACCGGCGTGCCATAAGGTTTGCTCTACTGGCAGCTAGTGCAACAGATAGAACAGAGCCTCCGTAACGTCATGCCATGCGCGCCCAAGGTTGCTCAAGGTCTGGTTTGTCGCAGCGAGGAGGACTCGATACTACCCTGGTATCTATCAATAATGGGATCCTGGATAATAGAGGCCCTACAGCCCGACGATTATGTCCGTGTGCAGATGCATGGCATGCGAGAAGAAGAAGAAGAAGACTGATGGCCGCTCGCTTGATTGCTTAGTAGGAGCACGGGATGGTGGGATGGTGGTACCCGGACATGTGACCAAGAACGAGGTCTCACCTTCCGCAATAGGCGTCTTGTCTTCTTCTCTAGGGACAGTCAACCTGTGATTTATAAGGCGGCACACCTATTTAGTAATGGATGCGAAATCCAGCAACTGATCAAATACCGCCGCCCCTGCAGAATCACACCGAGCGCATTTGCCCAGGGCCGCTAAAACGTCGAGTCGCCCATGGGGGAAACTTGGCGTCTCCCTTTGTTCGCGTGGTTTCATGATTATTACACACAGGAGCAGTGCAGTGCAGCGGCCGTGCAAAGAAAAGGCGAGACCACCGCCGTGGAACCGGGTCTTTGTCTACATGTAGACATGTGGGTATCCGTATGTTGTATCCCCAGCCGTTCCCAACAAGCGAGACGAGATTATCTAACGGCCAAGCACTGCCAGGTTCTGTTATCAATCAAATCAGTAAGGTACATTTATTTGGTGCATAAACGGAACTCTCCGTATAGTACTTCACTGAGCTTCTCTAGGATGACATAATCCACCTAAGCGAGCAATTTGAGGGAACTTTGGTCTCATCTCAGCTTATTAGAGAGGTGCAACATCAAATCAGGAGGAAGAACAGTTGCCCTAATCCACAGCAACCTGCTGGCATCGATCGGAATATACTCGGTCTACTCGCCCTCGCAGAGCACCCCCCCCCAATTGAACAACGTAATAATGCCAGAATCAGACCCATATTCGAGACTTTCCCATTCGGATGAGACCGTCATAGAGGTGACCAAAACACAATACGGACAAAGGAAGCTGCAAAAGTGCGGCTTGGCTCTGGGCTAGAAGTGTGGAAGTCAAAAGCGCCAGGCTGACACCGGTCATAAGACCTTCAATTGCTGGAAAGAGCAATGTAGAATGGAGCACGTATCGGTTCGACCAGCTCTGTAGGTAGGTGGGAAAGGTACCTAACGTACCAAGACGGGGACTGTCTTTGTGCTTACATGTATAAATGAGCGATGCCTGCATTCTTTGTCCAGCAATGTCTCAAGTTGCATCATAGTGCGTCCAATGATTACTCACCTTTGCAGGACACGGGTATGTACTCGAAAGCAGACAATGAGAGGTAAGAAGCAACAATCAGGATCCATTGTGACGGAGAGAGATGCTTCCGTCAATGAGTCGAGCCTTCTGCAGAGAAGCAAACAACGGGTTTGGAGATGACTATCAAGTCTGCGGCTACTGGTCACCAGCCCAATCCCAACACTTGCACCTGACGATGTTGCAGCTTTGGTAACACATCTAAGATCAAGGTGCAGGATCGCAAGCTAAGTCTCCCTTACATTCACCCAAGAGAGAGGAAAAGAAAAAGAAGAAAGCCACACAGTATTATCCTGTGTCTCATCGTATCCCTTCGTTCGCTCTACCCTTAACTACACGCCACCAGGCCAAGAGCAGGAATTCCCAGCCAGTCTCAGGATGGACAACCGTTTCTCCTGGAGAAGCAGCATGAGCACACCCGCTGCGCTACTCCCATCACCTCTAGCGAGGGTACAGTTCTCTAACTTGCCTACCAACGTGCGCGAGCTCATTTGGGATTACGCCCTCCAACCCATCACCCCCAGATGCCATATACAGGCCGAGAAAGGTTTCATTACGAATAAGCGTAGTCCGCCCGCCGTGGGCTGCGTATGCAAGGAATCGTTGGCTGTCGCGCGAAGATATGGCTCCTTCGTTTTCAGGCCCATGGCTGCTGCTGCAACTGCGTCGGACCGACCAATGTCGATGACGACAGTAGACAACCTGCTGCAAGCATTGAAACGCAGTAGCCTCGAGCTGCAGAGAACCTGGTTCAACCATGACTCCGACTACTACATCGTCGAGCTCACAGCACGTGAGTTGCTGGGCTCGCCTATGCGATGGCCGTACCCACACCCGTCCCACGCGCTCAAGGATACTAAAGAAGCGCAAGCCATTAACCAGCGGATCCAGCAGTTCGAACGCCGTCCGAACAGCCTACACCCCATGAACCGCCTTGTCATCTGGGACGAACAGGATGTGGCGGCCCTGCCCCGGAAAGAACAGCTACAAAAGTTTCTGCACGAGGAGCTCGCCGACGCCAAGCGCTTCCCAAACCTGCGCTACATCGACGTCGCTGTGAGCCCCTCGCCGACGCCCGGCTTCAACCGGTCGTGGGACCCGAGCTTGTCAGCCCAGCTGTTCCGGGACAACCACCAGGTGCTCGTGATCCAACTCGAGGACGAGGCGGAGATAGAACGGGTCCGGACCATCCTGAGCACCACCCCGCGCGCCGTGGGCCGGTGGACGCACTACGACGTGCAGGCGAGCATCTTCATGCGCTACCTCGGCCGCGAGTTCGATAAGGTCATCGAGGAGTACAGCGCCAAGTGGTGGGCCAGCACCAAGGCGCTGCTGGAGAAAACGCTGATCGAGACGCGGCGCGAGTACGTCACCGAGGTGCAGGGGAAGAGCGAGGGGAAGAAGCGGCGCAGTCAGGAGATGCGGTCGACTTTCATGGGACCCATCAAGTTCCGGCCGGTTTACATGTTCAACTCGTTCGACAGGTGAACTTGGCGATCATGATCGCTAGGTAGGGCACAGGATACAGTGTACGACATATACCCAATGAATAAAGAGAGGATCACATGCAGCCCGTACGGTTGGTAATCTGGCCTCGGTATCTGCTCCGTTACCCCTATTTAATGGCAGTGATAGCGGTAACCAGAATTTTGTCAGACGGGATATGACTTCCGGATCTCCTTGACAGTCGCCCTCATGTGAGCCCGGGCTGCAAGCTGTCTAAGTGACGGAAAAGAACAGACAATGTTGATTCTGCAATCTGTTCTGGCGCCTAGGTCTGGTAGACACCGTACATATGCATGGTGGTGTATATGAGCCCGCAACCAACCTAAACTTCAGAGGTCTCTTGACTTTACGCTTGCAGTTGTTGGTTTCGTCACGCAATTAAGACTACTTGGTGACCACGCATTGAGTTTGAGATGTGTGTAGACACGGGCTATATTGGCAGACTGGCAGTGTTGACTCAACTGAACGCTTGCCAAGTTATCTGGTACGTCAAGATGAACACTATTTGGATTTCTATGCAGTCCGCACTTGCCCCGGCCGTTGCCTACATAGTAATACTACTTACATTAGGTGGATACCTGTCGCCAAGCGACTGTACCATACATACGCGCAATGCGGCTCAGGAGCATGATGAGCGTCATGATGAAGAAAACGACCTTTAAAAACCTCGCAACGCCGACGACTCCATGAGATGGGCTGTTAGTCTTTCTTAGAGCGCCTGTCGACACATGTCTGCAGCACAATCTACCCCGGGCATGCATACGTGCTTGGATAGAGACATGTGCCAAACAAGGTGTTGGCTGCATCCATACGTACATGCAAGCTGGACTGAAATAGTCGCGGATAATCGGCGTCCCTCTTCTCCGGCTGCACTGCAGACAGCATTGCATCTGGATGGTTTCCACTTCCAAGGGGCCAAGATATGCATTCGCACAGTTGGGGGGTATGCAGTTCTCGGGCTAAGAAAAGAAGTCAATCAACAATGAAGACAACAAACGGTAAGGTGCTTAGGTGCCTCTTCACTATTACGACGGAATAGATGAGCAGGCAAGGGAAACCAAAGTCGCATATAAGAATGCTACTGCCTTCTGGGATACTCACCCTTCGAACGCACCTTCGTCCAACATGAAAGATTAGAGTCACCACGAGTAATTATCACTCCCCCTTTCCTTGGACGACATAACTGTCATATCTCTTTCCTTTCCCCCTTCCCTACGATGGTTTGGAAAATGGAAAGCGAAGCCCCGTCAGATCAGTACCTAGAGGTTTACGACAGGCGGGTGGCCGACCGCGAAGCGGAAATCCGACGCCCAGCCAGGGGGCTCGACGTTATCTCCCATATGGACCATGGCCGTCAGAACCAGGTCACCAGGGTTCGCACGGAGTGGCAAGGGCGGTACCTCGAAGAGGTCAGACGAAGGAACATGGCCGTCTGCTACAAGGTATTCCTCCTCCTCAAAGAGCAGTATCCCGCAGCAAATGGCATCACAGAATCCATGCACAAAGAGGTCGTCGTGGCCGTGTGCAAGAGTGTCACCAAGGGTTTCCTCCTCCATTGCCAGATGCGAGGAGAGGATGCGCTCTACCGGCCGGACGCTTTCCAAAACTTTGCGTCCGTGGCGCTTGGCATTGCCGTATCGGAGAGGGAATTGGGTAATATGGTCAATCTAGCAAGGAAACAGGTAAACACATATTGATCTTCTCCCAATTAGAGCAGAATGGACTAAACATTGAGTCCGCAGGAGTCCCCCACAACGACTTGTTCCTCGCAACTGAAGCAAGACCTAGAAAAGGTCGAGTCATTCGTGCCCCTTGCCAAGGCACTCAAGTCCGTACCGGGCTACTCTGAGCCGGACACCCGACGTCAGCTGCTATTCTCCGTAAACATGAGATTCAAGGGAGTCCAAAGAGACAGACAAAGGCCGGCCGAGGATTTCATCAAGCAGAACCACCAAGCGCTGGAGGGAAGCGGGCCCAAGCATTGTGTCATTACCCCTTTCACGCCGGAGCAGAAGGAGGCCCTGAAACTCGTGTTCGACAACGAGGAGAAGATCCGAGCCTTGGCGCAGTTCTACGAGGGGACACAGTGGTCCAAGGAGCCGGAAACCCTCGCGCAGCAGAAGAAGGTGCTGTCCGACATTGTGAACGACGACTCGGTGCAGAGGACCCTTGTCGGTACGATGCTTAGGGAGTACATCGAGACAAACACGGTGGTGGAGGCTGCGGCGTCGGCGCGGAACGATGCGTACGGAAGCAACCCGCTTGGCAGCAGTCGAGAGGCGGGCGAGAAGCGGTACTGGGATGCTCTGCATAAGAACTCTGAGAAGCTCCGCGTACCGGCTCTGAACACTGACTGGGTTCTACTGGATGGATTCGATGGCCATGGGCATCATGTAGAACCCTATTTGGACTCCTGGATCAACCTGGGATTCATTTAAGGGGCTGGCCTCTTTGCGTCCACGTTTATGCAAACTCCTTTTCCCCTCATATGGTGTTTTCTCGCTTAGGGAGGGATACTTCCTGTCCAGAGTATTCAGATGAATCCAGTATGAGATAGATTGTTTTAAACGGCTCATTTAATTGTCATTACAACAATCCAGTCTATCATCCAATTTACAATTATACAAAGTCGCTCACATCCGGTGAGCTGTCTTAGGAAATCAGTGTAAAAGCGTGTGTTTAGAGGTAGCTCTCGTCTAGACTGTCAAGGCTAGAATCAGCACGAGCGAGGAGCGCATCGTCTGGCCTTGAGATGATTGAGTTACTTGTGCCGTTTGTCTGTACAAGTGTCAGCGTCGTAGTGATAATAGCCTGTCCAGTTATGTTGGTAAACACCGAGACTATCAGTCACGTCGCGTTGGCTCAGGTCTTGATAGCATCCTGAATAGGGGTAAAGGTGCCATTGATGGTCTTGGCAGGCTGACACCTCCAACCAGTAAAGCCTTCAAGCGAATCTGTGTTTGCTCAAATATGCAGGACATATCCAACCTCGACGACAGAGTCGCGAACCAACTGAACCTGTTGGTCATCCTGACCTTTTAGAGCGCCGGTGGCCGAGTCTTCTCATCCGCTACTCACCCCCGTAGTTTTCGTCAACCCTCCTGCAACCTCACCTGAGTTCAACAACACGGCCCTCCAAGCTCCCTAACGCTCAACATCATCCACACGCCTGAATAGCATTGCGGCCTTTTGACATTATGAAGACCCCTTTCCCTGGCCTTACGCCAACAGGGCGTAACGACTTCTACCCAGCTATCGAGTATACAGCAGGAGATGTCACCCATCATGGCGAGACGATGGCTATCACTGGGGCGGTATGATTCCCATAAGCCAATGCCCGTGTCTTTTGCTGAAGAAATCCATGACAGCGCTCTGGGCTCGGCCGCGCGGCGGCTATCGTCTTTGTCAAGGCCGTGTCACTGTTTTGGCTTTTCACGGTCGACGATGTTGCTACATTTGTGGTTCCCAATGTCGCCTTCGGCCTATGTGGTGCCCTGTCCAAGCCAATTGCCGCACCTGAGCCTTCCAATGCTGCCAACTTCATCTTCCGACTTCTGCAAGTGGTATTTTTCACCTGGTCCAACCTTCTAGTCTTCGACTTGGCGAACCAGCGACTCCCCGAAGCCGTCCGCGAGGATGCACTGAACAAGCCCTGGCGGCCGATCCCCCGCGGCCTGGTCACTTCCGTCCAGGCGCGCCGGGCTATGCTTCTTTGCATGCCCCTTATTCCAGGAGCCAACTATCTCCTGGGGGTGGGAGTAGAAACCGCCTTGCTGTTTGTGCTCACCTGGCTATACAATAACCTCCAGGGGGGCGATGAGAACTGGATCTGCCGCAACATCATCATTGCAGCCGCATTTTATCTGTACAACAGCGGATCCGTCAAAGTGGTCTGCATAAACTGCAACGTAACGGACATGGGGGCGGCCTGGACCATCATGGTGAGCGGCGTCATCTTGACCACGATGCATGTGCAAGACCTCAAGGATCAACAGGGTGATTCTGCACGGGGCCGAAGATCCGCCCCTCTGGTGCTGGGAGATGCGCCTGCTCGATGGACCTTGGCCGTTCCGATCTGTATCTGGTCGTACAGCTGTGCGCAGTTCTGGGACGTTGGTCTGACGGCGGGCTCTGCTGTTGTGATATTGGGATTCGTTGTAGCTACCCGGTGCGTTGGATATTCGGGCAAACAATCGGATAGGCGAACTTGGAAGCTCTGGGCGCTTTGGCTTGCGACGCTCTATATGTTGCCGTTAGTACACTGAGGAATCCATTGATGCAGTTGTTAGACATTTCCATTAATATTAATTGATTGGAACAGAGCAAAAAGGAATAAAATGCAAAACATACAACACCGAGGATTCCCAGGTCGTCACCGACCCTAGTACTAATTCGGCTCTCTAAGCTCTTGTCTGGGGGGAGAGCGGATGCCGACCTTGTGCAGCAAAGTGTTCTAGAAAGGGAAGACGCCGCACCACCGCACGAGCCATGCCAAAAAGCCTGAATCGAAGCCAAACGGACTAAAACGGTGCTTACCTACCGTACATTATCCTTTACCAATGACAGACTCTCCCACCGTTTCTCCTTGTACCCTCGCTTCGCAGGTGTTGCTATTTCGAGTGGCGGCCCAATCACGCTCAATTTCGAACCAGACGTGCCGATAAATATACACCTAGCCTTTTGATGGCTCGCTCTCATGATTTGACACCGGATTCACTGAAGCCAGCCTTCATTGCCCTGTCTTGTTTTTTCCATTTCGCTCCCAGCCAATGGCCTGTTTTACATCACACCCAAAATGCAGGATTCAGCATACAGCTTACAGCTACGGCGTTCTTACCTATCCGTATTGGACAAGTGGTCATTACTCCCCGACTGTTACGGTATGGCTGCCTGTTTGGCTGTAACAAGCCTATGAGGGCTGAAACAACCCTGCTATTACTGTCATTCCCCTCCATTGAGGCGAGGTATGATGCCACTACAGCAACGTCCTGGACGATACGTTGGTCAAAGACATAGCCCGACTCTGCAAGCAGCAGCATCGAACGAACTATTCATGACTAGACGACATGTGGAGAAGGCTACAGACCGACAGACCACCAGAGATCAGCGAGACCGAGATGGAACGGATGGACATTTAGCTAATGAAGCCCACGGTCGGCTGGATCTGTGCGATTTCTACCGAGTACGTCGCTGCCCGCGCCTTTCCCGACGATGAACACGAAAGCCCAGAGCACATCGCGCAGCGCGATAACGATTGCTATACGTTGGCAGAATGGGGAAACACACCGTGGTCATTGCTGTACTGCCCGATAGTGAGTACGGCACGGCGTCGGCTGCCACTATCGCGCGCGACATGCTGCACAGCTTTCCTAATGAGTGCATTGGCCTGAGGGTTGGGGTTGGCGGCAGCCCGTCAACGGTCCTCCGAATTGCGTCTTCCCGCCTGACCCGCCAGGTAGCACACCGCTGGATATACTGATTCATTAGAAGGTGACTACTCATGCCGCCTCACGGCACAAGAGTCTCACCTCCAGAATAATGAAGCACCCTAACAGCCTAGATGAGTTTCGGCCCGAGATATGCGACGTACGTCCAGGAACAGGTCGTATTCATCATGTCATCCACCACAGCAGTTGGCCAAGGGTGGCAGTTAATTGAACGAACAGAGGGGATTTCGGGCGGGGAGACCGCAGTGCGACCGGGTTAGAGGCTTACATGCAGTTCCACCAGACACAACTTAGTGATCAACGAAAGATAAGGCGGCTACTGATCAATACAAGCATTGCCATGATTACCCTAGTTACGGCGTGGGAGTCAACATCTCGAATGGTGCGGGATTGCAATGCTTGGCAGGTGGCACTTGGCCAGGAAGTCCAATTCGCAATTTTCCTTACAAATCGTCCCAACCTCGCCCAGCATGAGACAAGAAACCTTCGGCGAGGTTATCTAGATCGCTAGCGGGCGCCGATCTGATTGGCCAATTGACCCCACTCAAGCTTGCTGCCCAGCATTGCAGCTGTCTTTTAGCCTGCTGCATGAAGACACAATAGGGCCGTGAAATTTACATTTGCCCACTGCAGGAACCGTGCTAGGTTACAGCAGCTTTGGATACAGCTACAGTAGCAATGCTCCGATCGTGAGCAGCCGGGATCACCCTCTTCAGTATCAAAATAAGCTCAAACCTCTAGGTAAAGTCTAAGTTGAATGTATCAACGTCAGTCCCATAATAAATGTAGGTCCGGCCCCTGATCTGGTCCGTATTGTAGAGGTACCCCTTTTCCTATCCAATTCCCTGTCGCCGAATCGCCCAGCATCTGCGTCCCCGAGATGCAATAAACATTACGGCATGGTCGTCATGTACTCGCCTTTCTGTGATTAAGCTTGTATTAGTTGGAACGACCTTGTGTTTTACTGTAGCTTTACCTTTGGAAACCCGCCGGCGGGTCACGTTCGACAATGCCACGGAAGCGAGGCTGGTCATACCATGCGTGTCTCGCAAGTTGGTAACATCTGCAAGACTGATCTGACCCAGCAACCACAGACTTCTACAGTTGAGACGGAGAGGAAAAAAAGAAAGAAGGAAAAGAAAATCAAGCCGCTACGGAGTACACCAACGGTTATTCGTGCGACTCGCTTGTTGAGCAGCGGAACCTCGTCATTGTCCCAGCCCCGATATTCACATCGCCAATCCGAAGTCCAGTGGCTGGAGAGGCAGACTCCGGACATAGGACACAGCCACCCTTGAGGCACTGAGTAAACGAAATCATTAGCTTGATCACGTCTAGTTCTCCTTTTACCATCCAGGAAGTCGCTAGAGCTCGTCCGCGTGTATGAGTGTATTCGAAGTCCAGTATCAAGATGGAGGATAGCAAACACACATATCTTATCCATGATTGACAACCGCAAGTGCCGGGCATGGGAATCAAGGTAGGCGTTCGATATTTGTTAATTGAAGTGGGGTAGCTGAAAATTGGTGGCGGAGGCGCTGCTTAGGTAAGGGGTGTCGAGTTGATTTTTGCCGGTTTATTCTTTGCAGATTTATTTTCGTGCTGCCTCTTTATCTTTATGTGTAATGTGGAATGTTAATATATTTTTATTTAAAATCCTATATATTAATAATGCTTTTAATAGGTTAATTTAAAGGCTTTTTTTTAAGTATTTAATATTTAATCTTTAATAATTAAAGCAGCGCTTATTATAAGGTATAAGGCGGTTAATATTAATAAAATAAATTAATAAAATCGATAATTATAAAACTTTAAAGGGCGCCCTTTTAAATTAATAAGTATATATTTAATCGGCTTATTATTATAATAAAACGACGGTATATATTTCGCGCGGGTAATAAATGGCGAATATAAATAAGATTATTTATCTTTATCTTTTAGTTATTATTCTATTAAATTTATTTAATACCGTTATTAATAATAGTAATTTTATTAATTTATTATTTATTATATAAGATTAAATTATAACTAAGCTATATAACTAAGCTATTAAATCGAAATAATTAATTTCAAAACTTTAATAAATATTAATAATAACGTAAATGTTATTATTAATATAAATAATAATATAAATATCGAATATAAAACCGACCTTAAATATATTATAATAATTTTTATTATTATAGTGAAGCTTTTATTTATTTATAACGTTATTTTTAATAAGAATAACGGGATTATTATTTTTAATAATATTATAAAATAAATAAGCCTAAAGTAATTATTTTTATTATAAATATTATAAAGTAAGTGTAACTTTTTAATTAATAATTATATAATGTTAATTATAAAATAAGCCATTAAGCTCTTTAATAAATAATAATGTAACCCGTTTATATTACGCTTAGCTTTATAATAAATATTATATTAATTATTATAATAAATATAAATACCCGGTTAATAATATAATAAATACGTTATTATAAAAAGTTATATATTAAAATAACCGGGTATTAATTAAAAGGCTTTTAATATTAATTATAATAATATAATTATAATAAAATCCTTTTAAAATAAAAGGAACTTATATAAATATATTATAAATAAGCTATTTAAAAGGATTTATATCGAATTTAATAAAGTGTGTATTAAATTATAAGGATTATAAATATAAGTTATAACGGGATACTTTAATAAAGAAAATAATAAAATTATTAAAAAACTTTTAAATAAATTTTAATAATATATAATTTAAATAAAGACGCGGTATATATTAATATATTAAATATTATAAGGTATTTAATTTATAATTATATTAAAATATATTTTTACTTTAATTTAATAATTAATAATTTAATATTATTATTATCCCTTTTATACTTTTATAACTCTTTAGTTTTAGCTTTTATAATAATTTAAATATAAAGATATAATATATAAGGTACGGTTTATTTCTTATTTAATAATAAATAGTAGATAATGAATAATAGATAATAAATAATAATTTTTAATATTTAAATTAATTTAAAATTAATTATATTATCTTTTAAAGTAATTATTTTATTATATTTTTATAATAAATTTAAATATAAAATATAAGCTAGATTTAATTAATTATATTTTAATTTTAATATTAGTATTAGCATTTTTATATTAAAATATTATTTAAATTCGTTTTTACCCGACTTTATATCCTTTATAAATTTATAAAAATTTTATATAACCCTTAGCCTTTACTTAATTAAATAATTAACTTTTAAATAAAATTTAAAATAAAAGATATTATTTAAATAGGATAATTAATAAAAGGACTTTTATATTAAAATTAAAAATATTAAATTCCTTTTATAATAAAGCTGTTTAAACTTATTCCTTATATTAAAATTATTAAAGATATATTTAATATTTTTATTAAGAAATCTTTAATATACTTATTTTAATTATATAACCTTTTTATTTCTTAATATAAAATAATAATATCTTTATTATTTAAATTAAATATATCGGATTTAAAATTTAAAAAAAAAACTTTATACTTATATTATTTATACTCTCTTTTTTATTATTTAATTAATATTAATCAGGTTTTAATATTATAAGTTATAAAGTACCGGTTATTATTATTATATTAATACTTATTATTAAATTTATAAATTTAAAGTTATTAATATTATTAATTACTATATTATATATAAAAAAGTTAAAACATTTATTATACTTTATTAATAATTTTATTAATATTTTTAAAATAATTTAATTATTAAATTAATAAATACTTTATAATTTTTATTATATAATAAAGATTTTATTAATAATACCTTTTATTAATAACGTGTAACTTATTAAACTTATTATAAATTATAAGCTTAAATAGCTTATTTTAATATTATATTACTTTTATAATTATAATAATTAACTCGTTAAGCTTTATTTTATATCTTTAATATAATTAAATTTATAAAATAGTTTTTATATTAATTTTAATATATAAAAGATTTAAGCTTATTATATTATATAAGTTTAATAACGGTATAAAGTTTATATTTAATATATTTTATTAATATAAAATATACTTTAAAAAATGAATATATTTATTACTAAATTAAAATCGAGGAATTTTTAACCTTTAAAAATATATATAACTATTTTTATTCAAATATAAATAATATTTTAATATATTATTAAATTAAATAAAGTATATATTTTTTAAGCATTAAAACCTTTTATTATAAGAATTCTTTAAACTTTTATATTTTATTTTTCTTTTATTTATTATATATATAATATTTATTTAATATAATTTAAAACGTTAATTTAATATTTAATAATAACTTTACTTATAATAGTTTTATTTTTAATATAGCTTTTATTACTTCTTTTATAATTTCCTTTAATATTATATAAAACCTTAATATTATAATCTAGTTTAACCATATAGCCCAGACCTATAAAAACCACCGGCACAGAACTACTATGCCCTGACTAGGCTATAATATTACCAGCACTAATAAGACTGCCAGCTACACTAACATGAACTTACCCATACTCCGCAACTAACCGCCGCCTAACGAGATGCCGGCCCGAGTGACCATGGGACGGATGAACATTTTTACGAAGGAAAGGTAGAGGTCACGTAACAGAGCTTGGGATCACGACGCTCCCAGTAAGCCACGAGCTACGGGATCACGACGCTCCCAGTGAGCTAATTAGGGCAGGATTACCTACCTGTAACGAGATTTAAAGGGATTAATAAAAAAGGGATTAAATATATAACTATAGACATTTCTTTTATATTTTATATAAATGTTGTCTATTTTAATAATTAATTTAAGCATTAATTTTAATTTATTAATAAAGTATATTACTTTAATAATTCTATTATAAATACCTTTAAGTTTTATATTTAATTATAATTTAATTACGATTATTATTTATTATATTAATAAGCGGCTATTTATTATATATTTAAATACTCTTTTATATTATTAATATAAACCTTTATACATTTTATTAAGGTTTTTATTAAACCCTTAATAATATTTATTATATTTAATTATTATAAAAATAATAATTAAGGTTAAGGTTTTAATAATAGCTATAATAAATATACTTTTACCCTTTTTATTTTTATAATTATTATAAACGCGAGCTTTTTTAATATTTATTCTTTAATTATATATAGCTTTTATATTATTTTATTCTTTATAATTTATAATTTATTATAATTATAACTTTTTTTTATTAATATAATTATAAGTTTTTTTTTAAAAACCCTTAAGCTTTTATATTAAAATCGCATTAATTTCCTTAATTATATTAAAAACGTATTAAATATTATAATAATATAAAAAATATAACTTTAATAAAAGCTTTAAAATAATATATACTTTTTTTATTAATATTATAATAATTATTAATTATATTATAAGTTATTATAAATTATATTTATTTACTTTTTAAATAGCGATTTTAAAGTTATAAAATAAAAGTAATAAATTTAATTATTTTAAATTAAATAAAACTTTACTTTTAAGTTTTATATTTAATATAAAGTATTATTAATAGCTATATTAATTTATAATTAATTCTTAAAATTATTTAAATTACTTTATATATTTAATAATATAATTTTTATATTTTATAAATAAATATATAATATTATATTTTTATTTAAGTTATAAACGTAATTAAAAAAGTATAAATTAAAATAATTTAAACCTTAAAAACTTATTATAAAATTAATTAATATTAATAACTATCGCTTTAATATTAATATAAAAAGCGCGGAATTGAAATTAACCCTTTTAATTTTAATACTTATTAATAGTTATTATAATTTTAAAGAAGTCGAAATATTTAATTTCTTTTTTTATTTAAGTTTTTTTTAAAAGCTTTAATAAATATTATAAACTTCCTTCTTATTTATATTAAATTTTAAATATATTAAATACTTTTTATTAAATATAATTATAATTAATATCTTTTAAATTAAAGAATTTTATTTTTATTAATAAAGCTTCTTTACCGGTTATATATTTTTATTAAAGTTAAATAATATCTTTTATTTTTTATATAAACTTTTATAATTTATATATATTAATTTAATTTAAATATAAGGCTTATATTATTCCTTACTTTATAAAATTCTATTATTTAAGTTATATAAATACTATTAAATATAAATAAAATACTATCTCTTTTAATTTATTTTATATTATTAAAATATCTTTTTATTTAAATTTTATTATCTATTAAATAGTTTAACTTATAAAATTAAATAAAGAAAAGAATAAAAAACGTTATAATATTAAATTTATTTTTAATTTAAATAATTATAAGAATATAAAAGTATTAAAGTAAATATATATTTTAATTAAAAGAATATATTATATGGTTTTTTTCCGATTTTTTAACCTTAATATTTTACTTTACCTTTATTTTTTATATTTTATTATTATTTAATTTCTTACCTTTTAATTATAAATGTTTTTAAAGTAATATTCTTTTAAAAATTAATTTTAATACTTTTAAATTTAATCCTTTTTTATATTATAAATATAAAAGCATTTAAAGTAATAAATTTCTATAGTTAATTAAATAAATAATTATTATAATTATTTTTAAAAGACTTCGCCTTTTAAGGTTTATTTTAAATTAATAAATATTTCTTATTAAATTAATTCTTTAATAATAATATTAATAATAATAAAAAGTATTTTAAAATTACTTTAATAATAAATAAATAAAAAAAAAGAATTCTTTAATTAAATATTTCTATTATATAATATAATAAATAACTCTTTTATAATAAATAATTTTATTAAATCTCGATTTCTTTTTAATTTAAATAAGAAATTAATATTATTATAAATATTAATATTAATATAACTAACGTTTTAAACTTATTATAAACTTTTATATTTATTTTAATTTTTATTAATAATAAAGCTATTTATTAAATAATAATAATAAGTTAAAATAAAAATATTTAATAAAAAAAAGAAATTAATTTATTTTATTTAAATAAACTATTTATTAAGCTTAAATAATAATTAATATAAAGTATATTATTAAAATAATAAACTAAAATTAATAATTTATTATTTAAAAGCTATATAAATTTATAATATTAAGCTTTAAATTAAATAAGGTATAAATTAAAAGCTATCTCTTTTAATATAGATTTTATAAAATTAATATATACCTTTATTAATTTTATTAAATAAATAGTATAGTTTTTATATCTGGTTATATTACTTAATTAAAGTCTTAGGATTAAAAATATATTAAGAATAATATGCTATGCCCTAAGGTTTATTTATAATGAATTAAAGTTAATATATTTATTATTTGTTAATTATTATATGTTTTAAAGTTTATTAATATAGGTTTTTAATCTATATTTAAAAAATTATAAGTAAGTAATTAATATTTAACGTTTTATTAATATAAATTAAGATATAATAAGGTAATATTATTTGAATATAAAGATTAATATTATATTTTAGTTTAATTAATTTAATTATTTTAATTTATTTTTTATTTTTTAATTTAATAAATTTTATTTTAATTAATTATTAAATTTTATATAATATAATTCATAGTTTAATTAAATATACGGTTTAATTAAATATTTTCTTTTAATTTTATATAATTTATATTTTATATTTTATATTTTTATTATTTATAATAATAAGTTAATAAAAAAAAAGCGATATATAATTAATACTTTAAACGCTTTAAAAGATTTTAAATTATATATATAATTTATAATACGAATATATAATATCCCTTATATAATTTTATATTATTAATATTACGGTAATATTTTATAATAAAATATATAATTATTAATGTAAAAGCTTACAAATTCCGAAAAGTAATTAATTATATAATATATAATTAATTTAAATTTATAATTATTTTTTCTCCAAATAAATAATATTAAAAATATAACGAATCGATTACTTTATTAATATAACACGGAATATATCGGTATTAATTAAACTTTTAATTTCGTATAACGGTAATTAAACCTCTAAATACGTTTTAATTAAAACATTAATTATTAAAAAGTCTTTTATAAAAATTTTAATATATATTATATATAATTTACCCTTATATAAAATATAATTAATAAATATAAAATTTAAAAAAATAATATTTATAATTTTAAAAAAATTAACTTTTTTATAAATTAAATCTTATTCGAAATAATTATAATTACTTTTAATTAATATAAAAAATTTAAAGTAATATAATAAGAAAATCGGGAATAAATTATAATTATTTAAAATATTAAATTATATAATTATATTATCCCTTTATATATTATTTTTACCGGGAAAATATATTTCTTTTTTTAATATAAAAATAATTTATTATTAAAAAATTAAGTAATTATAATTATTAAAAATAATTAAATTATAAATAAAAAAATAAAGATTAAATTTAATATTTTGATAAATATATAAAGTTTTATAAAAAGGGTATTTATCGTTTATTAATTTTTAATAGTTATAAAAGTTATTACTCGATTACTTTTAAGTTTTATTATAAAGAATATATAATTATTATATTTTATATATCTTTTTATTTTTTTTATAAACTCTAACTTTTTAATATTAATTATTTTTGTATATTAAAAAGATTATATAATAAAAAAATTGAGGGTTTTATATAAGTATATATTATTTATATTTTAAAAAAAGATTTCCTATTAATATTTTTAAAAGTATTTTAAATAATTTTTATCGTTTTAAATATATAAAGAGGTTTTTAAAAGGTAAAATTTATTTTATATAATTTAGAATATATTATTTTATAATTAAATATAAAATTACGTATTTTAATACTTTTAAGAACGTTTTCCGGCCTCTTTATTTTTTAGGAATTAAAAATTTTAAATAACCCGATTAAAATTTAATTTTAAATTAAATACGTTTAAAATTATATTATATAATATTAAAATAATTCTTTAATATTAATTTTAATTAAATTTAATTAAATCGCGAAAAGTATAATATAAGTTATATATTAATTTATTCTTTTAAAAAATAAAGTAATTATATTATAAAAGGTAAATAAAATATTTAATCGATATCGCTGTATAAAAAAGAAATAGTTATAGGATAAAAGATTATTTTATATATAAATTAAAAAAAACTTATAATTTTAAAAGAATATTAATAAATAATTATAGGATAAATCGTGCCGAAGTAATAATCATATAAAAAAGCCTGAAATATACCGGCAACGTTATAGAATTTATAGAGAGCTTGGGTATAATACGCGCATTTATTAAAATAATATAAAAATATTTAAAAAAGAGGATTCCGATTAATTTTAATATATTAAATATATTATAATGGAATTAATTTATATTTTATTATATAAAGCCTTAAAAAGTATTTAATTAGATTATATATTTAATTAAACCATAAATTATATTATTAATATTATTTTTATATAACTTTATTAAGTTTTTTAATTATTAATTAAAAGATAAAGTATTTATTATTAAAAGCATAATTAATTAATATTATTATTATTATATTTTATTTTCTTTATTATTTTATATTAATTTAATAAAATAATAAAGTAAAAAATATTTATTAATAAAAGAATTTCGCTTAAATTATTTTATTATTATAATACGTTTTTATATTTAATATTTAATAAAAACAAGTAATTATATAATGTTTTTATAATTAAAAAATTTAATTTTATAATTTTTCTATTTATATTAATACTTTTAAAAATTTAATTAAATTTATTATAATTAGTTTTATAACTTTATTTTATTACTTTTATTTTAATTTTAATTTAATTCGATTTTTGTTTATTTATATATTGAAATTAATTAATAAATTAAAGTTTATCTTTTTAAGTAATATATCATTAAAAAATATTTTTTAATTATAATTAAATTATAAACCTTAAATTAAATTTAATAATATTAATATAACTTTTTTATTAATTATAATTTAATTTTAATTTATTATATTTTATTAATTATATTATTTAAAATTAATTATTATATTAAAAATGTAATAATAATTAAGATTTTTAAATATAACTAATTTAAAAACTTTATTTAAACTATAAAATATATTCGTTTTTTTTCTTTAAATCTAATTTATTAATTTATTAATTTTCTTATATAAATTAACCCTTTTAATAAAATTTAATAAAATAAATTTAAATTATTAAACTTAAAATATTTATTAAGCGTTTTTTAATTATATTAATTAATTTAAATACTAGGTTTTAATATTAATATAATGAATATTATCCGGGTTTTTAAAAGAAACCTAATAAAACGTATTAGGGTTTATATTTAATAATATAAAAAAAGTATTTAAATATATAATAAAAGTTTACCTTTTATTAATATAATATATAATAATTATAGGAATAAAAGTAATTAAGGTATATAAATTTAAAGGGATTTATAATAAAGTCATTAAAGCTATTTATTTTATTAATAGGTTAAATTAATATTTAAATTAATTATTAAAGTAAAGAGTATTTATATAAAATATAAAGGGAAATGTTTATAGTTATATATTTAATCCCTCCTTTATTAATTTATTAAGTTATTTTAAATATTCGTAATTTAACGTTCTTAACCTATTTAATTTATATTAAATATCTATAATTTAATATATTCTATCTTATTTAATTTATACTAGATATTTATAATTTAATATATTTATTTTTTATTTTTATATAACCTTATTAATTTAATTTTATTTAATAGTATTTAATATATTCCGGTTAAGTATTATTAAATATTCTTAAGTAATTTAATTAATTCCTATCGAGTGTTTTTATATTATATAATTTAATATTTATTATTATCGTTTTTAAGTACGTTTACTTTATTATTAAATAAAGTAATATTATTATAATTATTATTTAGTAAAAGAGGTTTATATTTATATTAATATAATTAACGGTATAATTTATAACTATAATATTATAATTTAGTCGGGGTATTATAATTGTATATTAATATATAAGGTTTTTAATTATATAATTAAGTCGGGTTATAACATTATCCTCCCTTTCTTAATCGCTTTACCCTTAAAATAAGTAATTATATAAATACTTTTACTATCCCTATTATATCGGGTTATAATAAGTTATTTCTTTTATCTTGTTTTTATTATAATATATATTTATTATATCGTTTAATCGTATTAAGAAATATAAATCTTATTCTAATAAAATCAAATAATATAATACTTTATTATTTATTATTTTATAGCGTTTTATTATTATATTATTATGTTCTTATTATAAAAACTACGGCTTTTCCTTTTGCGAGGTTTTAATATAAGACTTATTTTATTACATTAAATACATGCGTTAGGGTCGTTCCCGTTATAACGTTTAAAGTATCGCTTTTATTAAATTACGGAAAATCGCCGAGTAGTATTAAAAGTTAAAGGATAAGTTTTAAATTATGAAAAAAAAGGTTCTTCGTCTTCGAAAGTAAAAAAAACTTTAGTTTAAAAAAATAATACGGGTGGTCCGTCGTAGTATCGATAGCGTTAAGGAATTGAAACGTATAAAGCGGGAGGAGGCGGAGGAAGAGGCTCGTTATAAGGCTATTGTAACGAACGCTATCTGGGTTCCAAAAGAAACCTAGTAAGACGTACTGGGGTTTATGTTTGGCAATACGAGAGAGTATCTGAACGTGCAATAGAAGTTCGCCTTCTATCGATACAATGTGCAATAGCCGTCGGAACAGAGGTGACTGAGGTGCGTAGACTTGAGGGGATTCACAATAGGGTCGTTAAGGCTGTTTGCCTCACCAATGGGTTAGATTGATGCTTAGATTGATCACTGAAGTAGAGAGTGTCTATATGAAATACAAAGGAAATGCTCGTGGTTATATATCCAATCTCTCCTTCACTGATCGTACTGGATCAGTTGGCTCATCCTGCATTCCAGGTGATCCTGGTGATCCCTTTGTTGTTGGCTCACTTGGATCGGGGCCTTGGTGTTGGTGATCCCCGTGAGCCGTCACGTGACTTGTGTTGGTTCCTATCACCTTCCGACGCATTCGTCCTAACGCCGGGCGAGGTAGTGTCGTCGTGGTCGTCGTTCCGTCGTTGGAGGAGGTCCATGTTCATGTTGGTGTAGCTGGCGGTGCGGTCTGTGGCTGTGGTATCGTAGCCTGGTCGGGGCATTGTAGTTCCGTGCCGATATGTGGGGTCCTTGGCCGCATGGTTAGGTCGGGTCGTAACACTATCCTCCCTCTCCCAACCGCTTTGTCCTCGAAGCGCGCAATCGCATAAGTACCTCTGCCGCCCCTGTCGTGCCGGGTTTGTGGTAAGTCGCTTTTTCCTTATCTTGTTTTTGTTATGATGTGTGCTCATCATGTCAGGTCGAGTTGAAAAGTCGACCCCTCGTTCGAAATCCAAGAAAACCGAACAGCGTCATAACCTTGTCGCCCTTCTTGACGAGTTTGGTTTCGAAGTTATGCCTTGTTCGCTTTGTGCTGAGAAGGGGTGGAGGTGCACTATGATGGAGGGTGTTTCTCGTTGCAAGGAGTGTGTACGCCGGGGCCGGTCTTGCGATGGTTCCGGGTTGTCGGTGTCTGCCGTGTCGCGGGTTGTGGACGAGTCCCGTCGCTTGCGTTCCGAGGAGCAAGAGGCCAGTGACTCGCTTCGTCGGGCCAGCGAGGCCCTGGAGAAGGCTCACCGGGAGGCCCAGGAGGCCTTCGCGCGTTTGGAACGGATTCGGAAGCAGCGCGAGTCGCTCGTGACTCGGGGCGTCGAGATGGCTAGGCGTGGCCTTCGTTCTCTTGACGAGCTGGAGGCGGCGGAGCGTGTTGAGTCCGAGGCAGCCGTCGACGCTCAGTCCTTGGGGGCGTTTGGGGTGGTGGACTGGAACGCGACGGATTTCGATTTTGTGCTTCCTCAAATTCCGCCAATTCCTCCGCGGCGTTCGCCAAGTGTTTCTTAGGTTCCCAAGTGTTATCTTCCGGTGGGTACCCTTTCCATTGGACGAGGTATTGGAGGCCTCGTCCGCTCCTTCTTTTATCGATGATCCTCTCGACTTCGTATTCGTGCTGATCCGTTTCTGTTTCTAGCTGTGTGTCGATTGGGGTTTCCTCGGCCGCTGGCTCAAGTAATGAAATATGAAATATGGGGTGTATCCGCATTGTTTTGGGTAGCGATAGTCGATAGTTGGTTTCTGAAATGACTTCTGCGATTTTGAATGGTCCGATCTTCTTGAAGTCTAGTTTTTCGCTTGGTCGCTTGGTTTTAATGTTTCGTCGTAGGAGGTAAACTTTTCCTCCCTCTTCTAAGGTTGGTCCCTTCAACCTGGTTTGATCGGCGTACTGCTTCATTCGTTGTTGGAGGAAGGTGAGGTCTTGCTGCAGCGCTGCCTGGAGTTCTTTCAGTTTTTCGACTTGTATGGTCGCGACAGGTGCTAACTCTCCTTCCAGGGGTGTCCCTGTGATCGTTGGGTCGTATCCGTAGTTTGCTCGGAATGGTGAAATGCGCGTTGCTTCGTTATCGGCGCTGTTGTAGGCAAACTGCGCTATTGGTAATAGCGATACCCAATTGTCTTGCTCGTGGTTGACGTAGCAGCGTAGGTACTGTTCCAAAGTTTGGTTCATCCTCTCGGTCTGGCCGTCCGTCTGGGGGTGGTAGGCCGTGGATAGCTTGTGCTTGACGCCGAGTTGTGCCATGAGTGACTTCCAAAACTTGGCGGTGAACAGTTTATCACGATCCGAAATGATCGTTTCTGGTAGCCCGTGCTGGCTAACGATCGTGCGGAGGAAGGTGTAGGCTAGATCGCTGGTGTCGCTGGACTCTTTGTACGGCAGGAAGTAGGTGTACTTCGTAAGCTTGTCCGTGACCACCAGGATGCTGTCGTAGCTGACCTTGGTCAGGGGTTCCTCCGATAGGGGTAGCTTGACTATGAAGTCTAGTGCGATTGTCTTCCACGCCCTGTCTGGCGGTGGGATTGGTTGTAGTCCTCCGTATGGTCGGTGTCTCGCGGACTTGGCTTTGTTGCACAAGTCGCATTTGCTGATAACCTCAGCCACCGTTGGCTTGAGGTTCTCGCAATCGAATTGCCTGGTGATTCGCTTCCAGGTCTTGAACACTCCTTGGTGTCCGTGCGCGGGGTGCTCGTGAAATTCCTTGATGAAGTCCTCACGGTACTGCTCAGGGATATGGATCTTGTCTCGGTAGAAGACGAGGTCGCCTCGTCTCTCGAGGTGATCCCTGACGTAGTTGGTAGGATCCGGGGTCTGGTCTAATTGTCGGAACTTGGAGACCCAATCGTCGTTGTACTGTACGGAACTTGTGGCGTTTAGCTGTCGTGACGGCGTAAGGTTGCCATCGTGGTCGTAGGTTAGGATAGTCCGCGTCTCCGGTGGAACTTCCTCTTGGTGATCTGGTCGTCGGCTCAGTGCGTCGGCGCGACCGTTCTCGCTACCCTTCCGGTAGATGATGGTAAGGTTGAATCCTGAGAGGAATTCAGACCATCGTACTTGTCGTTTATTCAGCTCTTTTGTCGTAGTGAACGTTGTGAGGTTCTTGTGGTCGGTGTAGACCTTGACTGGTTCTACCGTTCCACTGAGATAGTGTCGCCATTCTTCGCAAGCCTTGATAATGGCCATCAGCTCCTTATCGTGGATCTGGTAGTTGAGTTCTGGTCCATTGAGCTTCTTCGAGAAGAATGCGACGGGGTGCGACTTCCCGTTGTCGTCCCGTTGGCTGAGTTGCCCTCCGATCGCATAATCCGATGCGTCGGTCTCGACCTCAAAGGGTCTAGCAGGATCTGCTACGCGAAGCACTGGTTCGCTAAGGATTCGCTCCTTGATATCGTGGAAGGCTTGGTCTTCCTTCTCTGTCCATCGGAATGGTTCGTCCTTCTTCGTCAGGTTCGTTAGGGGTGTCGCTAACCTGCCAAATCCGGGGACAAACATCCGGTAGTAGTTGGCTAGTCCTAAGAAGGATCTGACTTCTGTAGCGCTTGTGGGCGTGGGCCACTCTCTGACTGCTGAGATCTTGGAAGGTTCCATCCGGATCTCTCCTGGGGATATCACGTATCCCACGAATGTGACGGATCGTTGGTGGAATTCGCTCTTCTCTGGGTTGACCAGTAGGTTGGCGTCCTGCAGCCTTTGGAGCACTAACTTTACGTGCTCTCGGTGCTGCTCATCGTTCTCGGAGTAGATTAGGATGTCATCGAGGTATACTACGACGAACTTGTCGAGGTATTCTCGTAGGACGTGGTTGATCATTGCTTGGAAGCTGGCTGGTGCGTTGGTCAAGCCAAACGGCATAGCTTGGTATTCGAAATGTCCGTACTTGGTTCGGAACGCGGTTTTCCATTCCTCTCCCTCCTTGATGCGGATCAGGTTGTATGCGTTCGGGAGATCAAGTGCTGTGAAGATTTTGGCGTGCAGCAGCTTGTCTCGTAAATCGCTGATCAAGGGTAAGGGGTACCGGTTCTTGATGGTGATTTCGTTAAGCTTCCGGTAGTCGATGCACATACGCCACTTGGGTTTCCCGTCCTCGCTTTTCTTTGGGACGAAAAGTATAGGGAACCCTGCTGGCGACGTGGATGGTCGTATGACTCCCTTTTCGAGGTTCTCCGTGATGTATTCCTTCAGGGCTTCTTCGTGCTCCTGATTCAACTTGTAGATCGGCATGAAGGGAGGCTCTTTTCCTTCCTTCAGCGGTATCTCGTGATCCCACCGTGTGTGAGGCGGTAACCCGTCTTCCAGCTTCCCACTGAAGAGGGCTTCGAACTGCCGGTACTCTTCTGGTACAGTCGTCGTGACCTTCGGCTTAGGCTCCTTGGCAACGACATATGCTCTAAGGACCTTAGGTTTGCTGGGGGTCGCTTCCTGGACCGCTGCCCATCGACTAAACCTCTTCCTGGTGTATCCCACTGAAGTTGGCCTGTTCTCCAGTTGACTCTGGGATTGCTCACCCGCAACCAGGGTATCCCCAAAATCATATCGTATCCAGCGACGTCCGTGATGTCACACGTGATTCGTTCATAACGTCCTCCGATGTTAACTGAAAGGTTCGCGACTTCCCTTCGTACGTTTCCACCGTCGTACGTCATGAGTCCTCCATCGACGGTCCTGAGTCGGTATGGGGCGTCCTTTTCCTGCCATTCTAAGGCCAGGCTGTTGACGATTCGTGGTGAAATGTAATTACCTTGCGCTCCGGTATCCAGCAGCGCCCGGATGGTAATTCCTTTTATTTCGACCATCAGCACGATGTGGTCGTGGATGTCCTGGTCATCCATTGTTACGCACAGGGATCTATCGTGTCCCGTCGGGTGTCGTCCCTCTACAACCGGCGGAAGTCGTTTCCCGACCGTTGTAGTAGGTTTCTCTCGTCGGCCAGTCGTTGATGGCGACGGATCTGCGCGTACGGTGTCTCGTAACCGTACGGTGGTGGCGGTGTCTGGGACCCTGTTGTCATGGCAGGTCCCCTAACCTGGGAGTCTTGGGTGTCTTGAAAGCATTGCGCGCTTTCCTTGAGCGTCCGGTAGGCTCGTGACTTCTCCCAAGCGTGCTGTAGGCACTCGTCGTTGGTGCAGTCCCTCCAGTCTTGTCTCTCTAGGTGGCATTCTCGGGGCCACTGCGGAGTCCTTTCGACTAGTAGGTAGGCTCGGCGGGGATCAGGTATAGTCGTCTTGATCTTCCCGATAAAGTGGTCGAGGTGTGGTTGTCTGATTGGGCTCTTGCCAATCCTCCTAGGGAACCACCCTCCTTCGAGCTTTTCTGCCAAATGTTCGGTGCAGCCGTCGTGGATGCATCCGATCCAAGCGAGTAGGAAGTGGTTATCGTGTGTGGGCGAGATCCTGGGGTCGTCGCCAACAGCATAGTTTCCTCCTACTCCTTGTTCAAATCCGTGCATGATGAGTACTTGCCGCAGCTTTCGTGATTCAGGAAGTGCAACTCCTGGGACCGCCAGCCATCCGTCGATGTCTAGGTCTCGAGGCTTCGCTACTTCTACGGCGAGTTCGGGTGCAGGCAGTCCAATGAGCCGTCTAGGATCCTCTAGTCGACGCTCGTCGCGGACTAGGTTGCTCCTCGGGTCTTCATCTTTGCTGCTGCCCTCGCTGCTTTCGTCATCATGGAGGGGTTGTCGCTGTACCATCGCGAGGGTGCGTTTGGTACTTTGCCGCCTAGGGGCTTTGGGGAACCATCCCGTCCCTTCCTTGTCTGCCAAGTGGTCGTGGCAACCATCGTCGTAACAGGCTGTCCAGGATAGGCTGCCGTGGGGCACGTCGGGCGTGCTGTTGGCGCTGCTTCCCTTAATAGCTGTAGGGGTTGGTCGACCACTGGTAGCGTTGACTTGTCGCCCATCCGGGACTCTCCGGAAGTCCTTCTTTGGGGATCGACAGTCTCGGGCGAAATGTCCCTGTTTCTGGCAGTTGTAGCAGGTGACGTTCTGTTTCCTGTCGTGCTTGTCATGTCTGGTGGCGTCGAGGTCCATGGGTCCACTTTGATAGCCATGCGCCGTGCTGTTCCTTGGTGGCATGCTGTTGTGGTGACGTGGTCGTCCTGTGTTGGCTTGGACTCGACTGGCCCACCGTTGTTGTCCGCCTTGCTTCTCGCGGCGTCGTTCGTATATGCGAGTGTCGATTTTGATGGCGAGCTCCATATACGAAAGGAAATTGTCGGGGGTATCAAGCCGGCTGAGCTCGTCCTTGACGTCTTCCTTCAGACCTCGATAGTACATCATGATCTTCGTGGCTTCGGTACAGTCTAGTCGAGCCATAATGCGTCTGAATTCGGCGGTGTAGGAGGCGGCTGATCCCTTCTGCTTGAGAGTCTCCAACTCTCTTTCTGCCTGTCGCTTCTCGTCGGGGTCCTGGAAGAGTGACTTGAGAGCTTGCTCGAAGCCATCGTAGCTTTCGAAGATGCGTTGTGCCTCTGCGCGGCATAGCTCAACTTGCCAGTCATTCTCCACTAGTTCGTCCAGGTAGGGCTCGAACCAAGCGAGTGCCTTGCCTTTGAGGAACGAGGCAGCGTGGACGACTCGCTGAGTGGCATCCTGGAACGTTCCTTCATAGAACCGTTGGTAGGCCTTGACCTGGACAAGGAATCCACGGAGATTCCCACTTGTCCCGTCGAAGGCCGCTGGGGCGCTAATCTTCATGCCCCCCTTGGGAGCAACAGGGGTCTGGATGATGTTGGCGGCGGTACGGAGGAGGCGTACTTCCTCGCGTAGCTCGTCGATGTCTGGGGTCTGTCCTGGGGTGCCCTTGGCTAGGAGTTCGTTACGTTCCTTCTCGAGCTTGACGTAATGGTGCTGATAGTTGGCGCTCTCCTGCTCAAGTTCCTTGATTCGTTTGGCCAGCGCCTGCCGGGTAGGGCTGTCGTCGCTGTCGTCGCTGTCCACCTCCATAGCAGGGTCCCGGTGAGAGGTGTTCGCGGTGGTGGCAGGGGCCTTCCCGTGGCGAGGGGGTGTTGCTGGGTCCAGGTGCAGACATGGTTCCTGTAGGTGCTATTGCTCAAGGGTCCAGGTAGTGACTCGCAAGAACAAGAGTGATCAAAATGTAACGAACGCTATCTGGGTTCCAAAAGAAACCTAGTAAGACGTACTGGGGTTTATGTTTGGCAATACGAGAGAGTATCTGAACGTGCAATAGAAGTTCGCCTTCTATCGATACAATGTGCAATAGCCGTCGGAACAGAGGTGACTGAGGTGCGTAGACTTGAGGGGATTCACAATAGGGTCGTTAAGGCTGTTTGCCTCACCAATGGGTTAGATTGATGCTTAGATTGATCACTGAAGTAGAGAGTGTCTATATGAAATACAAAGGAAATGCTCGTGGTTATATATCCAATCTCTCCTTCACTGATCGTACTGGATCAGTTGGCTCATCCTGCATTCCAGGTGATCCTGGTGATCCCTTTGTTGTTGGCTCACTTGGATCGGGGCCTTGGTGTTGGTGATCCCCGTGAGCCGTCACGTGACTTGTGTTGGTTCCTATCACCTTCCGACGCATTCGTCCTAACGCCGGGCGAGGTAGTGTCGTCGTGGTCGTCGTTCCGTCGTTGGAGGAGGTCCATGTTCATGTTGGTGTAGCTGGCGGTGCGGTCTGTGGCTGTGGTATCGTAGCCTGGTCGGGGCATTGTAGTTCCGTGCCGATATGTGGGGTCCTTGGCCGCATGGTTAGGTCGGGTCGTAACAGCTATATCCGGGTCGTTTCCTGGGGAAGTTCTAATATTACCTATCGACTTTTCCTTTAATTGGAATACTATATATCTTAATATATTATTGAAGTTGTTATTATTAACGGAGTTTAAGGTTATCCTTTAAACTTTTAAAGTTCTTCGGCGATATTCCTTAAATATCTCTTAGGTTTTTAAGTATTATTTTTTATTAAGTAGCCCTTTTATTTAATAAGGTACTTCTATTCCTTTTTAACTCGTTTCTTATTAAGGATCGTTTTAATTTTATACTTATATTAATCCGTTTCGACCTTTAATTATATTTTAATTTTTATATCCCCGGGAATTAATTCAAGTAATAAAATATAAAATATAAGGTATACCTATATTATTTTAAGTAGCGATAATTAATAATTAGTTTCCGAAATAACTTCTATGATTTTAAATAATCCGATTTTTTTTAAAGTTTAGTTTTTCGCTTAATTACTTAATTTTAATATTTTATTATAAAAAGTAAACTTTTCTTCCCTCTTTTAAAGTTAATCCCTTTAACCTAGTTTAATCGGTGTATTACTTTATTTATTATTGGAAGAAAATAAGGTTTTATTATAATATTATTTGGAGTTCTTTTAGTTTTTTGATTTATATAGTCGCGATAAGTGTTAATTCTCCTTTTAGGGGTATCCCTATAATCGTTAAGTTATATCCGTAGTTTGCTTAAAATAGTGAAATGCGCGTTACTTTATTATTGGCATTATTATAAACAAACTGCGTTATTAGTAATAGTAATACCTAATTATTTTATTCGTAGTTAATGTAATAGTGTAAATATTATTTTAAAGTTTAATTTATTCTCTCGGTTTAATTATTTATTTAAGGGTAATAAGCTATAAATAGCTTATATTTAACGCCGAGTTATATTATAAATAACTTTTAAAATTTAATAATAAATAGTTTATTATAATTAGAGATAATTATCTCTGGTAACTTATATTAATTAATGATTATATAGAGAAAAGTATAGGTTAAATCGTTAATATCACTGGACTCTTTATATGGTAAGAAGTAGATATACTTTATAAGTTTATTTATAATTACTAAGATATTATTATAATTAACCTTAATTAAAGGTTTCTTTAATAGGGGTAACTTAATTATAAAATCCAATGTAATTATTTTCTATGCTTTATTTAGTGGTAGGATTAATTATAATTCTTTATATAATTAATATCTCGTAAACTTAGCTTTATTATATAAATCGCATTTATTAATAACCTTAATTATTATTAATTTAAGATTCTTATAATTAAATTATTTAGTAATTCACTTCTAGGTTTTAAATACTCTTTAATATTTATATATAGGGGTACTTATGAAATTCCTTAATAAAGTTTTCACGGTATTACTTAAGGATATAGATTTTATTTCGATAAAAGATAAGGTTACCTCGTCTCTCGAGGTAATCCTTGATATAATTAATAAGATCCGGGGTTTAATTTAATCATCGGAATTTAAAGACTTAATTATTATTATATTATACGGAACTTATAGCGTTTAATTATTATAATGGCGTAAGGTTATTATTATAATTATAAATTAGGATAATCCGCGTTTTAAATGATATTTCCTTTTAATAATTTAATCGTTAGTTTAATATATTAACGCGACTATTCTCGTTACTTTTCTAATAGATAATAATAAGGTTAAATCCTAAAAGGAATTTAAACTATTATATTTATTATTTATTTAGCTTTTTTATTATAATAAATATCGTAAGGTTTTTATAGTTAATATAGATTTTAATTAATTTTATTATTCTATTAAAATAGTATCGCTATTCTTTATAAGCCTTAATAATAATTATTAACTCTTTATTATAGATTTAATAATTAAGTTTTAATCTATTAAGCTTCTTTAAAAAGAATACAACGGGGTGCGATTTTCTATTATCGTCTTATTAATTAAGTTACCCTTCGATTATATAATCCAATACATTAGTCTCGACTTTAAAGGGTTTAATAGGATTTATTACGCGAAGCATTAATTCATTAAAGATTTATTCTTTAATATTGTGAAAGGCTTAATCTTCTTTCTTTATTTATTAAAATAATTTATCCTTCTTTATTAAGTTTATTAAAGGTATCATTAATCTATTAAATCCGGGGATAAATATCCAGTAATAATTAATTAATCCTAAGAAGGATTTAACTTTTATAACGCTTATAAATATAAGTTACTCTTTAATTATTAAAATTTTAAAAGGTTTTATTTAAACCTTTTTTAAGGATATTATATATCTTATAAATATAATGGATTATTAATGGAATTCGCTCTTTTTTAAGTTAATTAATAAATTAATATCCTATAATCTTTAAAGTATTAACTTTATATATTCTCGGTATTACTTATTATTCTCAGAGTAAATTAAGATATTATTAAGATATATTATAATAAATCTATTAAGGTATTTTTATAAAACGTAATTAATTATTACTTAAAAGCTAATTAATATATTAATTAAATTAAATAATATAACTTAATACTTAAAATGTCCGTATTTAATTTAAAATATAGTTTTTTATTCTTTTCCCTTTTTAATATAAATTAGGTTATATATATTAAAGAGATTAAATGCTATAAAGATTTTAGTATATAATAACTTATTTCGTAAATTACTAATTAAAGGTAAGGGGTATTGGTTTTTAATAGTAATTTCGTTAAGCTTTTAATAATCGATATATATACGTTATTTAAGTTTCCCGTCCTTACTTTTTTTAAGGATAAAAAATATAGGAAATCCTATTAATAATATAAATAATCGTATAACTCCTTTCTCGAAGTTCTTTATAATATATTCCTTTAAAGCTTCTTTATATTCTTAATTTAATTTATAAATTAATATAAAAGAAAGCTCTTTTCCTTTCTTTAATAATATTTCGTAATCCCACTGTGTATAAAGCGGTAACCTGTCTTTTAGCTTCCTATTAAAAAGGGCTTTGAATTATTAGTATTTTTTTAATATAGTTATTATAACCTTTAACTTAGGCTCCTTAGCGATAATATATACTTTAAGGACTTTAAGTTTATTAAAGGGTTACTTCTTAGATCGCTATTTATTAATTAAACCTCTTCTTAATATATCTTATTAAAATTAATTTATTCTTTAATTAACTCTAAAATTATTTACCTGTAATTAAGGTATCTTTAAAATTATATTATATTTTATAATATTTATAATATTATATATAATTTATTTATAATATCCTTTGATATTAATTAAAAGATTCGCGATTTCCCTTTATATATTTTTATTATTATATATTATAAGTCTTTTATTAACAGTCTTAAGTTAATATAGGGTGTCCTTTTCCTATTATTTTAAGGCTAGGTTATTAACGATTCGTAGTAAAATGTAATTACTTTATATTTTAATATTTAATAGCGCTCAGATAGTAATTCTTTTTATTTCGATTATTAATATAATATAATTATGAATATCTTAGTTATTCATTATTATATATAAGGATTTATTATATTTTATTGGATATTATTCTTTTATAATTAACGGAAGTCGTTTCCCGATTATTATAATAGGTCTCTCTTATTAATTAGTTATTAATAGTAATAAATCTATATATATAGTGTTTTATAATTATATAATAGTAATAGTATCTAAGATTTTATTATTATAATAAGTCTTTTAACTTAGGAGTTTTAAGTATTTTAAAAGTATTATATACTTTCTTTAAGCGTTTAATAGGTTTATAATTTCTTTTAAATATGCTATAGGCATTTATTATTAATATAATCCTTTTAATTTTATCTCTTTAAATAATATTCTCGGGGTTACTATGGAGTCCTTTTGATTAATAGGTAAGCTTGGCGGGGATTAAGTATAATTATTTTAATCTTCTTAATAAAGTGATTAAGGTATAATTATTTAATTAAGCTTTTATTAATCCTCTTAAGGAATTATCCTCTTTCGAGCTTTTTTATTAAATGTTTAATATAATTATTATAAATATATTTAATTTAAGTGAATAAGAAGTGATTATTATATATAAGTAAAATCCTGGGATTATTATTAATAGTATAATTTCCTCTTATTTTTTATTTAAATCTATATATAATAAGTATTTATTATAGCTTTCGTAATTCCGGAAGTGTAACTCTTAGGATTATTAATTATCTATTAATATTTAAATCTCGAGGCTTTATTACTTCTATAGCGAGTTTAAATGTAAGTAGTTTAATAAGCCGTTTAAGATCCTCTAATCGATATTTATTATGGATTAAATTGCTCTTTAGGTTTTTATTTTTATTACTACTTTTATTACTTTCGTTATTATAGAGGGGTTATTATTATATTATCACAAGGGTGCGTTTAATACTTTATTGCTTAAGGGCTTTAAGGAATTATCCCGTCCTTTCTTTATTTATTAAGTAATCGTGGTAATTATTATTATAATAAGCTATTTAAAATAGGTTGTTATAGGGTATATTTAGTGTACTATTAGCGCTGTTTCCTTTAATAGTTATAGGGGTTAATCAATTATTAATAACATTAATTTACCACCTATCCGGGACTCTCTGGAAGTCCTTTTTTAAGGATCGATAGTCTTAGGTGAAATATCCTTATTTTTAATAATTATAATAGATAGCGTTTTACTTTTTATTATATTTATTATGTTTAATAGCGTCGAGGTTTATAAGTTTATTATAATAATTATATGCTATATTATTCTTTAATGATATATTATAATATAATCGTTTTATATTAATTTAGACTCGATTAATCCACCGTTATTATTCGCTTTACTTCTCACGGTGTCGTTTATATATATAAGTATTGATTTTAATAATGAGCTTTATATATAAAAGGAAATTATTAAAGGTATTAAGCCAGTTAAGTTTATTCTTAATGTCTTTTTTTAAACCCTAATAATATATTATAATCTTTATAGCTTCGGTATAGTTTAATCGAGTTATAATATATCGGAACTCGGCGGTATAAAAAGCGGCTAATCCTTTTTATTTAAAAGTTTTTAATTCTCTTTTTATTTATTACTTTTTATTAGGATTTTAAAAGAGTAATTTAAGAGTTTATTTAAAGCTATTATAACTTTCGAAAATTCATTATACCTTTATACAGTATAGCTTAATTTATTAATTATTCTCTATTAATTTATTTAAGTAGGGTTTAAACTAAGCGAGTACTTTACCTTTAAGGAACAAGGTAGTATAGATAACTCGTTGGGTAGCGTCCTAGAACGTCCCTTTATAAAACCGTTAGTAGGCCTTAACCTGGATAAGGAATCCGCGGAGATTCCTACTTATCCCGTTGAAGGCCGTTGGGACGTTAATCTTTATGCCTCCCTTAAGAGTAACAGGGGTCTAGATAATGTTAGTGGCGGTACGGAGGAGGCGTACTTCCTTGCGTAGCTTATCGATATCTGGTATTTATCCTGGGGTATTCTTAGCGAGGAGTTTATTACGTTCCTTCTCGAGTTTGACGTAATAGTATTAATAGTTAACGCTCTCCTGCTTAAGTTCTTTAATTTGTTTGGTTAGTGTTTACCGGGTAAGGCCGTCGTCGCTATCGTCGCTGTCTACCTCTATAGCGGGGTCTCGATGAGAGGTATTCGCGGTGATAGCAGGGGGCTTTCCCGTGATAAAGGGTGTTATTAGGTCTAGGTGTAAATATAGTTCTTATAAGTGTTATTATTTAAGGGTTCAAGTAGTAATTTATAAGAATAAAAGTAATTAAAATATAATGAACGCTATCCAGGTTTTAAAAGAAATTTAATAAAATATATTAAGGTTTATATTTAATAATATAAAAGAGTATTTAAATATATAATAAAAGTTCGTTTTTTATTAATATAATATATAATAGTTATAAAAATAAAAGTAATTAAAGTATATAAATTTAAAGGGATTTATAATAAAGTTATTAAGGTTATTTACTTTATTAATAGATTAAATTAATACTTAAATTAATTATTAAAGTAAAAAGTATTTATATAAAATATAAAGGGAAATATTTATAGTTATATATTTAATCCCTCTTTTATTAATCCATTAGGTTATATTAAATATTTATAATTTAATATTCTTAATTTATTTAATTTACATTGAATATTTATAATTTAATATATTTTATTTTATTTAATTCGCGTTAAATATTTATAATTTAATATATTTATTTTTTATTTTTATATAACCTTACTAATTTAATTTTATTTAATAATATTTAGTATATTCTAGTTAAATATTATTAAATATTTTTAAGCGGCTCAGTTAATTCCTACCGAATATTTCAGCGTTATATAACCTAATATCTATTATCGTCGTTTTTAGGCGCGTTCGCCTTATTGTTAGACGAGGTAGTGTCGTCGTGATCGTTATTCAGTAAAGGAGGTTTATATTTATGTTAGTGTAGCTGGCGGTGTAGTCTATAGCTATGGTATCGTAGCCTGGTCGGGGTATCGTAGTTTTATACCGGTGCGTGGGGTTCTTGGCTGTATAATTAGGTCGGGTCGTAATAATTAAATTAAAAGTAAATTATTTAATTTAAGCTTTATTTTTTAAATCTAATTAAATTTAATAATAATTAAGTTAATTTTAAATATTAATTTTAAGAAATAAATAATAAAATATTTATAAATAATAATGTAATTAATAATAATAAAGTTAAAATTTAATATTAATATTTTTATATAAAGAATAAGCTTTATTAAATAATTTAATTATATTTTAATTATTATATTTTTATTAATAAGAAAAATTATAAGCCGATAAAAAAAACTTTAATATATATTTATATTAATTTTATAAAAACTTAATATATTTAAATTTTTTTTAAAACTTATATTAAAACGAGTAAAATTTAGCTTTTTTTTAAATAAATAAAAAATATTTATAAAAGAGTTTAAGTATTTATTTATATTTAATGAAATCCTTATTTACGCTTTATATTATATATTTAACCTTTAGATTTAAAACCGCTTTAATAAATATAAAATATAATTTAAATTTTTTCTTAATAAATATAATGATTTTATTAAGCTTTATTATAAAATAACCGTTAAAATAAAGCCTAATCTAATATTTTAATTATATAATAAAAGAAACTTTGAATAGTTTAATAAAATAAATTTTAATAATATTAAAATTTAATTAAAACTAAAATTAAAGCTGAAGTTTATATACTTTAATAAAATATTTTAAAATATATTTATTTTATTTAAACTTATTAAATAACCCGCTTATTATTATTTTAATAAAGAAGATTTATTAGATTAATTTTAATTAATAGTGTTATTTAATAGATTTAATATATATTTAATTTAAGTAGTTAAAAATAAGAAATAAAATATAAATAACGTTAAATTTCAAAATAAAAGGCTTAAAGCGCGCTTTTTTTAAAGAAGGGGATAATTATATAATTATTTTATTATTAGGTATATATTCAATTTAATTAATTATAAAAGGATTAGCTTTACTTTAAATTATATTAGCTTTAATATTAAAACCTTATTATTTTTTAATTTAATTAATTTAATTAATTTAATTACTTTAATTCCTTTTTTATTTTTTAATTTAATAAATTCTAATTTAATTAATTATTAAATTTTATATATTAATATTACTTTTATATAATTATTAAAAAATAATAATTATTAATATAATAAATATAAACGGTTATATTATAACCGTTTATATTATTATTTATAAAGCTTATATTTATATCTTAAAATATATATATATTAATTATTTATATTATTATATAATTAATTTTTATTATATTCTTTAATATTTTTATATAAAGTTAAAAGTAAATAATAATATTATTAAAGTTAACATTTATTAATATTTTTATAAATACCGCCTTTATTTTTATTAATAAGCCCTTTTTAAAAAGGCTTATTAATTACTTTTATTTATATTTTAAAAACTTTAATATAGGCCGCTTTAAATTTAAAGCTTTAATATTAATTATTTATATTAATATTATCCTCGCCTTTATTAATTAATATTAACTCACCTTTAATTTATTATTTATTAATATACCTTTTTATTAAAATATATTAATTAACTTATCTTTTAACTTTAATTTCACATTTATTTTTATTTATAATATAGATTATATTTTAATTATTTTTAGTATTTATATTATTTTAATATTAATAAAAAACTTATTTTTTTACTTATTATTAAATATTATATTAATATTTATAAAGAAGTTTATATATACCGCGCTTATATTATATATTACAAGTATTATAATTAATGTTATTAAATTAATATTAACCTTTATCTTTTTTATTTTTTATAAATATAATAAATAAATTTAATAGTAAAGCGTATTAATATAAAAGTTAAAAATGAAAGCGCGGTAATTAATTTAAATTATTATTAAAAACATTAAAACGGTAATTTTTATTTTAAATAATATAAGAATATATATATATATAATTATTATTATTTTTAAATTTAAATATTAAAGTATATACTTATAATATTATAATTTATATTTTTTTAATTATTTATAAAAGCTTATAATTAATTAATACTTAAAATTAAAGAGTATAAAGTTATAAACTTTTAAATATTAAAAAAGATTAATTATAAAAAATAATAATAAAAACTAAAATGAAATTTTTAAAATAATTCTTTTAAATAAATTTCTTATAATTTAAAAACTTAATTATTAAGCTAATTTATATATTATAATGCTTCGAATTAATTTAAATCTCGACGCGGTATTAATACAGTGCTTAATAATAAAATCGTTAATTCTTAATATTATTTTAATATATTATAATAATTAAACCGCTTTAAATTTAATTATAACCGGTTTTTAATAAAACTATAAATATTATTTTAATATATATATATATATATATATAATTATTAAACAATTAAATATTTTATAATAAATTATATAATCCCGATAAAAAGAAAATAATAAGGTGATTAATATTTTATTAATATATTTTTTTATCGAATTATTTATAAAACACTTTTTATACGTTTTAAAAGTTTAAATTTAAAGAATTTATTTAAAAAGTATTTTTATTATCTAAAAATATTAAAATTAATTATAAACTATATAAAAATATTATAATTTATATTTATAATTATTTTAAATTATTTATTTAAAAAAAGTCTTAATATTAAGTAATTTATTAAATAATTTATTAAGTAATTTATAAAGTAATTTATAAAGTAATTTATTAAACCAATATATTTAAGTTAATATAATAATTAAAAAAATAAAGCCTCTTTTAATTATTAAAAAGATTTATATTTAAATCTTTATTATAAAGATTATTTATAAAGAATATTTTATAATATTAAATAAATAGGAAATTATAATTAAACTTTATAATTACTTAAGTAAAAAAAATATTATTAAATTTAGATTTATAAAAATATTAATAATAAATTTTAACGCTTTTTTTAATTATATTGATTAAATTATTTAATATATTATTAAAACTTTTAAAACTAAAGCCTTTATAGTTATTAAAGAAATAAAAGGTATAATAAATATTAAATTACCGGATATTTTAATTAATAACCTTAAAAAAAAGCCAATAGTTTTAAAACTATTTAATAATATTTAAATTTATAATATTATATTTTTTAAATCGAGGAATATTTAAATATATATTATATTTATTTCTTAAGTATAATTATTAATTAAATATACCGATTAATAAATAAAAAACATAAAAAATTAAATTATAATAATTATTTTATTATATAAAGTAATAATTTATATTATTTTTATAACCTTTTTAATTTAAATTAACCTTTAAAAATAACGGTATAATTATAAACATTAAATACCGACTTAATTTAATATAATAAAATTATTTATATAAATTAATTAATAAAAAAAAGGTTATTAAACTTATTATTTTTATAAATATTAAATTTAATTAATTTAAACTAATAAATAAGCTTATTTTTATAAACTATTTTTAATTTCATAAAATATATATAATTAAATAATATAATAAAATTTATAAAATTAAATAATATTTCTATTATTAAAAATATAATTATATTATTATTTAATATATTATTATATATAATTTATATAGTTTTTATTTAAGCTTTTATAATATAAAAAAACATTTTATCCGCTTTTTTATAATATATTTAAATATATTAATTATTAAAAGTAATATAATAATTAAAACTTTGAATATAAATATTAAAAAAAGGAAAATTAAAAAGTTATTAAAGCTTTAAAAAATAAAACTTCTTTTTAACTAATTATTATAATCTTAATATTAATTATTATTACTATTTTTATTATAGTTATAATTTTAATATAAAGATTATTATTATTAAGCTTTTTTATATTATAAGGTTTATTATTACCGGTTATTTTTAAAAAATTACTTATATTATTATTTATTACTTTTAAAAGGCCGTTATTAATATTATCACTAATATCGCTAATTATTATAATTAATTTAATTACTTTAAAGCTTACTTAATAATATACTTTAAACTTTACTTTAAAACCGGATTTATTTATTAATAATACTTTTATTATAAATAATATTTAGAAAAAGGTTAAGGATAATATTTAAATTAACGGTATTTTAAATAATTCATTTAATTTTTAAGTATTTATAATATCGCTTAAAAAATAAAATTAAACCTCGGAATCGTTATTAATTATTATTAAACCGGAAATAATAAATGATTTTATTTAAAAAGAATTAATATAAATAAACATTATTTAATATAAATAATTATTATTAATTTTTATAATATTAATAAATATTAATACTATTTATATTAAATTTTAATAAATAATTAATAAAAAGTAATTAATTAATATTAAAATTTTAAAATTTAAACATTAAATTAAAATTAATGTTAATATAAATAATAAGCTTTTTAATAGGATTTATTTTATAACTATTATTATTATAGTATTAAAAAAATTTAAAGCTCTTTAAAAATATTAATAAAACTTAAAAAATTTATAAAGATCGCTTATATTACTTTTTATAAATTTAATATAATAATTAATATTATTCAATTATTATTAAAAAAATATAAAATAAAGATATATATATATAATTATATAAAATTAAATAATAATAATATCTTTTTTATTAAATTTAATATCTTTTAATATATTTAATAAATAATATATTTATATTAAGAATTCTATAATATAATATATATAAATTTAAAAACTTTATAATAAAACTTTTTTTCGGAGTTTTTTTATTATAAATTATAATATTATCGTTATTTAAAAACTTTAAATTAATTATATAAAATATAATAATTATTTTTATATTTTAATTATTATTATTAAGACTTATATTATTTAGAATAACTTTTTATATTAATAAATAATTTAATTAATTTCGTATTTTTTTATTAATTATTTTATATATTTAATTATATTAATTATTATTTATAATATTATTATAAAAATTAATTTTATTAACTTTATTTTTATATTTAACGGTTTTACTTTTATTATTATTATTAATACTTTTTATATTTATAATATTTATAATATATCTTTAAAAAACTAGTTAATTATTTATATTTTTAAAAAACTTATTACTATTTATTATAATTACCGAATAAATTTTAAAATAAATTATTTTATAATTTACTTAAAAGCTAAATAAATATTTATAAATAATTTTAATATAAAATCCTTAATATAAACAATAAAGGATTTAAGTAATAAAAGTATTAAATATATTAATCTTTTATATTTTAAAAAACAATTAAAAATTAAAGTCTTAAAAATTATATTATTTAAAAAGATTTATACTTAAAAGGAGTAATTTCTTTTTTTATCGATTTATTTATTTATAATATAACGGCTATTAATAATTTTATAAAATATAAAATAATAAAAGAATTAAATTATTACTTAAACTATTAATTTATTTATATAATTTTATAATTATAAATAATATAAACTTCTTTTAAACTTCTTTAAAATCTTTAAAAAAATATATTAATAAATAAATTTTATTTTTATTTTTTTATTTTAATACCTACGGTCCTTAATAAACTTACGAATTAATAGGTATTTAATACTTTATATTAAATAATTTAAACCTTTTAAAATATAATAAAGGTTATAATTCTAATTATAAACTTAATTATATACTATTAATTAAATTTTATATTAGAATATAAAGCTAAATGCCGAAAAGTATATTAATTTTAAAAATAATAAACATAAAATAAAATATTTATTATTTAAAAAATATACCGGAAATTTAGGAATAAGAAAATTATAACCGTAACTAAATCGTTTATTAAATCTTAATTAAAAAAAATTAAAGCTTATATTAAAAAGCTTAAAAACTTTTAAAGCTTAATAAAAATAATAAAAATTAAAAGTTAAAAAATAATATAATAAAACATTATGCCTATTATTAATAAAGCTATAATATTAAAAAAGAAAGTCGATACTTTTAATAAAAAATCTTTTTAAACCTTTAGAAATATTATTAAATGTTTTAATAACTTTTAATTTTAAATTAAAATTTAATACTTTTATTAATTACTCGTTATTTATTAAAAACGAAATAATTTAAACTCTTTTTTATTTTAAATTATATAAAACCTTTAAACTTTTAGAAATTTTAAATTATATCTTTTAAATTTTAATAAATATTTTTATATTAATATTATACCTATTATCTAATTATTATTTTTTCAAGATATTTACCTTTTTAAAAATTTTATTATAATAATTTTAAAAAAACTAAATAAAAATAAATATAATATAGCGAAATATTTTAAACTTATTATTTTATTAAAAGATATTAATAAAACTTTAAAATCTATTATTATAAAATAAATAAGTTATTAAATTAATATTTTTTATTTTTTATTATAAAACTATATTAAAGCTTATAAAATAAAATTAATCGAATAAGTTATTTATATTTTTTTAAAAGAAATTTATAAAGCTTATAGTTTTATTAATAAAAATAAATATTTAATAATTATATTATTAATATTAAACGTTTTAAAAGTATTTAATAATATTAGTTATATAAAATTTATTAATTATTTTATTTATAACGGCTTTTTAATACCTATAGTTTTTTAGATTTAAAATTAATTAAAAAACCGTTATATAAAGCTTAAATTATTAAAAAATAAATCCGATTAAATTATATAAACTTATAGAATTTTTTAAAGTTTATTATTTTTATTATTATTATAATCTTTTTATAATATAAACTTTATTAATAAACTTTTAAAAAAAGGTATTATTATAATAAGTATAATTAGTATAATAGTTATAAAGGTTATTTTAAAAGATGTTTTAAAAGATATTTTAAAGGACGCCTTTAATATAAGTATTTTAATAATTATTAATACTAATACCAGTAATAGCTTATTATTAAATAATTTATAAGATATATTATTAAATAATTTATAAAATAATACCTAAGTATTAATTATAATTTAAATTAATATCATAAGTATTTTAATTATTAAATATAATATTATAAATAATTATAAAATATTAAAAATAATATATAATAAGGTAATAATATAAATAATAAAATATAATTATATTTTTATATTAATAATATATAAGTTAATATATTTCTAAATAAAATAAACTATAACTAAAAATATATTTAATAAAAATATAATATTTATTATTAAAATAAGTATATAAATTATTATAAGCTTTAATAATTCTTTATTAAAAAATATATTTAAATATTTAAATATAAATTTATTAAACTAGTTAATAAGTTTTAATACCTCGGCGTTTAATTTAATCCGGGCTTTTTATAATATTATTATATAATAATTATTATTATTAAAATTTAAAAATCGATTTTTAATTTTAAAGTTACTTTTAATGTTTATTAAAAATATAATACTTTATAACTCTAATAACTATATTGAATAATAATAATATTATAAACTATATATTATAATATAATATAATATTAATTATATACAAAAGTCTTTTAAAAAGGTATTATAAAATAGTATTTAATTATTTTAAATCGGTTATAATAAAAAGCTTTATAAATTATTATATAGCTAATAATATATATTAATATATATATATATTTAATTAAATAATAACCTTTTTAACGAATTATATAATATATTTTTAATTATATTTTAACCCTTTAATAATTAATTACAATATATTAACTTTTAATATAACTTATAAAATTTATTAATAATTCTTTTTTATATATTTTATTTAATATTATAAATAATATTATAAAATATAATTATTATTTAAAATTATTTATTTATTTATTATTAAATTTTAATAAAACTAAGTTATAATAATAATTAAAAAAAAGAAAAAAAGCCGGTAAAACTTATTATAATATTATAATAAAAAGATTCGGGGCTAAATTACTAGTTTTTTATACAAACGGTAATAAATATAACGACGGGATTAAAGTAGCGATCTATTTATTAATATAATATATAATTTTATTAAAAAAATTAAAAACGATATATATAAATATTTTAATGTAATTTATAATATATTTAATAAAATTAAAAAGTATTTATATATTTTTAAAAATATTTCTAAATTTTAAAATTTAATAGTTTAAATAAATTAATATTTCTATTAATAATTAAATCATTATCGTTTTTTTTATATAATTTAAATATTAATTTAATTAATAGCTTTTAATTTAAATTTTAAAATAGCTTTAAAAACTTTAATATAATAATAAAAAAAGTTTAAATTAATATTTATTACATTTTTATTTATATAAATATTTTTAATAATAAAAAAGTTAATTAATTTATTAAAAATATTATTAAAGCATTAAGTTTAATTATTATTATAATTAAAAAGTATAAATTATATATATAAGTTATATTTTAATTATAAAGTTTATTATTAACTTTAAAGGTAAATATTATAAAATATATTATAATATACCTTATTATTTTTAAACTTATTATTATTATTATTATTACTTAACGTAATCCACGGTTTAATTAAATACTTTTTAAAGCCTTATATAATAAAATATAAGTTAATTCCATTATAACGTATTTAATATATTAAAATTAATCGGAATCCTCTTTTTAAATACTTTTATATTATTTTAATAAATACGCGTATTATACCCGGGCTTTTTATAATTTTTATAATATTATCGGTATATTTTAAACTTTTTTATATAACTATTACTCCAGCACGATTTATTTTATAATTATTTATTAATGTTCCTTTAAAATTATAAATCTTTTTTAATTTATATATAAAATAATCTTTATTTTATAACCGTTTTTTTTTATATAATAACGCCGGTTAAATATTTTATTTATTTTTTATAATATAATTACTTTACCCTTTAAAAAAGTAAACCGATATATAATTTATATTATATTTTTTACGATTTAATTAAGTTTAATTAAAATTAATATTAAAAAGCTATTTTAATATTATATAATATAATTCCGAATATATTTAATTTAAAATTAAGCCTTAATTAAATTATTTAAAGTTTTTAATTCTTAAAAAATAAATAAACTAGAAAATATTTTTAAAAGTATTAAAATATATAGTTTTATATTTAATTATAAAATAATATATTTCGGATTATATAAAATAAGTTTTACTTTTTAAAAACTTTTTTATATATTTAAAACGGTAAAAATTATTTAAAATATTTTTAAAAACGTTAATAAGAAATTTTCTTTTAAAATATAAATAATATATATTTATATAAAACCTTCGATTTTTTTATATAACTTTTTTAATATATAAAAATAACCGATATCGAGAAATTAAAGCTTATAAAAAAAATAAAAAAGTATATAAAGTATAATAATCGTATATTTTTTATAATAAAACTTAAAAATAATTAAATAATAATTTTTATAACTATTAAAAATTAATAAATAATAAATACTTTTTTTATAAAACTTTATATATTTATTAAAATATTAAATTTAATCTTCGTTTTTTTTATTTATAATTTAATTATTTCTAATAATTATAATTACTTAATTTTTTAATAATAAGTTATTTTTATATTAAGAAAAAAGATACGTTTTCCCAGTAAAAATAATATATAAAAAAATAGCGTAACTATATAATTTAACGCCCTAAATAATTATAACTTATTCCCGGTTTCCTTATTATATTACTTTAAGCCTTTTATATTAATTAAAAGTAATTATAATTATTTTAAACGAAATTTAACCTATAAAAAAATTAATTTTATTAAAATTATAAATATCCTTTTTTTAATCTTATATTTATTAATTATATTTTATATAAAGGTAAATTATATATAATATATATTAAAATCTTTATAAAAAATTCTTTAATAATTAATTTTTCAATTAAAACGTATTTAAAGGTTTAATTATTATTGTATAAAATTAAAAGTTTAATTAATACCGATATATTTTATATTATATTAACGGAGTAATTAATTCGTTATATCTTTAATATTATTTATCTAAAGAAAAAATAATTATAAATTTAAATTAATTATATATTATATAATTAATTATTTTTTAAAATTCGTAAACTTTTATATTAACGATTATATATTTCGTTATAAAATATTATTATAACGCTAGTAATATAAAATTATATAAAGAATATTATATATTTATATTATAAATCGTATATATAATTTAAGGTTTTTTTAAAGCATTTAAAACGTTAATTATATATATATTTTTTTTATTAATTTATTATTATAAATAATAAAAATATAAGGTATAAAATATAAATTATATAAAATTAAAAGAAAGTATTTAATTAAATTATATATTTAATTAAACCGTGGATTACGTTATATTATAATATATTTATTAACGCCGGTAATAATTACCTTAAAACTTACCTTAGAGCTTACTTTAAAATTTACTTAAAAATTAATTATTAAGACAATAGCGTTAAATTCGGAATTATTTATTTTAAAAATTCCCCAGCAGCTTATTTAATAATTTACTTTAAAGTTAATTATTAAAAAAAAGGCTTAAATAATATTAACCGTTATAAGGGTTATTATAAATAAAGTTATATTATTATTAAAACTTTTTAAATTATTTAAATAATTAAAATAAGCTATTTTTAAAAAGTTAATATAATTTATTATTAATTAATATTTATTTATTATAATAATTATATAATATATATTAATTAAAAAAACTATAAATTAATATTAAATTAATAAATAAAAATATATATTTTATAAAAAAATATTATATTACCATTTATTAAAGCTTAAAAAGCTATATTTTTTAAATATTAAAATTTAAAACATGCCGTAATAATTATAATTTTATAGCTTTAAACTAATAAAATTAGCTTTAAAAATTATTTATAATAAATTAAAATAATCGATTTACCGTTTTATAATTATAGCGATTATTAAATAATATAATACGTTTTTTTAATTTACCCGTTATATAAAATATTTAAAAAATATATTTAAGCATCGTTTAATTTTAATTAAATAATACTGTAACCTTTTATAAATATTTAAATAATTTAAAAGTATTAAAAAATTAAAACTATTATTATATTTATATTTTAAATAGGTTTTTTAATATATTTTATTAAAATTATAATAAAAAATAAATTACTACTTTAATAACCTTTAAAAAAATCATTTAAAAAACTTTTAAAAAGCTTTTTAGCGGTACTTTTTTTACTTAATTCGTAATAAATAATAAACCCTTTAAATTTAATAATTATTATTATTATATTATTATATATAACGGTTTAAAAACTATTTTATAAACGCGTATATATTATTTTATAATCGCTTAATTTACTTTATAACCTATTTAATAACTTAATTAAAAATAACCGTGTGTTATTCTAAAATAATTATCGGGTAGCTTTTAAATAATTACTTTATAATATACTTAATAACCTATTTAATAATTTATTTAATAATTTACTTTATATTATTAAGTAGTTTTCTTAAGTAATTATTTTATAATATACTTTATATTATTAAGTAATTACTTTATAATTTACCTAATAATATAATAACATTTAATTAATTAAGGGTTTTTTTAATATTAAAAACGTTTTTTAAAGCATTTATTAATAATAATAAACGTTTTTTAAAAAGTGTTAATTAATAAAAATACCTTATTATAAAAATATTGTATATATATTATTAAAAGCGATATTTAATTACTATTAATAAATATTAATAAACTTTTATATATTATCGCTTTAATAAAGCTTATTATAATATAATATATTAGTTTTAAAACCGGCTATTATTTAATAAAACGATTAAAGTAATATATATATTAATTAATTTAAATTATAATATTAAACATTAATAATCCTAAAATTATATTTAATATAATTTAATTATTTAAATATTAATCTTTTTTATTATTAACTTTTTTTTTATTACTTTTATTTATTTAAAAACACTTTATAACACGGAATATATTATTATTATAATCTTATCCTTTTAATAAACTTATCTCTTTTTTTTTATTAAAAAACGTATTTTATAATTTAAATAATTATAATATATTAAATAATAAATTATAAGCTAGCTAAAAAAACGAGAAAAACGTAATAATATATATAAGGCTTATATAGTAATTTTAAAGCGGTAAATAATAATAAAAAGCTTAGGATTATAAGGGGCTATAATTTAAAGCTATAAAAGCTTAAAGCTTAAGCTATAAAAGATTAAGGCTTAAATTTTAATAGGTACCTATTATAACGAGCGTTAACTAAGGGCTATTAAAAGCCGTATAGGCCGATCCTACGGGTAACGCCCAGTGTATTATAGTAGCCAGTATAGCACCGCAATTTGTATGAGGCCCTGCTTCCGATCGGACTTTAAATTAACTCTCTCTCTCTCTCTTAGAAGGGCTAATTATGGCTTGCAGGTGTGGCTCGGGGACCCAGCCACACGCGCGCATAGACCACTTTAGAGAAGATCTTTCGCGTCCATTTGGATCAGTGCCTTAGAGAGAACACACTGGATACAATCCGCGTTCTGACCCCCATTCGTACCGAATGAACCAGTCTGACATCGAGGAACTCAGCAGGTGGTGCGGAGAGACGACAAGTGGCAGGCGCGTTAGAGTGAATGTCGAACAGGTGACGTTAGACAACAGGCCCAAGTCATTTTATTGAAGCAGACCGGCTATTGGCTGCGTTCGAACCTTGAACGAGTGGACAAGCTGACAATGCGAATAGTGATGTCTAACATACGATTCGAAAGAAGATCGGTCTAGTCCAGCGGGGCGGGCATCAATTCAGTCAAATCACCCGATCTCGCATCGTCATCGTGAACACTCCTGCTGGTGCTTGCGCTCGCACCACAGCCATGGCTTCCAGTTCCGAATCGTACTTGGTGCGTCAGTTGGTATAACAGGCACTCGTGCATAGTCTCTTTAAGGTTTGTATGACATCAATATAAAGTTTAGAGTATGCCGATCTAGGTCCTTCGGGGTTTATAGGTCTATCGAAGGACTTAATGCAATAACACATCATAAAAAATTACATTAAAGTGATTTACACATATCCAAATGGCTGCCGGCTTCCTTAGATGATACAAGAGCTGTCATCGTGAGGGTTTCCCGAAGTCATCAACCTCGGAGAACATACTATATGTATTGCACGAGTTTGCGCAGCTCATTTGTTGCTCTTAACGGATATCAAGCTCTCGAGAACATCCATTCAAGTCATACACACATCACAACCAGGCATTGAATTCCCCCTTTGCGATGGCGTCCAAAGTTGCAGCGTCAGCCATTCAATACATTTACCAATTCGTTTTCACAATACTGACCACGTTCTAGCCCCGTCCTTACGACACAATACAAGCCGCATCCGACAGAGAGGATGAGAGCAAACCAATGGATGGGTGCGAAGTCACTCAAGATTGGCGAGGTCCCCAAGCCAACCATCACTGCGCCGAAAGATGCCATTGTTCGTATAACACACTGCTGTATCTGTGGCTCTGACTTGCACATGTACGGCGGTGAGATGGACAAGTACATGGAATCAGGAGACATTCTAGGCCATGAAGCGATCGGATACGTTGAGGAAGTTGGACAAGGGGTCGATGGCTTCAAAGCCGGGGACCGTGTTATCATCCTCCCTGTCATCGCTTGTGGTGAGTGTTTCTACTGCCAGAAGGAGCAATACTCGCTTTGCGACAAAACGAACCCGTCCAAGGAGATGGACGACCTGTATGGCCACCGCTTGTCTGGAATATTTGGCTACTCGCACTTGACTGGCGGCTATCCAGGCAACCAGGCCGAATACTGCCGCGTGCCAAATGCCGATCTGGTGCTCTTGCATTGTCCTGAGAACCTACCTGCGAAAAAGGCCCTTGGCCTAGCCGATGTCACTGACACGGCCTGGCACGGTATCGAGCTTGCCGAAGTACGCGAAGGCGACGTCGTGGGCGTCTGGGGCTGCGGGCCTATCGGCCTCTCGATCCAGAAGCTAGCCAAAGAGATCCGCGGCGCCAAGAAGGTGTACGCGGTCGACAAGGATCCGCAGCGGCTAGCCATTGCCGAGTCGCTTGGTATGATCCCTGTGGATGCTAACAAAGTCAAGCCGGACGAGCACATCCTGTCCGCCGAGCCGCACGGTCTCGACCGCGGTATCGAAGCAAGCGGCTTCCGGTCCACCAACTCGGTCACGCACAAGGTCATGAGGGCGACCGGGCTTGAGGGTGACAGCTCTGATACGGTCAGCGAGATAATCAAGGCTACGCGCAAGGGAGGCAACATGGCGTTGATTGGAGATTTCTTCTTCAACACCAACAATTTCCCGATTGGCATGTTGATGGAGAAGACGATCACTCTACGTGGTGGACAACTGATGGCGCAGAAGGTTCGCTACTGTCAATCTATCCCGGCGCCAGTGTTCAGCCAGCTAAACTCTTCCAGTACTACCCATTTCTTCTGAACTTGGTCAAAGAAGGGAAGTACGATCCCTCTTTCGTTTTCACCCACACTGGTAAGTAGTGGCCCTTCCCCAAATCGAAGCCAAGATGTGCTCAAGATCATTTCATGCAGACGATTTCGAGAACTGTCCACAGGAATATGAAAGGCAGTTCAACCATGAAGTACCGGGAGGCATGAAGTCGATCATGGTCACCCCATACGGCCGTAAACTGAACCAGCCGCTGTGAGCGCTGCGAGGAACGTGTTTTGAACCTGGCCACCTATGCGTGTATAATAAATGTTTATCTCTTCTCTTGTCAGATTACTTGTATGTATTTCTTCTTTCGCAAATAAAAAAGTCCAGTTTCTGCGGAAAGTATGTCTCGTCGAACCATCTATTAAAAATTTCGACTTGAACAAGTAGCCGATAAATTAAGATGCAACGAGATAACCTGATAAGCTAGCGAAGAAGTACCTCCTGAAGCCCCTCCCCTCCCCCCACCCCACGATAAGATCGGTAAGATTAATTTATATCTCACAGCTAGTTAAAGAGCTGAATTTATTAGAAGCTAAAAGAAAGATAAAAGTAGCGGTGGAACCTTGAAGAATAGAAGGAAGACCACGGCCGACGCGTTCGCGGCCTGGGGAAGCAGTATTAACTGTTAACTAGAAAGCCGCCGAAGTTTGCGATAAAGCCCTTCGACTACTCTAGATTTTTTCGGTGTTGCGGAGGTGGCATTTCAAGGCCGGAGAACTAAAAAGGGATATATAACACCGAGTATTCCTAGGTCGTTACCGACCCTAGTATTAATTTGGCTCTCTGCTGCTTATATATGGGAGAGCGGACGGGATCCCTAGTATTCAGCAGGATATGGTCGTATGTGAAGGAAAATGGTGTTTTGGAGCATTATGAAAGGGTAGTTACACATTGGAATGCAGACACAGAAGGACCAACCTATCGTTCCCGTTGAACCCCAACATGACTTGACGCGTATGTATTGCAATGGGAAGAACTGCTCTGAGAGCCAAGCTCACTCACGGAGGGAGACCATCTTCCAGTCGCACCCTCGAGGCCTGCGGTCAATCCGCGCAACCAATTGAGAGATCTCAGGATCGAGATGAGGGCTTCTGGAGACCATTTGCTACCTACTGATTTAATGTTACACTGCTTCGTTCATTTGAAGCTCTCGTAATTCGCTATATAGATATGCGTAAACTTTCGCTCTTCTGGTCGTAGAGTACGTGGACCTGGTCAGCGTGCGGCACTGCGCTGCCAAGTTCCGGAAGAATAGTGATAAGTTGAACGTGTTGGTGAATAACGCTGCTGCAAGGGAACCCCTTTTCCGCTTTCCCTCTTTCGCCGTATCTGCTACGAGGCCCCTTACCCTCATTCCCTTTGATTTTGTGTTATAGTTATATACACACGTAGCTAGCCTTTTTGGGCGAGGATATCTTACTAACAGGCACTTCTTACTCTGAGGTTATGAAAATGCCCCATAGCTTCACCAAAGACGACTTTCGAGCTCCAGTTCGGCACGAACCACCTATCGCACTTCCTGCTCTTCCCTGGGTACACGTGTTGGCGGACCGAAGAATCCTGGAAGCATCTCAATGAGACTGTAAGAGGAAGATTGGTGGCCACAGTCCCGTGAGGCACCCCGTGCCATGAGTCCATGTACAATGAAGCTAGATGTCAGAGTTCGGGATGCCTGGAAGCTGCCTAATAACCATATAGACGCATTCTCTTCTGTCATTGCCTTCTTCTTTGCGAATCAAAACCGCAACCTTTTATTCGAGGAAAAACATTGTTAATTAGGTGGTAACTTAATGTGCTCGCCCCAGAGTTAAGCCTGAATCCTCAATTCTCCAAAGCCTTCTGTCACGCGCTCCAGGTCCGCTAATTACCTTATGACTGTTTGTTCTTCTTTGCCCACGACGACACTACCTTGTTCATATCCCAGGTGACATATAGCATTATCAAGGGTAAGATGGAGGCCATCAACGTATCGATGAACCAGTTGTTCCGAGGCGAGTTACCCATGGCGCTCCACCGCATCAACTCGCCAACGAACGACGTCGTGATAAAGTAGCGACCCTTCTCGAGCCCGGCGATAGACAGGCCGGCGACGTCATCCGCGCTCTGAGGCGTGTCGGCTCCCTCGAGCTCGTGGGTGACTTGCGGCTTGGTCGCGTTCTCGCGCTCAAGGCCGGCCGTGGTGATGGAGTTGGGCAGGACCAGGTGCACTTCGATAGGGACGTCGGGGTAAAGCCGCGCCTCCATGGCGAGGGCGTCGGCGAGGGCGCGGACCGCAAACTTGGACGGCGTGTAGGTGCCGTGGCCGGCCAAGGAGAAAGTGGAGAGGACGGAGCCAGTAAAGATGATGTGCTTAGCAGCAGGACGGGATTGCCTGGTCGAGGGTTTCTTTGCTCCTTGTCCAGGGAGAAGCCAGGCGCGCATGATGGCTTGGGACATCTCGGCGGAGCCAAAGTAGTTAACGTCCACTGCAAAGAAACATTTTCGTAAGCGATGCCCACTGCATACTAGACCGAATACGTCACTGCTTACTTGAATAGCGAGCAGCCTTCATGGCTTCTTCCTCGGTCCACAGCATGGGCATCGAGAGGCCAGCCAGGCACCACACGATCTCGGGCGGTTCTCCATTGTTCCAGGCCGTAGCCTCCGCGACAACCCGCTTGGCGTAGCCGGGCTCGGCCACATCGGCCGCAATGGCGTGGAAGCGCTGCGTCTCGGGCGACTTTGCTTCCGCCTTCATGCTCCTTATGGCCTCGTTGAGCTTCGCCTGGTCCCTTGAGATGATGACGACATGCGCCCCTTTTCTTGCGAAGATGCGCGCTGCGCTGAGACCGGTACCCGCGGAGGCGCCCGTCATAAGGATAGTCTGGATGTCCAAGATCAGTTACTGTTTCCACGGCGCCGTGTTCGCGCCTGTACCTAGCAATTGACTCTTACACGGCCCTCGACGGGCATGTGGTTGTGCCCGAACCAGCCCATTATTTTTCGCAAAGAGACTACGAGATGCACAAATGGAAGATAAAACAGCTAGAGAATTTTTGAGATAGGTTGAATCATAAGCTCGACAGTCCGGAAACTCTGGTGGAATTGGGGAAGTCGGACTGAAGAGACAGTCTTGAGCTGTCTGGTTATGTCTCCATGAGGTTGGCTCAGTTGGTTACAGGGGCTGCCTTAATGCATGTTGGCTCCGGCCAATAACGGGTGCGGCGGTGCTCCCCCTTACAGCCAGGGATGGTATCATGCAGCTACATCCATCGTCAATCATGCCCAGGCGTAAATGAAGCATTGGAGAACGAAATTAAAATCCTACCCGACGCATGGAAGTCATGGAGGATTTGGCATGAGCCCCTTTTGTCCAGTACCAGTGGGAATCCATAGGCATCATATCTGGTGTAGCTCTACTGGCTCGGGATATCTTGGCCTCTACCATGCCTGCATGAATTAAAGCAAAGATATTCGGGTTCTCTTGAGCAAGGAACTCGGTCGGATTAGCCAAAGCCAAATTCGAAATCAAGCATATAATCCTCGAAACCCCTTTCATAAAATCATTACTACCGCTTGGTAGTAGCCATATCCATAAGCTGCTGGACGCCGGCCGCGTGCACCTCCTGTTCGTAGACTAGGCGGACCTGACCAGCGTGCTCCAGGTGTGCGGGACGAGCGTGTACGCGGCCGTGTCGACGGAGCTCGAGGGCTCGGGGGGGGCTGGACCTAGAGGGGTGCTCCGTGGCCGGGCCGGCGCCGACGAACACCGCGGACAATCCGCTGGAGTACGGATACGGCGGCTGGGCGTTCGACAAGATGCTTGAAAAGCGGTTATGAGAGAGGAAGTTGGAGTGGTTTGAGCTAGCCAAGTAGTGTCGTGGTCGACGTCAACGGACAGGACACCAGATGATCATTAGTAAGAGGTTGTGGTTAATAGTAGATCAAACTTATTGTTCATCATCGGCAAAGAGACGGCTCGTTTTCACCGCTCAAGATGCCCGAAGTATGTCCATACACGGGTAAACTTCGTAGATCACATACTCAGAGTGCTGGTCGTCATCAACCACTCACTGGTGAGTCAAGACACTGGGGACTGAGCTTGCCGAGCTATCCCCTCATGGCTTTCCCATGTATCTGGGGCTGCGATCGTATGATAAAGGTGTGTGGATAAGGGTAGTTGCTATGACTGATCTTCTGGATGCTGTTTCGCTCGATACAGTGGGTATTCTCCAGCCAAACCCGCAGAAGCGAAGCAAACTATTACGGCACTGGATGTGGCTATCGTGGGGTTGACCCCAACTGCCAACAGCAGACTGCTGGCTGCCCGCAGGACGCCGGGTGCATTGAGTGCTCACTCAGATGCAAGATGGCACGATGTTGTCATGATCGTGCCACATAGTATAGGAGGCCGCCAATGTCAGAGCAGGAAGTCTCCGAAAGTGCACGACGGGAGAGCATACGTATGCCCGACTGACTTTCTAGGTCAGCAATTCGGTAGTACGAGAAAATTGTAGGTATCATGATCGAAAACACCGTGCAAAGTGTAATGTTTATAGACAGATAACAATTTTGAGTAATCATTTCATATCGTGATGGGAGCCATTCAAACGCTCATGATATTGACTTATACAGTCAGTATTGGTCTCCTGCGACCAACCCGGTAGTGTCTGTTGTGTTGTGATAATAACGAAAGGACTGATTACAAGCACATATAACCAATGCGGTCACCAGTTCAGTTTCGGTTTTTGTTCGCCTTCGAAAATCCCCTCTTCGCCCATGCCGCTTTGCTCAACTTTGCCATTCTCATAATGAACGGGAGCCAGAAAATAACACTTTGGAAAAAAATGCCCTTGAAAAACACCTGCTATAGCACAAATTCAAAATAAACCAAATCTCTCCCGTCAGCCCAAGGCCGTGCGAACTATAGCATATTTGCTATGTTCTTCATCCGTGCTTTGAGATCCGAGAGCTTCTTCACCTCCTAGACGGCGAGCTTGCTTTTCGTCTTACTACTCTCGCCGAAGACGTCGTCCAACAGGCCGTTCCAGATGCCCTTGATCATGCCGTCGCCCTGTTCCGAGTACGACGACTGTGTCGACGAGGGGCCGTAGTGGCTGCTCTCGTGCGCGAACTTGAGCTCGACGCCGTCCATGGTCATGCCCTCGACCTCGGTCAGGGCCGAGGGCGAGACGGTCTCGGGGTGCGCGGCGACGATGCTGATCTCAGGCTTGGGCAGCGGCTCGTCAGCCGCCTCCGGGGCGTACGCGACCGAGTAGCTGTCGGGCAGCAGAGGCATGCGCGGGCCGCTCTCGGCGGCGGGCGCCTCCGCGAAGTTGAAGTTGGGCAGCACAAAGGCGTCCACGGTGCCCTGGGTGGCGACAGCGGCTTGCGAGTAAGAAGCGCTGGGGTTCAGGGTTTGCATCAGACGCATGCGCTTGGGAGGCGGGTGAGGCCGGTTGGCGGAGCGAGTGGTGAATTCACGGCTGCGTCCCTGTTTGGGTGGAATGCGTGTTAGTCGACTTATACGGATATCGAAGACGACATTTCGTCCAATGATTTGACTGGGTACATGTACTTGCACCTGAGGGTCAAGTGGATTGGTCATGGACGGGAATATCATTTGATTGCTTACCTCCAACTCCAGATTCCTCTCCTTGAGCAGGTCTGCATATTTGCGCATCAACGGCGCCGCCGTTTTTGAGGATGTGATCAATGTCGTCGACTTGGGCACAGCCTGTGTGTGGGTGGTGGTGCTGATTGAACGAGCAATCTGTCGCGCGACCGGGGCAGTAAGGCGGGGGCCAGCCATTTTCGGTTAGAAGGGCCGGTGTATAGGGTAGCTTATAGTTTCTAGGGGTACCTCGGGGCCTTTGCGTGCTCTCGAGGGGACTTCTTCGGCTATATCGAGTCCAAAGAATGGCAGTAAGCTGCTCTTGTTTCCTTTTTGTTTCAATGACACGGCACGGAAGGGAGGAAGGAGGAGGAATAAAGGTAGGCAGACAATGAATGGCCTTTGGCAGAGTGAGGGGGCGGGAGAGTAAGAGTTGAGAGGTAGTAGGTCGAATGGATGAAGAGTGTTGGGGCTTCGGAGGTCCGGGGATGGGGAGGCAGATGGGTGAAGTATAAGTAGTACGTCGTACGTATACCTGCACCTGCACCACGAGCAGCGAGAGGCCCAGAGCTTCGACTAATATCTACTACAATATTACCCGACGACGCCGGGATTCTCTGGCCCAAAGTCAGGTCCAAGGTTATCTAGATGGGTGGATGGATGGATGGATACATGCAGATGGAGCAATGGATGCTTATCCCTTCCCGTCTTCATAACCTAAATGTTGCCCGCCAAAACAGCAGATCCCAGCACTGTTCTGTTGGCACACCATTCGATCATGGAGCCATCTTATGCAGCTTCCTGAGCTGCGAGAGGGCATAGCTTACACCTAGACCCGCGGTGTATGCTGCTAGCATTCCCATTAAGCTTCAAGACCAACCCCTGCTCGTATCATTTCCAAGTCATTGTGCAACTGCGATCTGAAGTACCCCTCACACTGTACGGGAATAGTCATCTTTGTAGAGATGCGCTCGGGGGCTGAAGTCGGGGTACCTAAGTGTGCTTGCTAGTAGTGTACAGTATCTAGTCTAGTAGTACTGCGAATACCTGCACACGGGCCTGCCTGCTTAGACACTTGTCTTGTTCACCGGAGGGCGGTGGCCGACCCCCGATCATCGTTGCCCCTCCCTCTTCTTACACTCTCTTCAACTCATGATACTTCGGCAATGGATTTTTCTATTTTTACGAGTCTGTGTCTGTATGCGAATTCCACCAAAATATGCGATCATCGTGGCATCGGCTCCTCTATGACATATTGATAAACAGCCAAGAATAGCCGATAAGATGGGCCAGTCTCAGGAAACGTCGGAGGACTCCAATGAGAGCGGCACTGGTTGACGACGACAGTTTAGTTGGGTGGGGAGCATGGATCACCGATGTTCTGTTCTGGCTTCTGGGGCGTTTCGCGCCGCCAGAGTTGCCAATTCGTTGAGCTTGACCTTGTTGGCCTAAAGCAGTAAAGCAGCTCCAATAGCTTCAGAGGTCACCTGCTACTGTCCTGGGATCTCGGGCTGGGGAGTCTTGGGGGGTGCACAGTATGCAGCCCCAAGTACTGCACAAAGAGGGCATGCCAGCATGCGTCACCCCCAAAACCACGCTCCAATTGCACCTTCGTAATTGCCAACCCGCCCTGTAAATTCGATGGCCTCGCTGTTCTTTGGTTTTGGCGGTCAGGTGCCTCGTGCAAGTCAACAAAAAACCACAGTTGGACAGGGAAAGCAATCTCTAAACCTTGCGTAGGTCCTTGACCGCCGGGGCCACTAGCAGCGCCGCGTCGTTCTTCTAGCCATCGTATCGCGCGGCATCCTACTCGTTTCTTCCGGTAGCACAGTTATCACGCCTGTTTCCCCTGAACGTTTCCTCCCCCAATGCTTGATTCCCCCAAAAAGCTTCGAGAACCTTTCCAACACCCGTGCTGCTGTTCCACCACAGTCGGGGTCGGTTATGAAGATCGTTCGTGGGGCCCCTCTGCCCTTCGCCAGTTTTCATGTTGTTTTCAAATGACTGGAGATGTGGCCGAGCTGAAAGTGCTGCTACAATCTTCGTTGCATACGTGGACTTTTCGATATGCTTGTCTCTCTTGCCATGCCGCTGGCGCTTTTGCTAGCAGAGCTCCGTAGCCAATGTACGGGTGTCACGAGGCACACCACCTTCATGCAAAACGGCTGGGGGTCAACATGGGATTCGCAGTCATCGTGGACGCGCAACCTTCAGCATGCAACACGGCAACCCTTCGGCAATCTGACTTCACGTATCAAGGAGCTGTGAATCCATTGTCTACTTGGATGCCTCCGACAGCATCCACAGTATCTAATTGGAAGACGTGTTACCAGTAAGTCAGATTGCTCGCCTCGGAGTATTAAATTCCATCATGACTTGCCATACTTTATCAATGTAAGTGCTATTGAACTTGCTTCTTCTTGCCGCCCATAACAATTTCCCGGAGACGAAAGCCAAACAACAAGAGCTCGGCCACTTGATGGCTTCGTGACATCGGCCATTAAAGTGCAGAAGTGCTTTTGACTTCGTTTCACACCACCAGGGACAAGTACTGTCCTGCCAAGTGCCGGCATGCAGTATGCTGAGTACAACATGCAGCAGCAGGGTTGTATGTTTTCTTGGTAGAATACTGATAGGTCTTGACAAGAGATGTCCTTCCGACCTCCTACCTGCATGTCGCCATCCTCCATCAGCCAGCAGAGAAAAAGACGAGGTAGAGTCAGCAACCGAATGCGAGGCTTAGCCAATTGCCATTCACGCTCGCAGGCACCCTTCGGCCTATATCTCAAGACAATACAACGCTATTACCAGAATCCTCATGGCACATCGCGCTCTGCAACCTCCAGAACGCGTATCTAGAGCCAATAATCGTGATCGCAGTTCCAATCATCGTCTTCTTCGGCGGAGAAAGATATACGTAGGTATGAGCGGCACGTGGTAGGTCGGGTACCAAGCGAGACAGTATATATACCTATATACACAAGCAGCCCCAACCACAAAGCTGGTATGGAAGCACACTGAGCCAAATAGATCTATAAAAACATATCCAGCCTTCCATGGCATATATCACATGTATCAATCATCATTTCGGTCAATTGGTCGCTTACAACCTTCATCAAAGTGAGCTGGGCTCTGCTGTCGTGTGCCAAAAGTTTGTATGCTTACATACTCCAGACGTCAATTCAGGAACAGAACGAATAATAGCGGGGAGTAGGGCCCTTATTAGTTTCCACTGGGGTAGTCTGAGAGTGAGCCGATAAGGATAGCGATAGGGGAGGGACACGGAAAAGGGCCAGACCGCTCAATTGGGACCTCACTTTCTCCGGCCTGACTTGCCTGCCCTCTGCTCAGAGATGCTGGCAGTGCCTCGTGCTAGTCAGCTAGACGAAAAGGATTAACGGCCAAGACACGACACACTCCACATTCTGCCAAATCGACTGGCATTGAATTGGAAACATGGCCCGACCATCTTCTGATGAATCTGCTCAGATTCTCGCCACTCGCCGCTGATAATCCCATTCCCCCTCCTCTGTTTCCTAGCATTGGCACTATTTACTGTACAGGGCCCTGGATTGATAAAATTTAGCCGTTCGTTTCCGGGTGATACCAGACTTTTTATCCAAACCAACAACACTCTTTTACTCTGTTCACTCACTGCGTGTGTGTCGTCTTTCCCTAATGAGTAAATAAGCCATTGCCCGACCAATCAACGACCCGAGCGTCGCGAGAAGCCTGTAATTCTCTCACTCCTCCCACTGCCGACCAACAATGGCTCCCCCTTCATCCTCGTCCACGGTGACGGCAGACTCAACGGCCAGAGGCTCGACGGCCGAGCCGGTGCTGAAGCTCAATGGCAAAGATGCCCCCGCCACGCCGGACCTGCCCCCGATCGAGAACAAAGAGTACCGCGACTTCTTCTGGACCTATACCGAAGAGCCGCACCGGACCCGGCGCCTGGCCATCATCAAGGCGCACCCGGAGGTGACGAAGCTGTGCGGGCCGGAGCCTCTCACCAAGTGGGTGGTGCTGGGCGTGGTGACGCTGCAGGTCTTCTGCGCCTACCTGCTGCGCAACAAACCCTTCTTCTCGCTGCCCTTCTGGGCGCTCGCGTACGTGGTGGGCGCGACGGCCAACCAGAACCTGTTCCTGGCCATCCACGAGATCAGCCACAACCTGGCCTTTCGCAACGCGACGGCGAACCGCCTGCTGGCCATGGTGGCGAACCTGCCCATCGGCATCCCCTACTCAGCCTCGTTCCGCCCCTACCACCTGACGCACCACAAGTCGCTGGGCGTCGACGGCCTCGACACCGACCTGCCGACCGCCCTCGAGGCCATGTTCCTCGACTCCATCCTCGGCAAGGCCTTCTTCTGCACCTTCCAGATCTTCTTCTACGCCGTCCGCCCCATGACCGTCTATGCCGTGCCCTTCACCTGGGTGACGGGCCTCAACGTGCTGGTGCAGGTGACCTTTGACCTGATCATCTACTCGACCATGGGCGGCTACTCCCTGCTCTACTTCCTGCTCTCGAGCTTCCTGGCCGGATCCCTGCACCCACTCGCCGGCCACTTCATCGCCGAGCACTACGTCTACAGCACCATCACCCCGACGCAAAAGGACCCCACCAACCACTTGCCGATCCCCGAGACCTTCTCGTACTACGGCATCGGTAACTTCTTCACCTACAACGTCGGCCTCCACAACGAGCACCACGACTTCCCCGCCGTGCCCTGGACCCGCCTGCCCAAGCTCCACGCCCTCGCCCGCGAGTTCTACGCCGACCTGCCCCAGCACCGCTCCTGGTCCTACGTGCTCTGGCAGTTCATCTTCGACGAGAACGTCGGCATCCGCTGCCGCGTCAAGCGCAAGGAGGGCGGCCGCCTCGTCGGCGTCCACGGCACCAAGAAGACGGACGATTGGAAGGATAACGAGATGGAGCCGTAAAGAATCAAAACACCCCTCTTTTGTTGTTTAAGGAGAGAGATCAAGAGAGCACCGGGGCTCGGGAGACTTGGTGGTAGAGAGGTTCTACACAAAAAGAAGGCCAGGGAAACGAGGAACATGAATGCTATGATTCTCTTCGTAGATGGGAACAAAGAGAGGCTGGCTTGACCGCCCTTACTAGAATAGTGTTTGTGGCGTGCAGGTATGGATCAGGGAAACTTTGTTTCACCAAACAGCCAACCCTGTGTTGTCAGCGTACGGCTTTGGATGGGTCTGCAAATACAAAAAACTACTGGGATATAGATATAGGCCAGCCTACTAAAAGTCAAAATGATCATGGTTTCCAAAGAGTCTCGGCGTATATTAATATCGTGAAAATAAAGGGGGTGGGTGGAGGACGACAAGTGCACCAGACCATCTCCTGGCAACGCCGGAAACATTGTCATATATACGTAGTGTTCGGGTACATGTTGCAAGAGATGTGCGCGCTTGAGAACCGTTATAGTGTCTGGATCATATTCTGATACTGCCCAAAAAACAAACACACAAAAGGGGAATACATGCTATAGTTACATGAAGAATGCTGACTTGCTGCACCGAGGGGGGTTCCGCAAGAAGACCATCGTGGCAGCAGCAGCAACAGTAAGGGGCAACGAGGAGCATTGCTTCAAAGAGAGTCCTGTCCTATTGGCCGCAGAAATGTCCAAAGGACATGAACGTCCTTGAAATCAGGCGCATGGCTAAACGCAATTCAGACGGCTCCACGTCACCTCCCTCCCCATAACTCCAGTCTGGCCCACCAGTCCCCCTATTTCTTCTATCTCACAAGTGGATATATATCCTGCGACTGCCATCCTCGTGTGATCCTGCTGCTGACAGCTTATGCTTTTCACCGAGTACGAGACCGAACGCTTCCCATTCTATATAGCGCCTTGGCCTAAGCCCTGTTCTCTTGCAGCCTGCATGTCATGCTGCACCATACTTGACTGATCTAGAAGAACAGGTAGGCGAGCAGGAAGCTGAGGAGGCAAAGGATGGCAGTCATCTGGATCGGAACGCCCTCCGTGCCTTGCCTCACTTGTTGGCCAAGCTGTGCCGGGGCCGACTTGTCCTCTCCAGGGCCGGCCTTGCGCTGTCGGAGACCGCCCTGATCTTGCTTAAGTTGGGAGATGGTTTGTTGCGCCTTTTCCAGCTGGACCTTCAGCTCGTCATAAGTGACGCTGGCGGCAGTCGATGCGGCAGCGGCGACATTGGCGACCACCGAAGGACTACTCTCTTCGTTCTTGATATCCTCGGACTTGTCGTCTTGGCGGTAGTCGCTAGGCGAGGAGTAGGCCGGGGGCGCAACTTCAGGAGTAGCCTCATACTATAAGTACCCTCTCGTCAGCTAGGCATATCGTAGCAGGGGGGGTAATTGGGGGTACAAACTCCGTTAGAGGTAGATTCGCGCTTAGGCGTCTGCACCTGGGAAGGGCTGTCACCTGCTGTACCACGGGGAGATAAGAAGACCACGCGGATTTTCTTCTCAATGACTTGCGACTTGTCGATCGAATCCCACTATCACATGTCATCAGTCAATCGGTTGCCCTATCTCGCCTCCAATTTCACAACTTACAATGGCTGTCAAGTTGCTGAACTCCTTGTCGCCAGTGATAGGAACAGACTGAACCAGGAACTTGTCTCGGCATCGGGTGTCCAGCGGGGGGCTCCTGCTTCATAGCCTGCAAGATAACTTGAAGCCAGTTAGCTGATGCCTGGTATATTACCCCTAGAGTGGGTTGCACGCTTTCCTACCTTGGACTTCGACTTCCTTGCCAGGCTCGACACGTCCGGAGTTGGGTCGGACGCAGTACCTAGTGGTAGAAGTGGTCAGCAACAGGTGCGGCGGCCGCATTTATAGGGGGGTGGTAGATCGAGTCGTACTGTTTAGGGGCAGTGGTTTTGACCTGCGATAGGGATTTGTCAGCAAGGTATAGTACAGCGCAAGCAGGCCATTTGGGTCACGCGATGTCGCAACATACCTTGAACGCAACAGGCGTGGTGTTGGGGTTTCTAATCTTGAGCACTTCCGACACTTCCACAGTGAAGGGGCCTATATCATATTGTCAGCCACGGAAATTTGTCGCGTGCTCGACATCTGGGGCGGATGGCAGATGGGCCGGCACATAAAATATTAGATGACGTACGGTGGAAGCCGAGCTCCTGGGGATCGATTTCGACAGACATGGTGGGCTGTTTGGGAGAAGCAAGAGGAGTCGTCTAGACGGACAGATGTCAAATTCGCGATTTGGGGGTATATATCGACCCGACGGCAGGTGAAGAAGCCAAATAGCCGGTAATTGCAGATGCGCAGGTAGTCGCTAAGGTTTGCTGGTGTCGCAGGCTCGGGATTGTGCAGGATTGCGTTTTTGTCAGCTGTCGTTTTCGATTGTGAAAGCAGCAGACAGCGAGGAGGTGGCAGGTTGCGTTGGTTCCGGGTGGTTCGAGTTGGCGGGAAGCCACAGAGAAGATGTATTTGGGGGTGGTTATTAAAAGAAGATACGGGGTGGTCTGGTGACGGATTATGAACAGATTCAATGAGGCGCAAGGCGAGGACTGGAGATTCACAGTCGGGTCGGTTTGGCAATGGATAAGTAATCCCCTTTACTCTTGCACGTAGGTAGGTAGGTAGAAATGGGAGGAAAAAGAAGTTGGCCAGCCAAGTTTGTTACGACATAGCACGAGCGACCCTATCTTCTCCTTCTTGGTCCCGTCGGGTTGTTAGACTGGAAATCTGGTCTAATTCCATCCTCTTAGGGTACCCTACTTGGGATTGGATACAGCCAGGGCCTGCTCCCAGGGCCCCCAAGCACCCAAGCACCCAAGCACCCAAAGGGGGCCCCGACTGGGTGGCCTTTTGGTGCAAGCGTGTCTTTACCACGACCAATTGGGGGGTGCCCGTGAAGGATGCCACCAGGCCCGCGCCCCTCGCATCATTTCATCACTGACAAACACCAAGACAAAAGACCCAGAAAGCACAGTGCGCTCGCTTGCCATCTGTTGAAGATAGTATTAATATCGGCCAGCCAAGCTGAGCTGAGCTGACCAGGTCATGAATTGTAACACATCGCAACAACTGTAACTTTCTTTACCAGTGCTGTTTGAAATAGAGTGCATATACACACCTACACCATTCATACCCAACGTAGCATCAATATCGTAGATATATGTAGATAGGCGAAGCTACTCGGTTGCTTCTGCAAACAGCATTCAGACATGTGGCCATTCTGGTCGGTCGTCTTTTATTTCATTTGACAGCTCCATTCAATTTGATCAATGTAAGTGAGCCTGGTAGGTACCCTCAGGCTACATGGTGACACCTGCACGGCCCATTCAACTTCCGTGTACTTCTTAGCCTACCCCCAAGGAACTCCACAGACCTCCGTTGGAGGCAACTCTGTTGATGACGTTCCTTGGTGCACCTGGAAGCAACCTACCAAAGCCTGTGAATCGCCTCAGCATTCCCTTAGATTTCTAGTGCATTCAACAACAACAGCTTGGTTTTTAACAGCATCTGATAAAACCCGATTTTCCTACTAGATTCAGTTCCGAATCCTCTATCTACCCACCAAACGCATTTTACCTAGTGAGAGCCATCAGGATCGCCCGCCATGTCGTCAGATCTGAATACGCTATTGGAGATGGGCTTTGACAAATCACGTGCCGAAATGGCCGTGAAGAGAACCGGAGGCCGTAAGAGATCCAACCGCCATCCCATCCTATACACTCGCCTGAAGAGGAAGAGCGTTGTTTACTGACTGGACTACCCTCAATAGTGGAAGGAGCTATCAACTGGTTGGAGAAGAACCAAGACACCCCGCTCGACGAACTCGAGGCGGAGGAAGCTGGTCCCTCGGTCGACGCCGAGGCCCTTGGTGAGGGTCAGGTCGCCCAGTCCATAGTCTGCAACGACTGCGGCAAGAAGTTCCGGACCAAACAACTGGCTGGTTTCCATGCCGAAAAGACGTACGTCGCCTTGCTCGCTGGCTTACCTTTTTTTTGGCCGATATGTATTCCCCTGTATCAAGTCCTGCCATCGCTGACTTTCTCAAATGTAGCGGTCACGATGACTTTGCTGAATCGGCTGAGGAGCTCCCCCTTGACAGAGGAGGAGAAAGCCCAACGGCTGCAGGATATGCGCGCCGCGCTTGCAGAGAAGCGCGCAAAACAGGCCATCGTTGACAAGGAGGAGCAGAAGCGCAATGAGGTAAGCCTCTTTACTATTATTGATCTCTCTGCCACCAATCTCAGCTGTTCATACCTGATACTCACCTCATTACACAGGCAATCCGCATGAAGGCCACCAAGGAGACCCAGGACATGAAGGAGGAAATCGCCCGCAAGGAGCAGATTAAAGAGGCCGCCAAGAAGCGCCAGGAGAAGCTCGACGATGCCGAGGCGAAGAAGCGCATCAAGGCTAAGATCGAGGCCGACAAGGAGGAGCGCCGCCGCAAGGCCGAGGAGGCTAAAGCCGCTCGCGAGGGCCGGGCACCCGCCGCCGCCGCTGCCCCTACCCCGGTGGCCGCACCCGCCCCTTCTCGTCCCGCCGCCACGCACAACGAGGCGCGGCTGCGACTTCAGCTTCCCAGCGGCAACGTCATGAAGACGCTGCCGGCCGAGACGACATTGTTTGAGGTCGCCCAAATACTGCAGACGGAGAGCGGCGCGACGGTCACCAAGTTCGTCATGAACTTCCCCCGCAAGACGTTTGAGGGCATCGACTTTGGCAAGACGTTGAAGGAGGCCGGGCTTGTTCCGAGTGCGGCTCTGATTGTTCAGTAAATCCGGGTCAGATCGAACGATGAGCGAATGACTGACTGGCTGGGTGGCAATGACGATAACGAGTGCATTGGGAATGGCGTTTGGGTCTTAAGGCGGCAAAGTTACCCGACAAAAGGCATTTGGTATGAAGGTTAGGAAGACGGCTCTTCGCGTAAGAGCCGCGTTTTTCATACAACCAAGAATAATAAATGCCAAGCCACCCGAATTACTGTGTCCGTTCAGTATGGGAGTCTCATACTTGGGACCTTGCAAAGTGTGATCTACAGGGGCCATATTCCCCAGCGAGACATCAAATCTTTAGTCATCCAGCAATTACAGATCGACCTGATGTCATGGCTAGCAAGCCCACAGTGGGATGAGGGCCCAAGAAAACTCAGAAAGATTGGCGATGGATCGTAAAGTGAATTGCCATGCCAGATTCCTGTTCAAGGGACCGGTAGGCGTCACATGTCACAAGGGTTGGCAGACACCGAGCGTTACAGATTTGTTTGTCATTTCTCCCGAAGGCCATCATCAGATTAGATCTATGCGAGGAGCCAACTTTTGTCTTATCGCCTGGGGCAAGCGTCCGGATATCGTGCCCATTGCCTTCCCTTCACGCCGCACACCGAAGTAGGTGTGTTATAAGTGAAAACCCCAGAACCATGCATGATGAATCAAGTCACAAAGGGAAGAGGAGGTGGTCGTTCTTTTCGTCGTGATCGTGGTAAACGGAAAGTTCATCGTAAAGAACCGCTTAATCGAAGAGACCGAAGCCCATATCCTCGTCGGACTCCTCCTTCTCCTCCTCCTTCTCCTCAGCCTTGGCCTCCTCAGCGGCACCACCAGCGGCGGGAGCGCCACCAGCAGCGGGGCCAGCAGCAGCACCACCACCGGAGCCGATGCTGGAGAGGAGCTCCTTGATGTCCTTGCCCTCAAGAGCCTGTAGAGCGCCGGAGGTTAGTATCGTACAATTCCCAGTCCACAATCTTGTGATTCGCATTTATTCGCTGTGTGGGGGGTTTGTGGCTCGTACCTTGGCGAACAGAGAGGTCCAGATGGGCTCAATATCGGCGACGTTGGCAGCCTTGATCAGGGTCTGCAGCTTGTCGGCCTGTAGAGATAATTGCAATGTCAGCCGCTCAGTCCTCGCTACCAGTTCTCGAATGCATCTCGGTTTTTGTTTCCCATGGTCGCATTTTGGTGGGTGGATTTCGGGCTTACAGTGACGGGGACGTCCTCATCGGCGAGGATGAGCGCCGCGTAGGACGAAGCCAGCTCAGCGGTAGACATTGTGAAATGTGAGATTGTTGGTGAGGTGGGCAGAAAAGGTATGTGTTGAGAGTTGCAATTCTGCTTGCTGGCGCTGATGGGCTGGTTTTGCGATTTACGACTCCGATGTCAGAGGTCACTTTTCGAGATGCAGACTAACACTGGACAATTTTGAGAAAGAGGGTCGAACAACCCTAAGCGGGCGTGAGCGTGCTTGTGGCCGGCCGGAGCTTCGGGTAAACGATGTTGCAGCTGGCAAAAAGCTGAAGTGGGGCTTGTTAGCTGTCGACCCTCTGATTGGGTGCAGACCTCCCAGACCTTGTGAGCGAATTAGAAGCCTCGGGCAGTTTCGCTAGCCCCACGAGACGTGAGAGATGCCCAGGATGCCCCACGCGACCATTGCCATGCTGAGCATTAGCACTTTTTGTACGCCTTATCCAGCCCAGCCGGCGCAATTCAGCATCTTTAGAATTCGCTGGATTCCATGCCAGGCTTCTGACTAGGGTGTCGAAGCATGATAGCAAAGCTACCTGCCTTGCTGCTCTATCATCATCATTGCCCCACCTGATGGCTCAACTTCCCCGCCTTCTCATGCGATATGCGATAGAGCAATGACAGTTGGGTCCAGTCTCGAGGAACAATTCCGAGCTGCCCGAATCAACACATTTCGGGCGACGGAAGCAGCGGCAGCAGCCAATCAACCGGAAGGATAGCAACGAGAGTGCATATGTCAAACTCGCGGAATCCAATACCAAGACCTCGTGCTGCTTGCCTAGAAGGCTCAGACTACCCCAGGCTATTACCATCGTGAACATTCTCGTATTTTATTGATCATCCAATCCCTGCTCCACCCCAAAGATCCAGAGAAGGACCCCCCTAGCTTTGAGTAGATTGGCTATTATTCCCCCCACGTAAGGACATCTAAACATCACTCTACATACAACAACGACTCTCCAACTCCACGTCATTGGGCATTCTTGTGCACAGCCTGGCTTACTGCAGTTGGTCCTCACGAACCACCACCACCATCATATCGGTATACCTTTTCCAGGGAAATTGAAACAGCCCACGCGCCCTGCAAGCTACCTGATTAGTTGTCGCAGCCTGCATACAGAATACGCTACTGCGAAGAGGGGCTGTGAAACTTTCTCCGGGAATCATCTGTCGTATGCTCGCTCTCTGTTAGAATCGGTGAAAGCATTTTACGGACAACAACTCATTCTGAAGCCGGAAAACTATCGAGTCTATTTCCCAACCCGATCATGGAAACACCCAAAATCCCCGCGCCAAGAGATGAGGGCGAGAAGCGCATTCTAGCCGAGCTCGTGTCCATCCGCGATCAACTGCAATTGCGGAAGCTCGACCGGACAACTTACGTCCGCACCCAGGATGTCATGGTCTTGTATGAAAAGACCATCGAGCAGGTACGCCAGCTCAACGTGGTAAGGGCAAGCAAGAAGTCGGAAGAGAATCAAGGTAACCGCTTTTCCCGATCCTCAGATAGTCCATTGAGTGCAGCTATTTGCTAACATGGGTGTTTCTGACAGTCGATCGGGTCGTTGACAGTTGTTTTCAACTTCTGTCTTTGTTCTTCATGACGATTGGGCGCAACAACGAGGCGCCAGCAGCGTACTCCCTCACATCGACCATTAAGCGTTTACTCGACCATCTAGACGAAGCGAACCTCTTCTCGGCGAAGGATCTGGCCAGCATCGAACATACACTAGAGCGACTATCTGACATAGTGAACAACACCAAGACCAAGGAGCCAGCGCCTTTTCTTGAGACTCTACTCTCTAGCCGGATTGATCGTTGCCGAGAGACACTAGATGCGCTGAAGCTGAGGTTAAAGGAGTACCATGATACCATCATCCCAACACACGAGAGACTGGTCTCCATCTTACGCCAGATGGCTGCTATCAACACCAAACCCAAGGTAGCTCAGCAATTCCAATATTTTGTCAAAACTCGCTCTGACCCGCTCCTTTACAGTTCAAGCCTGAGGATATAAACAAGCTACGAGCGCAGCTGAAGGATATTGAATCGCAAATGGTAGACGGTCGCTTTGTTGGTCCAGAGGGCAAGCCTTTGGCGGGAAGTGAGCAAGTCATAGCTTTGCTTGAGCGCTGCCAAACGTACAGCAACATAGTGCTGGAAAAGTCAGTGTAGCCCAACCGACTTTGCGCTTTGAGCCGCAACTGACAATGTCCCAGGAAGGGCCAATTCCCAGAGGCATGGAAATTCGTATACGATACACTGACCGGTATACGCAACGAGCTCGACAAGTTGTCTCTCACCCAGGCCTGGTCTCTACGAGAGACCGACCTCTACGACTATCAACGACAGCTTGACAAGATTGACGAAAACCGAGTTGACGGAAACTGGGTCGACGCAAAGGGGCAGCCTGCTGATCTTTATGTACAACGTGTACGTGGAAGAGCCATGAGTAAAATTATTCAACTACTGACAAGCCACAGACCTTGCTCTATCTTATCCGGCGAAGCTATGGCTATATTTATCACCTAATGATTTCGTCTGAGCCGGTTTCTGAGGCCTTGTTGCCCATCTACAATCAACTCCAAACACTGAAACGCTGTTTAATAGAAGTTCAGAACAGCGGAGGCGTCTCGACCGTGAGAGAGCTGTATCCGTATAGCATGAAGGTATGTGATGTTCACCGGCGTTTCCGAGTTAGTGTGCTAACATACTGGCTTACTAGCTCAATTCTATCGACAACCTACGAGTTGACGGGAAGTTCATGGTTAGCGGTGATATCCCAGAAGGTCAAGGGAGCGTCTCCGAGTTGCTTTCCCAATGCTACGATCTAAACTACGAATTGAGGGTCGCAGCTGAAGAGATGGCTGATCAAGAGAAGCCTGAGAATAAGGATGAAAACGAGTGATTTCGGTAAGAGTAAGGAGTCACGAGAGCGTGAACAATGTGCGGATGTTGTTCTCCGCTCACATATAGTCGTTGCACGATGCGCGTCTACCTTTTATGGTACTACCTACAGAGTATCATCTGCGAGTGAAGACAGTCACTTCATTATAGCGTTTGCATTTCCGATATCATGGGAGGTTGGGAGTCACTGGATGCGCCTCACAAAATCGAGGGGACGGTCTTGGGAATTGACAGTATTCCTGATATAATCAGTGTATGAATGATATCCACACCCCATAATTCCATTCTCGGCAGCATGGATTTGGACACAATAAAACATATCTAGAGATGAAATTTGTGGCTATCGTGTCTCATGGGTATCGGAATGCGAGTTTGACCTATGCGCCAAAGTTAGTAGACGTTTCTCGGACTCTTGAAGGCTCACCTATTTCAGTCTGAGGTTGAATAGGGGGCAGCGGGTCCTGCTGTGGTCAACTTACAGGCCATATTTGAACCTATATGCAAATACGTTAACTACTATTTTCTCCAACGATGGGGACTGGCCATTGATGAAATAAGGGGATGGGGTATATTAAGTAGTACCTTTTCCATATCCCACACACCGCTCGTGGTGTATATATCTTTCTCGAGCAATGCTCTGACTTCTTCCACGGATTCGGCAACCATGACCACGGTGCTGCCAGCGAAGTCCCATTTCGTGGGATCGTCACCCTGAGGCACCGAGCCGAGGGCCGCACCTGTTATTGTAAGGGTTATTCTTTGCTCAATTATTTCTTCAACCATGAAGAAAACGCTTCTATCCTGTAAAAGAATGCGTATGTTGTCGATGGAGATGATTAGATTGAATGGGGATAAAAAAAAAGAAGGGAAAATGCTTACCACCCATCTTCATGGCGCCGGACTCGATATGCTTGGTGAGCCCCTCAAAGTGCTTGGGCCGCACCTCGAGCCGCTTGGCCTGCATGCCGGGCTTATCCGGGACGACGACGAGGAACTCGAACTTGCCCGGCGGCGGGGCCGAGATGGCCGGCTTCGCTGGTGCGGATGATGAAGACATGGCGCGGCGAGCAGTGGTCACGTTTCCGAAGCTGGGGCGGAAGAAAGGGAGTAGAGAGAAGGACGGGGTGAAGGTTCGGATGCTGGATGACTGGAACGTCGAGGTGGTGTAGACTAGGCGGCGTGGGGTAATACCGATGAGAGATCTGGGGGTAAAGAAGCGGAGGGGCGCTGTCATTGGAGAAGACATGGCGGCAGGAAAAGGGAGACGAAATCGGCACTTTATATACACGCGGTCGTTGAGCTGCTGGAGCGAAGGTGAGGGGCAGTACCAACGGTGCAATGCAAGCTTGGGTATTAGGTCGGGGTGTTGCTCATAGGGCGTACGATCGGGCGTACGATGCAATCGGTGTTTTACTCCAACCCGAATGAGATGAGATGCGCGGCAGGGCGGCGGACCTTGGCTGCCGAAGACAGAAGGGACCCCACTCGTTTCCCTTGCGCCCTTTTGTTTAGCGAGAACATTACACCCCGCCATCTACTTATATTATCCGCTTCGAGGGTTGTCGGTTGCTCCCGATAGGTCCTCCCGAAAACATTGACTTCCACTTATGTACGTAGGCGGGCGGTAGGGATCAGGGCACTTCCGAAAAACGCAATCTTGGTTTCAACCGGGCTCCTTTTTTTTTTTAGGTCATGTAGCACTTCGTATGTCTATACTTTGCTGTATCCGGGGCATATTTGCGGGCTTCCAGCCATGTCCTTAGAGCGAGTAGAACATCACAGCCCTATTCATGATCATATCTGATATATCTGCCAGAGCTTGGTGCATAGTGCAGCATTGCACATGTCTGAGTTTTCATGTATGTAGCATCCGTCAACTAATTGCTTGTTGCACTTGCGAGTGAAACCAAACGACAAATCGCTCGCGGTCAAGCCGAGATCTTCTCGAGGATGGCAAAGAACAACGGTCCCCATCGTCCTCCGCTCGGGTGATCCGGTAACACGATCCAGCCATGTTTAGTACGCTCAGCCCAGCTGTCCAGCATCTCTTCCTCCCCCGCATCATTGCTTCTCACGACCTTGACGTCCCACTTGATCCCAAGCTTCTTCCTGTCCTTCTGTACGAGCTCCTTGCCCTTTTCGATGACCCCGTCGTTCTCTTCGCTGCTGAGGGAGCACGTGGCGTAGACGACCCGCCCGCCGACTTTCACGGCGCGGAGCGCGGTCATGAGCAGCGCCGCCTGGATCTTGGCCATCTTCTTGGACTGGCCTGAGCGCCAGAGCGCCATCTCGTCGGCGATCTTGCCCGCCTGTCGCGCGCGGGCGTGCGCGTGTAGGACGTGCCGCTCACTCGAGCAGGGTGCGTCGAGGAGCACCTTGTCGTAGCCTCCTGCACGCTGAGGAAGCGAGCGGAGGGCAAGCGGATCAGAGCCGTCAAGTTTCAGGACCTTGACCTTTCCTCTCTGGAAGAGCGCCGGGGGTAGGTAGGCTTCCAGGTTGGTCGCCAGGCGCTTGTTGCGCGCGTTGTCCATCTCGTTGCTGTGCAGACACCCGCCCGCCAGGGTCGGCCCGTCCGGGCCGTCAAAGGTAGGTGGGCGAAGTAGCTGCGCCAGCACGAGGCTCTTGCCGCCGGGTGCTGCGCAGAGGTCCAGGACCTTGTCGCCCGGGACTGGATTGAGCAAGCGGGCGGGCAGGAGCGACGCGGCATCCAGGTTCCAGTGTGTCATCAGCCCTTTGGACCCGTCTTGGGCTATAGTCGCCTGTGGGGGCGGGAAGGGTTCATCGGCAGAGGCCGGCTGCTGCTGATCGGAGGAGTCTATTAAGTCACCTCTCTTGTATGCAATCAGGCGCGGGTGCTGTGGGTTCACTGTGGAGGTGGAGTCTGAGGAGGGTGAACCTTTGACGCCGGGAGGAGGAGGGAAGAAGTCAATCGCTTGTAGGTTTGCCGTATCATCATCAGTAAACACGCCACCGTTGGGGATCTCGGCTGCTTGGTATCGGTTCACAAGCATAGCATATCGCGTGTTCTTCAGTAGAGCAGGACGCAGTGAGTTTTTCCATCGCTCCTCGCCATACTGTGAGGCATAGGTACGGTCAAAGGAATGTTCTGCGGCCTCGACCAACTTGAGCTGGGCTTTGGTAAGGCCAGGCATGCTGTCGTCTTGAACAAACGAACAAACGTACGACTGCCTTGTCCCCGCCTGGCCACCTTTTGCCCCCCAAAATCCGACCTGTATGCGCGCAGGGTAAAGAAAGAAGAAAATGTCGTCACGGGAATACAGATTACGATGTCTGTGCGAGGTCAAGTTAGTAGTACCTGAGTGTATTTCAAGCCGAGGTCATGTTTTCTTGTGCTGACTCGTATTAGGTGAGATGTGGCGTGGCCCTGGAGTTGGGCAAAATTGCAACGTACCTACGCTGGAATGCAGTGCCGAGAACTTCGGTTGGCGGCGCCTAGCTGGGGCCGATCCGATAGCATGGTTGGTGCCTGGCTTCACTACCCGGATAAATTAATACTACAGTGACACATACCGTTCGGTTAATATATCGTGCATCCGTTTGCAGCAACCAATTTTTCACTCTGTGCCCTTACTGCATGCGACCTTGCACGTGGAATCTGTGGCCTGTGACAACAGCCCTATCCGAATAGCGGGAGATGTTGATCGTGTGATGATTCGTACTGTTCTAGGGATACTATATAACGACAACTCTCAAGCAAGAAAGATCGTGATAACCTACGGATGCTTCCATCGGGATATTCGCTTGGACATAATTCAACATAGCTGCGGGTTACCCGATTGCATCGAAAACAGTGTATATAGCCAGCGCTAGTAGGATGTAAGAATAAGCATAGAAAGTTCGTCTCTGTCTCTGCTAGTGCATATCTACTTATCTTGATGTCGAATTGAAGGTTCATCGGGTTGATTTCTAAGCCAGCGGTTCGTCCAATGCGGCATGGATGTTATCACTCGCGCATGAAAATAAGGTTATTTGTCCGACAGGCATTTTGGATGGATGGAGCCGTTACTATAATCTGACTTGCTTGTACTTTATAAGACCCGATCGGCATAGTGTTGCTTCCTGAATCTCCTTCCCCACGGCAGAGTCTCTTACTCATGACTCGACTTGGATCATCGTCGTTGGGCCTCATCCGAATAGGTAGATCCCGATTAACTGTCCCGCTGCTTGGTATAAGTCCTCCCTCCCTGGCTTGGCTTGGCTTGGCGAGCTGGGTGTTGTATTATACCAGCCGATGACGTGCACTCAAGCCATGCACACGGTTATGAAGAAGTGACAGTGGATCTAAAAAGCAATCCTAGCGCGCACGGCTGGCCCTGACTCCGAGCAGGGTGAAGCGACCGTTAGTGTGCCAGGTCTGACAAGCTCCCATTCGACGAGGGGGCAAAAAAGATGGCTAACCGAACCTCGTGGATATGGCCACATCAAGCTATTGCGAGCCGGCGCAACGTAGTGCGGGATACCGGGGAGGATGGAGCTCGCTCCGAGCCCTGTCGTTTCCATTCAGCTTTCTCGAGGAGGCGAAAATGGGCTTGATTGCTTTTTCTCTTAATCTCTTGCTCTCGGCAAGTTCATAGGATCGACTCGAGCCCAGTCCCAGTGTAACTTGAAACACGGATCCGGTGGACACCGTCAAAAGCTGTCGTCGTTCCGTGCCGAATGCAACAGACCAGCTGGTCCCTTTTCTCTCTGGTTTACGACATTCTCCCGTAATTTCACTTTTCTCGTTATTTACCAACCAGCTAGTCTGGATGAGAAAAGCGATTGGTTCTCTCTCCCCCCAAGATGGCATCGTCGATTCTGTTACTGCTCCTCGCAGCTATAGGGTACGGGGTATATCGCTACGCCTCGGCCCTGGCAGGGAATGTCGCTAAAGCAAAGCGCACCGGGCTTCCCTACCATGTAGTTCGTGAGTTATGCCTCCGCGCGTATAGCCAGGCCTAGCAGCTCGTTCGTGTAAGGTAGCTGACCTCCTCTGAACTATACAGCTATGAACCCTCACAGCCCCATTGCGCAGATGTTTCCTTTCTGGAAGAGCCTGTTCAAGTTGCTGCCGCGCAGATATTGGGAAGATATCATGCCGTATGTCGCATGCACCTCCCCAACCGCATATAGTTATATGTGTCGTATACTGACATTCGTAGGGTCTTGATGTCGGATTGGCATTTCCGGGACAATTACAAGGTGTTTGAGAAACTGGGCGACGTATTCTTGGTCGCCTGCCCAGAGAAACTCATCCTTTACACCGCCAACGCTGAGGTGATCCACCAAGTCACATCCAAGCGCGAGGCTTTCCCCAAGCCGGTCCAGGTCTATAAGATCCTGTCCCTGTACGGTGAAAGCGTTCTCGCAACCGAGGGGGCTGTCTGGAAGAACCATAGGAAGGTCACCGCCGCCTCGTTCAATGAGAAGAATGCCGCGCTCGTGTTCGCCGAGTCGATCAAGCAGACGGAGGGTATGATCGATCAGTGGATCGGGGCCGACCGCCAAGGAAACAGGACCATCAAGACGGTAGAGCACGACACCATGGCCCTCATGCTGCACATTATCGGCTATGTCGGTTTTGGTCTTCGGCTGGTATGGCCAGGACAGTCGCTCCCGCCAGACGCTGATGCTCGGCAAGCCAAATATGCCGCCTTGGAGCCTCCCGCAGGACATACTCTCAACTTTACGCAGTCTCTGGAGAAGACACTGGAGAAGATCTTGCTTCTTCTCCTCACACCCAGGTGGTTGTTAAGTAAGTCGATAGGCTGGGAATTGCATACGAATGATGCTGACATTTTGCCTACTAGAGCATCTTCCTTTTAAGGCCACTAAAGTTGCTGCTGAAGCAGAAGAGAACTTTGTGAAATATCTAGACGAATTCCTGCATGACAAGATTGATGATGTCAAAAACGGGGACAAAGAAGTCGGAATGGACATCATGGGCCAGCTTGCCAGGACAAGCTACGGTGAGGACTCAACGTCGAAGAAGGGCAGCAAACTTTCCAAGCTGTCGGACAGTGAAATTACCGGCAACGCGTTCATCATGATCGTCGCCGGACATGAGACGACCGCTAATACGATACACTTTTTGCTGCTGGAACTGGCGAACAACCCTGCAGCCCAGAGACTTCTGCAGCGGGATATCGTCAACATCTTTGGCGATACGGACCCGAGCTCTTGGGATTACGAATCGAGCGTCAACGCTCTAATGGCATCCATGGCGGGAGCTTGCATGAACGAAATGTTGCGGATGATGCCGCCCGTCGTGGATATCCCGAAGGAGGTCGCCAACAACGACCAGGTCATTGTGAAGGACGGAGAGAAATACCATCTGCCACAGGGTGTACACATCGGGTTGGTGGCGACGGCCGTCCAACGCAACCCGCGCTACTGGCCCACGAAGCCGAGCAAGGTCGCGGGCAACAACAGCGACAGCGATATCCACGACTTCGTGCCCGAGAGATGGTACAGGAAGGCGGAGGAAGGCCACGACGACAGCGCGGAAGTCGAGGGCGCGGACACGGAGAACTACGGCGGGTTCGAGGGCCCCGACACGAGCGCGCAGCTCTTCCGGCCCGTGCGGGGTTCCTACATCCCCTTCTCGGACGGGGCGCGGTCGTGCCTGGGCCGGCGCCTCGCGCAGGTCGAGCTCATCTCGGCCCTCAGTGTCATCTTCCAGAAGTACAGCCTCGAGCTCGCGGTGGACGAGTGGGCGACCGACGCCGAGGTGGAGGCCATGGACCGGACGCAGCGCGCCGCGCTCTACAAGAAGGCGCAGGCCAGCTCGCGCAAGGTGATTGCGAGCGCGTCCAGCGTGCTGACGCTGAAGCTGCACGGGGATAAATTTGTCCCGGTTAGGCTTGTGCCGAAGGGGCAGGAGAGGTTTGTGGACTGGGTGGACTCATGATAGAAGAGACGGGAGCCTTTTTTGAAAAGACGGCATAATGGATAGAAAAAAAGGTAGGCGTAACTTTAATCGACCAAGTATAACACCCTTTTCAGGCAATAGCGTGCGATATTGTAAGGTGGCATTAAATGTAGGTAATTCGAATATCTCCCTCATGGCAAAAAGCGCTACTCTCACCCGATTACGCCGTACTGTACTGTCCAGATAGTTTAGTCCATTAGAATGATATTTTCGGACGTTTATTCCACTGGATATATCGTCTAATTGGATAATCATTACGGGAAGTATCATACATACGACAAGCCGCACTATCGAGGTACTCGTGTCATTGAAGGCTACCTACATGTAAGTAAGGTACATAGGTATGTTAACATCCATGGATGTCTTAGTCGCTACAGTGATTCCATTTGCAACCAATGGCAATTCCCCATCCTCCCTCAATTTCGGCATATATATATTTCTGCTGCGATGAGCAGGTCGACAGAGGGAATATATCAACTCTACCTAATAATAATAATAATGGAATGAGTGCATTTTAGGTGAATGAGAAAATGCAACCCTAGGTTAAATGCTACGAGTCCCCTGTACATGAACTATATGTCGGTTGACCAACGGGTGCAATCCGCGAAGCTTGGGGCCCCTCTTTTGGTCCCTGCAAGGCAGAAGGTGTGGAGGATCTGCGGCGCTTGCATGCTTGCTTGCCGGTGCTAAAGAGGCAGAAAGTGGGAGAGTGTGAGCTGTCGGGGAGCCACCCAAACTCGGCGGATTTGCTGTCGTGGGGCCTGCCAACAGTGCCCAGGCCCATTCCCATCACCAAATCGACGAACCTCCCCCCAGCTTTTGGGCGGCTTGCCTGCTTGGCCCCAAATCAACACAGACACGAAAGCCCCCGAGAAAACATAAACAACGCCCCCCCTCTCCCCTTATTGCCTGCCCTAGCCTTCCCGTTCCTGTCGCTACTACACCCCGACGCACTGCACACCCCCCCTTGATCAAGTATACACACCGACCAAGTCTCTTCCCCATCATCATCATCATCGCTTCCCCAGTTCATCACGATCCAATCTGCTATATCTCTCCAAGAAGCATCGCATCTTGGTCGCCGTTTCCACGCGATCACAGCCATACCCATCACCACCTACTTTCCTTCCTTTCCAAGCCCTTCACCATGTCCGGCGCGAACAGCTGGCTGCAGCGGCAGCGAAAGGCCGAGCTTGTAGAGCTCGCGCAACAATCGGGACTTACAAAGTACGTATGCACGCGATATATACTATTGCGCCTTGCCTTGACTTCATCCATTTTCGGGGTTTGGGCTTGTTTTCCTCGCGTTTTGTCTTTCTTTCGTCAATTGTGACGCGATCTGAAGCTCTCGCCTGTTGTCGTCATCAAAAGCTACATGTATTGTGCACCCCTCAGGAATGCGGGCCCGTTGCACCACGAGGAAATCTCATGGCAGCACCTCACTCAGACACCAGAACTCGCGACGCAAAGCACGCGCTGACTCAACTCTATCATGCAGCTACGAATCTTTCAAGAAGGCCGAGCTGGAGCTCGCCCTGGACGAATACCTCGCACAAAACTCGACGCAATTCATGGCCGATCCCAAGTTCGCGCCTTACTTCTCGAGCCGCAACAGGGCGGCCGGGTCGCCAATTAAGAGGGATCTTGACGAGAAGCCCCGCGTCAGTAAGCGAAGACTTACCAAGGCGATTGAAGACGCGCCTACGTTCACGCCTGCGCCAGAGCGCACCCACGCGCCCGCGATTGAGTAAGTCACCATCACGCAAGGCGGCGCGTTGTCCTCCGTTCGCGGGGCATGGCACGCGTCAGGACTCGTGCGCGTTTTTACTAACAACACGGGCTAGATCGTCATCGGAGGAGGAGCCATCGGCCACTGGCATCTCGACAGCCATCGCCCACACGCCAGCCCGTGCCCTCACCCTCGCAAGCCGCATTCCGTTGCCCGCCACACCGGCTGACGTCGCCGACGCCGTCGACCGTTCAACCCTTGCCGTGAGGACCCGCGTCTCGTCCATCTACAAGGAGTCTGGCGTCACAGAAGCAACCCACGCTACGCGCGAATACCTGTCCTCTGTGAACGCTGTGCTTGCCCTTGTCTCGATCTTCGAGCTGTACTTCTTGCGACCCGAAGTGCTGCCTGATCGCTATGCATTCACCATCCCCGCCGTGCAACTTCTCGGTACCACGGACTACCCTGTTATGGTCCCGGATCTGTTCCTGCTCTTCACTACCTCTTTCTGGTCGCCTGCCTTCCTGTGGGCATGCACCAGCGCCATCGTCCCCACTCTGTTTGGTTACTTCTTCAACCTGTCTGTGGCTCATCAGTCTGGTCGTCGCACTAGCCGCCAAGCCAACCCTTCTCCTGACTACACCGTTGACCCGATGACCTTCAGTATCGTGAAAGCCCTGCTCTCCTTTGTGGTTTATGGTCAGAACGTCACGTTTGGTGGTTGGTTCGACCAAGAATCAATTGCGCGGGTCAACGGCGCAGTCTACGGTGGCTGGAAAGGAGTCTTGGTCGGCACTGCCGTCACGGGCCTTTTCAGCGTCTACGATGCTGTCTTGAAGAAGTAAACGCGAAATCCCTGTCCTGGATAGACAACTTTGTGTTCCACGCTATCTATCGATGCGCACATCGTCGACTTCCAGCGTGGTACCATTGGGTGAACCGAACCCCTATTCGCGATTGCGTATCTTTTGGCAACATACAACAGCAACATGTCTTATCATCCCTGCAAGCTGAGCAGTCTGTTCAGAAAGCTGGATGATGTATTTGGCCTCTGGGCTACTCGATTCATGACCTTGAGGATGGCGTTGGGTGGCGTTTTTCGGTGTTGGTGGTCTTCTTTGGCTTTCTTCTCACACTGATACCAGCCTTTTCCTCTGGCCCCCTGTTTTTTATCCCCGCTCTGGATCTCTTGTCATATACATCATCCTATCGGGCCTCTTGCTTGAGTGCAGAGAGCCTTGGATACTTGTTTTGCCAGGTCCTGAGCAGGGAGTTTTGAAGTTTTTGTTTGTACATTTCAGACTCCAGGTAGACCATCTGGCAGCGGTGTTTATAGTACGTGTTTGGGTATGTTGTATCTCTCAAGACTGCAATATAAACATGCAGTCGATGGTCGAGTTTTTTGTTATTATCAAAGTCGAGCAAGGTGTTACCCCCTTTCAACAGTGTTTGTAGCCAGTGATTGGGGTCCGTCCCGGCTAAAAGGTTGTGAAAGCAACACCTTTTTCGGTACAGCGAGGATTGTTATGATCCTCTTCCTTCCAAACTTGGATTGGCCGGTCAGGATGTGTTTTTTGGGACGAATGGACGAATTGGACGATACGTTAAAGCGGCTCAGTCGAAATACATTCTGCAATTTTTCTCCCTTCCAACTCTGATGAAAACCCATCTTACTACCTCGATCGTGATGTTTGATTATCTGGTGAAGCAACTTTTAGCCTACGAAAGAAAATGATCATCACCGATCCAGAGTGCATCGTGGTCCATCGTCCTTCTACTTATCCTCTAGGGAACCCAACCAGACCTCATCTGCATTTATTATTAGGTTAGTGCAGGTTTCATTCCTCTCTTCTGGGATAAGGAAAGGGGAGGGAAAGGGGGGCTCTCAGACTCGGACTCACCTTCCTCGGGCAAAGCCCACTCGTGCTCCTCCTCAGTATACAACCGAACGATCTTCCCGTCCGGGTCCCGCGCGCAGAGCACCCAACCCTTAACGCCCCGCAGAACCCGGGAATGCTCCACCCCCCTTCACATCGAGCCAGCGCGACCACTCCTCCAGGTCGGCCCGGGTGTTGACCCCCAGGTCACGGGGTCCCAACCTGCCTGAGCCGCGGCTTGCGCGGAGTTCTGCCGCGCCTCGACCAAAGTCCCGGAGGGCTCGTGCCGGAACATGACGGCGAAGACGGAGCCGTCGGCGCGGTAGTGGTCGTAGTGGGGGAGGTAGGTGAAGGGGAGGACGGTGGTGTAGAAGGATTGGAGGGTGCGGATGTCGTGGCTGGCGAGTTTGAGGTGGTTGAGGCCTAGAAAGCATGGGGGCATGGAGGTTGGGGCGGTGGTGTCTGGGGCTGGTGCTGGCTTTGGGTCTTGGGACATTTTGGGGGCTGCTAAAGGGGGAGGGGCAGGGGGGACTGGATATGTGTTTTTTGCGTATTACAGTATTAAAATGGCAAATGTACGAGTAATTAGGTAGTAAGTAGTTTGATCCCGAACTTGCTTTACCGTTTCACAGGGCAGTCGGATCTATTGTACGAGTGTTTTGTCTTATTACGGTCTCTATGAGACTTGACGTCCATTAGATGCACTTAAATATGGAAGAAATCATCGCCTCCTTGGAGCACAATATTCGGTTCGACGTTGTACGCAACTCCATCATGGTGCCGTATCAAGAACACGCCGACGCCACCACTCGCGCGGTGGCTCGGGTCCGACTATGCGTTATGCGAAGGACCATGCTGCCGTTCGGTGTTCGCGATTGATGTAGTGGCAGGTCAAGATGACATAAGTGCAGCGGAGAGCCGGGGTTTTTTTTAGCGAGCTTATCCGACAGCCCGGGATACCAGCCAATACTATTGTCAACCGCCTTATTTCTGGGGTCGGCGTTACTCATGGATCCCCAGTCGAAGTTGCATAGACTATTACTATTGTGAAAAGTACCATTGTCCAGGTCCTCCTCGTTTATCGAATCAGTCAAGGCGACGACGCTTGGAGGCCAAGCTTTATCAAGTCAATGGGTTCATCGGTAACGAACTTGTGACCACTCACGGCGTTTGATGGGCCTTGTTCTCGGGAGTCCTTCCATCGCCTCTCTTAACCACGGAAGAAGAAATGAGGGCGAGAGGAGTTCGCTAGCCTGTGGCCATAGCCGTAGCCGGCCGTAGCATCACCTCGTTGCTTCTCCCCCGGTTTCCGCGCCCGCCGCGTTCGACCATTTGGGGCCGTCGAGTCGACTGATCCGAGCGCGAGCTGCAGGTCATCGCGCCAATGCTACCACAGTGAACTGCCGGCAGCTAATATAAAAGCTGTAGCTAGTACGCTAGCGTGTAGCTTACTGGAGTCATTTGGTGTAATACTACATCTTATGTACGCTCCTCGTTGGATACATGCCATTGCAGTTGTTGCTGATGAGGGAGACAAAGATTCAGAAGGCGATAGGTTATGTTGACCCTGTTTTTTATTTTCAATCCCAAGTTCCTTTTTGCAACCATTTTAGGGTGGAGTTTCATGGAACATATCCTAGAATCAGTGATATCTTGCCCGCAGGCGACCGCTTCATTGCACTCTGAATAGTAGGCCCAAACTTGAGGGCCATGTGTTTTGGGAAGGCCATGCTGTGTCGCCGACCTGCCACAATCCCTTCCCGCTTCGGGTCTCACCCAATACGCGTGCTGGATATTTGCTGTAACTGCACAGGCGTTTGATGACACAAGTACCCAATTTACACGAAACTCCCGCTTCCATAATTAATCCATTGGTAGACGATCGCCTGGGATACATTCCCAGCAAAACTGGCGCTGCAAGTGCAAGTAGTGCCGATGTGGGGTTGAGCCAGCCGGTCATCTACTCCGCCAATCCAGGTGACCAATCTGGTGTCGATTCCCAACCACTCTCCTCCCTTTCTACTTCAACAACAATTTGACGGCCTGCTGGCAAGCCTGTTTTGTTTCTCTGTTTGCTCTGCGAATAGAACCTACCTTCCACCTCGGAAATCACCATGGCATTTCTCTCCAGCATCCGGAGGTTCAACCGCAATAATGCCTCGACACTGCGCCGATCCCCGCTCGCCGAGATGTCGGGGGCCTTGGGCGACCTCGGGACCTTGTTGCCGCTCATGATCACCCTGGCCGTCAACGGCTCTATATCTCTGTCCACCACCTTGGTCTTCTCGGGAATCTTCAACCTGATTACGGGTGTCGTCTTTGGCATCCCTCTGCCTGTGCAGCCGATGAAGGTGGGTTCTTTCTTGGTCGTCTAAATCGCGCGACCCTACAGTCCCGCGAGCATAACGTAGCTGACTCGTCCACTCCAGGCCATAGCTGCAGCAGCCATAGCCTCGCACACCTCCATGCGTGAGACCATGGCAGCCGGCAGTGTCACTTCGATCATCGTATTAGTGCTCAGCCTCACCGGCCTTCTGCAGTGGTTTACCCGCGTCATCCCGGTGCCGGTCATCAAGGGAATCCAATTTGGTGCCGGTCTCTCCCTGATTATCTCTGCCGGCACCACCCTACTGCGGCCGCTACCTTGGTTCATTCCCCAGCCCCTCGATAACCGGATCTGGGCTATCGCAGCTTTCATCATGCTCATTGCGACGCTGCGCCTGCCGCGTTTCCCCTACGCTCTGCTGGTCTTCTTCGCGGGTGTCATCATAGCTTTTGTCATTATCCTCACCGACCATCTGGGTTTCGAACATCACCACCTCCATCCTCACGGCCCTCATCACCATCACCTACCTTGGTTCGGCATCTGGCATCCCTACTTTGTTCTGCCCAAATGGACCGAGGACGCCATTGGCATGGGCATCGCCCAGCTGCCCCTCACGACACTGAACTCGGTCATCGCGGCGAGCGCTCTGGCCGCAGACCTGCTGCCTGACCTGCCGTCGCCCAGCGTCACGGCTCTCGGCACTAGCGTTGCGCTCATGAACCTGTCCGGCTGTTGGTTCGGCGCCATGCCCGTGTGCCACGGCGCGGGTGGTCTTGCGGCCCAATATCGCTTTGGTGCCCGCAGCGGCGCCAGCATCATCATGTTGGGCCTGCTCAAGGTGGTGCTCGGGCTCGTGTTCGGCGAAACTCTCTTCGACCTACTCGGCGCGTTCCCTCACAGCTTGTTGGGCATAATGGTGGTGGCGGCGGGTTTGGAGCTTGCCAAGGTCGGCCAAAGCCTCAACCACGGCGCGTCAGACTTGTGGGAGACAAGCGTTCAGGAGAGCCGGAACCCCCTGAGGAGACATCGTGACATCTCAGACGAAGAAAGGTCCGAGCGGTGGGTCGTCATGCTGATGACGACGGCGGGCATCTTGGCGTTCAAAAACGATGCGGTAGGCTTCCTGGCGGGCATGTTCTGCCATTGGGCGTACAGGGCCGCGGAAGAGATGGAGCGGAGACGAGCGATTCCGCGTTCGGAGAGAGCACCGCTGCTGAGGTAGCTAAGTATTTGAACCCAATGGAGGACACGGACGAGACGAGCAGTATTCTTGCATTGTCACCAATCCTGAGAGATGCTGCATGTATGCCCAACCTATTCGATCGCAATAGATAGACAGATAGACACAAAGACGACTGTCATTCCCGGCATAGACTTTACGTAGTATCTGCTAAGCAGCTGGTCGAGTCCATATATTCGTAGAATTATCTGGTTCTGCGTATCAACTTATCTTGTTCAAACCAACTCCGCTAACTCAAAAGTACGAGTGCTGTCGCCGTTTGTAGATAATCTACCCTCGAAGCCTACGTCTTCCAACCCATTGTTTGTTCATAACTCGTTAGCCTTTTCTACTCTTCTACTCTATTCCATATTCTCTACCAACTTTCCAGTAACAACCAATAGCCTCATATTCCAGACGACGAACTACATCAAAGCCATGCCTGGCTGCATATCGTTTCTGTACCTTGCAGGTGCCCTCCTCTATAACCGCCTTCTCAGAAAACCCAAGTCCCCGGACAAGGAATCCAAGGGCAACCTCACGGAAATAACCGTGGTAGCCCCCATCAACACGAAGTTCTTTCCCACATTCTCCCACCACGGCTATATCGGCAGAGAAAAGGGCACCTTGGCAACCCCCAATGGAGCATGCGGCTTCCACATGATTGGCCGAACCGAACCACCCGGCCTGCTGCCAAGCGCGGGAGAGACCCCTTTCGCAGAGCCTCCTTAAAACTTCAAAGGGGGGTGCGAGATCAGATCCCTTGTGGAACTATTCTTCGGATCTACCATTTATCTCTATCCTGGATGCGATACTGTGGGTTTATATATAACAGCATCATCGTGGTAGATCTGAGGATTTCTCTTTTTCCACAACACATCTCACGACACGTCGAACTCTCCCCCTCCTTACTCATCATATTTTCTCTTTTGCTACTTGCCTCTGTGGTATCCATCGACCTGACGGGAAACTCATCAGCCTCAGGCAACAGGATTCTAACGGACCACACCCTCCTGCGTCATACAGTGAAACGAGGCTTCACGTCCAAGAGATTTAGGTTTCGGAGCAAAAGAGACAAGAATCCCCTATACATACATACACATCGCCTTCCTCAGCATCACGAAATAAAAAGCGAACGCGAACATACTAATTATGTTTTCCAGTGAACTCCCGATCTCTTACAGATCATCATGGGTTTTGAATTGGTACACGGGCTTAAAGGGTAAAAATGTGTACAGCGACCTAATGAGATCGATCTTCTAACGAAAATATATATAAAAGGAACAGGAAAACCAAAGAGAAAAAAACAAAGAAGCATAGATTTCCGTCCTGATGCTTTCGCTCTTCTTAAGTCATTCCCGATCCGTTTCATTCCATCCGCTGATACTGCTGATATGATGGGATAGCGTAACCCCCACCCGCCCGCCGTTCATTAATTCTATCCCTCCATCTCACTTTTTTGGATAGGACCGGCTGCATCCAGCCTCCTTTGAAATACAAGTCCGGCAGTTTCCAAGGGTTCCAAGACGAACCACCTGCCGACTCCGTTCTCCAACTCCCCTAAACAAAGAAAAGGCACCAAGATTCAAACCCAATGCAGACCTCGCCTTCAACGCCACCAGTACGTATCCCTGTACTGGGAATGTGCTTCTGATGCGGATATACCCGACATATAAAAGAAAAATAAAACCGCGCCAGTACTGTCGGCGTCCCCCTATGCGTTCCTTTGTTGCTGGGAAACACAAGGAGATGGTGCGCCAACCAATGCCATGTCTATGCCCGATCATGCCACAAATATTCGAAATTTGACGGAAAAAGAGAAAGGAGTGCCGCGGCCATCGACTAATTGTCCCGCTCACTCGGATTCTCCCATTTGATGGGGTGGACAAGCATGCTGCGGAGGCACAGCCGTCCCGAGTTGTTCGGGTCAGCCTCCTCCTCCCTGCCACCGCGGAGGTCACCTTCGCCAGACCGGCCGCCGTTCTTGCCACGGCCATCCATCTGGGCGTAACCCAACCAGCGGCGCCATAAGAGACCAGCGAACTCGCTGTTGTAGTACCACGAGGTACCCTTGTGGTTGTGCTCGTTCTGCAGGTCGAAGGGGCTTCCGTGGCCACCCGAAGTGTGATCACGTCCACCGTTGAAGTGCTTCTCAATCTCCTCGGCGGGCCAGGCGCGGTCAACGTAGACGGGGTGCGGAGCGTAAACGGCCTTCAGGCCGTGGTGGAATGCCATTGAGGGCGGGAACATCTCACTGAACATGCCGTGATGCATACGCCACGTCTCCTCGTGCATGGCGGACAACAGGCGGCGTGAGAGTCGAGATGCCGTCACAATGGCGCATCGTCGAGGAGGGATCGGATATTGCTTGTCGTACCCGGTGACATCGCTTGCAAAGACCCAACCGGATTCATTGGTATCGAACAGGGGGTTCAAGGTAATGAGATCAGCGTCTTCGCCCACGCCACACTGGGTCATGTCGGAGCCGGTGGCGCAAGACTTGGGCATGAAGCCGCCCTCGCCTTGCTGAAGGTTGTTCTTGCCGGCGAAGATGACCGGTCCCATGATCGAGCGGCGGCCGGAAGCCTGGGTCTCGCGCTCGACAGTCTTGGTGAAGTTGCTCCAGTCGCCGTGCAGCGCAGGGATGTAGTACTTGCTGGCACGCTCCCACATGCCCTGTCTGCTTTGTTTGGCACCCCACTTGCCCAGTCTATCGAAAAGCTCGTAGTACGATCCAGTCCAGCGCATATCCATCTCCCAGTTCCAGAAATGGGCATACTCAGGGTGCATCTGGGCGAAGTGTTGAAGCGGCATGTGGGCGCTACGGTAGACTCCGTGGATATCACCGTTGCTTGGGTTGTCGAAAGCGTCACCGAAATCTCCAGGGTAGTAGAGGTTCATCTGAGCCTCAGACCACAGGGTGCAGATACCATGGAATTCGCGTGGGACATTTTCATCCAAAATATCCTGAGCGGTCTGAGGGTCTGCCCAGATAGGCATGTTGTTGTCCCGGACGTGAAGCAGAAAGTGCACGTCGTACTCACCACCGGATTGCAGGTTGAGCTCCGAAATCATGGCGCGGAAGTTGAGGAGTGCGTGAGCCGTCCACTTGAAGCCCACGTAAGTTCGGATCACAATGGCAGTACGGTCGATGCGTTTCGGCCGAAGCTTGGCGTATTCAGCATCCTGGGTGCTGTTACCAGTGTAGAAACGGTTCTCGTTGGCGACAAAGCATCGTTCTTGTGCGGCCGCCCAGTCCATGTTTTCCCAGTTGATCTTGCCAGACTTCTCCCAAATGGCTTCGTTGCCTTCGTGATCCGTGTCCATTGCCTCTCCGGTACCACCCTCCTTAGTGGTGTAGCCTAAGCCATAAGCACCATAACGACCGAATCGATCGAAGCACACATCTTCCCGCATGCCGAGCAAATCATAAGAACCCATGGCTGGCTTCGCCTGACCCTGGGGCACCCCTGAGTAAGCGTAGACAGCAGGTACCGGTGTTTTCTTAGCGGCGTCAAGATAGCACGGTTGAACCTTGTGGTATTCGCTCTTGTACTCGCTGGAGTCGTAGTCCGGATGCGGGCTGTAGGGGGTCGGCGTAGGGAGCTTGGTGTGGTGTGGCGCAGAGACCGGAATGGTAGGTTTGCTGCCGGTAGGCGCTGGGTACTCGGGTGTATATTCGGCAAAAGGCACAATAGCCCTGAGGCCCTTGTAATACCCATCCATGCTGTTTAGAAAATTTAGCAGCTGCTATGAGATTCATGTCTGGAGGTATGTTTGACTTACTGCTTGTATCTCATCCAGTGGGGGCCGTTCTGACCATCGTCTTCTGGCTCCTCCTCTTCTTCCTTTTGTTCCTCCACATTCTCCTTCTTCTCTTCAGCCACAGCTCCATCCTGTGTTTGGAGGACGATTTCTTCTCCCTTGCCTGCTTGCGCCTCTCTCAGTTGGCCTTTGCCGAGTTGCACCAGATCCAATACATCCTGGCGCGTTTTCGTTGTTAAACGAGGGTTAAAGAGGGTAAGCGACAGTAACAGGATGAGCACGAGGGTCCATATCACCACTCTCCGGTATAAGCAATGGCCCAGGATTTGCCTTAAACGGAACTTTTTGCTTTGCGGTTTTGTGGTGACAGGCAGATATATTTCATTTTTGGCGGAGATCATACTGCCGAATGAACTCGATTTCCGCAGGAACGACGACACTTTATCCATGACGGATGGTGAGATGGTCATCCGGTAATGGTGAGTTTGGTGACGTAAATAAGGTGATATTAACAGATGAGCATCGACAGTGTGTTAGATGTGTTGGATTGCAGCAACATGCATTAGTGAGCCGGAGTTGGTGAGAATTGATGCTGCGACGTCGAGTTGGCCCAAGTCTGCTATAACCGAGCAGGTAACAAAAGGCACAGCTGGGGATTGAGAAAGCGCGTAGAGAGTGAACTCCAACCACTTATCAAGTCTGCGACTAGTTCAACAGATTTCTGCTGGAGAGAACTAGACCAATGCGTCAACGAGAACCAGAGGCTTGGCTCGTTCTTGACCGCTGCGGGTTTAAGGCAGGTAAAAGAATGGCGTGCCGAGTTTGGCGATATATCGATGCCGTTGCCGATTTACGCAGAAGAGGGCTGAAGGTTCCTTGGTTATGTTACCTCGATTCTGTCATAGAGCGGGAACCAATATGGGGTCGGTAAGGTAGCTCGGTGGTGCTTTCTTGATTTTTAGGCCGATCCAATCGCAGGCAGCTAAAGAAGTCGAGGGGCGGGTTCCCGAGTGGTGCCGTTATCTCGATCGTGATGAGGCAGTATCGCACAACAGTAATTGTCCACACACACACACACACACAAAACTAGTCGATGACAAGGTTGGGAGGGAAGAACAAAAGATAAGAAAGATGGTAATAAGAAGGGCCCGTCTTTCCCGGAGTGGTGCAAAGAAGAATAGTACAAAGAAGGCAGAGGAGAAAAAAGAGGGTTGGTGATCGGACGTGGGAACAGACGATAAAACACCAAGCCACTAGGCGGAGGACCGCTACAGATGACAATGGGCTGGGCAGGAAGTCTTGGAGATTTCGCCTGCTGGCCCGGCTCGGAATTGTCAAATGAAACTGAAAAGTCGACAAGAGACAGAAGAGGTAGGTTGGCGGTAACTTAGCGATGGATTGGGAAAAAAAAACAAAGTAGTTGGTTCTCCAGCATCAGAGACAGGCGGCCGAAACTATTGCTTCTTTACACTCTCACACAATTGGACCCGTGCTCAGATCTCGCGAAAGGAAAAAAATAAGATGGCCAAACACTCGGGGGCGTCTTGCCTGGTACATATGACGCGCAATGGAGAGTTGATACTAGCTGGCCCCCTTTCTAAAACCTGGCTTGACTCCCGAATCGAGCATTCACGCCCCCTGTCGGCCATCAATGCGTTGCAACTTATGGATTCCCACTGAACCTTGTCGGTCTCTCCCCAGGATCTTCTGTCTTGGAAGAATTTCTACTTTCCACCTGCAGTACTTACAGCCCGCGGCCGCATAGCATCGCATCGCATCGTACCTAGAAAGAAACTACTTTTTACCGTACTTGCCGTCCCTACCAGCTGGGACCCTGCGAGCAAATGCTATTAATATTGCATCTCGGGTCAATTGATCAATTCGCCTCTCCCTCAATGGGCCAAGTCCAGATGTCCGGGGATACGGTAAGCAAGTGCTGGCGCCGCCGCCAGCAGCAGCGGCAGCAGATGCGGCAGCAAATGCGGTACTGTAGTAGTGGTGCTGGTTGTCTCCTAAAACCTGGAGGCGCTACAATTGACGCTAGGCCACACTGCTGCCCATGGGACGGGTAGTAGTCAAGTACATAGTCAAGTGCAACCCTCGCCAGTCGGCGCAAGACTGTTGAGCCTCCAAACGCCGCCGCACACTGCACGAATCTGCCAAGACCAGCGGATTTGCGTGGTGGTGGGCTCACAGACTGCCATTTCTAGTCAGCCCCCCACATCGACATTGGCTACTGGCCGCAGCAAGGGAGATTAAACAGAGGCCAATCAGCGGCCCCGAATAAGACTGGAGGAGTCAGTTGCCAGTGTCGCACAGAACGGGACGGGTACCGATTAGAGCAGATCGGCGCTCTGGCTGGTACTTACTGGCGCACACTGGCAGACTGGCGGCCTGCCCAAAGTGTCTAGGTGCCAGGGATGGGGCAGGGGGCGCTGTCAAGTCTCCCAAGACCATCCCGGGCCATGCAGCCAAGCGAAAACACTAGGAACCGCAGAATTCGACCACTTGCCTGGATTTGAAACAGCATCTTCATGAGGGACGCGTAGCAAAAAGTGGACGGGATGGATCTCCAAAATCACCAGTTTTTCCGTCTTGGGGACTTTCTTGACCACCACCAACAAACTGCCACTGTTGCAGCAATCACATCATCGCTCTTCCAACCTGCTTGCGTGCTGCTAAATCGGGACAGAGCCTTTGGTGCAGATGCGCGCACGCCGAATAATTGGCTTTCCTCAATAAGCACTACGGCAGCAACATGCTTTACCTTTACTTACACTTGTTATTTATGGTCACTTTACATCTGTATGTACGGTATTGTCTCCTTTTGGATGGCATTCCTCCATGCCGAAAGTACCTCCCATTTCTTTTTTTCTGTAACGAAGCCCAAGGCCCGGCGGGAGGCACAAGCTTTTCCCAAAAACAAATTACGGCGCGCGAGTGTCGTCATCGTTTGCACTTGAGATGGATCCCAGGCAGCCCAAAGTCCAGACTTTTTCATATGAAGGCCATTCCATATTGTGGAACTACATGACTACATAACCTAGTAATTGCCCACAAATGTTCCTTCCCATTTCTGCCAGTTCAGTGCCATGTGGTGGGTTTTTTGAACTGTGATTTGATAATCCCCTCCCAGGATGGGGAACATGGAAGATGGTGGATGATTGGTGATGTCCTTCTGCGCCCGCGCCCACACAGCACTGGTCCTTTTCGCAGTCGTCAAACGGGCGGATTGTGTGATCTTGGGGCATGGCCCGTAAGCCTTCAAACGTACCTACACTTCCCATGCAATCTCGAGTCGAAATTACGGCCAGAGGTAGCAAGGCCCGCCCGAATGAGACGCAGAAACAATTGCTCGGAAATTGTTTCACTTCTGAACCACGCCGCAGCGATCCGAATCTGTAATGCAACGCACCGTTACCGACTTACGTAGGCCAGAACTTCTGTGCACCGTGCATCCCCATTTTCCGAGTCGACATCCATCCATTCCCTGGCCCCCGCTGACGCCAACAGGCCCAGCCAGCCTCGGTTTCTGGAAACACCCGCATGTAACAACATGACTTGACCAAAGCTGGAGCCCGCTTCCACATTCCTACCCGGTGCAGTAGAAAACCACCAACAACCATCCTCATCTTTTAAGCATGTGCCGCGTTACACCATGTCCGCAGCTAGCAAGCCCTGGTTTCTGCGCTGGCATACCCAACGGGCTTTTTCTTAAGTATTACCAGCTCCTAACGAACATCAGGTAGTCAGGCGCTCGTCCGGTCTCCCGGTAAGCGTCAAGGTTGCAGCGATCGGCGAAGGATTCGTGCTTTTATTGAACTGGATGCGTCTTTCGGTGTGTCTATTAGAGGACCCTTCTGCCTCCATCTTAGGTGCCGTTCTACGTAGGATGGGATGAAATATCATACGAACTGCTAAGATAACGATTCACGTCATACCTACCACTACTCGGAAATAACCAGGGGTTCTGGTCGTGTTATCTCGCCTATAGCGCTTCACCAGTAAGTGTGCTATACTCGACTCAAGCACGGGGGTTTTCTACTTACTCTTGGCAAACAACATTACTCCAAGATGTATTTCAAACAGTTCATATCAAAAGGAACCCACGGGGCACCACAGCATCGTCGACTGCTCTAAACGGAACATCTCCTGTTCCTCCCCGGTCCTTGTCAGGAGCAGTTTGCGCTTACTACATCTCATTGACATATAGCCGCACTACTCGCGAATAACGTGATATTGCATCTTAAGGAGCGCCCCATCTCATGATGTGAAGGATCGGACCACTCAGGTAATGCAATACACATTGAGCATTAATTTGGGCAATGCTCTGTTGATACCGACTCACCGAGCCTTGCCGCGCCTTGCCAAGATATGTAAGATTTCCTGTATTGTCGGATCAACATCCGGAGATAAGGATGAGTAGATCATTCTGGGCAGCGACCATCTCTACCCTCTACGCTCACCTGGTATAGAACCTCGTTATGTAATAAGCTCTGTGTCTATAGTGGCCATTGTCACGAAGAACACCCATCCGTCAACGCACCCCTGGACACTTCGTGCTTGGTGTGGTGGTGACTGACAGGCCCAAAACAATCACCCCCGCGAGCTAGTCACTCTCCGTACCTATAGATAGAACAGAACAACACTCTCGTCCCTGGAATTTTCTGGTTTCTTCCCGCGCCCTCGGTGTTCTGATTGAACCATACGGCGATCCCGTCCGGCCTGTCGATTGGTGTGACAATGCACGTAGCGGGCAACCAGCGACCCGTGGGGCGTCAAGAGAATGTGATGTTTCAAAAGACCCTTGGAAGAGCGCTTTCTAGAACTTCTAAGGCCCGACCGGCCGCACTCCGAAGGACATCGTTCATTCATCACTGGCGGCAGCTGCACGCCAGCCCTGCTCTTCTCGCCTCAAGCTTACACATATTGATGTAGTCGCTGGTAGGTTATGTAGTACATACGCATGCCGTGTGTCTTTCCCAACCAAGACGGCGCCTCCATTTTAGAGCCGCATCGCTTAAAGTAGGTTGACAGGCTCGGGCCTCTCCCTCTTTGTCAGCCGAGTGATGCAGCAAATGACGGAGACTCAGGCCACGGACGCCCGAAGATTCAGATCAGCAGGCTTGTCTGAATGGAATGTCAGTTCCGAACTGAATCGTCGGGACGGGAGGGATTTCCAGCTTCTGCAGGTATGTTTATTTCGAGATCGCGATGCCTGCCTGGTGTATGCACCTGCAATGCAGGCTCAATGCAGGCTCAGTGCAGGTTTGTTGATTAATTGAAGCATGCATTCTCGTATCTTGTTTTGGCCCCGGTTCAATTGTCGTCGACCGTATTGAAGGTTAAAGTGCGTTACACACAATCTCGGCATCGGGTGACCCAAGAATCTTAGTTTCCACTTCCATCCGAACATGACAACCGATCGGAGGGACTGTGGCATCAGGAATGGAACAGAGAGGCTGAACAGCTTACGCGGTCTCTAGGGTCTTTTGAGCACGGAGAAACAGACCCTGATTCAATCAATTGCTTGAGATGAGATGCTCCAAATTGCAGCCATTCCATCCCTTGGCGACGTTACATCTTTTTTTGTGGGAAAGTAAGCCCCTGGATTCTGGAACAGACAGCCCCTCGTGCCATCACTCAACTTATCGTCGTGAGATTTGGCCGTGTCCTCTCAGCAGCACTCAGTTCCTGACATCGGCCCCGGGCCGACAAGATGTTGCTTGTTTCCATACTTACTCTCGAGAAATGCCACCAATGAGGGCGAGGCCTACTATACACGTTCATCTGCTGGGGGACTGGCTGCACACCTCTAACTGTGATGAGTAAGTACTATAGCTATTTCAGCAGGTAAATTAGCAAGTGCCTCACGACTCTGTTGTTAGAACTGGACTTGAGCGTCAGCCCTAGTCTGATGATGTGAGAGATCTCTGCACCATGGCCTACAACCGAAAGTTTGCCAACATCTTCTGGGATGAGAAAACCGGCAGTTTGGAGATGCAGTTGCTGGGTTCGGCAAGCTGCTTGCCGCCGCCCCTGGCTTACTCCCTAACCCCTCAACTAGATGTAATGCATACGGCTGTTTTTGATTGTGGTATTGAGGTGCTGCCGGAAGTTACCAAACACCAAGACATACATATAGACATACCGACATGGGTATCCGGGCACGCATCTTTATGAGGTTTTTGGATACTGTGAGTAGTACATACATGCCTTAGTAGCGGACGGATTGATAGTCGGGATCATCATGCAAGCATGGGTTACAGATATTCCCCCCGCGTTTGCTGTTTGCCGTTTACCGAGAAGTCAACGCTGGGGTTACTTGGGCTATCCTACTTTAGCTGCGCTGGTTCGACAGTCTTTATTGGTTATCGACTCTATTAGTTCTATATTCTGCACACTGCCTATTGCAATTCTATATTGAGAAAACAGATATGGTTTATGTATATGTGTATATGCCACTACACTTTGTCCGGGCCGTCTCCCAATTCAAAGAAGGACTGACGGCTCCCATCATCGACGTACCAAATACAAGTTGTAGGTAAACTTTAACAAGGACATAGTTTCATCGCACTCTGATCGTTGATTCGAAGAGCGCCCCGGCCTAGTACAAACTCCGAAGGAGGACGAAAATAGAATGAGAACAGGGTGACTCCCTAAAGCTAGCGCCTAGCTAACCCACAGAGAAGGAATCGAAAAAAAGCTTTCAAGGGGCATCATGCAGTCCCCGCGACACCCTTTTCTGGATCATCGCTGCATGATTGCGCCATAGTAGGCGCTGTCGTGGCGGTCGTCGTCGCGACCCCGGCGCCTTTCTGTTGGGTATCGTTTTGTGAGCCGACTTCCTGGCGCCGAGTTTGCTCCGGGGGCGTACTGCCAGGAACAGGCCGTCGGCTTTCGGTTTCTGTGGCGGCGGCTACTGCTCCTCCCCCTGACTATCACCATGGTCTGGTGATGATGTTGCTGGTAGTCCGCGACGCTTCTCCGCATACCGCCTGGCCTTCTTCTTGGCGTCGATCCGCTGCCGCCACTGCCGGCCGTAACGGATCGTGGCCATGGTGCAGAGCACGCCGCAGAGCAGGAAGGCGACGCTGATGGTCGAGAACCAGCCGACGCCGATGGCCTGGATGCCCGGCAACACGACGGCGGTGCCGACGCAGGCGAAGAGGTAGCGGATGACATAGTTGCTCGCCACGACCTCTCCCGACTGCGTCGGCATCACGTCGAGACAGTAGGTGTTGAGGGAGGGGAAGCAGAAGAGCTGCGCGAGGCCCTGGATGAAGAGCGCGACGACGACCACCGGGATGCCGCCGCGGTCGTACTCGACGCACCAGCCGTAGACGAGGATGCAGGCCGGGATCACGATGCCCATGAACGGCAGCGAGGAGTACAGCCGGTCCTCAGGGATGCGCATCCCGCGCTTGTTGATGTACTTCTTCACGATGTAGTCGGCATACCGGCCGCCGCCGAAGGTGCCCAGCACGTAGCCCGCTCCGGGGGCCAGGTAGAATAGGCCGCCCTGCATGGGCGTCGTGAGGTTGAAGCGCGGGTTCAGGACGTAGCGGATGGGCGAAAGCAGAGAGTACATGTTCCACAGTAGACACGAGCTCGCCAGCCCAGTGAGGAACAAGTTGGGGTATTCGTAGAGCCGGATGACTCGCCACGGGTTGACCATGCCCCCGAGCACTTTGGCCTTCTCCAGACCGCTGTGGCCGACAAGGTCGTCGATCCGCTTGTGGTAGATCGTCTCGGGCAAGAGGAAGAATGATCCCAAGGCGGCGACGGTTGCAAGTCCAGTCTGCAGCCAGAATATCACGCGCCAGGAGGTGAAGGTCACGATGATGCCTCCGATGAATGGGCCGAGAGCAGGGCCGATGAGCGTGCCGGATAGGAACCAACCAAGCGCCGTGCCTCTTTCGGTTGGCCGATAGATATCACTAGGAAGAGGTACGTGAGTTTTCGGGGCCTTTGTCAAGCTGGGGAATTGTGTCTACTCACCCTATCACCGATGAACCAACAAGAATGAACGATGTTCCTTCAAATGCTGTGAGGATACGGAAGACGAAAAAGGCCGCCAAATTCGGGGCAAGCGCTGAACCGATATTGCATCCGAGAAAGGCGACTGCAGTGACAAGTGTTACCTAAAGCCGTTTCGTCGGGTAAGTCAATATCCTTTCTACGGATAGGGGTTATTTCGTGCTTTTAGGATATGCTTACCGGCCTACGTCCGTACACCTGACTCAACGGCCCCCAGAATAGCGGCGAGATACCCATGAACAGCATGTATAAGGCGTTGGATAAGTTGATGATGGACCCAGTGGTTTGAAACTCGGCAGCCACTTCGGGTGTGGCAGCCAGCACCGACGTGCTCGAGGCGGGCGCCAGGAACGAACAGAACGAGAGCAAGGCCACAATCATCAATTTCCGGTGGTTAGGCAGTCGATCGTACACTTCGTCTGGTATCTGCACAGTCGAGTCCCGAGCCTCGATAGGCGCATCCGGCCCCATGGAATGATGTGTCGAGAATCGATCCAGGTTGTGCTCACCCTCCTCCCCATCGTGTACGGATTCGCTGCCATCGTGTGAAGAACTTACGGAGCGATCACTAGCATGTAATTCAGCACTCGTCCGGCGCGGACCAGCCGACTGGTCGCGCTCATCCTTCGCTTCAAACATTGTTGAAGGCCAAGCTTCTGTAGGGAATTTCTCTTTTTGATTGAGGAGTAGAAATATATCGACAAAATTGGGCTCAACCCCGAAACAGTTATATGACGATCAAGAGAGAATACGCTTTCTCTCTGAACTTATACTATGCCGATAACCAGGCCGTCGTCTTGGGCAGCAAATACCGCCAATACGCTCAGTCTCTTGCCAAGGTTGGGAGTGGATTCGAATACTGGATGGAAAGTGGCCCACCTCCGATGATCCACGGGAGAGAGAGGGAGGAATGGAAGAACATAGGGATTTCAAGAGCTTGACGAGGCTGCGACGACGGCTACCTAAGTATGCAGCATGAGGAATCTTTAGCGGTGAATAGCACGAAACATGCGCACATGGAGCATCGAGAACATGGACTGGCTATCATGAGATCTTTAACCGTTTCTCTGCTCGGTCGAACACCGATTCTCCACCCGCCACTAGAGGCAAAAAATACTCCATACCCGGTCTGCCGGCCGAGTATCGGTGGGCTTCGAAGTGACTCCTGCCAAGTCCTGCCTTGATAAGGAATAGAAAGCGACTCACGCATGCCTATCTCCAATATGATAGATCCTACCACCCTGCCACCCTACCAAAAGCCTCGGTGGAAACCTTACCGACCAGTGGGCGATGTTTGCCGATTGCCGCCGATAAGTTTGTGTACACGACACATCGAATAATTTCGTAGCGATACCCATTCTGACAGTGTTCATCTTGTTCACTGCAAGGCAACCCAACGTGCCATAATATAACCTTGTACACTATGGTAACAAGAGCACCAAACAAACCCCTGTTGGAAGCAAAGCATGTAGAGCAAGACCGACTGGACTCTCACACTGGCTTCTTAGTTTATTCCCGGTCTACATCCGCATTGCCTGAATGCCACCACATGGATGGTCCGTCACGACATTCCTAGTTTGTCAAATAGTACGAATCCCGTATATGCAGATCGTTGACTCCGGTAAACTGGGACATGCGTCGTGGAGAGAAGCCTTCGATTGCATGATGAAAAGCGCCCTCTAAGCGCTCCGAATGCGGTCTGGAATTACTGTAAATGGTGCCGAAGATGGCAATCGGACGACTCATCGAAAAGTGGCATGGATGTCTTGATCCGATAGTGGGGATGCCGTGCGCGGTCCGCAAGCCGCATGCTTGGTATGTGGCCAGCCATGCAGCTTCTGGCACGATACCCTATGTCTGATGGCACTTATTCAGGCACACTGGGGAATGAATACGGACGGTCAACATCCTGCTTCGCATACTCTCCATATCCGTCTTATGAGGAGTTCTGACCTCGGGCGCTCTTGTCTACTGCGTACCTACACGCTTACGATCATATTGTAGAGTTTTCGGTCTATCTATCTAAAAGGTCATTATAAACGTAGTCAGCAGCGGTAAAGATGCAGTTGCACTTCCTCGATGTGAGGATGGCTATTTTCGGTGTGTCGGCAAGCAAGCATGGACATTACCTAAGGTTAACCGATCGTTGATGACTCTTTGCGATGTGGCTAGAGAATGTGGCGGTGTATGCCACCTAGCCTCAGAGCCAGGTAGGGCCAATCATTGAGCCCACTCTGTTCTGCCTTCCCCCACTTCAAAAATTTAGGGCACCCCTTCGACACAATTGGAATTGCCTGAGAAAGAGAAATTAATTTGACATTACCCTTCCATTTTGAGCCCGACAATTCACCATCACGACACACGACCAACCTTTCGACCGCGAAACCGAGAACAGCCGTCAAGATGGTACGTACGCGAATGATGCAATCCATTTACATTTTCCCTCTGTGAAGTCATGCGATGGGCGCCCAGCGGATTTTACGGTGCGGGATCAATTGCGAAAAAGGCTTGCATGCACGACTTGCTGGGTGACGCAGGATAATACACCGAACCGAAGACGAGGGATATCCCGACGAGATTCAAGCACGATTTGCGAATGACAAACCCCGCTCATTAACGATACCGGCTTTTCGTGTCTGTCCTCGGAGGGAATCTGGAGTCTCGGTTACGACAAATACTGCTGGACGCCCATTCGTTCCTCAAGAGGGATATCGGGGAAATTGTCATATGCGTTGCATACTAGATAACCATGTACTGACCGGATCTGCTTTATATAGGTCAACATTCCCAAGACACGCAAGACCTACTGCAAGGGCAAGGAGTGCCGCAAGCACACCCAGCACAAGGTCACCCAGTACAAGGCCGGCAAGGTCAGTGGAGCCCCTCCCACCTGAGCGAGATATCACCCTCAATTTGGGTGCGGCCGCGTCACCGTGACTCGATTCTGACAAATATTACAGGCTTCTCTGTTCGCTCAGGGAAAGCGCCGATACGACCGCAAGCAGGCCGGTTATGGTGGTCAAACCAAGCCTGTCTTCCACAAGAAGGCTAAGACCACGAAGAAGGTTGTCTTGAGATTGGAGTGTGTTTCCTGCAAGACAAAGATGCAGCTGGCCCTGAAGCGCTGCAAGCACTTCGAGCTCGGGTACGTTTTCCTATCTATCAAACCCATCCGGGATGTGGCTAATTCGCTTTCCTCTACAGTGGTGACAAGAAGACAAAGGGTGCTGCTCTTGTTTTCTAAACGCATTTTCCTGGTTCTCACGTTCATCATTCATGGCATATGGATTTGGGGTTCATCACGACCGGACACTGGCGACAGGAGTATTCATCACCGGTTGAGGGACAAGGTGTAGCAGGACATAGGTTCAATATAGGCCAACGTCTGCTGCAAACAAAATACGATCTTAGAGAAGATCAATGACTCATCACGAATAACCTATGTCGGGGGCTTCTCGCTACCTACTACTCTCCCAAGGAGACGATGATTGAATGTTTAAAAACATCTAAGTCTAATGTTATGCAAGCCTTCCAAGTGCTCTACGTCCAATAGTCTACGATACCCTCAAACATGCATAAGTGACAGCCCTAAGTTATAGACAAGTCTAACTGAGAATGAAGTGCGCTTGTTCTTGGTGCTCTAGAAGCCCTCGCCGAGGAGCACTGTTCGTCCCTCGCCATACCACAAGGTTCCAACGCGAACATCTAGCCCTTTTTCCTGACCGATGATCCATTCTCCTATCGACTCGGCCTCGGGGGTGTCCCAAACCTCTGCCTTGAGCCATCTGTTGATCTCTTCGATAGCCTCAATCCACTTCTTCCTCTGCCCCGGAGTTGCGTGATCCTTGTCCGTCAAATATCGCCCCAAGGTAATGTGGGCGCTGGGCACGATGTATCGCGAGTCGATCTCCATGCCTGCGTCCTTGGCCAGGTTCCACATGTCGCGCCGCAGATGGTGATATGTGTACTGGTCCCCCTGCTGCACTCCTTCAGTTATGCCGGGGGCAACGGGAGGAGGCGAGACGACCTTCTCGCCGCAGGCCGGCAAGAAAGACATCGCGAAGGCTGACAGGTCGTACGAGATCATCGGCTTCACCAGCCGGGCCCGGTGGCGGTACGTGTAGCTCGCCACCGTCGGGATGGCGGGGCGCAGGGAGCGCACGATGGCATCGATCTCCTCAGGCGTCCGGGAGAAGGCCAGTTCCAGCGTCGTGATGTGCATGCGGTAGGTCGGCATCAGCCAAATGTCTGTTGAGGGGTGTTAGTCATATGTCGGTTTCTTACATGAGGAACTGATATCAATAGATTCCCTTTCTCATATCAGGGACTCGAGGGGATATCTTCTCCCGGGTCTCCTGGTAATGTGCATTGGAACGTACTAGGTGCTACCGCTTTCAGCTTGCTCTGGATCTTTTCGGCCAGCTCCAACACATGCACTGGAGGTCGGCCCCAAAAGGTCATGCAGTTTCTCAGGTCCTTGAAACCGGGCTCTATCTCGGGGTTCTCGAGACGTAGGAGCCACGGGTCAATGATGAGCTCGTTGAGCTCCGGGGACAGGAACTTCTCCTTCTGCTGGCCATTTCGCCGGACACGGTGGGCAGAATACAGCGCCTGGATTTGCTCCTGTTTATGCACATCGTTAATGAAATGCGCATTCCTTACAGTCGCTCACTGCCCCTTCCTAAGCAGATGTTCCTTATCATGAATAATCCCAAACTGCTATGATGATTCTGGGGCCAAGGGTATCTGCCATCCAGCTCTCTCCTGGACCCCGCCATTTCCTCAAGAGGAATAACCACACGAGAGCACATCTTCTCGCCCACGCAAGCTCGGCAGTGAAATAAAACATGAAAATGACCTACCGGGTCGTCCTTGCACGCTTCTATCAGTGCATTGTAGGGGGTTTTCTCCAGGCTTAACGACCACCCCAGACAAGTCTTCCAGCTTGTTTCTGATGTCCGTGGACTCCAGCACGGCACCCATTTTGTGTCCTCTCGGCGACCAGGAGAAAGAACGTGGTTGTGGTACAGGAAGCTCATCAACAAAAGGGTCTAATAAAGCGAAAGTCTTTTTGCTTGGCTCAAAATGGCCCAATGACCTGTCTAGCTAATAATAGCAGAGTAAGTAGTAGTACACCTTGATGAAGATGCCAATAATAGCCGCCACTTGAACCCCGCACGGAGTTTCCAACTCGGCCATGGGCACCGTAGAGATACTCCAGCTTACACGGGCCGGTGTCACTTATCGCGTTCTGGCGTTGCATCCGAATTGAGTCTGTTGGCTGACTTGCACTACCTAACTATTCCAAACCAGCCAATGCTGATTTCCCTCGCTATTTCATTCTACTAACTGTCCCATCACCCCCTATACCACCTCCGACCCGACAACAAAAACGTTGGGTCAAGTAAACAGCCATTTCCATGATCTGCTTTATTAGTGCTAGATGTGTAGGTGGTCTCAACTATGTAGTACTACCCCCCTTGCAGCCAGGGATGATTGGCGATGGATACCAGTAAACAGTTATTGGTTATCTAGGTCCAAGCTGGCCATTATTGACTGAGAAGCCGTTCGCCTCTCTCTTTCTCTCTTTGTTCCTTTGTTCGTACTCAATATCAAGTGTACCTGACGGCCATGGTTCCAGAGTGAAAGCCGTGCTGTGGACACAACAGCCACATCATGATGATTGAGGATTGGCCCAGAGTGTCAGGTACCTAGAGTGTGGATGGCCTGTTAAAGAGGTATGAGTGATGGGTAGGGTTTTGATCCGTGTTTGGAGGGCCCCTTTGTAGTATTCCTTCTTGGCCCTAGCGTCTTTTTCCATCCCAGAGGAGGTCCGGCTTATAGAAGACATCCGCTTTGAGATTAGCGTTGTCGCCATAGCCGTTGCTTAAGATGCCCACAAGTGACCGACGAGGAAGCTGGCGTATCGTTCACACGCTGAGAAGGAAGTCTCCAGCGGTAGGTATCTACTACGCTGGACACTAACAATATGTAGGCTTTTATACAACTTAACCTAGGAGCCTCCAGTGGGGTGTATGCTGTACCTACCTGGTCTTCAAGTTTAGCCGAGGCTCTGCCGCTAGCGTGATGCCGTATTTCGTTAAGCACATATCGGATAAGTAGATAATGGCTCTAGCGCGATAGCGTAGATATGGAATAAACCGTCACTTCCCACAGTTAATTCCAGAAACAGCGAATGCCATCTTTATCTTGACCTGTTTTCAAACACACGAGCGGATGCCGTCGCACCCAATCATCAAAACTGTGTCTCCAAGGTTGTATTGATCTGGGTAGACTCTACCTTGTTCAGTGATATAAGCCCAATCACAGTGATTTTTTCTCTCCATTCTCTGGCCCTACGCGCGATGCAAAAGGTGCTCGCGCAACGCGTGCTGTGATGGGATTGCAGATACGCCTGTCGCTCCAATCACATAGCCCAAATCCTCCTGGGTTGTAGCAACCTGTTGCGGTGCTTCTTGATCACATGGCTTGGGGGTAATCCACCAGCCTGGCTCTCTCTGCGCAGTCTATTGCCAAATAGATAAGATTGCAGGTCTTTGCTGCTGGGGTGTGCCAACACAGCCCAAGATAAGGGGACGCAGGACAGGATGACACCCATGTCGTCTGGAGTGAACTATTCTGTGTACGACAATCTTCCCCTGAATCTCGCCTCACCAAGGGGTAGTAGGTCGCCCGGACTTTACCCTGAGGTTATGGGTCGCTCTGTGCTCGTTAATCAAGTGATGGACTGAGTGCATGAAGCCCCGTAAGCTGCGACTTATCACCCTGGCTATAGCCGTCTGGTTGAGTATGCTAGGGGAGGTCATTGCATTGCTAGTCGTACTCTTCGTGCTGTAACCACGGCTGAAGGTACACCGCTCAGCGGCAAACCCCATCTGGCTGTATAAGCATGGGTGATCTTTGTGCCCAGTCCGCCCAAGTTTATGAATACTTGTTGGTGGTAAATGCTTGCTGAGCTGATGACAACTGGTTTCAATAGCCATGTCCTGGGATCACCGGATTCACCCCCTACAGACTTCTTATACTATGCTGATATATCATTAGCCTCAGTGTTAACTATTATCAGAAGCAATGCCTGTGTTATCTTTGAGTGTTGGCTAATTGATGCTTCACTTTGAATGGCCTGCTTGCTCACGATATGTGAAACATTGGAGACGCTCTATCCCACTGAACATGTGAAAGCATGAGCTGGGACGAAGATGACACGGCCATCACACGGTCAATGATGCCCCCCAACGAAACTTCGGGCGTGCTGGGTGTTGGGGATATATGTTATGCGAGCTACCCTGTAGCGTACCCTGCAGCGTACCCTGCACCGGCCGTTTTGTGGTGACGGGTTCTAGGCATACTGCAGTCCAGTTGCCCCTGGATGCTCCATCTGGCTTTGTTCCAAGCATTGGCCATGATATACAGCCCACCTGGCAGCTTCAGCAACACTCTCCAGATGATGGTTGTTTCTCTGGATATAAGTCTACTAATCCCAATGAGATGCAAGGCCTGAAGTATTGTCACACCATCTCTTGTTACTTGGAAGAATACAGTTGCTTGGGATACTCTTCAGGTTTTTGTGTTGGCCCCACATGGTGCCCTTCACTTGTCCCTTGAGACCTTTTGGCTCTTTATGTCGGCGACCCCTGAATTGAAGACACTCAAAACATATGGCAACTGGTTATCGGACCTTCATGGGTCTCATACTGCCTAATGAGAAGACGGCTAGGAATCCGGGCCCGTACCATACGTCTCTTTCCTCTTGCAAATATTGATTCACCAAGGCGAATTGTTCTAGGGATCAATTCTTTAGAGCTGATCCTTTGTTCTATTACTGAGGAAGCGGTACTAGTGCCATACAAGCCATCACGGTTGCTAATGGCATGAGTGCACTGCCTAATAGCCTAGTATTTTACCCTAAGAGGGCAGGTCGAGGTTGAGTGACTTGACTACCTTCTGCGTAGGAGTACATCAAAACACTAGGGGCCTCTCGAAAGGGGCAGGGCACTAAAATTCACCTCATTGATCCTTCTCAAGAAGCCAGTACTGCTTGACGACTAAGCATCTTCTTGATTATCCTGATTAGGGTGAGGGCTTGCTGTCGACTAAGCAACATCGCAAACAGGGCGAGGGCTGCCTCAGGTCATGGGATTTTGTCACGAAAGGGGCGGATACCCCCCCCCAACGAATTAAAAAAGAAAATTACAGAGATAATCTTTCTCCCAGCAACCACACACACCACATTGTTTGGCAATCCTGTTTTTGCTCTCAAACCAAAGAGTGCAAAGGACATCACCCAAACAACATATCATCCCCTTCGCCTTTCTACCAGTGCATGCACTGATTTCCCTCCCCTCAGCATTAGGGCTTTGCTCAAGAATGTCTTCCGGCCTTGGTGTCATTGCCTACCTTTCATAAGAACGTCTTCCGGCCTTGGTGTCATTGCCTGACTTTCACAAGAACCACCCCCCAACCAACACTTATAAACAGGAGCCTCCCCTTCTCTCCTCCTGCCCCGTACCGCATCTTCACTTGCTCCATCTGCTCTTCTTCTCTTGCCTTGTCGCTCTTCTACACATTGGATGGTAACCTGCTTTGCAAGTCATTGCTACAATGGCTGTCACGCGGTCGTCCAGCCGCAAGCTGGAAGACAGCGCTGTGGCAGACACATCCAGCTCAACTACGAGTGGAAAGAGAACTTCGACCAACGCCGGTCACTCTACCACATCGCAAGCCAAACGAGCTAGGAAAGGTAATTATTCGGCTTCTAGGCCTTCAACCTCTGATAAAGGCAAACAACCTAGGAATGGTAACTCTCCGGCTTCCAGCCCAGATTCTCACGATGGCCCTACAGCCTCCAATGAAGACGGAGGCGATCACAATAAAGACGGAAACGACCAACCTTCCTCTGGCGACTCATCTCACCAAGGTCGGCCTGTCAGCAACACACTTCGTGCTTTCATTGAGATGGTAAGAAAAGCCACGAATAATACAGGGAAATTCGCAGACCTGAAAAAGATTGCCAAACAAGGTGGCATTACTTTCAGGGTTGTCACCTTGTGTTCTGGCACTGAATCCCCGATATTCGCAATGGAATTGATACAGGAAGCCTTCTTCTCACACTTTGGTCAAGAACTTTTCCGATTCGAGCAACTATTTGGTGCCGAATGCGTTCCGTTCAAGCAAGCATTCGCGTCACGGAACTCTGGCTGTGTCATGTTCCGCGACGTGTGTGAACTGACTATGGACAATGATACTGCGTAAGTGCCTCTCAATAAGTGTTTTTTTTCGTGACTATGTATGCTAATCTATACTAGTACTACGGCCAAGGGCGAAGTGATGACTATCCCCCGCGATCCCACCATACTCATCGCTGGGACATCCTGCGTCGACTTTTCCTCGCTGAGCTCAAAGAAGCAAAACGGGTTCAGTGACAAGATCACGAATCTATTCGATGCGAAAAACCCAAACAGAAAGACCCCTACATTCGACGAGGTGTCTGAGTTGCTCGGTGAGATTACCAAGGACATTCACAGCTTAGGAGAATCAGAACAGACTTTTTTCTCTATGCTCTCGTACGTCGCAGGACACAAGCCTTGGATTGTGATCCTGGAAAACGTCATGAGCGCACCTTTTGAAGAAGCCAGGGATTATTGGTTCAATGCCCTCGGCTATACTGCGTGGGCTGGATCCCTTGACACGAAGGATTTTTACATCCCTCAAACTCGGAAGCGAAAATACCTGGTTGCCTTCCGCGATGACAAGTTCCCTCACGCCATAAATGCGTGTGACATTCTCGGCAAAGCTATTGATCACCTGAAGCAACCGGCTTTACCAAACATCGAAGACTTCCTCCTTGGCGCCAACAACCCCCTCACTCAGATTGCTCGACTAGAGCTGGAGGAGAAGGCACAAAAACCCAAGACAAGAAAGGAGGTCTCGTGGGAGTACAGTCAAATCCGCCACGAGACAGTCCGGGATAAGGAGGGGCTCGGCGATTCGAGACCGCTAACTCAATGGAAAGAGAATGGCCGTCCTAAATTCCATGATGGATTGGACAAGTTTGCCTGGTCAGCTTTACCCAATCGTGTTTACGATGTCCTGGATATCAACTGGTTGAGAGGAGTGCTTGGGACAGAACCATTTGATTTGCTCTTCAAAGTGAAGGTTCTAGACTTGAGTCAGAACGTTGATCGCCACCTGCTCCAGTCTTCCTTTGGTATCTCAGGCTGCCTCACGCCATCTGGCGGGCCATACATCACGAACCAATGCCGATTCGTCTTAGGCTATGAGTGCCTTAATCTGCAAGGCCTACCCTTGTGGAAGATCGATTTCTCACGTGAGACTCAAGACCAGTTGAAAGATCTCGCAGGCAATGCAATGTCGACCCCTGTCGTCGGCGCAGTGATTCTTGCAAGCCTTATGGCATCACTTGATGACAAGGATATGAAGAGTTCACCATGGAAAACTGAGCTCGGCGATACGTCAGATTATCCTAGCCTCTTCACGTCTTCTTCCCCACCATTGAATCCTGGAGAAGAGGAGATGGGCATAGTCAAGGAGTATAACATCGCTGGCTTTGTGGAATTTTCGGTTGAGACGATCAAGGCAGAAGTCCGCAATTATCGCAGGTACTGCCACTGCAACGGAACTACTCGATACAGTGCCAGAGAGCTCATGAAGTGCAACATCTGCGGCATAATACGATGCATCAACTGTGCTGGTAACCCCGTGCACGACTACCGTCCCACTGCACCCTCGCCAGAGCCCAAGCCATTTCGAGCTGTGGAGCATGCGTTTTTGCGATATTTCCCAACCGTCATAACGGGTCTCCTGAACCCAAGTTGGAAGAAGAACCTGAGACATCTTTCACACCTGTCTACGATCCTGATGAATGGGTCTTACAAGACCTCCGCAGACTCCAAGACCACCACAATCTTCGAGGCTCTTGCGAAGGCCAAGTTCCTGTACCAACGCTTCCACATCACTGAAGTGGCCACACTGGTTTACACTTCCGATGACGGATTTGAGCTGAAGGTTGTTTGCACAGAATTGGGCGTTGATTGGTTCGTGACGCTGGATACGTACTCTAGCTCTGTGAACACATTCTTGCAATCTAATGAAGAACTGCTCAAGTTCTGCAAGCGGTCTCAACCTTTCATGAAAGGTACGGTTCTCCAGAAAGCCGACTCGCCGCTTCAAGTCAAGTGGTTCATGTGGGACTTTGCACCTTCCAAAGTCGAAGCTATCATCTCCTGTACCGAGGAGACCGGCGGCAAGTTCATTGATGTGGAATTGGCCAATATACTTGAGATCGACGGCGAGCTCTTCAGCAAGGTGAATGAGGAGGTATCAGGTCGTTACGAAGCTGCACCTAAATGCGAGGCTGCTGAATATAGTCTTTCTGTTCGTCAGGTTCCCGGCGAGAGTGGCCAGTCTGTCAAACTCTTCAAGGATCCCACTTTGTTGGGACCTCCTAGCCAGGATCCGTTCGTCATTGCCTACGAGCACCGAAAGCTCACATCCAACGAGCATCGCGAGTTTCTACTCAAGTTCAGCCCGGAAGCAAAGCTGCACAAGCTGGATGGCGGGTACAAGGGAACCTTTGAGGCTGAGACAGGTAGTCGCTGGAAGGAATTAGGCGATTAGAAATCGCCACCTCCCGCGTCTGACGCTGTCACGCTACACCACCCGAAGCATCACGTCCGATCCTGTGAGGATTGCGCACATGGAGACCGCACTCTCGGGGAATTATGTCTCCAGCAAGTCACCTATGGCAGCTCGGACGAATACTTGCCAAGCGATCCCCTCCTCTTGTTGCAGAGACTGGGGTGGATCTGCAACTATGAGCCGTGGGCTGTTGTTCCCACGAAAGAGGAACGCGCTCTGTTCGAAACGCTCGGCTATGCAACGGCTAAATCCATTGAATGCATCAAGGAGCGTATGCAAATCGTGGAACTTGGTGCTGCACGTTGCGAAGACTGCGCACCGCAATTACCTGTGGTGTCATGGAATGGAACAACACCCTTCAGCAACCACGAAGACATCGAGAGCTATGAGAGGGCACGGAAGAGACAACCCCCCACATTCCAGATCCAGGTATCAAAGGAGGCTTCAACCGAGGATGAAATGAAGGGCTTCAAGGTCCGTTTCGTCTTCAATCCTGTACGCTTGGCGCACAAGGCATTCGCACAGCTGCCAGTTGAGAAAACAGCACTCCTTGTGGCACAAGCCCCGATCATCACCACAGCTCGGGTTAAGCCTCAGTATGTGGACATTCTAGCTTTGCAACTGAAGCCATTCGCACATTCACTCGTTCCACTTTCCGAGACTTGGGAGCTAGAGGCTGATGACGAGGACCCTTTCCCTGCAACTAAGATGAAGTTATTGTTCCGCCAGAAAATGACTGTGGCCTGGATGCTGAGACGTGAGAGGGCACCAAAACCCTTCATCGAACGCGAGATGGAGGAGGATTATGTTGACGGCATCCACACTCGTGTGGTTGGTTATGCTTCACGCATGGTCATCCGACGAGGAGGAATCGTAGCTGATGATATTGGCTACGGCAAGACAGTCATGGTTCTTGCAATCCTCAACTTACAGAGAGAGTTTGACCGCCATCATTACCAGTTGCGCCTGAAACATTCCACCAACGGTATCGAGGCGTTAGACTGCAACTTGATCATTTGCCCCAAGCACATTGTTAGCCAATGGGGAGATGAGATTGGCAAGTTCCTGAGCTACCGGAAGGGTCATGAGTTCGCCCTCATCAACACATGGAACGATCTCAAGGAAACCGACCTCAAACTCCACAATGTCCTGGTCTTGAGTGACGGTCTATTCGGTGACCCGCAGTATTCAAAGGCACTGGAAACTTTTGCTGACACCAAGAATCCATCACATCAGTTAACCCCGAAGGCGCTCAGAGAGTGGGAAGCCGGGCGCGGATATCGGGAGTGGTATGAAGCGGCCGTGAAAATTATTGAATCAAAGAAGGCGAAGAAGCGTTCCCTTCTGGAGCAATACAGCTTCAACCGCGTTGTTTGGGATGAGGTCAGCTACAGTAACCCTACTGTATCCTCGTTCGTGGCAAATTGCCGCGCCATTAGCAAATGGCTCCTTTCAGGCACACCGCCGACTCAGAGCTTGAGCGATGTCTGCTCCATGGCAAGGACTATTGGTCTACACATTGCACGACCAATAGATCTTTGTCCCGGGTTACCTAGCATCGCGAAAGGCCCGTCGCAATTGCCCAGAACGGGCTTTGAGGAGATGAACTCGTGGGCACCACTAAAAACGACAGCGAACATCGCGGAGAGACACTCCCAAGGCGAAAACTTCTTCAACGCGTTCTCGGTGTGCAACAAGATCGACCTCGATTCCCGCGAATTTCAAGTCATGGAGTGGGCTTTGGTAGTGCCGTCTACCCTGACAGAAATGTCAATCTACCTGCCACTGCAGGATGACATGCGTAAGGCTGACATGGAAGCAGAGTCCTTGTCGGGAGATGGATCCAAGATACTTGAGAGGATTCTTGAGAATGCGGGAGAATCGTTAGATGGAGAGAATGTATGTGCAACAACACTGAGCCATGTAGCAACCGCCCCCAGTCTCGCCACGGATCTATCTTCTCTACGAGGTTCTCCCCACAGCGTAACCTCCCATCATCAGAGGGCTCTTAAGAAACGAGAAGACATGATGAAAGAGGCTCGCGTATATGTCGCATACAGTTTTGAGAGACTCATCTGGCTTGCTACACGTCTTTATAGGACTCTGCATAGACCGGGCCAGCCGGATGCTAAGACTGCCGCTAAGATGACTGCCGCTGAGAAGAAAGCCGCTAAGAAGAAGGCTGAAGACGACGCCGATGAATATCTTGTGATCACGAGAGGACTCTCGGCTTTCTTGGACGACTTGAATAATGGTACACTGAAAAAATTCAATGGCCGCCACAACTATGCCGAATTGGCCAAAGCAATTCTTCGTGCGGATCCTCATCAAATCGACGCAAAGATAAGCAGGAAAGAAGCTCTCCTCGGCTTGGATAAGATCCAGAATTACAGCGGCCGTCTAATGGGCCCCTTCACGACACATGACGACAATATCAACCTCATGTACAGATTCTTCAACAGCAAGTGGGCCAAATTTTATCTTCTGGACGTGGCAGATGTCAGAAATACTGGCAAAATTCCACGCGAAGATGTCATCAATCTGCTCCTCCCTTATGATGAACGCACAATCGAGGAGTTGGAAGCCGAAACCGAGCAAACTTTACGAAGTAAGCTCGAAGCCGTCGTCCAGGGTCTTTTGCAGGAACGGGTTAGCGAGCTCGCCGAGAATCAACAGGAGTATGAGAGAACTCATGCTGATGAAAGTGGTGACTTGTTGGCCATACTTCGTCGTGAGGGCGTCAAGGTTGGCTCAGCCAAGTCGAAGCCCCAACTTATACAAGCCTACGATGATCACAAGAAAAAAGCCCTTGGCATGGGTTGTTACAATACCCCCAGAGAGGCAGCTTGCCATGCTGCAACTACAATGCCTTTCATCGAGGAGAAAGTCAAGGCTCGTGGCTCCGACAAATGGCAAACCAAATATGAGTATTATTCCGCCTGGAATGCGTTCCTGAAGGCTTGCCGATACCTCTATGAGCACTCAGCGCAGCTGCGACGTGCCAGACTGTTTCACCGGCTTGATGCTGGTGAAACAATGACCTGCGATGAGAAAGATTGCGAAACACCGACCGATTCCCTGGCGCTGATTTCCGAATGCGGCCACGTTTTGTGTCAATATCACCGAGAGAACAAGCTGTACTGTGGGGATGGCACAAACGGGTGCACCGCCAATCTGGATGCCGGTGTGATCCAGCTGTCCAGGTTCGCACACGCTCAGGATCGGCAGATCAAGGCCACTCATCTCCCTTCGCCAGTTGGTGACAGAACATCAGCTTACTGGAAACTTGACTCGAAGCTGAAATATGTCATTGATCTCATTCAAACTACCGCCGTTGATGACAAGGTTGTCCTGTTCGCCCAGCACCAGCTTATCCTCGAGAAGGCCTTGGAGGCACTAGACCAATGTGGAATCACAAATACGACAACCAACACAGCAGTCGCAAAAAAACGTGATAACGACGAGAAAGATCCGTTGGGAGATTTCAAGCTCGGGAAGTACAAAGTTCTGGTCATGAAGGTTAACTCGCCGGAGGCCGCTGGAGGCAATCTCACCATCGCCAACCACGTTATCTTCCTCTCGCCTGTAATCGCCAATTCGCAACCGCTGTATGATAGCCACATGAACCAAGCTGCTGGTCGTTGCATTCGACACGGCCAGAAGAAAGATGTCCATGTCTATCACTGCGTGACGGAAGGAACCATCGAAGTTGACATCCTGGAGCTGCGAAAGCACAAGGAAGTCCGAGTTCGGCCTGGCTTTGCATTGGGCGGCTTAGTGCCCCGAAAGTTCGAGGGGCGTTTTGGCGATAAGGATACTACCAATGATGTGACAGACGGGGACAAGAAACCGCACTGGATGGGCGACTGGGAAGGGGAGCCCGAGGCCGTACGGTCGTTGATGTCGTCTCACGAGGTGTGGAAGGGTCTCGCCGAGACTGACCTTGCTCTTATCATGGATATCGAAGATCCGAGAGCGGATTCAACTGGTGCATACATGCATAAGAACCCCAAGGCCCCCAAGGATCCCGAAACCACCAATAATACCGAAACCACTGAGATCCCTTCGGACAGTACTTCGCGCGGTATGGACTCTGTTGCGGCTATCCATGCTCTGGATCAGTTCGCTGGTCTCTCTGTTAGCGATCGTGCCGTCATTGAAAACCAGTATAATGACATCTGCGCGATGTACGAGTGGGCGAAAGTGAGCTGTCAGGATAACAACGAGGAATCTTTCGGCGATGATGGCAGTAACAGCCCTTCTGAGAATGATGACAATGACGAGAAGGCTGAAGCCATGGATGTTGACAACGAGGCAGACGATACCATTATCAGTAATGGTGCACGTCGTTCTGGTCGTAATCGTCTGTTGTACAAGAAGGATTAAATCGACCAATTCGCTGAAGGATTAGTTCGACCAACTCGCTGGGCTTGCGGAGTTCGATTTGGTCCTGATGGGATGAACAACTCCGGTGTTTACGATGAGGAGAAGCATTGTCATGGCTATAGCCAGAAAATTGTACGAGTAAGAGAAAGAAGAAGGGACCTGTAGCTATACGACACGCAATGCTCTTGCTTGCGGGATGATCATCACGAATTGAGGAGGATATGCAGGAGCGTCTCGGGGGGGAGAATTTGCGAGACAAGACGAAGATCTTCTTCTGCAGACAACACACCTTGCACGAGCTTGATAGATAACGCACACACACACACCGAACCGTCTTGACTTCTGCCCGTGATTTGTACAGATGACACATAAGTAAACACATCTCGTTAGCCAAAACGTGTCAGATCGATTCCTTTGCCTCTGTAGATAATCTATTTACAACTTTGACGTGCGCGAGTCCATAGCAGTAGCAGCAAGACGCACGACTATCTTCGTCTTCGATCCATCCCCATTGCTGGTTTTGCTTTCCAGCGCCACTTCCTGGCAGTCCTCCAGCGCCGCGTCGTTGGCGAACTGGAACACCAAGAAATCCACCGTGGTGCCCGCCGGGCCCAGGGCCACCATGGGCGCGTGCCACGTCCCCACGCCGTACGTGACCGCCTGCTCGCCCGTCGCGATGAAGGCGCGCAGCTTCGTGAGGTCGGGCATGCCCCGCCCCGGCAGCGGCGACGAGGACGAGGACGACGGCGAGCTGCTGTTCGAGTCCGGCACCGGTAGACCTTCGTCCAGCGCGCTGGGTGGCAGGCTTGGGGCCACGATCACGAGGTACCGCTTCGACGGGTTGGCCGTCAGCGGAATGAAGGTCTGGGTCGTGAAGGGGTGGCGCTCGAGGACCTTGACTTCTACACCGCCGTCGCTGCCATCGTCCTGCTGCGGCGATGGCGAAGAAGGCATGGGCATCCGGGTCCCGCACACAAACATAGTCATTCGCGGCTCTGCAGTGCGGCCTGAGGGCGCCTGGCCATCGCCGTAGAGATTGCGCAGCGACGCGATGGCGGCGTACTTGATGGCGGTGCCCTGGTTGGCCAGCTCGGCGGCGAAGGGCAGCGTGGCTTTGACGGTGTAGGGCTCCGTGTCGGAGGGATGCACTTCCGGGGCTGGGTTGCTGAGGACCTCGCCGAAGGGGGCGAAGTCGGCTCGGGTCAGGGGATGAGCCGTCAGGGTGGTAGAGGTGGTTAGGGGGAGGGTTTGGACTAGCATCCTCCTTTTATTAGGTAATTAGATATGTCTTTATTCTCGGCCGCTTTCTTAGCTTGGATTGAATTGATTGATTGCTTAGGAAGTATGGTGCGATGTACGGTTTCAGAGCGCAATGACGGGGAAAGTTGTTCAAGGAGGATTAAATTTAGATTGCTTGTATGCGGTTTACGATATTGGCTTGATTGCCGACGACGACGATGAAAGGTGAACTTCAATTTGATAGATATCACGATAGGTCACAATTCAGGAAGACGATGTTGAATGGCTAGCGACATTGGTGGCCATTCTAGCGCTTTTGGTGCCTAGCGCTGGAGGGGCTGCTCTTCTCCACTATCTCTACCCCTTGTACCGCTTCCAGGATTATCATCCTCTTGGACCGGCGTCAATCTGACATGCTACAATAGCAGGGAGGGCAGGCAGCAGACTTCAATCATTCGATTTATTTCACTTCTTTCTTGGAGTAAATTTTGCCCAAGGATGAGGACGCTCTCATCTCTTTCTGTGCGCTAATCTTGGGGTTGCGCATTCGTCGTACCGTTTGTCTTTCGTTCATCTATCAAACGCGACGATTTCAATTTTCCAATTTGAGCGACGACTGTATAATACGAGAAGCTAAATAGCGGTGCGTCGGTTGACCAGTCTTACCCTCAGCCTTGTCTGTGGGGATACCGAAACCGCGACATCAGTTCGTCAAGCGAGTGCTTTGCCATTACCAATCCGCAAGGGAACATGGGCTTGTGCTGCGGCCTCTTCGGCAGCAAAAGGTCAGCCCCTCGAACGACGCCTCCTGTTGCCGCCAGACCTGCGCAAATCGGCTTGGAAGGCGTCGAGTTCTCACCCCGCCATTCTTACGCCAGCTCCAACGGGGGAGTCAGGCCTGCGCAAAATGGCCTAGAAGGCGTCGAATTCTCGCCTAGTCCTTCTTTTGCCAGCTCGGACGGGGGAGGATACCCACCCGGCGCCGTCATCAGGCAACCCCGAACGCAGCCACAACTGCCTGCCCAGAATCCTGAGCTCGTGGGATACTACGCGCCGTCGCCAGAGCTTCAAGCGCCTCAGTTTGGGCAGTCTGACCCTTCTCAGGAGCTCAGAGGGTTCTATGAGCCACAGGCGCCGGCGCCGGTGCCTGCCAGAGTTCATCCTCAGAAGTCGACGTATCATTGATCCACTGGAAGGAGGGGGTCGAGCGATGTATGGGCTTGCCTTGGAGGAGAAGAGGGGAAAGTAGACGGACGACGTTAGGGGTTAATGTTGGATTTGACTTCATGATTCAAGATTGCCCTACGTCACAAATGTTGTCAGTTACCCATACCATGTACTCTGCATGCTACATATTCGAAGGAGACGAAGAACACCAATATACCCAGGAGCAAATTGCAGGAGTGTGCTGCAACGATGGCCGACACAAAGAAGAGCGAAGTGGAAGACCTTATTTTAATACAGGTATATAAACTATTATTTAATTTTTCCGAGGAACACCTAGGAATGCAGGGGCAACCATGGGAAGAATCATTGAATGTAATAGAAGGCGCATTCGGGGAGTGTTCTTGTGTTATTTCAAGAGGAATCTCCTTGATATGAGAAGGACAGGAAACAAATGCTGCAAATCGAGCATCATGGTCTTTGCTGAAGAATACACCAGAAGCAACTATCAGTTCCGTCAGGTAGCGACGGATAAAAAGTCAGGGCGATTCCCAGCTCATACCTTGCCTTCAAAGCAGGGTTTCCACACGAGAGCGATCTTCCGCATGCCCCTTCACATTTCTTTTCATTCTGACCACGCCCAAGTCCCTGCTTCAACCTCTTCCGGCCTTTCCACCTTTCAGCAAATCCTCTGCACAGTTGTTGGTCATGCATTATCAGCAATAGCCAGGGTGACGAGGCGTCTGTTGCCACACGACTGTTTGCGTCACGTCTTTTTATATTCAATATAATCAAGGCGGCTTCCGAGAATCCTTCTATAAAAGCCCTACCCAATCTTGAATCAACATGAAAATGCATCCCTCTAACCCTTTCTTCAATCCTGAGATTTACGAACGCGGAGAACCTTCGACAGGCGCGACACCTCCAGACACTTCTGGGCGGCGTTCCACGAACCCTTTCCGCCGGGCCAAAAGTACGCCCACGCCAACAGGTCAAGCTGATGACGGTCGTTCCTGCCCCGACTTAACTGCAAACTCCGACTCCGAGCCCGATCCTGAGATACTCCACTCTCCCGTTACTACCGAAACACCGCTGTCTGCACCCATGCCTGACCCTCCTCAAGAAGGTGCCGCCAGTCAACAAGCCTCGGCCAGTACAGCCTCGGCGCCGACATCAACATCTGCAGCTGTAAATATCCCGGTTGATATCCGTGCCCGACGGGCGGGCCGGCGTGGTCTGAATTTGCATGTACATTGGAGTGATGAAGAAGCTGCTGCTACTGCCTCTCCTTCCACGCCAGCCCCACAGCACAACGAGCAGCCCTCGGAATCAACAACAACAACAACCGAACAACCTCAGAATCCACCTGCCCAAACTCCTCCCAACCCACCCAACCAACCACCGATTACACCTTCTGCACCAAGACCACCTGCAAACACGCCGAACAACATGTACATCATTCAGTAGGTAACCCCCTTCTCTTCTCAGCATCTTGTTGAGATTGGAACGTCGGTTGCTGACATTTGTTTGATGATACAGGCAACCACATGTCGCCTACCAGGCACCCGTACCGATGATCATGACGAACCCTCCCTACGTAATGCCCCAACAGGCGCTCCCTCACTGGGGTCCTTGGTGTAAGTGACTCAGGAGTGAAATCCCACCTCACCCAAATCAACAGACAGAATACACGTATATTTTTGATGTCGTGCGAACGATGAAAGGCTGATGATGTATCCATTCAGGCTATCCGAAGCGGTGCCATAATGCCTTCTGGGCTGGTAACGCTCATCACTTCACCAACCAGCCCATCTTCATTCAGAACCCTATTGGACAGACGATGCCAACAGGACCTATTTTCAGCACTGGCCCGCAGAACACTTATGTTTTCTACCACTGAACAAGATGCCCGCTTCTCTATTCCAGGCGGAGAGAGGGGGGATACCAGAGAACTATCCGTTCGATGGGGGTTTTCACAACTATAATACGCAGTTGGGGATGAGAGCTATGTTGCGCCATGCTTTACTTGGAAGGATTCAGTGGCCACATCATGGAGATTCTCTCTCTTCTCGGCGATGATGATATTGCGATGCCTTGAGTTAATAGGACGTTGGTGACGGCTGAGGCATGTCAGCGCATGTGATCCATTCACACGCAGCTGCAGAAGTAGTTACCTGGTCAATAACAACAAGAAGCGGTTTCTATCTCCTCCATTTTAACTTTGGGGTGCTGGTGGAGGTGGGAGGTGACATCCACAAAGAAGGCAGGACAGGGGACCTTACCTTGTCGGCCCACTTGCCTACATGTACATGGTGTGCATCCTGTGAATTCCTAACAGGCGCCCAGCCCGCCGCCAACGCGCCACCCCCAAGAAACACCCATCTACCCAGTCGGAAGTCGAGGCAGAACCCGGAATAGGAATCGCACCCTGGGTTCAGCTTTAGACAAGCTCCCGCATATCAATTATCTAATATAGTCAGACTTGTCAGCCCTTTCCTTTTCCACTATACTTTGAAAGATCAATCAGGCGGTTTGCCCTAGTCCCGTCGTTGCACTAGCTTCAGACTCAGGCGTGTGTCGGGTTGGAAGTAGTGTAAGCACTTCTTTCTCACTCCCAACCACTACCTTGGATTATACGAAACCAACATCATTCCATTTACATGTTGGCTGCACGGGCTGCGATGGAGGACATGCCTCTTATGGGTAATTCCCCATCCAGCGACTTCACACAAACTTGTGCTAGATATACGTACAGCGTGGCACATGTAAATGTATGGAGACGACGAGATGCGAGACGATTAAAACCAACTCACATCCTCCTCCCCTTGTCCAATCGAAAACCTTGCCGGGTCCATCTGCCGTGGCTGGTTGTTGTTTGTGAACATCGACGGCCCGTCCCAACATTGGCTCCAATGACACATTTGCATTCCAACCGATCAAGTGACCAACAGAGGTTTCTCCCTTTTCTTTTCGGCATAATTTGCAGCTAGGGAAAAGCGATTGGCACGAACACGGGCAGGTCATACATCTCTGCCGATCGTCTCCAGCTATCTTCAGCTGCGGCGTTGCGTTTACAGTTGCTTTCGCCTGTGCTATGATTTGAAGCTTGACACTGCCTTATGTATCCACTAATCAGGTAGGGTTGCAGTCGTGGGCTGTTCCTTCCATCTCGGTAGGCTGGTTCGAGACCCTGATCCTTCCAAAATAGATCTGCACATTAGCTAACAAGAGGTGTAAGAACTAAGCCAGCCACTCCGGTCCACACTGCCTGGTACGTCTAGAATCCGACCGCATATGCAGCTAGAGACTCTCTATCTTTGGCCTTCCTACCCAGCATACTCGGCAGAGGTAAACAATCTCGTCAGCATCTACCTAATTTGGACCTCAGACGTCTGTTATTCGCTTCAACGGCAGCCCCCAATTGCACGCCAATCCACCCCGGATCGAGCAGTAATGCCGATGCAGTTGTGCGTTGGTCTAGCTGTTGGTTTCCGACTCGTCGTTTTGATGGGTTTCCTCCCGTTTTCTCGGCCCAGCGCGTTACTCTATGTCTGATGCTTCTTCCCGTCCTTGCATGTATAGGTGTTATAACGTATGGTGACATGGATCCTGGAGTGGTTTCCTTGTTCCCAACGGCCGGAATCTGCCATCCGATTGGTGGGCTCAGCCGCTTCCATACCCTCCCTTGTGTCATGAAAGCAAACGATACACAGCTTGCCAATCTATTCCTAGCAATGGCCCCCTACATATAGCGTCTGTCATCTCGTCTGTGCCATGATAAGATGCAGTCCCTTTTCTCCCGTGGTGCCACAGCCCAAGGAAGCTTTCCTACTCGAATCCGATAGTTCTGCGTCGACCTGTGTCAGCCTAAGGAGTTAAGCCAACATGTCGACGGATACACAGAAAGCCTCCGCTGGCCCCCCAGTCAACCATGCGTCCGTGGCTTCATCAGACACCTCAACGGAGGTGCAGAAGAAAGACGTACGAGGGGGAGACGCCGGCGCACAGAGCGACAAGGAAGGGTCTGTCCGTACTCATCCGCGAGACAGTATTCCGAACTGGAAATGGAAGGTCATAGTCATCGGTGGTACCGTACAGGCCATTGTCAACGGTAAGAAGACCTTGTCATCGGTGATGCAAATACCTTTCCGTCTCGCACATATACTGAGAGCCCGCCCCTTCCTACCAGGCTACGATGTCTCCAACGTCGCCAACGTACAAGTCCCCATTTACGAGGCCTTTGGCCATATCGAACTGCTGCCATGGATATCTTTGGCCTTCTCGCTCGTCAATGTTGCGTCCATCCCGCTCTTCAGGAAGCTGACGGGCTTCATGGAGCTCAAGATTGTGAGCTTCATCGCCATCTTCATCCTCATGGTGGGCTCCGCTCTGTGTGGCGCCGCACCTAACATCAACGTCGTCATTGTCGGTCGAGCTTTTATCGGTATTGGCGCCGCTGGGTGTTACCAGATGTGAGTATCACGCCTTTTAACTGCTTTAAAGTTGAGAATCTCGCTAGAGTGTGGACACTGAGAGAAGCCAGGCTACTCACTTATAATGTCATATTTGCTCATCCTCATGAGATTGCTCTCACCCAAGCTCTGATTGGTGCCAGCTTTGCCATTGGACTTTTGACTGGCCCAATTATAGGGGGTGCTTTTGCCGAGAACGAGCATGCCACTTGGCGATGGGTAAGTCACCCTACGAATTTGCTCTTGTAGGACAATCGTTAACGTTCGACCAGGCTTTCTACTTCGTCTTGCCTTTGGCGGGCATCATTGCTGTCGCGTGCCTCGGTCTCTATCCTTCATACAAGGTGCCGACGAACAAACCACTTACACAGCACCTGAAAGAGTTTGACTATGTTGGCTGCGTCCTCCACATGGTGACATTTGTACTTCTGGGTCTAGCGTGCATCTTCTCAGGGCCGACATGGGATTGGGACTCTGGCGCATCTATCGCGGTCTGGGTTCTCTTTGGCGTTACGCTGTTGGCCTACGTACTGCAGCAGACCTTCTGCATCTTCACTACCCCTGAGAACCGCATATTTCCCGTTTCTCTTCTGGCGCATCGTGCAGTGGCTCTCACGGCGGTCGGTACATCTTGCTCGGCCGTCGGATATGGCGCTACACTTTATGTAAGTCTCAAATATAACTGATCTACCTACTGAAAAATGAAAGAATACCTGTCTGACCGATGACAGTATACTCCGATCTACTTCGCATTCACCCGAGGAACAGGCGCACTTGCCTCGGCCGTCCGTCTGCTGCCTTTCACAGGCGTGTTCGTCTTCGTGATGTTCCTCGTCGGAGGTCTGCTCCCGCGTGTCCGCTACTACATGCCGTTCTACCTGGCCGGGGCCATCTTAATGCTGGTGGGTACGGGCTGTCAGCAGACCATCACGACGCAGAGCTCCGAGGGCTACGTCATGGGGTTGGAGGCCTTGGTCGGTGCCGGCATTGGCATGCTTTGGCAGGTCGGCGTGCCCGTGTCCAGCGTAGTTCTGCCGCCCCACCAGCGGCTCGACGCCGTGGCCGTCTTCAACATGGCGCAACTGGGCGGTGTTGCTCTCTCCTTGTCCATTGCGGGCAGCATCTACCAGAATGTCGGGTTCGACCTAGTTCGAGACGCGATTGGCGGGCTCAGCAGCGACTACTCGGACGCCGACATCCGCCTGCTCCTCGGCGGCGCCCGTTCGTCCATCCTGTCGGCGGCGCACCCCGAGGTCGTGCCCCGCGCCATCGAGGCGGTCACTATCACCATACTCCGCTGCTTCTATCTCACTGTCGCGGCGGGTGCCATCTGCTTCATCGCGGCGTGCTGCATGAAGCTTGAGGCCTTGGAGTTCAAGAAGCCGGCGGCGACCCCGGCAAAATTGAAGGAGAAGTCGGAGTCGGTGTAGATGTCTGCAATAGGCGCAGGATGTCGGAAGGAACTGATGTTTATCTGTGTTTTGGATTTCCGCTATTTCTACCCCTATATCACACGCAAAAATCGCTCCATAGAATATACTGTCTTCTTCGGCCAAACCACCGGAAGTTTTGTCTGCTTTTCGTGAGTCGTGATTAGCCAAATGGTAAAGGAGGGAGAACAAGAATGATCAATTACTGACTGGACGCGCAGTTCCATCTCGATGGAAGGGCCATCTCCATATTTATAAACCTTTGCCGCGACACATGACAGCGGCTGTGTGTTCTCGCCCGCCAGGGACCGCAGATCGGATCATGCCACCGACGGTGCAGGATCCGCCCTGTATGCAACGGTGGACCGACAAAACAACGTCGCCCAGCTTTTCGCCCGTCGGTCTAGACCAGATTTCACCACTTTTCCTCCTGGTGCCTGACCACGAAATACGATTGCAAATCTTCCCATTGTCGGGTTGACGAACATGAGAGCAGCAACAGCGTTGGGAGTCGATGACTGTCGCTGAAGACTTTAAAATGGCTGGCAAGCTGCTCAAGTTTAGGGAATCTATCATATGTACCAAACATAGACCCGACTAATACACTCTATTTAATATTAATTACTCCTTTGGATACACTTGTTGCATCACTGCATGCAATACTAGGAAGCTGCGCTATTCCAGACTCATATCTGAAACAAGAACTCAACCTGTCGCTTCCTAGTTGGCCTCAACTCTACTTGTCGTTTCACTTGAGGGAAACCCCAATCAAAAACAGCAGCCATGGCGTGGCCAACATCCCCCAAACAACATCGGAAACAAGAACCGCAAGTCACCGTCTTCGAGATGGCGGCTTCGCTCGAGAGCGGCACCCAGACGCCCGTCGTCGTGCCTTCTTCTCCTTCTTCTCCTCCCCTTGGTTCCCCTGCCTCATTGTCGACCACCTCGATCCCGAATATCCAGCAGGCCACCCCGGTCTCCCACAACCTCAAGGGCGCCAACTTCCACGGCTCCTTCGCGGCCATCACCGCCCGGCACAAGACTAAGCACCTGCACAACCGGCCTTGGTATAGACGATATGCTTACTTTACGGGCGGGTGGGGGGATCGGGCTATTTGGCGCGCAGGGGTGAGTCCTTCTTCTTATACTAATTTCTGTTCTTTCCGGTTAAAAGCAGCCAAGCTGACATATGCATTGGATAGGTTGTCGAAGCCGTCGGCACTTTCTGTCTGACCTGGCTCGTGGGCCAGTTCAATATTGTCAACGCGAACCTTCAAGGGCAGCAGACGACGGTCCACACCGCCGCCGCGTCCGCCGGATACGTCGGACTGTGGTCCGCGGTGCTCCTGGCGGCGCTCGTGGCCGCGACAGCGCCTGGGTCGGGCGGACACTTGAACCCCATGGTCACCTTCTCGACGGTCCTGTGCGGCCTCTGCCCCTTGTCGCGCGGCGTGATCTATGTCGCATTTCAGATGCTTGGCGCGGCCATCGCGGGGGCTTGTTTGTTAGGGTCTTGGGGGGGTGGAGAGGGCGGCTACGTGAGTACTTCTTTTCCTTTACCCCCTTTTTTTCTTTCCTTCTTGTCAGATCCATAGCTAGCGGCGGTGAACGAGTCTTTATCTATGCGCATAATACTGACCACATGGCAGCTATCATGGCGGTGGTTGCTACTACGACTCATCCATCCTCGACCCAACACAAGTTCTGCTCATTGAGGTTGTGTCATGTTTTATCCTGCTGTAAATCTTCCCTTCCCCCCCCTCTATCGCACATATACAATTGGCCGACGCTGACTGCCCCCCACAACAACAGCTTTCTCATCTTCGGCGTCGGTCTCGACCCCCGACAAGCGGCGCTCTTCGGCCCCCATCTAGTCCCCGTCCTAGTCGGCCTCTGCTTCGGCGTCGTCGCCTTCGTCTCGCAGGGTCTGGTCCCCGGGTATGCGGGCGCCAACATGAACCCGGCCAAGTGTTTCGGCATTGCCATTGCGACGAACGATTACTCTGGTAAGTACCCCTGACGCGGTCCCCATCCTTTGACTTTCTGAGTTCAGGGGCTAAGTTTTAATGTCTGCAGCGCAATGGATATGGTGGGTTGGCGGTGTAAGTCATGCCCCTATTCGTCTCACCCCTTTCCCCTAATGAAGCTTGGTCTCCACGTTCCTTCAGGATGTATGAATACTGACTGACATATCCTTTCAGTTGATCGGTGGGATCATGCAAGCCATCCTGTACAACTTCAACCCTCCGTGGCAGGTGCACGACAATAAGAACAAAGAGGGGACGCCTCGAGCTCCTTGAAAAAGAAACGATCTGATTTAGCTTGTCATTTTGGTGGGAGTTTGCTTGTTTTTGTACAATATCGTATCACACAGAAGAAAAGGCGTTGTTGGTATGGAGTCGGCGGGTGGCATGATTGATACACAAGACCAACTGTACGGAAAGATTACAAGATCAACGGGAAAAGGTTACCATACCCTAGAAACACAAATCTAATTATAATACAGTAATTCGAATCATCGTTGGTTCTTGTTGCTCTTGGGGTGGGTAGATGTTAACACATACTAGAAATGTGTGGCCATGTTTAGCTCAGGAAGTTGCTTGTCATATAGAGAGATGGACCACTGGTGTAACATGTTGGTGGGAGGAAGTGTTGGGTTATGAAGATACTTGAGCCAACATTCAAGTCCGGTTAGTAGCAGGAAGGGGTAGCTTGGCTTCGTTTTTAGGACTCGGTATGAGAGAAAGCAGTAGTCACTTGAGATGGAAGACATGGTTTGTTCTGAATTTAACTTTCTTTGAATATTTGGTATATACTATCACAAGCAGAATTGCCTGTAGATTGCAATATATAGAAAAGAGGCATGCTGACATGAAAATGACTGTGCCAAAAACACTGCGCTGCTGCTGGCTAGCTGTGGTATCATCCCTTCCCATAGCACCATTGTGCACTATCCAACCCGACATATTATTATACATTTACTTCTCCCATCTTTCCTCATTATCTTCATCATCACATCGTTTAGACGATCTCGTGGTCGCTGGTGTGCTCCACGTGCTTCTCGACGGGCTTCTCGGTCATGCCCATCTCGGCAGCGTAGGTGGAGTGCGGCACCCACTTGGCAGAGTTGCGAGGGGTGGTCTCCTCGAACATGCGGTCGACCTGCTCCAGGGTGAGGCCCTTGGTTTCCGGGATGAGGAAGTAGGCGTAGACGAAACAGCAGGCGCAGAGGGTGCCCCAGATGAAGAAGACCTTGGCACCCAGGTTGCCCTTGTCCTCGTCGACCATGTAGGGGGTGATGACGGCGATAATGCAGTTCCACAGCCAGTTGGAGGCGGTGGACAGGGCAACACCACGGGATCGGATCTGGAGAGGGAAGATCTCACCGATGACGACCCAGGCACCAGGTCCCCAGGTGGAGGCGAAGAAGGCAATGTAGATGCAGATGAAGGCGATCATGGACTTGACAGCGGCAGGGTCCTCAGGAAGGACGGTACCGACAATGGCAACAATGAACTGACAGATGACCATACCAAGAGCACCGTAGATGAGGATGGTACGGCGTCCGAAGCGCTCAATAGTCCAGAAGGAGATGGGAGTGGAGAAGACGTTGACCAGGGTAGTGATGAGAGAAATCAAGAAAGGGTTATTAATAACTTTGAGCTGCTTGAAGAAGGTGGTTCCGAAGTAGAAGACGAAGTTGACACCAGTCCACTGCTGCATCATCTGGAGAGAAGTACCGAGGATGGTACGGCGGAGGTTGGAGGAAGCCTTGAAGAGAGAACCGCGGAAGCAGTTGAACCAGCTGTCGAAGTAGCCACCCTGGGGGATGACAGACATCTCGTATTCGTGGTTGGCAATGATCTCAGCAAGCTCGTCTTGGATGAAGTCGGAGTCGGTACCATGGCCTCGGAGGCGGGCCAGAACACCGGCGGCCTGGTCAAGCTTGCCCTTGCGGACGAAGTAGCGAGGGGACTCGGGGAGGAGGAACAGACCGACGGCCAGGATGATGGCCCACAGCATCTGCAGACCAATCGGGATTCGGTACGAGCCACTGTCCTGGCGTTCCTGGGTACCGTAGTCGACGGCCGAGGCAAGGAGGAGACCGATGGTGACACAGAACTGGTATCCAGACACGATGGGGCCACGGACTTTGCGGGGAGCAACCTCGGACATGTACTAAGAAGGGTTAGTTTAGGAATATGAGAAGCGGAAGGAATGGCGGCATTGCTTACCAGGATCAGAATAGCAGAGACGAAACCGACACCGAAGCCGGCGACCAGGCGACCAGCGACGATGAGACCAAGACCTTCACTGGCAGTCTGAAGAGCGACACCAACAAGGAAGACGAGACAACCGATGATGATGGTGAAACGACGACCAATCCAGTCGGCAAAGTCACCGGCCATGAGGGCACCGAAGAAGGTACCGGCGGACAGGATAGATGTGATAAGAGACTTGTTGGTGGCGGACATGACGGTAGCATCAGGGCCCTCGATGACCTTGATGAAGTAGTCCATACCGTTGACACCGGAGATATAACCGGAGTCGTATCCGAAGAAGATACCACCGAAGGCGGCAAAGGCGCACATCAAGTAGGCCTTCAAGGTAACGGGAGCCTCCACGCGGGAGACATCACCCGTACCGTGGGGTACTACAGCACCACCGGGCATCTTGACTGATTTGTTGTAAGGTGAGGTAAGATGAGGAGGATCTTGTGGCGGCTGGCTGGTAATAGATGGAAAGAAGCTGTTGGAGGTTTCAACTGTAAGAAGAGGAACCTGGAAGAGGGGGCCAAGAGTAGAAAGCCTGATCGCACACGGAACAGAGGAAAAGATGATCGTCAGTCGGGGATCGTGGGCTTCTTCTTATACAAGTCCTCGTCCGTCTCCAGGTTGCGGGCAGGCGAGTTGCCAGCGACTGGCGGCCAGACCATTGCCATAAGCGCGACTCATACTCCTGGCGAGTCCTGGACAGGCAAACTGGGAGGGAGATATTGAAGAGACCCACCTCCACCCCGGAGAGAGATTGCTTGCCTCTGGACGACCCCAATGTCGGGGCCAAACCCCGCCGTGGAGACTCTCCAGGTCCTCCTACCTGAACCAGATTCCCCCAGGTCGGACCCTAGACTGCAAAGACTGGGGGATGCAGTGTGCCAGTGCAGGTCTGCATTGTTCTCGAACGCCCCCAGACTCCGTAACGCTGCCAGGAAGTGTCGTAATTACTGGTCTACGGACTCGGCGTAATCGGCTGCATTGTGGAGCTCGGCGCTTCCATCGGCCAGATTGTGGCGCGTTGAAACGGAGTGCGGCTCTTGGAACGCGATGAGCTGATTGGCCCAGTCTCGGCTGCTGGCCAGGAAGAGAGCAGTCATGACGGGGTCACTCTCGGTTTCGAGCCCAAGACAGGCCAAGTCGTCTTCTTAGAAGGCCCGTAGCCAGCCAGCCAGAACCGGCATGCTGGGAATACTAGATGCCCCTGTGGGCTGTTCCTGCAAGTTTTCCCACACCGGTACAGATCTATTCTCCCAGCTACCAGAATTCAACCGAGGGAGAGGAGCAATATTTACCCCGAATCATGGGGAAGCGAGGTGTCCTCGAACGTACGACCCCATACACACTCGGATCTTAGATGCTGTCACTCCTGCTTGCTCAGCCATCACCCTGGGATTCTGGGGTGGATAGCTCGTGGTCACGATGGTCGTCGCACTTTGATCTGACCTCCGGCGCTCATAGCTTCTTGGGCCCGGGGCCGAAACCCAACAGAAAGTAAGTTAAGTTCAGCTCAGGTACTACCTCTCACATGGCTCCATGGTCTGGTGATGGGTTTTGCCTGGTGCATGGATTGCCCGGGGCATGGCATTCAGCTCAGCAAGGTGAGGTAGTTCCGGCTTGTCGGTTCGAGACTAAGCTGTTGGTTCGCGGGGAATGCGCGGGTAACTGTCTGGCAAGCGCCATCGAGTTTTTCCTTCTTTTTCTGACACGAGCTCACATGACTCCAATACGTTTTTTTTTTCCTCCTCTCCGCAAGTAGCATGTGCCCATTGATGGCCAGCCAACTGATTTTTTCTTAGGCGATGATGATGAACTCGGGGCCCAGGGCCAGGTCGGTGGATGGGACTGACTCGGTAAGTGTAATTGCTTTTGCAGAGACATGCTAATCTTAGTAATAACGTTGAAACTGGGATCAGTCGCACTCATCCGTCGCGGCAACCCGCAATCTCAAAAATTTTCGTTGCTTCTGTCAATGCACGTTACGAAGGGGACCCTAACCCAGAAAGGAACCACTGGAAATGGTCCATGCCAGATTCTACCAGAAGGCGAGACCTCAGTGACGACCCACGACCCCGATCTGGCTCGACTCGACTAGAATTGATCGACTTCCCAACCAATTGAGTAGTCCATGGCAGAGTTAGGTAATAGGGTACATAGTAAGCCGCAAGCGCGATGGCAATTCGGTAAGACTTCGAGTCGGCCCTGGAGCAGTCAGGTGTCTAGGGGAGCAGCGTCGGCCGCTACCGATGGCAATGACAGAAACAAAAAGGCGGGCTAAAAGGGGGAAGGGGGGAGCAGCCACTAGCCTTGGCGCTTTCCGACACGGGAAATTGGTCTAGGTGCCTCTGGTCAAAGACTGGCAGACCTGCGAAACAGCGGTAACCGACGCTGGCAGGCAATTGCCAATAAAAGTACGGGACCGCCAGTAGCCCAGTAGCCCAGGGCTAAATCGTGGCCAATTCGGCATTTCGGTTGAAAGACTTTCCCTCACTAAAAAAAGAAAAAGGCATCTGAATAGATCAATTATAGCTTCGGTAGGTACAGTGACGATGATGTTTTTCTACATATAACATTGGCAGTTATTGCATGCAAGTCAACCCGACTTTATTGGGTGGAGTCTGGAGAAAGGCGAAAAGAACAGGAGGTGTCCCGTGTTCTAATCAAATCTGTGGTCGCATCGCATGGCAGGTGGGCGGTGGAGCAGGCACTGGAGGTTCATCTCCAGAAAAGAAGACTTCTCCAGGTACCTACAGCAGAAACGGTCCGACCTCCACGTTCTTCCCTCGGGGAAACCCAGCACCACAAAACGAATCTTGGAAGTGAGATGAGCTTATGTAAGTCCTTAGCCAGCATGTCGGGTAGGGGCATTTCCCCAAATTTCTAGCGCCTATGCTACGAACACGGGCGCAAATTAATTGCCTTTATTTGATCTGTGCTTGTCGCAACAACAACAAGAATTCGTCGTGAAAATTTTTGCTATCGTTTCGAATAGTTCTAGTTCACTAGCAGTGCACATACCAGGAATCGCATGTCGCTGAAAAAAACCCATGTAAGATGGAGATGATTGGTTGGTTAGTAATTGATGCCCGCTACTGTCGAGGTGGTGTGGTATCGTCAAACAACCAGGCACTACCCCGACAGGCATCGTTCCCCCAGAGTGAGAGCATTGGAGTTGAATCCTTCTTGCCTTGGCAGCTGGGGAACATCATCCCATGTGAACTTATCGAACCATTACTGTTCCTCTAGAGCGAGACAACAAGGTACCAACAACGCTGTGCGCAGGAATCGGCCCCAATCCTGTATATTCTGTGCACCCGGCCGGCCCCTCCCCTCTAGGGCGAAATCTCGAGCCAAGCTACATGAACTTTCAATATGTACAGTCGAACTTGAGTTGGTTTCTCCGTGTCTGCTCTTCCTCTCCCGTGAGCGCCACCTAGCCTGACCTTACCTGGCCTGATCCTGATCCTAATTCTTCTTCAGCTCCCATTCATCATCCCCGTGTGGCATGTTGCTTCCCGTCTTCACCCGGTTGGCTTCGCGTGACACACACACCGCCCCCTCCCATATGTCGTTTCTGTCTCCCTCTAGCAAGTGAAGGGAGCCGGCCCATGGCTGTAAGGTTTGCCGTTATTGTCAGGCTGGCCACTCGAGCCGTAGATCTGAATGACGACGCTGGGGTCATTGGCCGCATAGGCGCCGGGGAAGCTGACGGTCGACCCGGGCGTCTTGGAGCCACCACCCGACACGCGGATCTGCGCGCAGCTGGTGTAGAACTGCGCGCCACCCTGAGAGTAGGCCGAGTGCAGTGCAAGCGTCTCGATGCGCAGCAGGTAATCGCCTGACGGGATGCAGGTCGGCAGCTTGAACTTGACCCAGCCGTTGTTGGCGATCAGGTTGTCGACCTAGACAAACGACATGTAAGTTATTGGATTGGACTTGCGTTTTACTTACTTCAGTGAAAAGGAGAGAAAGGATAGACTTACACCCCACTTTCGACTACCGGTGTTGAACGTATCCTCCCAGATCTTGAACCACTTCGCGCTGGTCGCTGATGCTGATGCCGCATTGTCGACCTTGGCGAGCCATGCTGTCACCGGACCCTTGTGGCTGGACGCGATCGGGTTGTCCTATCGTCTAGTTCTTAGCAGGTCTCTCCCCTCTTTAGTCGGACACAAGGGTACGCAAAGACATTCTTACCGGGTCGTTGGCACCCTGAGGGCCGCCGATAATGTGCTGGTACCACCCTTCGATCGAGTCGCCGGCCTTGACGGGGATCACCGTGTTCGAGGTGTAGCCCGGGACGCCGCAAGCCAGAGAGGATGATGAGACGTCCTGCATGGGGTTGTTGGTGTTGGGGGCGCGGAGACCGGTGAGGGAGCCTTGGTCTTGGCCGTTGACCTTGATTTTCTACAGAACCACGCAGCACATGTGTGAGCAAGTGGATAGGGATACATCAAGTACACATATCTCTCTATCATGGGTCTCTTCTTACCTGCATGATGGCATGGGCGTCGACCGAGAGGCCAAAGGCCACGGCCGTGGCGAGGGACAGCTTCATGGTTGAGTCGTGCGAGGGACGGTATCGAGGGGCAGGCGAGATCAGTGGTGCAGGTAGGTCAACAAGATAAGCTCACGTCAAACAAGCGATCGTTTCGTCGCTTCTGCAACATCATCATGCCATTTATATATCCCTATGTCTCTATAAATTCCTGCCCAGGTTCTCGGAGCGTCGCTTCATCAGCCCCATACTCTCAAAGGGGAAGCTCATAACACACATAAGGCATATTCCAAATGATATCAGCTAAAACCCAGCCACGCACTCCCTTCATACCGGATCAGTCGTCACGAGATGAAGTTATCTATACCAAAATGGTCGTTTATTCGGTAGCAACCTACGAGGACGCCCACGCCGTTTCATTTACAATGTCTTGGTGTCACCCCGGGGCCAAGCGTCCGCACCCCGGAATGGGCGATAGTGCGCTCTCGGCACGCCGTGGGGATAGGTGGATTTCTTAGGCGCCGCCGCGCATATGGCCATTTTTCGGTCGGCACTGTCGATCTTATCTTGGGGCCGTCCAGTAACCACAGACGCACAGATAACGTAGCATGCATTTAAGGTCACGGCCCGTTGGGCTGACTCTGCAGTGACGGGCAATTATTCCAGAAATAGCCAACTAGCTAGAGCTAGCTGCAACACTCTGACAACTCAGCACAACCTCAAGTCGCCAGCGATCCGTCGGTGGCATATTCGGTGGCATGCACAAACCCGTATTTCTTGTGTAGCAGTTGGTTCACAAATCCTCAATTTCTTCGCAATCATCTATCTAGTGTGAATCCTGTCCTGACTGGCCCTGCAGCGAATTACTGCAAACCCTGCCCTGCAAGCTCTTAGGCGACAGGTTCCAATGTTCCTGTGATTCACCCGCGCGTGCTCATTGTGCAGACGGATAACGGATAACATCCTTGTCATTCGCAAGCCATCAATCGGCCCTTGATGGACGCCCTTGCTTGTCTCTCCGTAGCATCTTATGTAGTCGCGGTTGCAGAGGCCGCGTACCTACTTTGGTGATTTGTCATAGACCACAGCATGGGCTTTCTCAAGCACAATTGGCTCCTGCTGTTCACCAATGGGGAACTTCAACAGAGTCCCGAATCTTGTAAATGCAATTGTCTGGGATAGATCGCTCGTGTCACAGGGTTCTGATCCGAAATTGACAGCGAAGTCCGACATCCCTGTCATCTGTTGGCCATGGATATCTCTCACGGAAAGGTGATCCTCGGCCTTTCGCATGAGTAATTTCAGTTCAACCGCATCGTTGCAAATCTGAAGGATTCTCTCCTTGGCCATGAATTCGGCTCTAGGGTCGTGTTTTATAAGTGAACTGATTGCACTCCAGAGTTTCTTCCCTGCTTCATGGGCAGGTGTGTTTCCATGATTCGGGGGTAGTAGCTGGCACACTTCACAGTTGCCAAACGCCATTGTGTAACGGCTTTGGAATGACCTAGAACGACTTATTAGAATGACTTATATTCAAAGACTCAAGGTTGGATGAACTTACCCTTGGGGACGATCTTAGTGAAATGCTTTTCAACGTCGCTCAGGGCGTCAGCCGCGTCGGACTCGGGATTGTAGTGGCCGAAAAGAGGCCGACCGAAAATGTTCTTGAGGAGTGCCTGGAAGATGACTCTGCAGAAATGGTGCTGTAATCTCAAGACATTGAGAGAGCCCTTGCATGCCAACTTATCCTTCAAGACGTTCATTTGTTCATCCTTATCCGGCAAGACCACTTCCTTGAACTTTGGTGTCCAAACCTCGGTGACTGCTCCATAGACAAGACTTCTCAGCTCCTTGAATTTGCAGATCACGTCTTGATCCATGACCTGGTCATTGGGTGAATTGGTGAGAATGTCGACATACTCCCCCATCTGATGCTGCAATTTCTGATTGGCTTTGCGCAGCTTCTCACATTCATTCTGTAGGTCGATGTTCTCCTGGCGAAGGAGCTCATTTTCCTCGGAAATTGTGTGTTTTCGCTCGCAGCGGTTGATCATTTCTTTCACTTCATTGAATTCTTGCCGCATGGTCGCGACCTCTTGATGAATGTATCCGATTCCATCCATCATCACGGGTTGTTGCTGGACGTCTTGGGGCTGTAAGGGTGCTGTTGGCTGTTGCATCGTGTTTTGGGCTGGACGAAAGATGCCAGCAACCGTTTGGATGATTCCCTGAGGTTGTTGCTTGTATCAGGTCAGTAACAGCGCCATATTGAGTTAGGGATATATCCTACCTGAGTCTGTGGTACGCCCAAGACGTAGACACGAGAGGCTGCAGAGCAATGCTGATTGTGACGACAATGAGACATATTTTGCTGGGATTCAGGTCGTCTTGGTGGCCGGCTCAAGCTCAACTGTTCCTTGGCTGTTGATATTGCGAAGTTCACACCTTTGCCTCGCGTCAATCCGTAGGTGACTGACCAAGGTTGGTGTTGGAGGAAAGGTAGGAAGGACTGCAGGTTTGGGTTGAGGAGTGAGGACTCAAAGGTAGCATTCGAGGTTAGGATGATGCTTTACATTTGCCTACCAGCAGGCACCAAGGCTCAATGAGCAATGAGGTTCATCAACAATAGCCCGCGTAGGTACCTTAGGTTTCAAACCCAGTTGTAGACCTAAGGCATCACTGGCAGAAAAAGTGGTGTACCTATCAAGGAAAGGTCAGGGAAACGTGTAAGAAAAGCGAACGAGTTTTTTGTTATCCGTTAATAAAAAGGAAGGTACCCACAGGTTGTTTCCTTAGGCACATATCTAGGTAAGATCTTTCAAAACCAAACAATCGTCCACTTCACTTATTTCAGCAGGCAACATCTCATCAACTGGTGTACGTCTGGCATACGTACCACCAAACAGCCAATCTCCAACGGTTGGTTCGTTCAACTTCCACTGAATATTGGGATGTCATTGACTTGACTGGACGCTTTCTCGACTGGACAACTCAAGATGGCGTCACATATCAAGGTCGTCATCGCCTTCGACTTCGGCACTACATATTCAGGAGTCTCGCATGCATTCCGCAAACCTGGACAGCAGCCTAACCCATCTCCAATCTGCAAATGGCCTGGTAAGTCCCATGTTCAACCAATTTCTTAACTTCAACTTGTTCTCCGAATCCTCAGCTCGCTGAACTGACATCTTCCATAGGTGACAGTGCTGGTCGTGTCTCGAATGATGTCAAAGTCCCTACCATCATTTCGTACACAAGTCAGACCGACTTCAAGTGGGGTTACCAGGTCAAGCTTAGCGACAAGGCCATCGTTGGTATCAAGCTGCTGCTGGATCCTGACCAAGACAAGCCGTCGTACCTTCCTGGTAGCGGTAAGAGAACCGCATTGAAGAGTCTCCCCAAGCCAGCAGTCGACATTGCTGCCGACTACATTGGCGCGGTGTACACCCATGCGATTCAAGAGATACGCAAGAGCTCTGTTGGCGGGTTCTTTGATACATGCGAGAGAGATGTTGTTCTCACGGTCCCGGCTGTGTGGTCAGACAAAGCCAAGAATCTCACTCATCAGGTATGCCATACGTGAGCGAAATTATGTTTCATTCCTAACATGCTGATAATTAATACAGGCCGCCAAAAAGGCTGGCCTGGGTCCTACTTTGATGATCAAGGAGCCCGAGGCCGCCGCCATCTTTACACTGTCCGAGCAAACTCTTGCTTTGAAGGTATGTTCCCTGTCCGTCATTTACTCATGTATGCAGTCACTGATAAGATTGCACTTCATTTAGAAGAATGATATCTATGTGGTCTGCGATGCAGGCGGTGGTACAGTCGATCTTATCACGTATGAGATATCTCAGGAAAGCCCTCTCGAGCTAGCTGAGATTGTTCCTGGATCTGGTAAGTGTCCTGATAAAGATCCTAGCAATAGTGTCTTCCAGTCACGTCACACCAAGCAATCCTACCACCTTACAGACAACTGACCATAATCATTAGGTGGCATGGCGGGTGCGATCGGCTTGAATAAGCGATTTGAAGACACAGTACGTGACTTGATTGGCGAAGGCCCAATGGCAGAACTCAAGACCACGTCGGATGGCTGGGCACTCGTTTTGGACCAGTTCGAAACCGAGATCAAGCGCAAGTTCTGCGGCGAAGACGACAGACGGCATTACATCCACTTTCCTGGCCTGAGTCTGGATGACGATCCAAGCTACGGCTTGGAGAACAACACTTGGTGCATGAAATGGTAAGTTCGCCTCAATCCCGACAATTACTGGCAAAAGTACAAAATGACTTACATGCTTTTAGGGAGGATCTCCACGAGATATTCGATCCTCTTGTCAGAGATGTTATTCGGCTGATCGATGACCAAGTTCAAGCATCACGGCAGAAGAACCTTTGGCAACCGATCAAGGCCATCTTTCTAGTTGGAGGTTTCGGTTCGAACGGCTACCTCAAGAACCGCATTGAGATGAGCTTTCCAGACACGCAGATCATTCAGCCAGCCAATGCATCTTCTGCTATCATGAACGGTGCAGTAGTCTACCGTCTGGCCCACGGGCCCAGAGTTGTATCTCGACAGGCAACTCGCCACTATGGCGTCAAGGTCATGAGCCCAAAAAGAACGCCTGAGGATGATGGTCGGCCAACGTTCTTTGACGTCAGAGATGGAATCACTCGAGTCGACAGGATGGACTGGCATATCACCAAGGGACAGGAGCTCACGGAGGAGAAGATCAAAATCCACGTCTTCGCAAAGATTGACCACCCTTACGGCCCTTCCGATCTGTCTTTTGAGCATAATCTCTGGTTTTCCAAGACCCCCTCGCCGCAGATCTATCCTGATGATAAGGTGGCCAGATGTTGCCGTCTGAGGTCGTTCTTGTGGGCTGCCCGGCACACTATGAAGAAGGTACCAGTCGGTGCACACGGCAAACCCTACTGGACTATCGACTACGACTTGGTGGTAGCAGCGAAGGCCAATCTGGAGTTCACCGTGGAGATTAATGGCACGGAGTATGGCTCTGTGGAGGCTAGCTATGAGTAACAGAATGGCCTGGTTGACAGCTATGTTAAGAGCAAAATGGTCTGGTATACAGACACACAGTGAGCGGAGGCTAGATAGGTTCATAGTCACGCTTCGGTTGCTTGCTCGATAGATAGGCGAAGTCTTGTAGTATGAATGAAATGTGATCACGCCTGTCAGGACTTTCTCGGTAGAACAATATGGCGGGGCTTGTGGTTAGAAATCGCCATAGCAGGGAGAGACATTGTTGAATACCTACATAATGTCATTACGACCTGCAAATGTCGCCAGCAGATGACATTATCCAATATGGCTTGGCTAGACACCAAGGTTATAACATGCCGTCTTATTTGGATAACGCCATGATGCTACCTCGGTGATATTTGCAAATAGAGTAAACACCCAATAAGACTCGACGTAGCCCACTCAGTTATCCGGCACCATAACCCGATCGACATCCGGCCCATACGCCCCTCCTCCCACGCCCGCAATGACAATCGTATTCTCCGACCCGGCATTGAGCTCCGCATGCACGACACTAGTCGCCGGCGCCGAGTTCCCATTCTCCGAAGGCAAGAACGCCACCGTCTGCGCCTTTCCATTGACCATGACGACGGCGGACCTCTGCGAAGAGTCGCCGTTGAGGTGCTTGATGCGCAGCGTCGTGCGTCCCGCCCGACTGCTTTTAACGCCATTGAGCGTCAGCGTTCCCCCATCGGGACCACCGATATAGCCTACCGAGGTACCACCGCTGCAGGACCCGCAACTCAGCGTCCGGGCACCGCCGGCCAGAGTGCCGGACTCGCCCTCGGGCGACGTCTCGCTGGGACCCGCGGCCCAGGTGCCGGCGGACACGTTGGGCACCCAGTTGACGCGGTCGGCCATGGTGATGGTGGTGCCCGAGATGCTCAGGGGCAGCCAGACGTACGTGCTGCGCATCAGGTTGTTGGAGATCCAGCGGTCGCCCATGTAGATGGCGTCGCTGCCGCCCAGCGGTAAGATATAATTGGTCTGGCTGTTGTACGTTTTCGACCCGCTGTTGGCAAAGGTCTTCCAGCTCGACCAGGGACCGGTCAAAGAGGTGGCATAGCTGTAGACCTGAGTGCATAGTAGTGTTAGCTGCGTTTTGAGAGAAGAGAGCTGCTGCAAAGAGTTGATTTGACTTACGTTGTCGTTCGGGTCCCATCCCGTGAGGTGGCTACCAAACATGAAGTAATACCCGTTCTTCTTGAGAATCGCAGGGGACTCGATAGCTTCACGCCACAAGTATGTGCTACTAGCGACACTGAGATAGTCGCTGCTGAGCGCATCGATACGAAGTCCATTGGCACGCTGCATTATAGTATCTGCGTTAGCGAAGGAAACTTTCTCTCAAACTTCTCTCCTTTCTTTGCTACTCACGTCTTCCGTCAAAAGATACCCCGCCCCGTTATCATCCTTAAACAGCCCAATATCGCGACTCTCAAAGTTCAAAGGCCGGAAACTCTTGAGGTAAGTATACTTCCCGCAAACCGTATCGCTCGTAGCCACGCCGACCTTCGCCTCCGAGTAGCCGCTATTATCGATGTGCAAGTACATGACGTACTTCTGCGTCGCATTGTTATAGATGACCTTGGGCCGCTCGACCACCCGGTTAGGGCCCAGATCGCCACTAGCGGTCCGCGACAGCAGCGCCCCGACGTACGTCCACTCGACCAGGTCCGTCGACGAGTAGCAGTTGACGTTCTGGAACGCGCTGCCGCCCGTCTTGTCCTCGCCAATCATGTAGTACGTCGACCCGACCTGGATCATGCCGGCGCCGTGGGCCTGGACGTGCTTGCCCGTGTTGGTGGCCGTCCAGGTCGCGCCGGGCACGATCTGGAGCGTGGCCTGCGCCAGCCCGGCCGCCGCGGCCAACAGCAAGGGGGCGGTGACGGATCGCAGCAGCTGCATCGTGTGTTGAGACGAGGTTTGGTTCCGGTGAGCTAACTACCGCGATGTGGTGAGTACAATGAAGCAGCCAAGTACTTGTCATTTATAAACCCAACCACATTCTGCCGCCCTCGCCCCGTCACGGACCGCGACCTAATATCCCAGGAACATATTTGTTTATTTGGGGGCGTGGACAGACACCATTCGTGGACTTTCAAACTCGCCCCCGCTTTGGATTTGGGGGATTTGGTGTGAGGCGGACCTGGAAGAAAGTCTCCAGTTCCGGAGGCAGCGTAGCATTGTGTGATAACTTGATCAGCCGATCTCAAATAGCCGGGCACGCGCACGCGAGATGTTTGTGGGGTTCATCGATCGGGCGCAAGATAACCTTCCGTTCGTTTCCTGCAACATTGACAACAGTAAGCAAACATCTCTATGATCACACGGTAGATCTTCCGAGGGGTTGGATTGAGCTCAGGGGGTTAGGAGAGACTGACGCTAGGATTATGGCTAGGAGGATCTTTGGCGCGATCGCTACCACGAGAAGAGAGAAAATGTAGACACATTCGCCGACTTCAAAAGAACACCGTAAAAGTGCACCGCAAAGAATTGTGATAAGTATAAAAGGTTTTCCATGTATATGTGTATATAATATATATCTGTTCCTATGGCTGCGTCGGCGAGGCGCAATGCCATAAACGGACTGATGTGGGCGCATGAATATCCCGGCCGTACATCGTTCGGTATAGCGCTAGCAACGGTGAAGAAAAAAAAAGGAGAAATTTGGGAATTCATGTCGCATCCATCGTGTCAATAGTCATCAGGCCAGTCATTCCCTGTTTCCGAATAATGCGGCCAAACCATGAAGTAGTAGTAAACACCTTTTCGCCATCGCACATATGAACAAACCAAGAGACGGCTTTGCCTGCAGTGGTCTCAGGGTCCAAGTCGGAAGGCCCGAAAAATCTTATCCATCGACCTCCATGGGATCTATCACGGTACTTGCCGCTACTATGGTTTTCTCATCTGATTCCTTACTGGCGCCATCGGAAACATGGCCGGTGGACTGGTGGTTGGGCTCTTTCTCGCTTCCTGTGGCAGCGCCATTGCAGAGCCTGTATTCGCCGTCTTCATTCCTCCTCTCAATGATTCCTTCATCGAGAGCCCACTTGGCTAATAGGCGGTCGACACCTAGTCTGTTAGCTTCACCTTTTTCCATATGCCTGCCGACGTGCTCTGTCCATTCATCCCAGGACGTAGGACCTTCGAACACACTAGCACAATCGGGTTTGGGACACGCCGAGCGTTGAGGGGGCTGCCGACGGGTCACCAAACATGAAGTCTGCATTTCTCGAACATGAGTTTCCCACTCAACCTGCAATTTGCTGTCGCCCTTGGCAATAGCTTTCTTGATAGCAAAAGGCGCATGCATTCGCCGCAAGTGCTGCGTAAATAAATCTTTTCGGTTGAACTCGTTTCCTTTGCCTTCCGCCGTGCTCTGCGGGCACGAGGAACATCGATAATACTGCAAACACAGGTGTTGAGACGCAATGTGGCGTTTCCACTCATTCTTGGAGCCAAACGTGCTTATGCATCCTGCAAAGGCGAATGCACAAGGGAACGGACGGGTATGAGCCGCCGCAATATGCTTGCGTAATGACGAAGAGTCCTTAAACGGTGCGTGGCTACATAAGTTGCACCTCGTCTCTTGTTTGGGTGTTGCTTTCTGTAAAGATCGACGCGGTTTGGGACGGGCCGAAGGCGTGTTGTGATGTGCCTCTTCAATGCCAGATTCATTTGCTTCATGTGATGAGCGCTCTTCGTGTTTCATATCCGGTGTGCGGTCCATGAGAGACATCTGTGCATGGGCAGCTGCAGCAACTTCATCGCTCATATGACGCACGTGGCTCAGAGCCTTCAGCTGTTCAGCCGCCTCTTGCATCTCGGCCGAGTCTTCCACTTCATCTGGCTTAACCACTACCCCGGGGGCAGAGTTTGGGAAAGGTGCACTGGCAGACGTAGATGATTGAGGAAGGCTCATAGGATCTGGACGGTTACCGGCATCTGCGCGGACCGGTGTTTCGGGAAGTATCTGAGTATGACTAGACTCCCTATGGGGCGCTTCGTGCCTGTGCAGTACTGGGGTGATAGCTGCTGCTTCTCGCGCTTCGAGTAGTATGCGACCGTCTTCCATGTCCTTTGCCGATGCTTTGGCGGAAGAAGTAGGTCCGATGAGTTGTTTATAGAGATGGGTCATATTATGCGAGTTGATGTAGCCAAGGAAGCAACAGACCTTGTCGTGCTGTACAACGCTCCATACGGCGACAGGCATGGATATGAGCAGCATTGTAGGTGGCCCAAGAAACATGCCTTCGACAGCAATCTTGGGAGCCATTGCTGGCGCATTATGTAGCCATTGGTTGAAAGATGACATGTCCGGGCTAGCCTCTCCAACGAATGTCGTACATACCAGAACCCGTGGTTCCTCGAATGTGAGATCAACCACCGTGTGCGGATCTATCAGCTGTTCCTGCTGTGACGGTTTTGACTGTTGATCACCATCGGTGCTTGCTTGCTGCGAGTTAGGAGGGCGAGGCGCAAGGGGTGACAAACTCAGCCCCTGACCCTGACCCTTACCAAGGCTGAGAGTCCGAAAGAGTGGCATTTTGTCGAGGAATGGCGTACTCTTCGAAGCGCCGTTTGTCAAACCCAGGCTCTGGGCCAATTCCTGTTGTTTGAGCAATGCGACCTCCTGATAGAGGCGCTCCGCATTAAACGGCCGCCCAACGCTCAGCCGTAAGAAGGCTTCAGCAACATGAGCTGTAAACGATCGGCCGGCCGCTTCCGACGGATTCCGCTCCGATCCATTTGATGCGATAAGTTGCTTCAGACTACTTGTGCTGCTGTTGTCACTGGAAATCTGCTCATCGCGCGTTGGGACGGTGTCCAGCAGTATCAGCATATCTGACGGCGCATCTTCGAACAGGCACCGGATTCCGTTCCAGTTGAGCTTTGTTGCTTGTTTTCCCGCATTGCTGTGACTCTGTCAAAATCAAGAACTTCCAAACGAATTGGCCTGGCTACGCCAAAGCCTCCCTCTTTCTTACCTTGCCCAGAAGAACTGATTGTTGCTCCCTGTAAACCCATGCCCGGCATAGTGAACGATCAACAGGTGGTCCGGCGCAGCGTTCTCGAGGAAGGCCGATATTCGAACGCCGAGTTTGATGCTCGCATTGGGTACGAGAGGGATGGCCCATTTCTCCGTGCGGTAGTTGTACCGCTCCCGTAGCACCTGCTCGAGGGCGTCTGTGTCTTGTTCTTCCACGTCGTCTTCTTCCCATCTCAGCAGGAGGACCGATACGTTCGAGTAGGCCGATTTTTGGGTTTGCCGGTATATCAGCATGGCGGCATCTTGCAGATGCCTCGCAAAGGACTCGAATTCATGCCTCTCGGGAGGTGGTGGCGCAGGGAGCACCTCCTGAACTTGGTAGTGCGGTTGGACGGGTTGGGCCTACAAGACCGGCCGCACCTCAGCAGTCAGCATCACGGATACCTCGTCAATTAACGACCATTGGCGTCACTCACAGGCGGCTCATGGTTGAGGACAGGCTGCGGTTGGGCTTCCAGCTTGGGTGCCAGCCTTCGCTTCTTTGCCGCCGGAGCATCCATCGGTCGGCAGATTGGGGGAGTGGCAATGCGTGACCATACACGTCCGACACACAAGAATGATCGATTCCACCGTGGTCCCTCGAGGGCCTCTGCTACTCTATAACGAAGACATCCAGTGGAAGGCTAATTGGAGATGAGAGAGGCGCTGGTTTGGATATATCTATCGCTGGGCATCCGGCACAGCCTTACTGAGAGGGCTACTTGCGAGGCTGAATTGAGGGTTCGAGGGTTTCTCTTGGCATTCGCTTTAGCCAGCACTAGTTCCCTGCTAATCTCTGCGTCCGGTTCAAGTGCCTTCGAGTTAGCCATATTATGCTTATATCCGGAGGAGATGAGGGGGCGATCCACTCGGGATCATAATTCCACCGACCATCCGAGCCAGTACCTAAGCGTCGTACTTGGCATTTACTGAGGAATTGATTGTGCCGGCTGTTCATGTGAGGAACCATTGATCGTTGGTTTCTTGTCCTTCCAGTCGTCGAAGATTGCTTGCCCTCCATTGTGAGCCTCGAGATATAACTGCGGATATGTCGGCCGGCTGTGTGGATTGCCCGCTCAAATAATGGGGATCTGCACCGCATGGTGCCGGAACCAACAGAGTTGTGAAATGTGACAAGAGAAGACAGAAGTGCCTCGAACCCATTCTTCGCCCCGATTATACAATGTGACTATCTGTGAGGCTGACACAACTTCTTCTCATGGTAGTTTTTGCACACGATCATAGGTAACTCATTTCTACAAGAAAACACGACTTCCAAGCCGAAAGCTTATTTTGCCCTGGAGGACTGGCCGTCAAGCAAAGTAATCACTAGCAGAGGCACACAGTGTTTGAGACTCAGACAAGTCAGAGTATAGTACGATTCTCAATAAAAATGAGCTGTAGGGAAATTGACTTATGGTCAATGATGGGTATAATTGCAGTATAAATCAGTTTCCCAAACTCCCGCATAGCCAGATTGTCTTGCAATCAAGCTAATCAGCACTGCCACAACAACCCTATCCTAGTCATCATGAATATCGATATCCAGGACCTCCTTCTTCTTCTCATCCATTAGTGTTCACTCAGCGAAGCGAGCAAGCAACTAAGAAACTTTATTTGAGATCCCTGTGCTCCAAGCCAATCTTTTCCTCGGTGCTGACATCGCCGCGCTCGAGACGCAGAGTCTCCTTGCGGTGGTTGTGCGTCTTCCAGGCCGGGGTGCCAATGTACTTGATGGAGCCGGGCTTCGAGTAGTCAAAGATGGACACGACCTCCTCAAGCGGCTTGTTGGCCGTCTCGGGGAACATGAAGAAGACATGCCAAAACATGGCGAAGAGGAACACGGCAAAGATGACGTAGGTCTTCCAGGTCTGCTTTTCAAAGGCAGGGGGAACGAAGTAGGCCAGCGCGAAGTTGAAAGCCCAGTTGGCCGAGGTTGCGAGTGCGACAGCCTTGCCACGGACACGCAGAGGGTACAGCTCCGGCGGGTAGGTCCAGCTGACAGGTCCCCAGGTTGGTGCGTAGGAGGCAACGAAAAGGTAGGTGGAGGCAATGACAGCCTTGGCTGGGGCGCCTTCGATCGCCATTGATTCAGCTGGGGTATCGAACTCGTGAGGGCGCGGTGGGCGCGAGTACACAGCAAATAGACCAGCGTTGATGCACATCCAGAGGCACATGAAGAAAGCGCCCACAAGGAGGGTTGGTCGTCGACCCCACCTATCCATCCAAATAAGGGCGGGAACAGTCAAGACGACATTGATGATAAACTGAATAGCACTGGGTAGAAGGACGTCCTCGCCAAGTCCGGCCATGGTGAACACATAGCTGCAAGCCGTTAGCGGTTGTTCATTATTGGAGGTAGAGCAGACATTGCTTTATCGGTAGCCGGTGCCATGGGTACACTTACGTGATATAGTACATCATGACGTTCATACCAGTCAACTGTGACCAAATCTGCATGAAGACGCCGATCTGGGTTCTGTTGATCATGTTGGGTTTGAGTAGTTCCAGGTAAGTGACATCGGCGTTTTGGCGCTCGAATTCGACAACCTCGCGGATATCTGCCATCTCGCGGGTGACGAGAACAGAGTCGGGGTCACCACGGCCGTGGACGAGAGTGAGGACTGCCTTAGATTCATCCCAGCGATCCTTCCTGGCCAACCAACGCGGTGACTCTGGCATGAACAGCAACCCGAGGAAGAGAAGAATAGCAGGGATCATCTGCAATCCCCAGGGGACTCGGAATGCGGCGGTGCCTTTGATGAAACTGCAGCCATAGCAGATGAAGAACATGATCATAATGCCCCAGGTAATAGCCCATTGTTGCATTCCGACCAAGCGGCCACGCTTTGAAGGGGGAGCAATCTCGGTGATGTAGACGGGGACCTGTGCGGAGCAGATACCGACAGAGAAACCGTTGATGATTCGGCCAACAATAAGCATGGGGATGTTCACAGAAGCACAAGAGATGATAGAACCAATGACCCTGGATCAAGCGATGTTAGCAGCCGTCGTAATCAGGTCCTAAACAAGCGAGACTGGACACAAGCACATGAGGGCATACGCACCAGATGATGGAACCAATCTGAATAGAAGTCTTTCGACCAATCCGGTCAGAGATGAAACCAGAGACAAGAGCGCCGAGCCATGAGCCACCCGGCATGGCAGCCGTGATGCCTCCTTGTGTGTTAGACGAGGTGCCTTTGCATCTGTTCGTGACCGGGTCAATTCCCAGTTCGTTGAACTGACACTTGTACGGCTCTGTGGAGATGATAGCACTCATAGAGGAAATGTCGAAGCCGAAAAGGCCACCGCCTGGAGACACGGGTTAGCAGAGAACAGGAGCGGCGACCAAGCGGCGGTGGCGGAGGCCGAGGACGAGGAGGTTGAACAACTTACCGATGACGGCGATGGCCGCAATGAAGTAAATGTTTCCGATTCGCTTCATACTGTCGAGAACCTCATAGGTTTTCTAGGACATATAGAAAATACTATAGGTGAAAGTGGTAGAGAGCAAGAACAAAACCGTAGGTGTGGGTGAGGGGGATCGTCAAGCCTCTTATAAGCGAAAGATGGGCATGGGGAGAGGATGGATGTGAGCAAGCAACATTGAATTCTGCTAAACGAGGGGACTGAGCTGGGGTTCCAATCCCCCGGTTCATTCAATGCCAGGAAGGCTTTTCCATTGTCAAGGGTGGCCGGAAGGTGGGAGGAGAAGGGAAGCAGCCGACCGAGGGAAACTCTGTATTCACCCTACGGTACTTCTCATGTACACTAGACCTGCACCTGCATGGCACCGCACTTCCAGACCGCGGAGCCTCGAAGTTTCCTGTCCTTGCAGCTGTACATCATAGGTAAGGGTTCTAGGCCAAGCTGTGCTTCCCGATACTATTCTGGTAGGCAGGAAAGTAGTCGGTATGCACCATCATCCTGACATCTTGCCCGTGTCACGAGTCGAACTCTGCCTTCATGTCTAAGTAACTACCCTACTTGGCAAGGGTAAGTAGACTCTTGTCGCATCGATTGATGCGTGTCTGCCTCCTACCTACCTAGATAGGCGTGTACGCAGATAATACGGTTACTTGTCAGCTTACTTGGGTGGCCACTGCTGTCTCAGCCGTATTGGCCTGCGGAACCTAGCAACCGTTGGGAGTTGCCTCGAGACTGCCGCGTGAACGAATGATCCCGCATCAGCCACGAGGTGCGATGGCGAGGTGGACTCAGGCCGTTCGATCCAAAGACTTGCCAAGTTGCCCCCAGCCGACGACGGGCTGCAAACAAGCCAAAGAGGGGGGAAGCAGGGAAGTGAGGTCGGCTACGGAACTGGGATAACAATCCTTGATACGACCTTGTGGACAAGTGATTTGGAGAAGGAGGAGGGTCCCGCATCGTGAGAGGTTCGTTCAGCAAATCAAGAGCTAGGTTGCAGCGCTGATCAGGGTGCGCCGGGCGTGCCAAGCGCATCAAGGACTCGAAGACTCTTTTTGCTGACTTGGTTTTTGTGATGATGATCATCGGTCCGGTCAACTTGATCTCAAGTCAAGTCGCGTCGGCCCAATCTTCAGGAAGTCTCCAATCATCTGGTAGAATCCGGGGAAGCACCAGTGCTACGGATGTTACTGTAACACACCATCAGGGTAGGTACATACCTCCCCGACCGCTGTAAGATTCTCTACTCAGCACTCACTGCCCGATGAATCGTACGTACCTTGCGTCCCTCTCCCAGCCCGCTTTCTCCTCCCTGGAAACGCAGGTGCTATGAGTTGTTTCCACGAGACGGCGCTTGCAGTTGCTCAGTCCGCGGAAAACCTTGTTGTTGCGGAGCCTACGTCACGGCACAGATGCCCAGACGGGAAAGGCATGTTGTCTGTGGGGAAGGCTCGCCCTGGGGCTTTGCGGGTTCGACGAGCTAGAAAACGGGCCGAATGGTAAGTCGGGGGGTACCATGGGGATTACAGTTTACTGGCTGGGGGAATGGGGGAATGGGGCCCTAACCCCCTTCCTACTCCTTCTAACCCCCTTCCCCCGAGCAGGAATAGAGAGAGCCGGGAGCCGTGATTCTTCTTAAAAGCCATGTGGTGAGTGGTAAGATGTCTGCTCCTCGCCGGCGGCCAAACTGTCGATATACAACGTGGTTTGCAACGTTACGATCATCTAACATCTGCTGTGCACCGAGGGCCAATGTGAATGCTTCCCGACAGCGCTTTTGTTGGGGACTTCGTGCTTCACCCAGGAGTTGGGCCAGATTGGGCTCCAGATATCTGGAGTCCCTGCTTGCAGTTACCTAAGAAACTGTGGACGTCAGGACCCGGTGGTTTGGATCATTGGAAGGTTGCAACAGTCCTTCGAGCGACTGTCCGTTCGTCCCATTATTGTATATTCACGGTCGTGCACGACATCTAATTAAGCTTGTTTGCTTGCTCATTCAATCAAAACTTCGATATTGAACATGGCTGGCATCATCATGTGCCACAAGGTGACGGCCCTTGATTCAAGCTGCCGTAGAATGGATCAATGTCAAGTCGCTAGACCTTTCCGCGCCCCTAACATGCTGGTAAAATGAATAAGCGGCGGCAGACTAGCGTGTCAAGTTTTAGTGACTAATGAGAGAAGAAGGTATGCGCCCGAAGTACATACTTACCTATCGTCGGGCGGAATGTAATTTGATTGAAGGGAGCCCGTCAACCGTACATACCGTACGTAGCCGAATGCAGCCCCTGGCCTGCTGGCCTCGGGACCTCACCCACGAACAGATTGAAAGAGCAGGTAACACGAAAGAAGCAAACCTCAGCTGAACAGGTGATCGTCGATTCAAATGAAGAACCATTCCAGCGTAAATTGTAGCAATACGACGTAAGCATCCAGGCGTGCAACAATTCAACCCATGTTTCCGTCTTCCATTATTGGCACTCGGCTCGGGTAACATTCACACAAGTAAGTGAATCTGATACATCACCGATGCCTGCCTGCCCATCCCGCCTGCAGAAAATTAATCAAGTCGAGACCAAATTGCGGTCAGGAGGTGCTGATCCGATCACGGCTGCTCTGGTTACTGGTTACCGACTCATTACGAGCTCCTCAATCTCGCATCCAGACTTCTGTTGGAGGAGCCCAGCATGTGCGTCATGCATAGACGCCCCATCGACATCCCATAAATTCCCTGAAGTTCGGGGAAGCTATGGTATGATTCGGCGTGACTGTCGGCGTATCCCGCACAGAAAACCGCGGAGCCCCGTGGGCAAATCTACGCTCGTGTGTGTGTAGGGACCAACTCCAACCAACCTTAACGAGAAAGAAAACCTGGCGACTGGGACCTCGAAGGAGAAAAAAAAAGTGGTTTATCGTATGTCTTCCGGGGCCTTCTTCCTATGCGAGATGCCTGACATTGCATACTCGTGGGCCCGTAGGTAAATACCAGAGGTCTGGAATGTGTTGGCCGAAGACGTCCAACGCGTTAACACAAGTCAGGCTCCGAGGCTCAGTAATAGGGCTTGAGTCAGTCATGCATCGCCAGCAAGAACTAGTGGACACCGCCATTGCGCACTCGTTTTGTTCGAACCTCCGTTTCTCACCGTAAAGTGTTTATTGCCAGATATGAAGAAACTAGAACGGTAAGCTTAAGCATTCGAGTAGTAAGCCAATAGCGAGAACATCATATCATTCGAGAAAATTCATAGGGCGCATTGGGTATCTGGAAGGGGGTTGTCGTGATTACAAGGGCACAGGGTGCCCAGCGTAAAACCCCAGGAACCTGGAGGATCAACCTGGTGGATGTGGATTGGTGGCAGAATGGATCTCCAGACCCGACGCCAGTGCCAGCCAGCACCCGAAACATACCGACTTACATAAAATTGAACCGTGAGTAATCTCCCCTTGCCTAACCACATAATCACATGAAAGTCGTTTGTTTGCCTGCCTCGCTGGTTAGACATCTCATGTGACTGAAGATTGGCAGGCAATTGTAAACAGCCTTGTTATCAATATTGATTTGCAGTCTGCCTGCAGGTACGATATCTCTATGTAGTATTGCTTCCTGTATTGCGCAGGTCTATCGTACAATCAATGTTTTGAAACGATGAATCGAATTCCACCCGACGCAACGGCCGGCTCCTTACTTCAAACACAGCCAATTAGCAGGTAGTTATTTGGAATGCATGGGAAATGACGATTAAACGTAAGTGTGTATGTGTCGTTCAATGTTTTAGTGTCTTTATACCACTATAATGAACCCTAGGGTCTCGAATATGTACAGGTGATGTCTCTTCTCTCATCCTTCCTAGAACGCTTACATCGTCATGAACGATATGCAGAGCGTCCAGAAGAGCAGTGCCAAAGGACCCAGGGTCGCACTCAGACCCGTCGCAGCGTCCTTCTTGTCGCCACTGCCATTACCATTGCCATTGCCATTACCGTTGTTGCCAGAGCCCGAGTTGCCGTTTCCTCCCTTTCCGCTGTTGGAGCTATCGCACTTGCCCTGCACATCACCCACCCCGCCGGCCGGGATCGTCTGCTCGTTCTCGCCGCAGTTGGCGTAAGGGGCCAGGCCGACCTGCATGTTGTCCTGGTCGAAGACGACGTAGGCGCTGCGCATGAAGGTGTCGCCGAGCAGCATGACGCCGCCGCTCGTCGCGGCCTGGACACCCAGGATGCACGTCCGCGGCGCGGCCTCGATGACGAACTGGCTGTAGGGGATGCGGATCGTGACGCCCCCGAAATCAAAGTCGAACGTGTTGCCCGACGTGCTGCCCGACGCGCATGGCACGATGACGTTGCCCTGTCGGTCCTGCTGTCCGTTGAGATCGCGCACCATGCTGCTCACGACATTCGAGGGCAAGGTCGAGAGACTAGAGCCGGTGTCGATGACGATAGGCGTGGCGGAATTGTCGTATTTCTTCGACGAGCCGCCAATGGTCGCACCGATGGATTTAAGTTGTACCCAGTATCTGCGAACTCATGTTAGTCTTTGTTTCTTCCGCGTTATAGAGGGCAACGCAAGAAACACGCCTCTACTTACCGGTAAAGCTTCTCACCCCCCTGCGGGCCCAGCACCGGTACCGTCGTCATTTTTCCAGTGAACTTTCCGGTGTCGATGCCACCAAAGATGATGACGCCGCCATTGCTGGCATCCTGGTTCCCCAGGGCGACGGAGAAAGCTCTCGAATCCGTAACGTTTTGCAGCACCAATTCGTCGACGAAGTTATTGTACCTCAAGTCGGCGGTCGGCGGCTTTGAACCAAAACTCAAGCCCAGGATACCCTCGTTGAGATCCTGACTCCTAGACGCGGCTCCAAACTGGACGTCCTTCAGCTTGATGGTGCTGTTGGGCAGGGCTACATTGTCCTTGTAGTATTCGATCTCGACGGTGCCAATTCCGTACGGGATGGTGTTTCCAGAGTCGAGGTCCTTGGCCGTGGAGGACTGGCTTGGGTCGTAGTCTCCGTTGACCAGGCACTCCTGGTACTGCGCCGTGCTCTGCGACGTCTTGCAGTTGGGATTCACCCAGAGCTCGCTGGAGCCGGTGTCGATGGCGACCTTGATGGGCTGGGGCGGCGTGCCGATGGTCAGCTCAATGAGGTAACTCAGCACCGAGATGTTGAACAGAGGCACGTTGTTGTCTTCGTCTCGCTTCATGAGCGGCCTGTCGTGTGACTTGTATGAAATCGGCATCGAGACGAAGCCACTTTCACTCCTCGGAACGTCCATCGCATTGACAGCGCCGGCCGCGGCCAGGGCGAGCTGCGCCCACATCTGTAAGTCCTTCATCCTATTAACAAATACGATATTAGAATATCTATAATTGAGAAAGGAAAGGAAGAAGGTTTTAGACTTTCTAATATTTTTAGAAAGACTAGGTAAACAAACGACACGAGAATTGCTTGGTAAGAAACAATCAAGCAGGTAAATATTTAATTTTTGCCATTAGCAGGAGTTACATGACTTCATTGCATGTATTGGGGCAGCCAAGAACTGACCATGACGACACTGCTAAGACCAAGGTTGTGAGGTGTGGTTGTGTTGTGTGCTGTTAAGTGTGGTGGGTACCGGATTGGGTATGGGGTGACATAGTTACGCGGCCCCTGGAGGACTCCAACAACTAACCTACTCAAATTCTGCTAGGACATTCAAGCCTTGTCCGATACTGCCCAATAGGAACTGTCACTATTTCGAGCATCTGCACGAGTTCAGATCGCCCCGTTCAATTGCCATTGAACAAACAGAGACTGATTCAGGAGAATAGGTAGCGAGCGGCTGAAGCGAGCGGGCAGGCGTGCTAGTTAGTGTCGGCTTGCGTCCCATCACAGTACAGCGACAGCAGCGCCAAAAGCGATGCAGTCGTTGGGTACTACCACCCAGCAGCCAGAGCTAGCGAGCTGACGCCGGCTGGGGCGGGCGGCTTGGATCAAACGGCACAGCCCCAATGCAGGAGTCGGACGCCAATCGAGTCAGTCGCCGACACATCATTCTTGCGTCGGACCTGGATGCATACGGGCGCAGGAACCAGACTTTGCAGTATGTCTGGTATTCGCAGGTGGCATTGAGCTCGCGCCGCCTATGCCGGCCGTTCCAAAAACTGAGATACTAGCGCTTACACTGCTTGGCAAGCAAGTTGCTGTTTGTCCCGGCCGGTCAGAGCAGAGAAGACATTCTCTCTCAGCTTGCGCCACGCACGGGACACGAAACGTCGCTTCCCAAGCCCGGATTTCGATGTCAGCCGATGGTGCTGGTGTACGACTTGAGCTAGCTAAAGAGAATAGTCTCGATTGCATACTATCAAGATTCCTTGGCGGGTGGAAATGTTTCTGGTTTCTAACCGACTCTTCCGCCGCCGCGGGCTTATACCGACCACTACTTACTCAGTCCGAGCGTCACGGGAGGTAATGGGAAATGAGACAAGGAGAAGCGAGCGGCGATAAGACACGTTTTGCGGACTAACGGGGGCCGATGTCTCTTCATGCCTAGTGCAGCCACTCTGAAGCCTCACAATATGACGGACAAGCGTATGTAGAAAACCGGGAATTTAGTCTGACAAGAAAAATGACCACTAGTGATGGGTCGCCGCCCATTGGCATAAATATGCCACTCATAATATCGCTGATCACTTGCTTAAGGTACAAAATCATATCATGTTCAAGCCGGGAGTTTCAACGACGTCGACGATACGGTTGCACAACAGCAGTAGCAGAAGCAGCCGGTTATGCTGTAGCACCATGTCATATCTAGTTCACGCTTACTGTATCATTGGGGGACGGGATCGTATCGTTGAGAAGGACCGACAAGAACAGCTACAACAAATACAGTTCGTTAATGACTCCGCTTCAGCTCACTCCCGTCTGGGGAAGGACAGGGACTGGAAGAAAACAAGTACAACACAGCATCATTTTTTATTATCGTCTTAAGGGGTTCAGGGCAGCGAGCTCAGTGCCAAATGATCCTAGACTAAGAATAATGGCAGGGGACGGCTTCCGCCAAGACGAAGCCATCGATTGAAAGACTGGTCAGGTACTACCACGAGGCGTCTGCCACTCTCAGCCCCAGACACAATAAAGATTACCCTAAGTCGTGGCCAGATTGGTGCCACCCGTGCGAGTTGCATTGGATCTCGCGATTCCTGTCAAACGGAGTGGCTCAGATTCGTATCCATTAGTCAGGAAGATAGGGTGACAACTTGGGAGGTCCTACCCAGGTTTCGGCTGCATAGGGCAATCTCGATTTCTGGTGCTATTGAGCATACACTTTGTGTGAGGATATTCGACTTATCATGGCATGGATATAGTCTGCCGGTTGTCAAGTGGTTTGCGAGGCGACGTCCTGAGCACGAATATGCAAAGACCACAAAGACGATGTTCACTGATACGCTGATCGCCACGTGTTTAATTTTTAGTGAAGATACTCTGATAAATCACATTTAGGCAAGATTGGGCTGAAACGTCAAAAGACGAGGGAGGTATCATTGAGCTAATTTAGATACATTGGAAAGGAATATCCGCCAGTTCGTAAGAAGTGAAAAAAAGTATAGGTGCGTGAATGGTATCATCAAACGTTGTTCGTAAAAAGTAGCCCAACCAACCGGCCATGAATCATAAAAAAGGTATAAAAAGGGGTCGATCCCCTATCCATGAACGCCATGCCAATCTCAAGCACAACCAATTTGTGGTTACAAAAGTGAAGGAGTAGTCATTTATCATCTGTGCCGAAGTTCAGGCTTCCTCGCCATGTTCACCATGGGCGGCGGCTCATCGTCGTCCATGGGATATGGCGGGGGGCCGTTCGCGTTTACACTAGGTCGGCGGCCGTGGCCCTCCAAGTGCGACAAGGGCGTCTTCGGCGGCAGAGGGGGCGGATCAATGCGGTACGGCCTCGGCTGTGGCGACAGCGGCTTCGGGACCATATCGCCTTGCGGCCTCCGAGAATACTCGTACTCGTCGGAACTCGTAATGGCAATCTTGTCGGCACCGGAGGCGTGACGATATTGCGAGGGAGTGGGCGCATGGCTGACCAAGCGGTCCGGATCATCATCGATGGGTGATTGTGAGATTGTCGACAGGGGAGTCTGCTGCTGAGCGGTGCGGATATTTGGCTCGGATGAGCGAGGCGTGTGAGTACGGGGTGGCGAGGCATGGCTGGTTGCCGGCCGCGTTCGCTCTGCCGGTCGCTCTACCGGCCGCGTATGCTCTGCCGAACTGCGGGGCGAAGGTGTTTGAATAGGGTTGGAGGTAGGCAGAGACAGGCGATCAGTCCCAGAGTCGTAGGACTCGCGACCAGGAGAGTTGCGAGTAGGGAAAGACATCGGGAAATCTCCCGGGAGCTCCACGGCCAGTGGCGAGCTAATCGAGGCCATGGCAGGCGGGGGTACTATTTCGGGGACATTGCCGAGTCGCTCATACCGCTGCTTAGCCCTGTAAATTTTCGCGAGCTTAGTCGACGATTCCTGTATCATCTTCTGCTCAGCGGACCGGCCCATGTATCTCCTGGTGCCGGTGCTAATCTCGGACAGTCGATGCCATTCGTTCATGCCAAACTCGCCGACTCCCACCTCGACATTCAGGCGATAGTAGTTCTCCGCGTTGACGCCTCGCTTCATCAAGTGCTCCTTCATCATGTATTCGTGAATCACCTCGCATCCTTCAATTTTGGCGATCAACTTCCTCCTGGCATCGGCGAATTCGCCCATGAAACCCTCGTACCATACGTGGGAGTTCTGGTCGGTTCCCCTGGGCCTCCTTCCGGTTCCGACGCTAACAAAAACTCCCACTTCACGGCCCGGCCACTCGTTGACTGTAGCTTCGTCGAGAGCGTATGGGGATGGATTGAAAGTACCCGCGCCGTCGTCATGGAATTGTGATTGGCCCACCCTAATCGGCTTGAACGCCAGCCCGATGGCTGATGTTGCTCTGCCAGCTTGCCAAATTGTGCAATCAAACTCGGGTGCGGGTTCTTTCCTAGAGTCGTAAGAGCGCAGTAGCGCAGGCTCGCCACCCTTTTGGGTGCCTCTATACATAGCCGTGACCGCCCTATTCAATGTTAGCAACAGTCCTGGGAGAACTAAAGGGAAAAAAGGAAGAAATTGTATGAGGAGTTCCTTACGTTTTCGTTCTGTTTTCCCTCGTATCATAGAGTAAAGCGTCTGGGTCGCCGTATGACCCGCGGAAGGCAGGCTTAGCCATCTGGGCTGTCGGACTTTTCGCGCTGAAGCTAATGACGCTGGCGTTGCTCGTGTGTCGCTTCACCTTCGATGCAGCACTCGTCCTAGACAGAGGGCTAGCAATCGACGAGCCTGTGTCGTTCCCTTCATCTTCGTCCACGGTGTGCTCCCGCACAGCCTCCTTGATCGCCTGTTCGAGCATCGAAGCCTTGAATAGCGTCGAGCGGTAGGGAATACCGGCGATGGTCTTGTCTGTTTGGAACACCATGCGCGTCATACGCACATACAGCTCCTTGCACTGCTCGAGGTCGAGTCGGAGGCGGCCCAGCATGAGCGCGATGAGTCCGCCGGTGCCGGTGCCGACGATGAGGTCGAAATGGTCGCATGGTTTAGGAATTTCGTGGCGTCGCGGTGCTTTGCCCTCGATCTCGACATAGGTGCGGTGCATCAACTCCTGAAGAATGATAATCATGGAATAGCCTCGGACTCCTCCGCCATCTGTTGGTTGTTGGCCACCCCGCCAGTTTGTCAGTCAATCCGATCTATTTTTGTCTGTGCATCGCGGGCAAAGTGCCAATTGCTGGGTTCCTTGCTATTACTCACCTAGCGATAATATCCGGAGGGGCGGTCCCTTGGTGGTGTCGCGCCTCTTCAAGGCGCCGTCTGAATCCATTTTCTTGTGTCTGTTGGTTTTTTGGTCGCCAAGAAAGGTGTGGTGAGAGTTTGCGAAAAGGAAACAGTGAAATGAGCCCGGGCAGCTGCGCAAAGTGAATGAATGGATGGATTCCTGTTGGTGTATGACTTCGAGTCCGCCTTGGCTGGAATGACAGAAGAGCCCCGCCTATGCTGGTGATCTAGTGCTAATTCCGGCAAATACAGGGTCTACGATGCTCCTTTACAGAAGGGGGCCGGGGAGCCCTGTAGGGATGGTCGTTAGGTACGTATTACGCAAGTGGGTCTCTCGGCGCTGATCAAGTATTGCTCAGAGTGATGCGCCACCCAGTGCTGCGTCAGAAGAAACGAAGAAGGACGGGTTGGTGTGACATTGACAGAGATTCAATCTGGCATGCAGCTGACTTTGACAGTTCCCCCCGTACTCATCATCGAGTACGAATGACTCTCTTACTGATTTCAATAACCTTCGAGGTGACTGCATGCCATGTAATCAAGCAAACTTGTGATACGGGCCGTTTCTGTATTGGAACAATTAAGCTCAAGAAGCCCACCAGCGCGTCACTCACAGGGCCTTGAGAATTTGAGATTCCTGGTTCTTAGGTCATGTCATAACTGGTGGGGTAAATATATGTACACGGGCTTCTGCTCCAGCGCTCGTGAATACGGCAAACGGCTAGCACACTTTTTTCTATTTGTGGCTGTGAGATCCGCGAGTCCCATTATTGATGGACATACGTGGACGGCTTGGCTTTCAGCCCTTGAGCTCTCTCGTATGGGAGTTCATATAATTTCTGTCTTCTGACTTACTTACTACGATGGATGAATAATCCAAAGATGCATGGCTGCTGCTGTACTGCTGCTGCTCTGCTGCAGTTTATGCAAGCAGCTACCAGGCAACGTGCCGGGCAAGATGGGATAATGAAGAATCCCGTATGCCCAGTAGCCATTTACCTCCAAATGCCACTTTGGAGGCGACAAGGCGAAGATTGATTGACCGACGCCCACTCTTTGTTTCGCCCGAGCATCGTTTATTACTGCGAAACGCGAATCGCATAGTTGGCCGTCAGCCACTTGATGCCCGATCTTCGCTTCGAGATCGTCAGGAGGCCGCCAGGCTAGGAGCTAGACGGGGTGCCAGATTGATTGATTTGATCAATCATGGTTGGGCATCTAGCACCGGTTCGTCGGATCGCTGCATCTCTGCAGCACGCGAGCGAGCATGTTCCTGAACGCTATTCTTTGGCCTTGGTTGGGTGCTGGGTACCATCGCCTCGCTGGAGCGCCCCGGCTGCGTGGCCCTAATTGGGCACATCGGCCTTCTGAACACGGGCGCTAGCAACTGCTAGATGGAGCATCCGTGCAGTAATCCGTGTGGCTGTGCGTCCAATCTTTTTTTTCTTCGGGGGAATCCATCTTTTTCCCTCCACAAATGCATGGCCCCGAACCTCGTGACGGGCAGGAACCAATGACTTCATCAGACGTTTGCTCGCCTCTTGCGGCGAACTCCCATTCGTACCGAGCCGAAACCAGCGAAGACAGAGAAGAAAAAATCAAGTTCCAAGTTCCCAGTTCCTGAGTTTTACCGACATGGGCCAAGGCTCTATCTGACAGAATACCGGGTCATTACGACTCAAGCCTTACAGATTTCAACGTGCATACCCGTCGAAGTCTTCCAGAAGAAGTCTATTCTGTGGGAAAAGCCTCGGTCTCCTTTCAAGGCAAACTCTCGCCAGGAGCTCCGAGATGGCCGATGACTGTCGAGCAAACTGACTAATGCCTTGCTTGGTGCTACGGTCGGCATCGGCAAACTTTCCAAGCCCCGAACCCATGTAACGTCGCAGTAAGTAGGAAGAGAAAGACGATGGAATCCAATAACTATCACGAATCGGACCCATCTCACATATCGTGGCCCGGATATACATACTGAGATAGGTCGAACACCCAATAACATCCCTTACTTAGTGTTTCTTGGTCAATTTGGAGTGCGTGTCTTCAAGATCAGTGTAAGTAGCAGATGTAGTGGTTGCAAAAACTTATTTATTCGGTCGGATATATTCTATGAAATGCCACAAGCCAAAACCCAAAAGCGCCTTGCCGACAACCCGGCGACACCCAATGCTACCTCACTACAGACCAAAACCGGGCCCTAACTTCTATCTGCCCCGACATCCAAGGTTTTCCATTTCTCCTCCATCAAGGTTTTCCACAGAGGGTCTGTCTTTCTAGATCAAAATCGAAACTGCCGTCATGCCGGGATCCATGACCATGTAAGGAATAGCCCCCTCATCCATGGCCTTGCTGTTGTAATAGAACAGCTTCGCAAGCCGGCACAAGTCGAGGTAGAACATCTCAGACACATCGCGGATCTCGACCTCCTTGGGCTCCGTCTTGCGCCGATAGACGCTCCACTGGCTGAGCGCGAAGTTGAGCAGGCTGCGGTCGGCGCCGACCTTAAAACTGAGCAGCCACGGCACGATGCTCTCGAGCATCCACTGGCGCTGCCGGTTGATCGGCAAGGCCGCGACGAGGTCGCGCTCCGTGTACTGCTGCAGGTCGGCCAGCCTCGCGGGCGGGGGCGAGCACAGGCATGAGGGCTTCGCGGCCACGAAGGCTTGGTAGAAGTTCTGCAGGTAGTTGACGGCCGTGTGGAAAGGGGCTGCGAGGTGGATGCACATGGTGACGGCGTCGACGAGTTGGTCGAACGTCTGGATGGTCGGGAAGGTCTTGATGTGGCCCGACTCCTGCACCTCGCGGCACCAGTCGGCGATGTAGGGGTCCTCGGCCACCATCTGGTCGGCGCGCGGCTGGTCGTAGTACGTCAGCAGCATCGAGCAGACGTACTTGCGGATGACGGTCCACATGAGCGTCATGTTCTTGGCGTAGGGGTAGTTCTTGTACTTGGGGTCCTCGAGCCCGGCCGGGTCGGAGGGAAAACCCCGGTCCCCCAGCTGGCTCGGCACGTAGTTGCCCTGGAAGTCGAAGTGCTCGAAGGCGTGACGGAGGTAGTTGGAGGCCTGTTCCGGTGAGGCGCCGACCACATCGTACATGATCTGTGGCACCAGGGAGGCTCGGCCGGCGGCGTTCAACGACAAGGTCTTATACCAGTGCGGGTGCAGAAGCTTGTAGACGATGTGCTCCATGGGGATAGTCCGGTTCGTGGCAACGATGATAGCCTCCTCGATGAAATGACTGTTGGTGAGATGAACAGAAATCTCGTGTCGGAACCAGTCAGACACCTGGGCGCAAGTCTTTGCATAACGCCAGGGCCAATCCATCGCTTCTCCCTTGGTAGAGTCCGATGGGTTCATACGTTTGTTGAAGATAGTGACTGACTTGGCCATAGTCCCCTTGTAGTCGATCACTATAGCAATCGGGTGAAGCTTGCCATCTGGGTGCAATCTGTAAAGAGTCACTGCAGCACATCCCCAGTTGTCGTCGCTTGCAGGCTGCTTGTGGTGAAGGACATCATCGGCGCCAACCCCAAAGGCTTCGCGGAAGTAGCTACAGTCCTGGACAAGGAGCGAAGCAGGATCAACCTTGGGAAGCGTCTCGGCCCACTTGTTGTACCCATTAGCTCTTGCAGCCTCCACGAACTCCTTGATCAGACCCGGAGAGGCACGGGTGATGGTCGTAGGGTTCGCGCCAGTCAGCGACTGGTCAGCGAATCTTCGGTCACTGAACCAATCATCCAGGTGGCCGATGTTCTCCCCTCGGGCAATGTCGGTTCCTGACTTGCGGTGCCACCTAGTCGAGAAATTGCGGTCAGTATATTGAGGGTCAGTAGTACGGGTTGAGATGTGACCGACCCGGGGAGGGTAAGATTTAGTGTAATTGGTGTGACCAGAGTAGATGACTGTCTCGAAGAATGGTTACTCACTTATTGTACTCCTCGACGTCTTTGATGGTGACCCCCTTTTCCGGGGTACCCTCTATAGCACACCTGACCTTTTCCAATATCCAGTCGGCAGTCTTCCCAAGGAAGGTATCAGGTATCACCTTTTGTACGATGATCTGAGACTCCAGGATCCCAAGATTGTTGAAGAGCTTCCACAATGAGACATCGTCCGCCTTGGGGATGGTCTGGAGATGGGGAGGGAACCCAGACGGTTTGCCGTCCTCTTCGGTGGGATACGACGACCACTGGTACATATTGCGCTTCTCCGACAGGTCTATGTGCCTAGGCAGAGTAGGCTCTAAGGCTAGCACGTCGAAGTAGGACTCATAACTAAATGGAACGCACACACTCGGTGAGCAAATGGCCTTCGGTGGCGCAACATCATGTAGGTAGGGTCTCTTGTCTGTCAAATCTTACCTTCGCTCAATCCTTGAGTAGATCTGGGTCAGAGCAGCTTGTGTCCCGGCATAAGTGCCCTCTTTGATGTTACCGCCAGCGTACTCCGTGCTATTGGGACCAGATGGGGCAGAATGGTCAATGATGTCGAATATCTTCAGGTTAAGCAGTTCCTCCGAGAGCACGCCGGCGTCGAACTCCTGAAGCGGGGCGTGACGGATAGGGATGATGTTCTTGAGCACATCTTTCTCGTCAGGTTGCCTCAGCAGTTTCCTGGGATCAAATAGACAATGTTCTGGTGAAGGCTTCGGCAGACGCGAATCTAGCTCGCCGATAATATCTTTGGGGGCTTTTGTTGGCGACGTAGGGTTGACAGTTTGCTTCCCATAATGGCAGATAGGTAGAATGATTTTCCTTCTTCGGGTCCAAAGTTCTTAAGGTAGGGGCTTGAAGAGAATAGCACCAATACACAAGCTAGACGCACAGAAAGTTTGACTTATATCATCAGCTTTATCATGTGGTGTCTGAGAGGGAATGAAACATGGCCTCCAACCACTATGTTCTCGCCTTTCTAGGCGGGCGCTCAGCCATACCCGGCAGCCGTGCCGCAATAATGTAAGGACTGCGTTTCCCAAAGGAGACACCGCTGGTCTGAGGGTGTAAGACTCAGCCGCTGGATGACTGGCATCTGGTTGGTTCCATTGGAGCGTTTTGCGCCGCTCGTGTCCATGGGGCACGCAAGAACGCAGCTGAGGGTAGTAGTATTGGGTCGGTGAGCCCTGGGTAGGTAGGGCCGGAAACGCCAATCATAATGGCATCTTACCCGTCGACGTATGCCTAGACGTGTTTGTGCCAGGCGCGCGAACGCGGCGTACAGTCCCTTTGGGGAAAGATGTAACATTGTAAGAGAACCAACTGCTTGTACAGTTGCTATAATTGGGAAAGCCGTTGGCCCACAGTTAAGGCTGAGGGAGAGGAGAGCCCACTCCCTTGCATCGACCAGTACCTACATGTAGTCACTTGCTAGGTTAGTCCTTCGTTGGTTGCGATGGCATGGGAAACGAGCATTCTCGCAACCAACATCCAAAAGAGCCTTTTGGGGTCGACGAGAAAGAAGGAATGTACAAGCTGCGCCTCGACACTGACAACTTGTACGGAGAAAATGGCACGTTGTACACAAGTCTACAAAAGCAACAGCCTGCAGAATGATGGTGTGATGCGGGTAATCTTAGTCCCTGCCGGCCCGGATTGATAGCGCCCTCGCTCGTATGGGGGAGTATCGATCAGCTCGCATGCACGTCAGCCGCTAGCTGCAAATGTGCCGCATGCGACGGCTCCCCCAGCTACGCCATTGCTCGTTACTGCTGACATTGACATGCCGGCATGGCGCCGTCAATACACGATGCCGAGTACGTAATTGAACGATGCAATACGGCTTTGCGCGTCGGTGAAGGGATGATGTAATCGAATGGCACACTATGCATGTGACCCAAATGAACATGCCACCGGGTTCTGGTTTGGAAAATCATACATGGTGACAGCAAACTTTTCGATACAGGAATGGACAGCTGTTGACACTGATGCCACATTCCTTGTTTGCTGAAGCCATCGCGTACGTTCATCCCATCATTGCAACACCCTTCCTTAGCTATGCTGCGCTCAGAGCTCGGTTCGCTGCTGGATGGTAGCTTTGCCAACCTGGCAGCTAACCCTGGACAGACCTAACCAAGCAAATCCGACCTCTATCAACACGGGGCACGCTCAGGGCAGTCACAGGAGTGCTGCTCATCATAGAAAGCCTTCCCTATTTGAGCTCACCGGCAGACCTCCCAATATATGTGACGAGCGTCCACCCATGGTTTCGTAGGTCCTGGGTGAGACATGGTGTTGAAGCTATCATTTGCTGACCTCGCCGCGGAAAGGTCTGATCATGCCCCAGCACAGTCGGTCGCTAGTTGCCGTACAAAGAGATACGGTTTGAACCAATGACTGCCGCCACCAGTCACCCGAAACATATTCGGGGGATTGCCTTACCGTGCCAAACTCCAAACCTACATGTATTTTTACTAACAGTCAAGCTCAGGGCACATCTACAAAACGAAACTAGCCGCGCTTGAAAACCTAGCTTGGCCCCTGCAGACTCTGCAATAACATCGTGATCTTCGATGTCCGCCCTGAAAGTGGCCTGTGAGAAGGGATAATGTCTTCTTAACAACCCAAGTGTAGTTGCATATTTATTGTAGTGACCACGTGTATTGCGACCGGCCCATATAGAAAGGGTGCAGACGTCGGCGCCGGGTTGAAGATGTAGCTGCTCGTCGAAACCTCGAACAATGGGCTGTTATTCTGGCAGAGTTCTTGAACTACATGTAGCTCTTTCCGTTGAGCTGAGGCACAGCTTTTCGGGAAGCAACACTGGATAGTTCGTAACAGTTTCACGCTGGAGCCGCGCCTACCAACCGGCCGTTCCTACCCCTTGCCCCTTCCGGCGGCGGCCGGTCGAGATCCGTTAAGATGGGATGCGTTAGGGGCACAGCACGACTTCCAACAGCCAAAGAGAAATCGTACTGGTAGGTCTGGTTCCTGGTCCAATCTTTTACATCCCATGTTTCGTTGGCCATGTCAGGGTCCTGTAGCGCGGCTTAACATGGGATGATACACGGGTGAAGGCGCCCCCTAAACTCTGAACGCTGCATGGGCAAGCTCCTTCACGTAACAGCAAGCTCGACAACCCGAAAGCTACCTGTGTTTCTTTATAGATGGCATATTTGCCACCTCTATAGGAAAATGAAGATGTCGCCTTTACCAGTTCATTTATAATTTTTTACTACGTCACCTGTTGACGGTCCAGATGTTATATATTATACTCCTTCTGTATACACGTTGATCCAGATGATATCATCATGAGCAATTTGCGTGTTTCTATGCCGAGCTCTCGGTACTTCTTTGAGAAAACGCCAGGTGTGTTCATCTCGCGGGCGAATCTCATTGCGCAAACGCCCGAGGAGGAGCTCGAGGCCGATAAGATCCTGCAGCTGGCTTCAGGAGACAGTAGGGAGTACGGGGTGTACTACGATCCATCAAGCGAGGCCAACCTATCCCGAGGAAAGATTGCGAAGTGGCAATGGGTATTAGTCCACTTGAGTTGTTGCTTCTCGACTCTGCTTGCTGGTAAGTGTTCGCGAGTGTCCTATTGGATGTTGGAAAATACAAAGCCTGACTTGATTCGCTAGGATATGACATGAGCAGCCTCGCTGTAACTCAGGTCTTTATCTTCGATGCCTTCCCCAACGTCCAGCTCATCTTCTGCATCGCTGCTGCGTCCAGTTTGGGGTGTTGCTGTTCAGCGCCTTTACTCCGGCACTTCATGGATATGGTAGACTTGCGAAAATTCAGAGTGTCTTCCGCTTTACTCTTCCTTGCCGGGTCATTAGTGGCAGGAACAGCAACAAAAGTTGAGGTCCTCATCATTGGACGTGTATTGACGGGTGTTGCCATTGGGGGACTGCAGATTAGGTGAGTTGACCAACATCATCTTCATATTATCAGCGTTGAAGTACATATTGACGACCCGTAGCCTTATGACGTACAATGCTTTGCTCGCTACTCCGAGGGAGCTTTCATGGTTGCACCTTGCGTCCGGGATCGGTTATGCCATCGGTCTTGTTCTCGGCGTATCTATTGCCGTGGTGTTTACGATATGGCGTTGGGTAAGACTTCCCTCTTTGGATGCATCGAGGGACCATTCACTGAAGCTTCAGAATCAGGTCTTTTTCCTGGGTGGTACCATAGCCGCCATCGTGGCAGTCCTTTCTGCGCTGTCGTACCCTTCGGTGACTGTTCAGCCGGAAGACAAGATCTTGAGGGCCATGGCCGATGTCGATTGGGTCGGTGGTATTTTACATTCTCTTTTGTTTGTTTCGTTTGCTGCTGCATATTTGCTTTCGGGTTCCCGGTGGGCTTGGGACTCAGTACAGGTCATCTCTGCATGGGCCGTTATCGTCTTGTTGGCTGTTTTATTACATCTCCAGCAACGGTACGGCATCTGGATCCCCGGGAGATAGGATCCTCCCCATGGGTGTTCTCCGAAACCGGATCGGCCTCAGTAGCTTGTTTGTCGTCGCTGCTACGGCAGGCAGCTTTTCTATCATGGTGTACGGTATAGCCCTGTTCTGCGCCTTTGCGCGAGGCGAAGAAGCCAAACAGATAGCTGCCCATCTGCTCCCAGCGGTTGGATGCTTCGGGGTCGCGTCCCTATTGGCCAAACCAATATTGCAAGCTGTTCGAAGGCCTGCTGTCCTGTATCTCTGTGGAGGTATATGTGTCAGTGCTGGATCAGGAGCATTGATGTGGATCACGGTGCATACCTCTCCTATCATTGTTGTTGGCCTCTCGTGCCTGCTTGGCTCTTCTTTGGGCCTGATGTCGGCACTCTCCATGCCCGTCCTGGAGGCAAACCTCCCATCGCATTTGCGCAATGGTGTCTCCATATGCATTGTTATGGTAACACATACCTTCACCACATTACCTCTCGCACTCAGTGGCTGCATCTACCTGAACCGGGGCTACCATAACCTACTACAGGCTGCTGGTGATCTACAAATACCGAATGCCGAAGCCCAACAAGCACTGGCTGGACTGCGGGCACCCTGGCTGAACACTACGATGTCTGGAATCCCGATCTCGGTGCTGGAAGCAGCATCCGCTTCCATCATGGGAATTTTTGCTATAGGAATAGCGGCAGGAGTAGCTATGATGGCTGCTGGTTTTATCGATGGCTTTCGTCCGTGGCCTCTCCACGTTTCGATCCAAGAGAGGTAGAAACTCGTCTGTGGGAATGCAGTTCAGGTATTAGTGAGGATGGTCCAATGGTTGGCTTGCAACTGTGCTTCAGACAGCTTGCGCAATCCAGGTCTCAATCTCAGCTGCCACCATATCACTGTTCATCTCCAGGAACATCATATGGCCATTTCCCAGTATCCCTTTGCCTTCGAGTTTCAAATGCTCTGTTGAGACACCTGCTTGCCTGAGATACTCGACGGTGCCCCAGTCGTATTGTGCATGGTATGACGCTTGTGTGGTCACAATAAGTACGGGAATATTAACTAGATTAACCAAGGTCCGAGGCTGTGGTGACCTAGCTTGCAGGACACACTCCATCAAGTCGGGAGAACCAGGCTGAGCCACGTTTTTTACCAGATCTTCATCTGGATTCGTCACTGGCGGTTCATATGTGATGGGCGCATGGGTTATACCGTAGGGACACCCAGGCCGCTTGACAAGTGTAGCCTTGGAGAATGGTGGTCCAATCGGCTCCATGTTCACGATCGCCTTCACGAGGCTTGGCCGTATATCTGCTGTTAGGTAGGGGATCGCGCCGCCTTGCGAGTGGCCTATCAACACCACGGGCCTGCCGATGCGATCTAGTAACGCTACACAAGCAGCTTGCGATGCCAATTCTTGTTGGACAGCATCGCCTAGCATTTGAATTGTCGAAGCATAGAATGTGTCGAAGACGGGGTCGCCAATAAGTCCGGATCCTGGCCATTGGGTATGGAGCTTGGCCTGTGGCCAGATACCGTAACGCTCTGAGGCCGTAAACATCTTCTGCACCTGCTCTGCCCCAAAAGCGATCATGCGGTCATTGCTTGGGTGCCATGGACTCCTTCCTCTGAAAGGAACGTCGACGATGTAAACCTCATAGCCTCGTTCGAGAAAGAATGAGGACCAGCCGGGGTTGCCATCGGGCTTCGTGAGCCAGTCCTTTTGCACACTAAGTTTCGTCTTTCTTCGTAGGCGGGAATGACAGCAATCAAACTCACAATACCCGTTCTGGTACCGCCATGTATGAAGAGAAGAGGGAAGGGCCGATGTTCGGTGGCTGATGGAGGGATCAGATGCTCAACATACATCTGCCCTTGCAGTGTATGTGTGCCCTGATCATCTTCGACATATTTCCCCCCAACATAGAAAACCTCACGTACGTGGTCGTATCCACAAGCCATCTATGATATTCAACAAAGTCGCATTGAGCTGTAGGGAGGGTCTGTGGATTGTAAGATATGCAAAGAACTGTTCTGATGCCTGAGCCGTTGCTGGTGTTTTCCTACGTGTACAAAAGTGGGGTACTCCCGTAGCCACCTATCTTCAGACCTACTGAACGCACGTTCACTGTGAAGTAAGTGCCTGGATTGAATAGCAACTTGTTCCTAATTCAGATAATAACGCTACACGTGTGTTCCAACTGCACTTATAATCTGCAAGTAAGTGATGCATGTAACTATTCTGCTTAGCTGCATATATTATATACGTTTATATTAATATTTCGAACATAAAAAACACACCGCCTCCCTGGTTTGAGATATGGGCAGAACATTGCAGCTGGTTTCACCATCGCTCTCAGCAATACTAATCCCTGTTGCTGCCATGCTCGACGGTTGTGACTGGGAAACAACCAAGCATCCAATACCAATCTTCTTTTCGTGTTGTTCCGACTATGTATTGACTTTCTGTTCATATGAGTAAGTCGGTTTGATAAGCGCTCTATTGAGCAAGTACATGCAGCTTGTTTGTAGAGAGGTTCACCTCTGCTGTGGTTGGGTCGAATAGAGCTGAGGATTCTTAGGCTGCCTCCACTATGGAAATGTAAGTAACAGGTGGCTTTCGTCTAGGCCCAGGGGCGAAACCGTACATGTACCTGCTGTCTAAAACTCAGTTAGGGGCCGCCCATTGCAGCCTAGCGCTGAATGGGCCCTGAATAGCTAATCTTATCGGTCGCCCCGACTAAAGGCTTAATAAATATTTACCTGCCGTACTTCTGCAAGCAGAGACTGCAAGCAGGAAAACCAGGGTCTATCAACATTCCATCAACTATTCGCATCGCCACTTTTCATAAGCGGCCAACGAATCTGTCCATGCTTGCTAGAAGACTGCTTGCGCGGCCATCGTTTTTACCAGTCTCTGCACCGGCATTGCAATCCTTCTTGACAATCCCCATGATGGAGAACTCTCGGGCACCCGCAGCCAACGGTGGCAGAAACCGCAATGCCCGGAGGGGCAAGTCTGGCGCATTCCCTCAGCAGAACAGATCAAACCACAACACAGCAGGCTCATCGGAAGCACCCAAGATGGCTCCCAGAGTGGCCACCCCGCCTTTGACAGAACCTGTGCCGCTCGACACACCTCGTTTTGCTGACTTGGCCAAGGAAAACCTCCTTGACCCCGTCGTGCTTAAGACTATCATTGAGGACATGAAGTTTGACCACATGACGCCAGTGCAGGCCGCCACCATTCATCAGCTCCTTAGAGAGCGTGGTACGGATGTACTTGCGCAGGCCAAGACGGGCACAGGAAAGACAGTGGCTTTCTTGCTCCCCGCTATCCAGAGCATGTTAAACCGCAAGCGCCAGCCCGGTCAATTTGTCTCGTTGCTTGTCATTTCACCTACCAGAGAGCTTGCGCTGCAGATCGCCAACGAAGCACAAAAGCTTCTTGGACGCAGACCCGAGTACTCGGTATGCACTGCCATCGGAGGCACCAACCAGAACACCGAGGAGAGGAAGATCATCAAGGGCTGCGATATCCTGATTGGCACCCCTGGTCGTCTGCTGGACCATTTCACCAACAATGAACGAAACTCACATGCCATTCAAGCTAAGCTGCAGAGGATCGACACCCTTGTTCTGGATGAAGCAGATAGGCTTCTTGATATGGGTTTTCTCCCTTCCCTGAAGAACATCATCTCGATCCTGCCCAAGCGAGAAGTCTCGGAGAGACAGAGCATGCTTTTCTCTGCTACTGTGCCCCAGTATGTTGACAAAGTTGCGCACTTTGCCCTCAACAAGGGCTACAAGTACATCTCTACTATCCCTGAAGGTGAACTCAACACCCATGAGCGAGTTCCCCAGAACCTCATTGTCGTCCCGACTTTCTCGGACATGGCTGCAGCTTTGGCTGGAGCTCTGCGCCAAGAGCTGGCGCATGTGGGCCCTGAATCGTTCAAGGCCATTGTGTTCGCCCCTACAGCTGCCCTCGTAGACTTCTACGTTGAAGTGTTCAAGTCGATTCCGGGTCTGCCGACCCCCATGGCCCTGCACTCTCGCGCTTCGCAGAGCAAGCGTACTAAGACGACCGATGAGTTCCGCAAGGCGAAGAATGGCCTCTTGATCGCTACGGACGTCATTGCCCGTGGTATGGATTTCCCAGCTGTGACCAATGTGTTCCAGGCTGGTATCCCCGCAGACAAGGAGTCATACGTCCATCGTCTCGGTCGTACCGCCCGAGCTGGAGCAGAGGGCCGCGGTACCTTCATTGTCGCATCTGCGGAGGCGTTCTTCCCCAAATACACCCTGAAGGATATCGAATTCGTGGAATCAACACCCAACTTGGAGGCGCGTACAGACGTCCAGCAGATTGCGCAAAAGCTGGAGCCCGAGGTCCAGAACAAGGCATACCAGGCTTGGTTAGGATTCTACAAGACGTTCATGAAGTCGCTGCGTTGGGATGCCGAGACCTTGGTTTCGGAAGCCAACAAGTTTGCCTTGGATGGACTCGGCGCGCCGGAAGTGCCAACTCTGTACAAGAGCACAGTGGGAAAAATGGGACTCAGGGGCACGAGAGGACTCGTTGTCGGGCCGGACCCCATGAAGGCTCCTCGTGGTGGTGGTGGCGGCGGACGCGGAGGCGGCGGCGGACGACCCTCTGGAGGCGGCGGTGGTGGTTATGGCGGAGAGTCAGGAGGTGGTAAACGTCAGCGTAGATAGCTGGACGGCCGGCCTTGATTTCTCTCTGTTTGATGTGTGCATCTATCGACGTTGCTAGTTTGCAGAGGCGTTACGGGCTTTGTATAGACGGGTATAGAACGTGGCGGTAACAGGCATAACGGATCTGCCTTTGATACCTTGACTGAAACGAAGCGATGCCATAGAGATAGACAATGATTTAGTATGTTGACCACGCGATAATATCTATTGATGGTCCCATGATTTGATACCGTTGGCAGGGACGATGAAAGCAAACAACCTTGGAACTTTCCCATACCTACCTCCTAACAACCTTCCTGATTACGGTCATTGAAAAGTAAAAGTACCCAGGTACCGTTCCCAGCCCCACATAATGTGGCGTCTCACAGAGTGACCAGTCAGGATGCCGGAACTCACATCCAGCTATCTCCACCATCAACTGTACACACCTCGACCTGATCGTTCGTCTGTGTTCACGAGTCACACGTAGTCAATGGGGCCCGTATCAGACTCACATTTGTTCAAGGCCGCGATCCTGTCCCGACGTCTCATTTGGTACTGGACCAGCTACTGAAGTATTTCTCTGGCCGAGAGCCTTGAGGGTTTATAGGAGACGTCATCTAGCTTCGTGCCGTTGGAGGCATCTCGCTATGCCGAGGGAGACCCTCGCCTTCCGGAGCAAACAGCACGCATCCCATTCCAACACGGCCCGAAATCGTACCCGGCTAGGGAAACAGCAGCAGAAGAAAGAGTTTCGACGCAGAGGTGTATTCCCTTTCTTCGAACTACCCTTCGAGCTGAGGCACGAGATCCTTAAGCTGGCCATCGTACAGAATAACACCGCCACAACCAGGTCCAGTTCCAATTCTGGCCCTTCATGTTCTTCTACCTCTAAATCATATCAGCAGGCCTTATGCCTGTTCCTCACCTGCCGCTGGCTATACGAGGAGGCCGCCGCTATCTTTTATCGGGATGTCGTGCTGGACACCCGAGCCTCTTCTGAAAACGGGGGGGTCATCCTCCCCTACCCCCTTTCTCGTGCGTTCCCTGACGCCCCGTCTCTACGTACGGACCCTGCGTATTCGGTTCTACATCAAGGAGTACCACCTTGGCCTGTTTCACAGCGTCTACGCCCCTATCCTGCGTGATATGGCACAGAACGGCCGGCTGGAGCACTTGATACTCGAGATCGGGTACCAGTTCCCGTCGCCCAGCTTTTGGGGCGGCGGCATTAGTAATGGCGACGTGGATGGCGAAGGAAACCCATACGCGAACGTGGACCCATTCCACGACGACGTGCCCATCATTCCGGGCAAGCACCTAAAGAACCGCACGAAAGAGCTGTGCGCGCCTCTGTTCGTCACCCAGCCGCCGTTTCAGGGGTTCCTCAAGATGCTTCACGGTTTCTCATCTTCGTTATCCATGAAGATTACTACCTACCTCGAATCTGCCGATCACCCGCCGTTCTGGTGCGCCTTTCACCGCGCGCATCCCTCGGGGGAGGGGGCGTGCGGAGGCAGCTGGCCCGACAGCAACACGCAGTTGTTGAAGATCAGGTGGAGGGATCTGGTCAAGACCTTTGCGGGCGCAAAAGTCCCTCCTGTGGAATTATGGGCGGTCGATGCTATTTGAGGTCTTCGGGCAGTATGTCGAGGCCTTCAAAGCCCGTTTCAGTTGTGGCTATGGCATGCTTATTTACCTGGCAATTCGATCCATGCGATGGCATTGGTATTTACATCTATATATTAGAGGATGTCCGGTGAAAGCGAGGACCCATATGTATCCTCTCGCAATGGCATAGGCAAAGCCATCATCAGATCTGGGAACCCGTCGGACTGGCTATTCCATAACTTACACACACATGCATAGTGTAAAATGTCAGGTATGTACATTTATCCCACGTTCATAATAACTAGCACCAGGCTTACGCCTCTATACTAACTTAAATGTATATACAGTGCCCCGAAAACCTACAAGTCTCTGAACCAGGGCTATATAGATTCCATTCAGCTCATTGCTTCTGCATTGTCATCTAGGGTCGCGTTCCAGCCACAGTGACTTGGTCGAACCACGCAACAGACTTTCTCCTTCTAGAAGATGGCCTAGCAACCTTTCCCCCTTCCTCGTCCTCGTGAGGAGGAGAAGCAGCAGCGGCAGGAGAAGGAGGAGTAGTAGACGATGATGGTTTCGTGGAGGTAGATTTGATATAATAATCCCGCTCATGGTGCTCCGATGCGCGGTACTCCTTCTGCAACAAACTCATACAGCGTGCCTGAAGCTCACGATACTGCTGCTACATCTCTTCACTGAGCCGCACAGCCTCAGCCAGTTCGACGGCGGCATCGATCACCTCCAGCGCGTCGTGGTAGTCGGAGCGGGTGAGGCATAAACTAAGGATGTCCACGCATTTTTGGTACATGGCCACCACCGCCGCGTGGGAGGGGTCCTCAGTGTTGATATCCATGATGGCAAATAATAAAGGGAACGAGAGCCTCAAAAAAGCAGTATTCTTGAGCTCAAGTATGTGTATGTTTGCGACAGGCTTGTGTTGCACTTGTCTTGGATGCCGGGGCCTCATATATATGGATGATATGGGCGGTATTTGGCTCCCTCACGTTTTGTCATCCGAGTGCCGCATTGTCCAAAGAAGATTGTGACAATGCGGTATTGTATTCTCAGCTTGTGCAATAATGCCATGGTGAAGACTCTAGATGCATCTTTTGTCGGACAAAGAGGTCAGCAGGCGTATTCTGGACCCAGTGCGGTACGTATCACTCTAGATGACGCAACATAGGAGCATTCGCCAGACATCATCTTGTTCCACGTAATCCATACTCACGATGGCTTCGAGAGAACCACCCAGTCGCAAGCAACGACCCACTGGCCCTCGCTGCCGAGATCCACTTCCCAGACCGGCCTCGCGATCCCAACCACACACCCCACGGCGATCTCGCTCTTCTTACCCAGGCCCTGCAGCCGCCCTTCGCCTGCCAGGATCACACGAGAGCTCACGTCGCCACTCTTGGAGATGAACAGTCCACCGCTACCGCCACCACCGTTGTCGTCGTCAGTGTCTCGTTGCCTTTGCTGCTGAGAGCCGCCGACGAGCATCATGTTGGAAGCGGTCCGTACCTCGTCCACGCGCAGCCTGGCCGCCCAGTCGCCGTCCCGCTTGGACCCGGTCGCGGTCTCGATGTTCATCAGCCAGTCCCGCAGCTCGGAGGCGAGGCCGCCGGGAAGGTACTTGACCCCTTTTCGACGGGGCGAGAATGCGTCGGGAAGCGGCTCGCGGTGGCCGGGCTCTGGTGGCTCCGGGGCTTTAAATCGTGGCACTGGCTGGAATTTGGGTTGCTGTTGTTGGTGCTTTTGAGTGGATAAGAAGGCTCTTATGTTGGGGAGCGATGAGTCGGAGGAGGCGTCGTCGTGGCTGAGCATCTCGTCATCTTCCGCATCTTCCGTATCTTCGTCTGAGTTGTTCAGAGATCCTTCGTCCGACACACCCTGAGAAGACCTTGCTGGAGCGACTTGGGAAGAAGCAGGGATGACCGGTTCCATATCGTCATCAGACAAAACGGACAAGCGTCGTCTCTTGGGTGACGGGCCATCATCCTGGGCGTCGTCGATGAATTCATCTTCTTCATAATAATAAGTCGTAGTTGCAGCGTCATAAATGGCATGCTGGCTGCTCGGAACCAGCAAGGAATTCGAAGACGGCGGCTCCGAGTCGACTTCGATAGGATCCTGCAAGTTGCGGCCCGGGCCACCATACGAGGGCCGCGGCAGCGGTTGAGGCGGCGAGCTGTCGATGATGTCATGGATGCCATCGTTGGCATGGTTGTTTCGCTGCTGCCTCTGGACAAACGTGGAGGGCGGCGGCGGCGCCGGCGTCGTAGAGGACGAGGCTGCACCGCGCGGCGTCGAGTGCAGCGAGAAGCGCGGCGTTGCATGAAACTGCTGCGAGCCGCCCGCGAGCGGTTTGGGTGTGCCGCTCTGCTGAGTTCCTCCTGTCCTTTTGGGGACGAGGAACCTATGGGGCGTCGGTGTCTGAGCGCGAGAGGTTCAGCGACTTTTCTTCTTTACACATCAATTCTACACCCAACGTGCTGTATAGAAGACTTACCAAAGGGGGAGGAGGCGCCATCTTATATACCCTGGCTTTCTTCCAACATAGTCAGGAGTACTCAACGCAAGCCCCTGCAAGGAGGTCGGTATGTGGCCGACCCTATCACCAACTCAGGACCGAGTGATAGCCGCTATGGTGGCATTCATTAGAGTTATGAGCCTTCCTCATCAAGCGGATTTTACATAAATATTAGACTTGAATGTGTTGATGAATATAGAGGGCGCGATGTGTGCATGCAATGAGTTATACAGCGCCTTCCCGCGCAGTTCAATTGAGTCGATGAGTGTCTGTTGGTCACTCAAGTCACCCTAGCTTGCCAGCCACGAAACATGAACAGGCAATTAGAAACAAGAGTTCGAGTGATGCAGCTTTGCCGAATGCCCAATTATCAAGTGGAAATTTCGCTCTATACGGTGATGACTGCTTGAAAAGGTGAAGGTATAGATGAAGAACAACGGGTATTGAGAAGTAGGCATCTCGCGGAACCAAGTGGCTTGGTCCGTTCTCTGGATTCCAGCTAGCGTTACTGTGAGCCAGCCACCTGGACCGCCAACTTTGCCCCACTTCAACTCCAATGTGCTGCTCTTCTGTCTACAAAACAACCACAACCTACATGTATATTAGGGGCTCATGTCATAAAGATCTTGCGTGTATGTGAATTATTCTCTTCATTGTAGGTCCAGTCTTAAAATCGGACTAGAAGCAAGACGCTCAGGACGTCGTGAAAGACCTCTAGAAGAATCCTTCTCTCATATGCCAAACGCCATGCCAGAAGCCAGGTGACCCATTATCACACCTTCTTAACCTAAACTCAGACCATGATTCTTATACAGGCTTCACGTCACTCGTCATATACCGCCCCAGATCTCCTCCTTCTACACCAGAGGCAAGAAAACCACATCATCCATCCTACTCGAAACTACCACCCCCGAACAAGCCACTAACAGCCTTGCTCCGGTCGCCCACACCCTTCCACTTCTTCTTCTCGCGGCGCAACTCGCTCTCGCGCAGCTTCTCCCTTCGCTCGTTCTCGCGCGCGAAGAAGTTGATACCGCTGCGCTTCCCGGCGTTCTTCTTGAGCTTTCCATCGTCGCCGCCAGCTCCTCCTGCCCCTAATGCTCCCGGCATAGCGGAGCTGACACCGCCGGCAGTAGTGGTACCGGTAGCCGACAGAGTAGATGACTGAGACACGAGCGAGTTGTTGGTGGTGGCCTTTCGCAGGAGAGCCGGGACCTTGAATGTACCCGAACCGGCCGAGTTGGCGGGTGCCGCAAAGGCGAGACGGGACGTGCTAAGACCCGACGACCCTGCGCGTTTGAGCGTGATGCGGTCCACGACCGCCGTACGCGAAGGGCGGCCGTTCTCCTTGTTGCTGGATGCGGAACCATCAGCGGCGGCTTCATCATCGGAACCCTCACCCTCGAGAGGATCGGTGGCCGGGATGATAGTATGGTCGTCGTCAAGTAGGCTTGAGAGGGAACGTTTTACGTCCGTGATGGAGGTCGGAACGCGAGTAGTGTTCCCACCACGCGCCTTCCGCAGAGCAGGAGGCAGGCGAGCAGTGTGATCAGGCTCTAATCGGTTGCGTTTGCGGCCGAGGTTTGGGTTTCCAGCCTGGGCCTGGGCATCCCCAGACGTTGCGGGCTGGCTATCGGGGATTCTATCCTCCTGAGCTTCTTCTTGTTGCCCCTGACTCTGGCTCTGAGAGTCCTCCTCCTCTTGCTCGTCAGCAGCATTGGGGTCGAAATCCAACTCATCGTCGCTGCCCCTGTCTTCAATACTCTTGAGGAAGGCGGCATTCCGCGGGTTCTCGGCAATCTTGCCGATGCGCTCATCCGCAAACAACGCCTTTTGCATCTTCTGGAATTGGCGTCGCTTCATGCGCTTGCGGGCCTCTCCGCCATCGTCACTGTCCGAGAGATCGAAGGCACCGTTCTCGCCTCCACCGTGACGCCGCCGCTTTCTTAGCATACCAGTCGTGATGTCATGGAAGAGCTTATCAACCTGCACCGCTTCTTCTTGCCGTTCGCGCTCGCTAAAGATATTGTTAGCCATGTTGCTATTATTGATTCGGGTCAGGTAACTTACGCAAAAAGAGCCGCCAGCTTGCCCTCGTTGATGTCATTGCCTTCGGCATCATCGATCATTTGCTTGCGCAACTCCGCCTCTGCTTCCTCGTCGCTCTCGTCCTCGCCATCTGCGCCACCAAGCCCGGCGTACTCGTCCTCAGACTCATCGGCTTGCTCCTCAACCATCTCCCGAGCCTTGCTCTTCTTAGCGTCGAACTTGGCTTGGAGTCGCTGCTTCCGGCGGGCAGCCTTGGCCATGAGCTTGAAGGCAGACGCGCTTTCCTCATCTTGTGTTGCCGCATCTGGGTTGGGTGCGGTTACGGGTAGCGTCATGTTAACCAGGGGGCTCCCTGAAGCCTCCGTACCAGGCAGACTGGCATCTTCCGGAACTGCAGCATCACCGCGTCTTCGCAACTTGCCTCTTTTCCGGATGACAAGGGGCGACTCCATCTGCTCGACGGCCGCTTGTCGAGGCTTTGAAGGAGTGCCGTCCAGCACAACCGTATCGACTGTACCTGCAGGCACCTCGATAAACCGCGACTTGAGCGGAGAGTTGTCGGCAAACCCATTGTCTTGTGTCGGCTGCAAGTCGGACATTTGCGTGGCGTCCAGTTGCAGCAGGCTATCAAAGCCGTGTGCTTGGCTTTGCGAGAAGTGCAACTGCACACCCTGCGTCTCTCGGTTCTGGGTTTCGCCTTGGCTGTCGAAGACCAAGCCGTCCTCATCTTGCGATGCTCGCTGGTCGGCGGTGGCAGAGAACTGCGAGTCAGGGAAAGCGTCCGTAGACGGCATCGGCGTACCACTGGTAAATCCTGCAGGCTGACTAGATTGACTGTCGTCCATTGTACCGGCAAATATCTGAGTGAGACCGAGACCGGCGGGGCCAGATAATGGCACGGGAAGGCCGGGAATGAAAGATTTGGTGGCAGATCTAAGGACAGAAGTAGGGACTTTAGGAGAGCTGGAGTGGTGAGCAGAGGGAGAGTTGAAAGTCCTGGTCTTGGGCTTAGGGGTTTTAGCCTCAACCTGTTTCTCTTCCTCGTCCTCGTCGTCTGAGAGAACGCGAACATTCTTCCTCGCACGGCGGGCCCTGGGGTGCGAAGGCGAGCCGTCACCGCCCTCATCATCAGAAAGCTGCTTCCGCGTGTCCTTAGCCTTGGGCGTCACGGCGTCTTCGGGCTCTGACTCGCCTGCCTCATCTTCTGCCGCATCCTCGTCAAAGAGGGGGTTTCCAGCTTCCTCGGTCTCCTCATCCTCGGAGCCGGAAAACTCAATCTCACCCTCTTCAACGGGCTCACCGAGGTCGCTTCCCTCAAAGCTATCATCGTCACTGTCATCCCAACCCACAGCATCATCGCCCTCGCCATTTTCGCGCCTTTCCTTGCGGGCTTGCTTGGCATCTGCGCGCTCCCTTTCCATGATCTCTTCGGCCTCCTGTCTCGCTCGTGCCACAATGTCTTCGACTTGTTCACGTTCTCGCTCGCGTTCCTCCTCCGTCTGGACCACGATGCCCTTGGCCTTCAGAGCTTCGAGTCTGCGCTCTCGCTCGAGTTTGGCCTGGGCACGAGCGCGCTCGTACAGCTGAGCCTGCATTTGGACAGCGCTCATACCGGCCTTGACGGGCTTTCCCCTGCGGGCATTGGGCGGCGGTGATGAGTGGATTTGCGCAAGCTGGTGAAGGTCGTGTAAGGATTTAGACTCCTGTGTCTTCTTGGCAGGCATGCGAGCGAAGATGGCATCGATCTTGCTCTGCTTGGGATTGAGGATCTGTAGCTCTGGCTCCGAGTCCGAATCAATGGCGACCTTGTTGACTTGAACGGGGTCTTGAGGAAACTTGACTCGGAATTGACGCTTGGGGGCTGCTGATTTCTTTTTGGGCGATGATTTGAGATCTGCAGCCGTAGCCACACCTTTGCCTTTGTCAAGAATCTTGGTCTGGGCCACGACCTCGTCAAGGCCGGGAAGCTCCACGATTTTTTCTGTATGGGCATCGGCTGAAGCCCCTTCGGTCGAGTTTGCGAGTGGCCCAGGCGCCTCCATCACCCTTTTCACGGCGCTGGGAGGCGAGCTCGGTGGTGTGCCAACTTCACCCGCCTCGGCATCAGTCTGAGCGCCCGAAACAGGTGTTGTCGGTCGGCTCGAGCTGGGTGGCACGTTGGCCGCAGGAGCAGATTCTTCAACACCAGCGGGCCGGAAGTTGAACCTTTCGAACAGCGAATTCTTGGTGATCTTCTTCTTAGTCTTTGCTTCATGAGCCAGTTGCATACTGCGGGCCATGCGCTGCGTTTCGCGGTTCATCTCCTCGATAGCCTTTTTGCTAGCTTTGCGAGCAGGGCGTCTCGCGGAGGACTCTTGCGTGAGCTTGCGTCCACCCTCGTCGTCTGTGATATCCGAGACATCGTCGTCCTCGGTCTCTTCAGCACCAGCCGGCGTCTGCTCCGCCATGCGCTTGGCGCGTTCGTCGCGCTTCTTTTGCTCTTCGGCCTCCTTTTGCAGACGCTCTTGGCGCTTGCGGGCCACAAGGGCTTGGAAACGTGAGCTCTTAGTAAGGTCGGCTGGCAGCTCGTCCTCGGTGTCCGAGCCAGCTGTTGTGGTGTTCTTCTTCTGGGGAGAGGGAGAAGGCGACACGAAAAGACCAGGCGATGCTGATCTATTTCGCGCTGATGCAGCTTCTGGTGTTGGGCTTCTCTGCGGCCGGGCCACGCGACGTCTGCGTGGCAAGGCCGAGACCTCGTCGTCATCCTCCTCCTCAGCATCCTTTTGATCTAACCGTGGCCGTGAAGGGATTTGTATGCTTTGTGTCGTTTTAGATGGTGATTTGGCGGGCGATGCTGCTTTCTTTGTAGTCCCCGCCAGCATGCGTGCTGCGATGCGTCCTCTTGGTCGTATTGCTTCCTCCTCTTCATCATCTTCGTCGTCGTCGTCGTCGTCGTCGTTTTCGGGCTCGACGGAACCTCTGGTGGTAGTTGGTACTGGCGCCGGCTTCTCGGCATTCTGTAATTTGGCTTCGTCGAGCCTCTTGAACAGTGCTTTCGTGTCAATTGGGCCAGTTTCTTCGTCTGAGCTCTCATCAAAAGCTGCCAGCTCTTTCTGGAGCTTAGATCGTGGGCTCAGCGTGGGCGAGCCCGAAGTCGACGCTGCATCGCCCGTTGGCGAGGGCGAGCGTGTCGAAGCCATAGCGGGTAGGCTTGCTTCTAAGATATTGGGGGTATTATACACACAAATAACTTGCTTCAAAACATAGAATGTGTAGAACAAAGTGTATTTCAAGACACAGAGAAAGCAAATGACCAAAGCTACCAAATGCTTATGGGGTCAATCATGAATATGGAGTTGTATGTATGTAGAAGAATTGGTGCGAGGGAGAGGAACGGTGGGCTAAAGTGGTGTAAGTACGGGCAGCCAAAGACGCGTTAATTGGGGCGGGCCCGTGTAAGTCGCGATTTGCTCCGGTCGCGTCTTTTGCCCACTAAAAGCCGGCCCCCGCGTCAATTTAATTGATTTGCTTGATCCCACTAAACCAGCAGGACAGGGGGAGCTTGGGCCATCAACGCCAGGCCTTTCCGCGCCAACCAACCAGAGCCTCGATCGCTATTAGAAAATGGCAACTGGCGTTCCTCATCGTGGAGTTGCCCGAGGTCGTACAGGGGTTGAGGCTCTGCACTGATCGGCTGGAATGCTCAGCCGTCTTACCCCTTGCTTGATATTGCTTGCAAGGCCAATCTGCAATGGCAAACAAGCTCATACGCATACAACTGCTGGTGAATGCATTCCATATGCCACAGATAGAAACGCCATCAGCATAGTAGCTGTTGGTACAGTCTACAGCCTGTCACGGAGTGGGCTTCGGTAAGGACCCATTAGCCAAAATGTATATGATCAAAATAGTTTTGGGTATCGCTTGGTTAAATATACATCTTCTCGTCTTCGACGCCATCAATCATGGTCGACTCCCGCGCCTCTAGCGACGTCAAAAACCAAACGTCCATGTCTTTCGCAGCCTCTCTTTTGCCCTCGCCTTTCACTGCCAACCTACTTCGCCAAACGTTATGAGAAACCCCTTGTCGTATTGAAGGCGGTAGCCCCTGAAGATCAAGAGAAACAGAAATCAGGGTAGACTACATACATACGCCATGTTAATGCCAATGCCAATGCAAAGTAAAGTATGTATACACAACAAACTTGGACCTGTTCTGTCCGCCGGTCCGTGAGTGTTAAACGCCTCGTACGCCGGAACCATGAAAAATTGAATAGCAGGCACATATGTTGGCCTGCTTTCCCGAGGGTTTCGCAGTTACCCAAGGTGCCTTGGCCGCATGCCAAGGTCTATCTAGATGATGTGGATCTAGATCGCTAATAAATAAGGGGGTGGTCTTGGGGGGTATTTGTGGGGGATGTCATCTTGGGAGATAAGATCGATCTCTAAAATTGGTGTGACCTCGCTAGGAGGCAACTGCCAAGCAAGAATCCAACACGTTATCCAAAGACATCAAGTCCATGGAATCTGTGCCTTCCCATCCCCATTGCTCATCGACATCCATTGGTTCAGAATGCAGGACGCCGTTGGTGAGCGTACTGTTGCCAGGGTTCGTGGTAGTGACGCCGTCCATATCGATATCCATGTTTTCCGGTGGCTTTCGATCGTCCACCCAAGAGTAGTCATTCCAGTGCTCAAGTTCGCCTTCGCGGTATCCGTAGAGGACAGATTTGGTGGCGGTCGGGAACGAGCCCATACCACAATCGCCAATCTCCAAGGCGAGGCGTAAGTCAGCCATACCCAGGGGCGGCCGGTCGCTAGCCGCTTTGGCTTCTACAGGCAACAGGCCGGCCTTGTCTCGCGATAGTTCGCCGCGCATGAGCGCCTCTTCTTCGCGCCGTAATTGACGTTTGTATTTGTACGTCTGTACCCAACCAGGTCCTGCGCCGAAGCCTGCGCTGTTCGATTCGCCGGGCCCATTACTCCGTGTCTTGGCTAACACTGAGCTCAGTAATTCTTTGATGAAGAATTCTGTTGCATGCGTGACATAGTGTGCCGCATCTGGGGCATGACCATTCGTGAGGCCAGCTTGGAAGCAGAACGGAAGCATTTTGGATTCTATGCTTGCGACATCTGGGAACTCGCCCGACTCGACGGCCAGCGGCTGTGCGTATCGTTTTCGAATCTCCAAGTCAAGGTCTGCAAAGAGCGTTAGCCAGAGCCCATATCCTGGCGATAAATCCAATCAACTTACTCATCGTCTTATTGATACCACCAGCCGCGCTGGCTGGGGGTTCGGGGGCTTTTACAGCCTTCCCTCGGTGGTGGTCGGAGAACATCTGGGCCATTGATTCGAAGGGATCGAACTATACCAAAGTTAGTCAAGACGTACTCAGTGGAATTAGGGAACGCAGTGACACCAACATCATTATGTGCCAGGTCCTTGATTCGCCTGCGATCACGACTCGGCAACTGCATGACCTCTCCCTTCAGTCTCCTCTCGGCGGCATCGCCAGTAACAGGCTTTGCGCCAACCCCAGTGGTGGGCTTATCGTTGGCAGAAACCCATGGTGCCAGTCCCTGATCAGGCATCTCCCTGGTAAGATTTCCGTATATGGCAGCAAGTAGCTGATTATGCAGATGTTCCTTCTCGCCATTGGGGGATATTAAAAAGGGATCGATTCGTTCCGAGTATTCGGCCTGGTTCAACCGACCTAGATTGAATGTCAGCTTGGAAAAATCTCCGAGAAAAATATGAGGGCAACAGCCACCTACCCAGGATGAATTGGGTGGTTGAGTCTTTGTATATCGTCCATTGTTCGGGGCCAATGGCAGCCTTGAGCGCGGTATAAAGAGGTTCTAAGTCGATGCGAGCAGGGATAATCTGGGAGGTCTTGGTGACCTTTTGCGCCGAAGGGGTTTGGACCGTTATTGATTTCAAAGTCGGCGTGGTGAGATGCACCGACGGGCGGCTCAACGCCGCGGGGTCGATGTCGGGCATCTTGGGCGGCCGTGAGGTCGAGGTTGATGGTGATATGGATGTGGTGGTGGTTGGTGGAGCTTAGGTAATCTCGCGATCGCGAATGCGCAGTCGGTGGGTGGGAAATGGAGAGTAACTGCGCAGTCGCGTGCAGCGAGCGCAGGCCAACGCCAAAAAATGCCTTAAAAACCCATTCACCATGTGCCTGGATGGGATGCGATCACATCTCTGGTGTTATAATGATGAAATTCCCTTGTCGAGCGTTGGGCTTCGATGTCTTTGGCAAAACGCTGATGCGATTTTGGTGGTGGAAGATGATCTGACGTTGTCCGTGACTTTGGGTGCAGTAGCTGGCAGTGGGAAACCCCCCTTGTTGCATCCCACACAATTTGCGGCTACTTAGCGGAGGCTCTGTCTGGGTCAAGTAACCACCAAATCAAACTCCAATACCTATATACAGTAGCATCCAATAGGCCAGGCCAGCTGCACAGTCAAACATAAAGTCAACTATACTTCATTCCACAAAACCAACTTTCCAAACTACATATACACTCGATGAAATCAATTGGGGACCTGACACTTCCGCAAGGATATGTCTCCGCCTGTATCTACATACAATCCCAATCCTCTGATTCTGAAACTCTGAAGCCGCTCATGCAGCCATCCATAGCCCAAGGATACTTGCATGCCAAGCTCCATATTGGTCTTTGGCTATCAATAAATGGGAACATTGAAGCTACATGTAAGTATCGGGACCAGGAGTTGGGGCCGGTATTGTTTGTCTATGCGCTCATTCTTCCCGGGATGCTGTCGACCCCCATGACCCTGTTAGAGTACAATGCGCCAGGCCGCTCGCTTCGTTTCGTTTCCGGACATAAGTGAGCCCTCAATTATGACCAGCAACTATATCTGCTTAGCTGACCTGGGGAAAGTAATACTGAGTCAATATCCAGGTCAGAATGTACTGTAGATACTGACCAAACCTTCAAGGAATAACGTGCCCAGGTGGTTTCTTGTCACTTACATGGAGGGCAAGCCGGGCTACGTAAGGCCAAACATCAGTGTACCTTGACAACCTGCAAGATGAGAACAGCTGAATGTATAAAGATTCTACATATATAAACATATCAATATTAAATTTAAACATGAAATTAATGACACTAGTGCTCTATATCTGTCATATTGAAATGTTAAATCAGCTACAAGACCGACTTCATATGGTCCCATTCGTGGATGCAATTGATGCATATAGACGCCCCGTCACCCAGGCCTATCCTGATAAAGTCATAAGCAGCCTGGGCTCCAACTGCTTAGGTGAATAACCCAGCGAACCCCGCCAAATTGACGCGCTTGCAACTGATCGCGACCGGGGAAGCTTCGATAAAGCTGATAAAGCGCCCAATGTCAACAAGAGAGCGGTAGTACCCCGACATCGATACGCAGAGCGGCTGGGCCCAGAAGGCGAACATAATTGACGGCCTTGGATCCGCACCACACACCAGGTCGAAGCCTCTCAAGATGCGACCATGGCCTCCCTGTCGTCTTCAGACAAGGACCGGCGCATTAATGTTAGCATCAACCGTTTAATCGCCCAGCATATCAGCCCAAGTGCCAACCTCACGAACGAGGACGTCCAAGCTCGCCAGAAGTTTTACGCTGAGGAGATCAAGGCGGTATTCGACCAGTAAGAAGATCTCACTTCCCATGTCTCGCTATGATTCTTTCCCATATACTGACTTTGTTCCTGCTATAGGAAGCCGTCGTCGGCTCTTGCGCCCGATATCAACCATGCATCAGACCTAATCAAGCGAAAGCTGGTCCAGACCAACCCTGGCCAGGCGTTGCGATTCTCCAACCTTTATTCAAGGCTCTTGGCCCTGCCAGTTCTCAACCAGAAATGGGGGATCCTATACCTGTTAAACCAGCTTGCCGATTCCCCCGATCCGCAAGAAGATGACCCCGAAGCATACGAAGAGTACATAGCAGAGGAGCGGGCAGAGCGGAGGCAGAAACTCGAGAGAGGGGACAGGCATATAACACCTGAAGTGAGCAAGCTTGGTGCAAACGCGATACATCCCAATGTAGAAGACGACTTTCACCCCTCAGGTCTTCGAAACGTGGTGCCGGCCCCAAAACAACCACCTCGAGAGGAACAAATGGCCGATGAGACGGACCCGGAGTCGATGGCCGACTCTTCAGGGGCCGCAGCATCTAGTTTTGGCGACATGAAAAGGCAGATGCTAAGAGAACAGCAGCTTCAGAGGGATCAGAGGGAGCAACAATCGCGGCCCCAGACTCGAGACATCTTTATCAAGTCACAGCTACTATCCGACAATTTCACCGCTATTGATCCTTCCGAACCTACTTTACTACGGGACCTTCCTTATACTTTACAGGGCCTATCCTCAGCAACCCTGCCCTTTGGCAAGAACTACACCTTGAACCTGCCGCGCAGCTTGCCTACACCCTTGGTCTCTATCCTCAACACCCTGGCAGAGCCGTCCCTCCTCTACCGCACACTAGAAGACTTTGTCAAGACACCAGACAAGGGTCTTTTGAACCAGAGTCTGCGCGCGGCCATCAGCAATGAGCTTCGCGCGTACTTAACACTCGTTGCTACCCTCGAGGGCCAAATACGGACTGCTCTTGCCAGCATCGACGACAATGCGCCACGAAACGGCATAGGCAAGGCCGGCGTGACTTTGAAGAGATGCGTGGTGTGGACACGTGAAGCGACCATGGGCCTCAGGCTCATGAGCGTTATAGCTGAGGAATCCAAACGGAAAAGGGGAGGCCAACTAATCTCCTTAATTCATGCCTTCTCATCGTCACATGGAGATCCCATTGTAGGCGCTTTTGCCGAGCGCCTGTTAACGCCGGTGACGCGCCCGTTCTACGATATTCTGCGGCACTGGGTCTACGATGGAGAGCTATCAGACCCCTATCGGGAATTCTTCGTCCATGAGAATACGGAGGAAGAAATGCCCAAAAACAAGGCCGGCTCTTCGAACGTCTGGGAAGATAAATACCGTGTCGTGAAGGAAATGATACCGTCCATTATTACCGAAGAGTTTGCGATGAAGATATTCCTGATCGGCAAGTCGCTCAACTTCATCCACCACTCGTGCGGAGACGCAGCATGGGTGGAATCCTACTCCAAAGAGTCTTCTAAGGAGCTGCGCTATGGCGATACGGCAACGCTGGAGACCTGGATTGACGACGCATACAAGACTACAATGCGCCGTCTGTTGCATCTGATGACATCGAAGTTCCATGTATTCGAGCACATCGGTGCACTGAAATCGTATATCCTGCTGGGACAAGGTGATTTTATCGCGCTGCTTATGGAGTCTTTGGCTGCCAACTTGGACCGACCTGCTGGCGCACAGTACAGGCATACACTGACAGCTCAATTGGAACACGCTATCCGCGGCTCCAATGCGCAATATGATAACCCCGAAGTGCTGAGGCGACTTGACGCTCGTATGCTGCAACTAAGCCACGGCGACATTGGTTGGGACTGTTTCACGCTGGAGTACAAGATCGACGCACCCTGCGATGTGATTGTCTCAGACTGGGGCAACAGGCAGTACCTCAAGGTCTTCAACTTTCTATGGCGCATCAAGCGGGTGGAATTCGCCCTGGGTGCGGTCTGGCGCAAAGTCACTACGGGATCCCGTGGTGTTCTTATCACGAAGCATACTGCCGTGCAACAAACCTGGAAAACTACGCAGGGTGTGTTGGCGGAGATGGTGCACTTTGTTGGCCAGCTACAGTACTACATTCTTTTCGAAGTCATCGAGGCATCGTGGACTGAACTACAGGCCAAATTGAGGCAAGAGGATATCACGTTGGATGATATGATCGAGGCGCATACCAAATACCTGAACTCGATCACGCACAAGGGTTTGTTAGGCGCCCGCCGCCGACGGTTCGCCGGGGGCGAGTCGGCGGAAGACGAAAACTCGTACATGATCCAATTGGGAGAGCTGCTGCGGACAATGCTCAGCTACCGCGAGTGCGTGGACGGTCTGTACTCTTGGTCGGTGTCCGACTTCATGCAGCGCCAAGAGAATGATCTGATCACGACGTCCAACGTCACGCAGCGGCGCCGGGGCGCGAGCGGGAACCAGGAGGAAGAGATCCCCGGCGGGCCGACGTCCGAGTTCCCCGTCCTCCAGGAGCGTCTCAAGCACTTGGGCGATCGGTTCCGCAGCAAGCTGCAGCTCTTGCTCGGCGATCTGGCGTACCAGTCGGACGTAGATCTGAGGTTCCTGGGTGTCAGCATGAACTTCAACGACGTATACCAGCCGGTCCGGCGGAAGGCCAAGGGCACACCGGCGGCGGCTCCATCCGCCGCGGCCGAGAAGGATCGAGGCGGAAATGGAGGGGGTGTGGAGAAGAGCGCAAAGGCTTAAAATTTAGTATTACTGTACGCGCGCTGGATGACGGGTATGGAACACCAAAATACTGTACCAAGCATGAAATCTGCATGGATGATACGACTTGCAAAGAGAAAGATTCCCCCCAAAACCGTTCGATGTGCAGCCAATGGCCTCCGACCTATTTTCGATTATGTTCGGTTTTCGTGCGCAACTCGGGATCCCAAGGTTACCAACGCTATGGTTGTTAGCCGGAAGCGACCGGGCCTGGCTGGCGTGGATTGCGGCCCCACCGAGGCGCCGGCCTCACCCGCTGCATCGTACCACAATCTCCTGTTTCTTGAGGCTTGAACAGCAGATTTCCGATATTCTGGCCATGTGAGTCTTTTGGGTCTTTCCGAATTAGAGCTAGAAACAAGATGCCAGATGGATACCACCTTCCACCCCCCACGCTCCGAATATGTCATTTAAGTAGCGTTGCATGCTTCTGTCAACCCCTCAAAATGTTGGGCATGTAAGTGTGTGGATTCCGGGGTCCCTGACAGCAATCTACATCATATATCATCGTGCCATTGGCTCTCGCCATCACAGAAGCTGTTCCAGATTGTTATACAAGTCCCTAAAGCAGCATACCCTCATTTATTCCTATATTGGTATTTTATTTGCACAGATTGACAAGACGAAGTCAAATCTTTCGCTATGGCGCCTCAGAAGATCCATGTCAGCCGCGAAGAGCTGTACACGGACATTCATGCCCGCGTCAAGTACTTACACAGCTTCCTCGACTTCAACAGCCGTACGTACCAGCGTTTACGCACTTTCTCTTTGACTCTCACTCTTTGCGATTCCTTCCAATTCAAGAGCATTGGCTAACACACTCAACAAAAATCACAGAAGACATAGCTGCCCTGCAGTCGTGCGCCAAGTACTTCAAGCAGCTCATCCCCGCCGTCGTCAACATCGTCTACCAGAAGCTCCTAGCCTACGACCTGACGGCGCGCGCCCTCTCGACGCGCAGCACCACCACCCCGGGCAATGTTCCCGCCTCCACGCCACTGACGCCCATGGCCCCCGGCACCAGCAACAACCCCAACAACCCCCAACAGCCACAGCAAGAAGAGCAGTTCCTCAGCGAAGCCTCCCCGCAAATCCAGCACCGCAAGCTCTTCCTGCGCGCCTACCTCTACAAGCTTTGCTCGGACCCCAGCGCCCCCGAGCTGTGGGAGTACCTCGACAAAGTCGGCATGATGCACGTGGGCCTCGGGCGTAAGCACCCCCTGCACATCGAGTACATCCACATGGGCGTCTGCCTCGGCTTCATCCAGGACATCCTCACGGACGCCATCATGTCCCACCCCAAGCTGAGCCTGCAGCGCAAGACGGCCTTTGTCCGGGCCATCGGCAAAGTCATCTGGATCCAGAACGACCTCATCGCCAAGTGGCACGTCCGCGACGGCGAGGAATTCACGCATAACAAGAAGAAGCAGCACCAGGACGAGGACGACGATGACGATTCCGATACCGTCATCGAGCAGGAGGGCTATCTGCACGGCAAGAAGATTCTGGATGATATCGAGGAGACGAATGAGCAGTCTTCGCCGTCTAGAATACCGCGGCCCTCGTCGCTAGAGGGTGGGGGTGGTTGCCCGTTCAGCGCCATGGCCCAAGGCGTTGAGGGCATGAAGATATCCAGCCACGGGTCGCCGGGGGTCCCTGACATCAAGCTCAACAAGTCACAATAGAGTAATCAGCAGTGTGGTGTATAGATACTAGCAGTTTATATTCTACGACTTGTCAATTGTAAACATTAATGTTCCATTCATATTGTGTCGCCGCAAATTGTTCATTCCGTTTTATGATGCGATTATCCCACAGTATTGCCAGTATTGTGTTATGTATTGTGTTATGCCAAAACCCCGTGAGGGCCGCTTGTCCGATGATGGACGGACCAGCATAGTACAGTTAAGCAAACATACAGGACATCAAACTTCTTTCTATCTTGTCCTGTAAGATGATCACGTTCACAATATTCACTATCGCATTAAAGTTCAAGTCACTTCGTGAAATTATGTTGGTAAAATGGGTTGTCATATCGTCATTCATGCATACGCTCGTAAGACGTAGTCATAGGCCTAAATAAGCCGTGTGAATCTCTCCTCTGAGTAACTCCTGATGGCTGCTGGGAAATGGCCATCCCTAATGATCCGATCCGTAAACCCCCTTCCGTTCCAAAATTTTGTGTTTCCGTCCTAGTCGAGTACAAGTATGCCGAGGCAACCGTGCCTGTCTATATCTACATGTCTTTCAATTCCTTGCTTTCAAGAAATGATGACCACCTGAAGTAATAATCTTTAAGTATCCGTTTCTTTACTTCCTTCTCCATGAAACGTTGGCCGTGTCGTTTCGACTCCAAACCGTCTTCCAAAGAGGTAAAACCACCTCCGTCGTCGATATCTTGTACAGAATCAAGGCTGTATAGAGTCTGGTGGTTTTGACTATCGGGGGGCAGAGAGGTGCTGATGAATATCGCACACCGGCCCTCTCAATAGTAGCCCGAACAGCAAGCAAGCTGTTCGGTGTTGGCTCGCCCAAAAAAGCCCGATAACCTGATGGATAATTCCAAAGGATGAACCAATGATGGCAAGGAGGGTATAAGCCATCAAGGGATCGGAGTGTTTGTTGTGATCCGTATCGCCTGAAGCAAATCGGCTGATACGGATAGATAAGTGTAGAGGAAATCCTAGCTGGGTGTCTGCCAATGCTCTTCAAAGAACTGTGACTAGTGACACTTACGCCAAAGCAAAGCGCGTGTCCAGCTGAGCTGGGTGAAATCTCGACGTGATATCCAGTGTTCCCAACAAGACTGAGCAACATCAGGCCGACCAAATGTGCAGCATGCGCTAATAGCTGCTAGATTGGTTTGTTCGTGGCTCTTAAACATCTGTCATCTCCGTGTCGGGGCAATCGGGTGAAGTCTCAAGGGTGAGAGGCGTTCTGGGTTCCAAAGACTCATCTGAAGGACCCCAGTTGCCTTCATATACAGTAGCACCGGCTCGCTGCCGAGCAGCAACCCAGTGCAGAGAGCGCAGCTCAAGGAGTTGGGAGACCGATGGTCGAGTAGCAGGGTTCGAAGTCAGGAGCCACCTGACAACATTGTCCAGAGAGTTCGAGTTGTCCGCGTCCTTCATGAAATCGGGAGGGTCAAGAAGCTCTGACTTCTTGGCAGCACCAAAGAGGTTGCCGGAGTATCTGCCAGCGTTGCGGAAAGTGTAGCTGCGGCGAATGGGTTTCATGGAGGTGCCTTCGTCTGACGAGCTGACACTACGGTCGGTCTCGTCAATTGGCATGCCCGTAGCATCCCGCACCACCGAGTTGGCGTCCTGGGTCAAGACAGGAACCTCGCTAAAGTCATCTTTCCTCAGAGCAGTCCAGGTGGCGCCGTTGTCAGGTAGCTTGACATTGGCAGCAATCTCAAGCATAATAAGACCCAGAGAGAAAACGTCGGCGGGTTTCTCGATTTCTCCGCGGAGTACCTCCAGGGCCAGGTACTCACGATCTCCCTCGAAGTCGGGACCCTTCTCAATAGGCAAGGCCGCAGCCATACCAAAGTCGCCGATCTTGAGAGTACCTTCAAAGTTAATGAGGATGTTTGCCGGCTTCAAGTCCAGGTGAACAAAGCCAGCATTGTGGATGTGTTGCAGACCCTACGAAGAACGTTAGTACGAGATGCTTGCTAGATAACGAATGGTGGTCTTACCTGACACAATTCCAGCATGACCTTCCAGATGCGGAAATCGTCGAGTCTACCCTTGATGCCGACCTTCGCCAGGAAAAGATCGAGACTGCCCTCTTCACAGTACTCGGTTTGGATGTAAAGGTTATTCTTCTCCTCCCAGCTGTCGATGAGCTGAACAATGTGTTCGGCGCCGCGAAGTGCCTCGAGAGCGGAAACTTCGCGCATTCTAAGCGCCCGGTCGCTTGTACCCTTGAAGGGCAACCGGAGTTTCTTCACCGCAAATACATCGTTAGGAGAGGGCGACTTGGGCGTGTGTGTTGGGGTGCTAAAGGACCCAGTTTGGTCAAGTCCTTCAGGTCGAGCGGATTTCACGACTTTATAGACCTGAGAGAATTCGCCCTGACCAATGTACTCAACCTTTCCGAAACGGTCGAGCAGAGAAGCATCTGCTTCTTGGAGGCCCAGCCCATTCGTGGGGGTAATAGCTCTCCGCTCGGAAAACAGAGGAAATGCTTCCTGCCGTGTTGTAGGGGTGGCAGGCGGGAATAACGACTTCTTACCACCAACGGAAGGAAATAAGAGCCTATCATTGGGGTTCGAGATGGACAAGCGGCTCGCATCTAGTGATGGTACAGATTCGAGAGGTGTCTTGGGTGATGCCTTTTCGCCACCAAAGTCTATTCGTTCCAACGGACTCGCTGCAACCACGGGTAAAATCTTAGCTAACTCGACTCTCTTCATAGTTTTGTTTGTCACCGCCATAGTCTTCGTCTCAATCGGCGAAGGTGTGGAAAGAGATCCATGCTTCGCTCGAGTTCGACTGAACGACGGTAAAGAATAGGAAACAGGAGTAGGAGTAGAGGTCGCTGAAACGGCGCTTGTAGTTGATTCTGAAGCATCGTCGGCCGAGACTTCACAAACACCCACATTACTGTTGCAGGACCCCTTGGATGGTGTATACTCACAAGTTGAAAATGTGTCTTGGTGCTGCCATTTGCCGATACCAAATGCAGAAGTGGGGACAGTGGCGTGGCGGTTGGCGGTTGGGCTGTCGTTCGGAGTAGTGCTTTGAAGATCTTCGTCAAGAAGCTGGTGTTTGGTCGGAGTAGGGGGAGGTCCAGATCAGTAGTCATAAAACTGTCCCCCGAGGTGTCGACAGGGCTAGCTCGTCCGTCATCACTGTAGAGGCTTAGTAGACTGCCCTTTCGAGTATGCCTTGAACCGAAGCCACTGAAAAGGCCTGGTCGGCTAGCCGGCTGGCCGAATGTGTTCTGGCCTTCATTCTGACTGCTCATGGGGTTAAAGGGGGTAGAGGGTGCACCAAAAGTGTGTCTGATGTGCTTGCCGCGACCCTTCATGGCGCTGCCAGGTACCGGCTGCGGGTATGTGGCAAACCCATTGTATTGCTTCTTGCAGGGCGTGTCAGGCACAGCGGCTCCGCCGCGGCCGGCAGGCTCAAGCTCTGGGTTGCGCGTCATTTTGGAGACCAGGCCAGTTGAGGCAAAAGCACCGAAGAATGGCTTAGCATCTTTGTAGTCAGGTGTTGATACGCTTCCCACATTGTTGAACTCGTCCTCGGCAGTGGGGCGGACTGCACCGATGGGCAAGCTCTTTGACCAGTTTATAGGAGCCCTTGGCTTCTCGCTAATTTGGGGGAAATGCGTAGGCGACTCATCCGGGATGCTCGAGTTTGACGACGATGCCGTCATGGTACGCGAAAGAGGATGAGCCTGTTGCGTCTGCGATTGTTGCTGTTGTTGAGCAACGTTGTGAACAGACGGGTTGAGAAGAGGCGTAGGAGTACCAAAGGGGCTATCGCGTGAAGGGGGAGGCATGTAGTGGTCCAGAGACAGCCGCGGTCGGCCCTTGACAGGAGTACTCGTGCCATTGTTCTGGAGTTCGGCCAATTTCATGGCAGCCTGGCGCTTGCCCCACGATGTTCGCTCTCGCTGCTGCAACGTTGACCTGCGCAGCGAGCCAGCACGTCTTGGTACTACAACTGGTGCAGCAGGGGACGTGCGCGACTCCGTAGAATAGTTGTCCCCAGCTGAGCCGCCAGTCCAATCATACTCACGTGTCGACTCGTCATGGATGTCAAAGTTTGGTGACTTAGGTCCCTGCTCAAACACATTGAAGTCGCTTCCGAAGCTCGAAGGGCCATAGCTCCTACGCTTGGCCTTCGGGCTGCCGAAGGTGGTTTGGTCGAGATCCACAGTCGCGTCACTGCGCTTCAGCGGGCTAGCTGTCGCGGTTGGCGTAACTTGGCCGTCAGTAAATCGAGTCATTGTTTGCGATGCGCCGGACACGTCGAGGTGCATGCTATGACGGTTCTTAGACTTCTCAAAGCTTCTTCTGGTTGCCGGGCTGCGCGTGCCGAAGAGGCCAAAATTCTCCTGCCCAGACGCGTCTACTTCGATAGATGGCGAGGGTGTTGAATTGCCAGCTGTCGAGTGCGCCGCGTTCAAAGCGCGTTTTGATGGACTCTTAGGCGATCGCCTGGATACGCACTTGGATGTACCGAGTCCTGAGGGGCTGAGTTTAGATGAAGATTTTCCAGATCGGAGGGATAATTTTGCGCTGGGTCGGAAAGGCGTCGCAAGTGGCGTATGCGATTGCGAAAGGATCGAGTTTGCTGTAGGAGCTTGCGCGTTGTTTGGGCTGCTGAAAAATTGCTGTGAGGCCATGCGACGCAGCGATGGTGACGCAGGTGTGGGCGATTGCTGCGATGCGGAAGAAGGGTCGGAAAGGTCGGAGCCTTGTGAAGCACTGCGCGAAAGGTTGAATTTGGATGGCGAGCGCGAAATCGAGCGCCGTAGAGTGCGCACAGCTGACTGCACATCAATGTGGTTGTGATGTGTCGGGCTGGGCAGCGTCAGAGTGCCTCCACTGTTTCCAAAAGACATGGTGCTGGGCGGAATGCGCAAAGTCGCGTGGGTTGAGGATTAAGGCGCTTTGTTGTCGGTAGGAGCACACAATGAGAGCGGACAGGACAAGAGTTCCGTCAAGACTCGGCGACAACCTCCAACGATCATGTATTGCTGACCATCAAAAGGTGTATGCGTTGCGAAATGCTAGACTGCAAAGCGTATTGTCGAATTGTTGATTGTTGGCGGTTAGGTACGTCGAGTAACAAACACTTGGGTGAGGAATGCGGGCTGGAGTAGCGAGTTGATATGGAATGCGTCCACTTTGCGGTCCGTCGCGTCCAGAAAAGAGAGTTGTTTGAGAGATGGATCAAACGGAGCCGTCCGAGGGTAGCCAGATAAGATGAGGGTATGGGAGGGGTGGTATTGGTTGTTTGTAGTGGGAAGGGTAATCTACCACAACGACATCATCAAGACTGGACAGGATTATGTGTCTCAGATGTCGCGAGACCAAGTCGAGCGTAACCGGGAAAGGCACTCTTCTCAATATCCCCAGAACCGCTAGTTCCGCGTGATCGTCAGCAAGCAACGTCGAACACCGTCGCAAGGGTAGTCAACATGCAACCAACGCTACGTAGGTGCTGTTTTGTTGTGTTTGTGGCAAAGGAAAAAAAAATATCAGGATCTGGCTGGAGTAGGAAATCCGAAGTTGGGCAGCACACACACAACACGGCACAGGCCCAAGGATGAGAGGAGGGATGGGTGAGATTGATTGGGATTGGGATTAGGATATGAGATGTGTGTGTGTGTGGTGACAGTGTGGTGGGCGTGGACAGACGAATTGTACACGAACGGGGCGAACGGGCGTACCCTCGACTTTGGCTTTCTCTTTTGGCTTTTGGACTAGGCAAGAACAAGAACGTACGGGAAGGCGCGATTGATTGTGAAAGGCGGGCTAGAGGGACACCCCCCAAAATGGTCCAGTCCCGTCCCGTCCAGGTTTAAGCAATCAGTCACAGGCAGTCCCCCCCCTAGCTGGTTTTGTTGTGTGGGTTTTTACAGGGTGTGCACTGTGAACCGTACAGGACCGGCCATCCTGGACTAGAGGTGACTGGCGAGGAAGGCAAAAGGTGGAAACGACGCCGACCCCATCTCAGCCAATCCCTGCCCGGCTCTGACACTTAAAGTAAACAAACGTCTATGGGAAAGCGCGTGCGACGCGTTTAAGGAGGCTAAGAAGGGCAGGGAAGGTTCAGTGGACCCTCGAGCGTTCTTTGGTACGAATTGTGGGCTCTTGCATAGGCGACCAGAAATTGAGAGATTGACATCCCCGTGATTGCCAGATTAATCCCAATTATCCCACCCGTTCTTGCCGTATTTGCAACGAAACCAACCCCTTGGGCCGATTCCGAGTACGATAATGACCATGCGGTGGCCTCGGCCAGCGCCTGCTGAGGTGGGAAAAGGTCGCAAAACACGCTCACCTGCTCACCGTCATGGGCACGTAGCCATGCATCACCATGAGAAATCGGAAACGCAGAGGTTGGGAATGGGGGGAGAGACAGGACCATTGATGGGAATAATAATAATAATAATCATAATAAACATGCCTCGTTGATTGTTCGACAGGGTCCTCCAACTCATCAACTCACTTCTCACATCCTGATTCGGAATATTCGTCCATTCCCTGCTGGTGATGAGTGATGCATCAGTACTTACTGATCAGTAGTTCCCCCTCCCCCTCCAGATTGCCCCAAGTGGAATGGAATAGCAAATAGTCTGGACACACAGGACGCACACATATCCTCGCCGCCCGCCACTTGATCGTCGTCCAGCCTGGCCCATGGAACTGCCTTTGTTTACATTCTACTTTGTTACTTGACTTGCGCATCCCGTCGGTGACTGTTACCGCTAGGCAGATAGATAGATATTGGCGCGGATGCTCATTGCTAGCTCGGGGGAATGGGGTTCAGTTCCCCCCTTTTTGGATTGTGGAAGCCTCAACTGAATAGAGGCTTGTCTGTCTGGTATCTGATCACTGGGCTAGTGTCCTGTCGACTGACTCGGCTCGGTGTAGGTTGGCAAGTATTGAACGCAGTGGTGTGCGTAATACCCAGCATGAGGCGATCATGTTCCTATGCATGTGCCATTCGGTGCCCATCATCGGCTTGTGTCGTATCAGGCTACTACATTATTGCCTATGCTCATCTCAACAGCCTTTCTGTGTCTTGGTGGTTACGACTACTAACTCGTATGCGCCGTGTAACCACGAGAGTTGCCGCCTTGGCTTTGAACTCAGCTGCCTGGGCTTGCAATAATAGACAGCCCGACGGAAAGTTTACTGTTACGTGTTACGTACTTCACATGCCAAGAGCCAAGCAGTCACAGAGCATCGAACCCATCGTATCTATCCTACCTACGCCATCGTGCATCGCTTGCGATGCTCGTGAAAGATGCACGTCAAGCCCCCTCGGTTGGGGTCGGGGCTGGATGCTACGCCATTGCAGAAACTGCGGTTCATTATCAGCTGGCTGGCTGGCTGGCTGGCTGGCTCGCACTCATCCTGAGGCGCCGTGGATGGCTTACAGAAACCGTGGACCCTTTTTAAAAGGGGGGGAAGTGGTGGTACATAGAGGGCGGTTGATTTGCTGCCACTGCTTCAGCCTCTTACACGTGGTACATGCCAACTTGCGAAACACTGAAGAAAAGAGGTGGGAGCGCGGCGCGTTGTTTATTTCGTCTCGACTGTGCATAAGTCTGCATAAGCGCACACGCCAGCAGGCCATACACCGCTAAACCCCCATGAGCCAATCAGCTCCGAATCGCAAAGGGAACCAGCATTTCTTCGCTCGACTTTCAAGGCCCTAAAAGATCTCGGGATGCGGGCCCGTTGAGAAAGTCGGGAAAATCGAGCCAAGCGGGCCCTCCTCCCCCAAGCTTGCCCAGACAGAACCCGCGATAGAAGCTGCCATCTTCGCACCGTGGGCGCCAACCCGCAGAGCAGAACAAGCTGCATTTGGCCTGATCCTCGCCATGGTCCCCGCGGCTCGCGCGCGAAGGCAACGCTTGACTGACTCGAACCGCACCAAACCCGGGCAATAGGAAAAAAAAACCCCTACCGCCAGGCGCGATTCTCAGAAAGGAGATCCTCTAGGATGTGGCTAGTAAAACAAGCATAAGAGACAACGTCTCTTGTGCTAATAATTGCTCAATGGGCTATCCTCGTATGGGTCTCCCAACATACGACATAAAGTACATACACAATCAAGACAGCATGTATGCACTACTTACATGTCACACCTGCAAAACCCACTCGTTCTATTCTAGATGCACGCAGCTAAAGCAGTAGTAAACTGTAGATGTCACTATGTAGTAAGGCAGTCGAGAACCCGCCGTCATGATGAAGCCAGCTGCCGCCTCCAGGGCCCTCCGGAAGTCATCCCAAGTCGCAACTAGCTTACGAGAGACGAGACCGTTTGCGACTGAAACCAATGGCCAAAAGACCTCGGACATGCAGCCAGTCAGTCAGCGCGAAGCGAAAGCGACGGGACCCAAAGGAAGACCGAAAAACACCGCATGCGTCTATTTTGGCAACGCAGGCAGGACACGAATCAAAACAAAACGATGTCATCGGGCTCCGAATCAGTATGCAACATGTCAACAAATGCGAACAATATACGAATAAGTTAATCAAAGTGGTATAATTGCCACCAATGTCGGGTATTTAACAAAATTTATGCGTTCAGGGGTAGCGTCCTTGGCTCTGCATCCATTTATTCCTCCCCAGCTCCTTGCACTGCGACCTGGTAATAATAAAAGAGCTTGGGCCTCGCCATGCCGGAGCGCTCAGCCGCAGCGAGATCTGTTTCTTTTCTCGGCAAGCTGGCTGCCAGGGGATTTTAGCAGGGCATAGCCTGTAAGAGTCCCTTTAAAGATTATCGCATAAGAGATATCGGCCTCAACCGACTAATCGTACTTGCTTTCCATCCGCAGTGCTGCCCGCCTCGCGGCCCGGGCTCCTTGGAGCACGGTAGGCATGTGTGAGGTACTATCTATCTTTAACTTCATCTGCCCTGATTGACGAGATTTCGTTTCCGAGATCTTGGGCAAGAAGTGGCTCAATGACGAGTGCGCTCAGGCATTGGGGCCCAATTGTCCACTGAACTCTCTTTCAGCTCGGGCGACGTGATGATGAGCGACGACTTCATCAGATCTGCAACATGTGTCTCTCGCAGGCTCTTGTCTCTCGCCAACTCGTGTTACTGCCACGCCCCGTCGTCCAAGTCACGTCAGAGACAAGACTGACAGGTGACAGCAAGCAGTAGTATCGTCATCATCATCAATCATATGCTGGCGACAATGCGCATTGAGAGACCATCTCACGCCCGCAAGGGCCTAGAGCGCGGGGTGGCGATCTGATGTTCCGTATCGATGGGCAACCGGCGTGAGTCGGAGGGATCGTGACGCGCATCTTCAGCAGCCTGCCTCGGTGTCTTTGGGTTGATCATCACGACTTACTACTATTGCCTACCTACCTTATTAGAGTGGCAGCCCGATACTTCCCCGAGGGTCAAATTGCGCGAGGCGCATGGTTTTCATGGGCATGCAAGGTGTGATTTCCCAATTCCCAGGGAGCTGAAAGACCCCTGCACCCTTGTTTTCTGGGGAACCCGGATTGGCGCCTAACACGTTGCATGCAATCCTCGTAATCTGCTAGAATTTGCGTGGCTCTAAGCCTCAATCTCAATCCACAACCCAACACGATCCGTCGCTTGATCATCAGCGCCAGCTTGTGAGATATGCAAGGCCACACCAGTACTGCTCGTGTGGGCTACTTCTATCTAATCGCCCCTCTCTTTCCGTTTGATGGCCGGCCGGCATTCCGTGGGTTTAGTCCCCATGCGAGCAAGAGCATGAAAATCGCCGGGGATTGGAGGGGTCGGCCAACTGCCAACTGACACCTTACACCTTATCGCAGTGAAATGCAAAGAGCTTTCTGTCAAGCGCGAGGCGCAATCGTCAATGAAAGGAAATAGAAGTAAATAGCGATTCATAACAATATCTTGTTGGCCCGGTACTTTGGTATTGATATCACGTTTTTCGTGTCTAGTACAGTACTACCCCTCCTTGTCTCAGGCCTTTGATCTCCGTTTGACGCCGGCTGTGCCCAACCAGGACCCCCTCATATAAGTCACTTGTGATAATGGGAGTGCGTGTAACTTCGGGCATAAGCCCCCGAACAGTTGAAAGTCCAACGTTGCCAATACAAGTCATGCAGGTTTTCCGGTGGACCTATAGCCACCCCACGGTATGGAAATCTTCCCTGTGGCATTGCTGTTCTGGCTCGCTCGTCGGGTGCTGGCTGACGAACGAGGGGTTTCTTATCGACGACTTGCCAGCAACCCACCAACGAAACGATTAAGTCAATGTTCCGGATTACCCAAAGGGGGGTTCTAGACTTCGTATGGACCAGAACAAGTCAGTTGTCAGCTGCAGAGTGTTATGAGTGTGTCTCGACCGCCAGTGTTTGACCCTCTTTTATGACCCTCGCTGAATCGGTCCCAACTCTGATAATAAGCTTAGAAGAGTGGATGTCACTAGTTGAGGTGTCAAGATCAACATCTTGTTGGTTGTTTGGATGGCATATGCATGTGTAAGTTGTCTAAAACTGTCTCGACTTGACACCGAAACCAGGTAGGAGGTGACAAAACGGCACTTTAGATACATGTACGTTTAATTAGCTGTGTTGATTATCAACCGACTAGATGATCATCACCCCGAATCTATAAAACATGACCACGTAGAGATCCGTGTTCCAGTTCGCCGCATGACCATATACTGCCATGGTCATTGAAGTCTATTATCGTACCCCGGGATTTACTACCAAAGCCATTGTTGAGAGGATCCCTGAGGTTCAAGGCCTGATATTCGTGGCCTGGTGATCTGTAAGACAAGGGTGCAACAAGGTATATACTTGTCCATGCTATATGATGTTCTCTTCAGACTCGATCAGAGGTTTCAAAATATCGATGACCATATTTAGACAGAAACACTCAGCTGACTAATAATATATTCACTTTATTCGTATATTACAGCACCCCCTTTATAAGATAATTATCACCAACAACGTATATATCAGAGTCAAAATGCAAGTTGGTCTCACTCAGTCGGGCATGGAAAACACAACGGTGATGATTTGGCCAAGCTACATTCTAGTAGTGTGCTTCCTACGTCACTATGGTGCAAAAGACCGCGTTCGAGGCTTTTCAAATTCATGCCTCTCTTCCAACAGGCAACATCGTAGTAACTTGCTGATTAGTAATAAATCGACTGATTGTGATATTCCGCACTCATCCTACCTGCAGCAAGTGCGCCTGAGTCCGCACCTAGCACGTGCACCTTAGAGCAGGAAGACATTTCTACAGTGAGGCTGTCTACCTTGATTTGCCACTATTTGCCCACAGGATGCGCAGTAGGGCCAGACCTACACTCAACCAGCTGTTGGCTAACTCTTCGGTACATGGATGCCAACACAAGGTCGACGCGGAACCACCACGTGCACAAGTTTCACTATTTCCCGTAGTTGTGCCCTTAGCAGCATGAAACGGGCAACTCAGTAATTTGTGAGGTGAGGCGTGTTACAGGACATAGGAACTTGTTCTCAAACAAAACAAGACGGAGATGAGGGGGTGTATAATTATTATACTAGCTAGTATAAATTAGCATATCTTGACTAGTGCTTGCTTTAATATCGACCTTGGTTTCAGAGTAATTGTTGTGCACAAGCAAAGCACGTGGCTTCTCGGTCTTGTCCACGAGGCGCCGTTAGAAAGTCCGGACCAGGCGAGACAACTACCACGGCTGGTCCGGTAGTGGCTGTTCCCTCTCTTCTAGAAGCAGAAGAAGTTTGGCCGGGAAGGTGGTATTGTGGTGGTGGTTTATCGCGACTGGACTAGACGGGAGCGGGCCGCCTATCTCCTTGATACCTCGGGCGTCTCGGGTTTTACGGGGCCTGCAACGTCGGAGCGGGAATGCCAGGACACCCATCATTGGGCAATTAATTGGCAGCGGAATGCTACGAACCAGGCCTGGCGGACGATCATACAGCATATGCAGGAACAGGAATCTGACAGCAGGTTAGGGGTCTTTAGTTGGGAGTTTGTTTTGTTTGATCTGTGTTCGGGTGCTCCGAATCTCGCACGAATGGCCCGTATTTCTTTTTGTTTTCTTTTCTGACAGGTTCCCGAGGGGATGGTAAGTTCAACTGATCAACCCATTAGCTTCGCGCAAAAACCTGCGACCAGGACGGCACAGCGGTGAAGCTCCTATTGTCGCGCGAGTTTGGAAAACTCAGGACTCTGCTGCTGAAGTTGTTTGCGCGTACTGCTGAATACGCTGTAGGGCAGTTTCTGTCACTAGCAGCAAGCGCCGCTGCCCTTGATCCGCAAGCCTGCAGGGCCAAGAACCCATTACCCATTAGCTTAAGAGGTGGTTCTGAACAGGGAGACGGTGAAGGGGCACAGATTGACGCGGCAATCGCAAAAACAGAACTCCACAGGAATCATAAGCCCCCCCTCCCCCCGATCTTCATCTTGGAGTTCGGCGAACGGCCAACCGAAGTCGACGCGCGATCGGTCAGAAGGTAGGTCTCGGATGGACTGACTTGCAGCTTGCTTGCTTATCGTCGCGAAGATAGGTATCCGATCCCACGTTTTGGGGCCCACTTCATCAACATCATCGCCCCATTCCAACGGGATCTGCACTCGTCATCGACAGGCACAGGTTCAAAGAGAGTTAGAAGGCATCTTTGGGAGACTAAACTCCGCGCCAACTATCACGCCTTCCTCATCAGTGTAGCAGTAGGTATCGGCTGCTTGACCGGCCAACCGTGTTTGGCTCTACGATATTCGCATATGATGCGCTCATCCGGGCAAGTATCATCCGGTTGTCGGGTGAGTAGAGTCGCAAAGACTTCCTCCAACAGAGTGATCGATGAAAAATATTTACCGGCATTGCGATATCATCATACGACAAAGTCGGGGTTCTGCGCTGAGAATGTTGTAATTTCGCGTCGCAAAATCCGCTCTTTGTAGTCTGATCGTTACGTCATGATCGGCATTCCTCCACGCTTCGTTGTTGTTGGGCTGACATGACGTAGCGGAACGCGGACGGCTAGGGCTGGGCTGCAGATGTCCCTTTACCACCCCATGAAGTCGCGTTAGGGAATGAGCTGTGCGATCGTGGTACGGCCTGCCATCGAAATGCATCGAACTCCCTATCGATGAGTGGCTATACCCAGCAATTTCGCCTTTGTGACGCGAACTACGGCTTGCAGCTCGCGCTATTTGAGAAGCTGGTACGCTTCAGCTATAGTCAGAAGAATTACCCCTATATGCCGATCCCACCTCTGTTTATTTGTTTACCACCTCCTTCACGATTTACCTCAACCAATCAGGCTCATGGAAATAGTTGACATGTCACTTGCAAGAGATAAGTCTCTGCGTCATGGCTAACATGAAGTGGAATCTGTAAATCAGTACATTTAAGCACTAAATCTCTCAATAGTATGACGGGTCCCAATGATGTCAGAGCCCATTACCATGGCGATGAAGCATTCATAGCTTTCCAGCCTGGTCTGGAAGGAGGCAACTCATACCGTCACTCGATGTTGAGTATTGGTGTTGCAAATTACAATATCATGACACAGAAATCTATGACGATGACTACCAAGAATTAAGCCAGGCTAGAAACCCAGACCAAACGTGCGCAACGAATAATGACTTCTAGAGATAATAATAAGCTCTGGCTCCTAGGCATCGAAAAGTGATGTAGTTCATAACTTGTATGATAGTAACTCAATCCGGGATAGGAAACGTCCCTCGTCTGCACCATAGTTTATCTCCTTTCAACACTCACATGAAATCATTAAACCAGACATTATATATATTCACCCCCTATACTATTCTTCAAGGTTACGCATTCCGGCTTCGGAGCTTTGTTCGGCCCTCGTAGCACCCTGCTAGAAACGAGACACTGGCGGCATTACGCTGACTATCATATATGCCTCAAAAGGTTGAATTTCACAATACTTCACATATCAGTATATGCGAGATAGAACAAACAAGGAAGTTGCCAGCCAGGGAATGAGCATTAATGAATAAGACAATGCTTTACGTTGATACCAAATACACTACCCCTATTCTGAGTTATCCTGGCATATCTAGTCGGTTCTATAGAACCATTGACATAAAGCAATATCTCTCTATATTACCCATACGGTGACTTTGCGGCCGTCTTCCGTTGGGTTGCACTCAGTGACCCTTGAGTGTCTACGCTCCATTCGGCTTCCAACCCGGCGCCGCAAGCTCAACACCATTATCGGTGAAGCCAGGCGCAACTAGTACATTGTCTGTCAGCAAGGTCCAAAAGCCTTGAATCTCCAGTGTTCAAAAGGGGTGACACTCACCCGTAGTCCCCACTAGAGTCCAATCGCCATGACTCCGCGCACTCTGCCACTGAAACTTTCCAATCGCGACCTGCGGCCGCTGGCCATCCTCGGCGAAAATGACCGGGCCCAGCACTTTCTTCGTGACAGGCTTCCCGTCATCGTACGACAGAGACAGGGTCAGCGGCGCGCCGGCGTAGTAGTGCCAGACCTCGACGGCGTCGACCCGGTGCCAGACCGAGTCCCCGTCGCAGCCCTCCAGGAGATAGTAGATGGCGGTGCTGAAGGAGCGCTGGCTGACGGTGCCGTTGTGGGGGTCGGTGATGGTGGCGTTGTCCGGGTCCCGGAAGGATTCGACGAAGTAGCCCTTTTCGGGGTTGGCGGTCAGATTGAGCTTTGCGATGACTTCCTGCGCGGTGTGCGGGAGCGCCGGGATTGATGGGGCGTTGGTTGTGGAGGCGGGAGTGGCCAAGACAATTTGGGTCAGCTGTACAGCTGCAAAGCTCGCAAGCTGTTGTGTGATTTTCATTTTTGAGAGGTTCCTCGGGGCTGTTGTCGGTGGATTTCAGGAAGAACGGCTCGAAGAGGGTAAATGAGTGAGACGGGCCCCGAGTTGCTTGCGTTGAGAGGGAGAGAATTTCGGTAGAATTACTCAATTAGGGATGGAAATTACAAAGTAGAGGGAAAATTCACTTGTTTTTCCGGCCAAGAGCATTTCGCTTACGGTGAACCATCTAGTGAACCCAACCTGCAAGATTGTTCCCAGCATACCCAGAGAGCAACAACGGAGCGGGAAACGGCGCAGTATCTACTAGGAATTAGTATAAATTTGGAGTATCGTTACCATTGTGAGTATAGCTTCGTTTGTTGTTTGTCTTGCTCTCTATGCATCACCTAAGATTGAGTTGTGATCGGGTATTGCAAACCCACCCCGGAAGACCCGGCAGATGAATTTATGGTGCAAGCCCAGCTCATAGGATGAAAACAAGGAAAAAATCCGGAAGAGACTGGAAGTAAACCCGCCAAGGACATACGTGGTGCCGAGCGTGACCATCTGGCAGCTGATGTCAGTAGCATGGCCATGCCGATCTTAAAGACTCGGGGCCCGTATGAGGCTCAAGCAAATTGCCCAGAAAGGTAGTAGGGTTTCTCAAATCGGACTGGTTACACTAATATACCCCTCATGTCAGCAGAGACAAGCAGCGACTGTTGCTTCACATGATAGAGAGGTATGCAGTTTTTGGGATGCGCGAAGTATAAATGAGTTCTCGGGTGTCTCTCTTCAGGGGTTGTATAACGTCCTGTAGCTTCACCAATCTGTTCGTTGTCATATAACCACCCTGCACACTCAGCAAGATGCATCTCAAATCGCTTGCCTATGGTGTGCTTATGGCACTAACCCACGTCGGCTTTGCCTCATCCAGGCTGACGGCTGATGGAAACTCAACCAAGGACGCAGGATGTCAACAACCGTTGATTAGAAGGGAGTGGTGAGCACACGGACTTCTGTTTCATGTCCCTTACCTTGTGCATCCCGAAGCTGACAGGCTAACACCTTACTCCCGATCTCACAGGCGGACACTCTCAACATTTGAGCGCCAAAACTTCATCGGTGCTGTCAGATGCCTGCAATCAAAGCCAGGGCAGACTTCAGACACCTTTGAGGGCGTGAAGTCGAGATACGATGACTTTGTGGCTTTGCATATCACGCAGACAGATTATGTTCATTGGGTGGTAAGAACCCCCTTTCCCCTTTCATCCCATAGACGAACCTTCTACTAATTTTACCTGTTTTCTCACAGGGACAACTTCTACCGTGAGGCCAACCAAAAACCCCTTTTTATCATAAGCTTCCTATACTGACAGCCATAGATGGCACCGTTACTATTTGTGGTCTTTCGAACAAAATTTGAGAGAGATGTGCGGTTATAAGGGCGGCGTTCCGTAAGTAAACTGTCTCCCCCAATGCTGATCGCAATTCTCACTAACACTTGGTAGTTACTGGGGTGAGTTGGTTTCTGACACCTTTGAGTTGTTGAATGGAAGAACTGACTCAACATACGCGCGTACAGACTGGACTCAAGATGCAGTATCCGAAAAGGCAGTCGTGGAGTCTCCCATCTTTGACCCCGTCCACGGATTCGGAGGTCTGTATTGTCACCTAATTTCGCGTATGAGTGTCAGCTGCTTACCATGAAGCGCAGGAAACGGCCCTTATATTGCCAATACAACCGGATTTCCCAAAGACTGGCAAACCATGACCCCCGTACCCAACAGAACTGGCGGTGGTGAGTCTCCTTACGGTTTTACAAAGACTCGTACAACATCAGGCTGATACTTCTACTTATGTTTCTAGGCTGCATTGAGGATGGCCCCTTTGCCCACGTAAACATCTCGATGGGGCCTGGCAACCACACATCATACACGCCCCATTGTCTTCGACGTGACTTCAGTCCATGGCTCGTGACCCAGGCATTGAACGCTTCCAAGCTCGCCTTTGTAATGGAGGCCGAAGACTTCTGGCACTTGGACCATAGGGTCGAGGGCTTCTCCCTCGAAATCCCAGACATGTCCTTGCATGGCGGCGCGCACCTCGGGATTGGAGGGAACATTGGAGAGGTAAAGACTGCAACAATTCTTTGTGTATCAAAGAGTAAGTGACTAATCAACTGATATTGCTCTTTAGCTGGCGAACACCTACTCTTCCCCTGCGGACCCCATCTTTTGGCTGCACCATTCGGCTCTGGATCGAGTGTGGAACATATGGCAAAAGCAAGGTAGGATGATCCCCATCACTCGAAGTTGAATGTAACAAGGGCTGACTAGAAGCGAAGACTGGGAGACGCGAAAGAGTGATATCGGGGGACCAGATACCCAGGTATGTATTTACGACACTCAATAAATACCGAGTAAAGGGATCCAACTGACCATACGTAGTGGGCCTACCCGTATAACTATTTTGGCGACATACCGTACAAGAACGTCACTCTCGAGACGCCCCTTTACTTTGAACAGATCGGTGGAGTTCTGAAGATTGGAGATACGATGGACATCCACGGCGGCCCTTTCTGTTACGATTATGAATAGACAGGTATATTTGGGGCCCCGACAGGTGGTTTAGCAAGTGGTAGTAGCCTTTGTTTTCTTTCTTCCTGTTAGGCTGCTTGGTCATGGAGATGGTAGCGAGATAGAGGTTACATAGAACATGATTGAGGAGGATTCCGACCTCCGACCGATTATGCCTAAAGAAAGAATAGTTGGTGCCGGCTCGTTTTGAACTGTAGATGGATTTGACACTCCATTAACAAGCTAGGTTATGTAGAAGGGGCATGGAATGTTCATATCCCTGAGAAACAAGTCTGCTGAAGGCAGAATCAGGGGGTTGCAGGCTCCCACGGCGCTGTTAGAAGAAAGGGAGCAACGCACCCCGGTGCAAATCCAGGCAAAAAACACCAGAATGTTTCAAAAGAAAAGCAATATTTGCATGATTGGCTGCAGAGACCCGATAGGGGGAACGCCACCACTCTAGGCAGCCTTGAGTAAATACACGAAACATTTGCTGATTGCGAAACCAAAGTCCTTCATCCTCTAATTCTCTCTTTGCTTCTGTAATCATTCAGTCAATTGTAGAGAAAAGTCTGTTCTGTGCCAAATGTCTCCCAGCAGTCATATTGCGGGATCTCTCCATAGAGTCCCGAGAGTGGCATCATCCTTGGCTGTCTTTCGTCCGAGTGGCATCCTCCTGGCCCGTTGTCCCAAGTCGCCCCCAAAGCTTCTTTCGGCCAATCTACAGCGTTCAAGGATCCCGACAGAGACCCGATTCCATATCTGCACGTCCCCGAGACTTAACAATGGCAACATCGATGTTGCTGGAGGAAAGTCGGTTCGTGTTGGAAAGCGACACTTGACCTCGAAACATTTTGGCAACGCGACACTGGGAGGGCAGGAGCCAGTCACGAAGTGGTTGACGTATCTGATCTCGTTCCCAGTCTGCCTGGACTACTTTGGAATACTTGACCTGCCGCCTCTAATTCAAATCCGAGTGAGTTCTACTCCCTTTACACTCTCCGGAGCCTGGAATGGCTACGTTGAAAAACCTACTGACACGCTATAAGCTTGTACAGGAGCCCGAAGAGCCCGAGAAGGACGAAAGCGAGACCGGCTAGATAGCATCGAGGAAGATCTGTGGAATAAGGGTCTACGAATAATACCACAAGAATGACCATAGCAAAGAATACAGACAATGGCTATAGGTGATGACACGTAGTACTAGCAACAATAACATTTGATATACAAATGGCGCGATAGGAGAACGCAGGCAGGTTGACTTAGAGCTGAGTGTCGGTTTTGAACACCTCCTCATTTATCGACCAACCCCTTCCAATCATTTTGACAATTGGCGCCCTAGTATGAGGCAGTCTTTGCACCCTGTAGCATTGACTGGATGCTCGGGTCCGATGGGGAAACGCCACGACGCGCCACCGACCTGATTGAGTCTAAAGATGGCATCCTGTCCTCGAGAACATCTTCTACTTCTATTCATTCCATTCCTTCGATACGTTTATTCTGCATAAGGGGTAGATGTTATGGCATGCCAAATCCCTCCCAAGATCCTCACTGCGACCGCCCAGTCGAGGGTCTCGGCAGCGTTACGGCCGACGACCATGGCTTCTCATACGAACGCGACGTCGCTAATGTACACCACTCTGGAACCACCTAAACGAAATTCCACCGCGACGAAAAGCCTGCGAGGTCAATTTAGAGCCGCAATAGGGCCCTGGTGACGTTTCCACTCGTCTTTGGTATACTAGGAAGATGGCTGTGGCGGAGGATGCGGCGAAGGAGGTGGCTCAGACGGCGACTCGCACCTCTGGTATGTTGTTGGAGGGTACGATGCCTGTAAAAGATCGAAAGAGCCCAGAGCTTTGGCTTAAGGATACTTCGCGGCGTATCGGAGCCCGAGTCCCTTGGTAGATGTCGCCTTGCCTGCCCCGGTTGCCCATACCAGCAGCAAGCAGGCTTCAGAGTCGGTCCCGCGCACACCCAAACGAACAAGGTCCCTTTGATTTAAAGACATGCCAATCATGAAGATGTAGAGTGTCATAAACCTGATGTCTGCAGTTGTTGGCACTCTTCCTTGGTGCGCGACGGAAGGAAACGGATGATGGTGCGAAGGCTTGCGAACGTCGAGTGAGTGAGTCGCCTTGCCCAATCTTCTCGGGTCGACTCAAAACCCAGAGAAGAGCACCCTCAGAGGCTGGCGAACTTGACTAGATGATAGGTGAAAATTGCAAACGCATCAGAAGCCATATGAGGTGGTAGGCCTCCCGCTTATAGGACCGACCAATCAACTTCAGACACTGGTCCCAGCACGTATGCTGTTGGTTGCGACGTAAACATGCATGACAACCCAAAATTTTGCCAGGCCGTGTTCGAAAACAAGAGGGGTTCAATCTGGAATCTTTTTTGATTTTCACTAGAAACTTCATTCAGGGAAGATAATGAAATTGCCCTCTTTAAATCTCACCTCCTTCCTTGACACCACAGTATGCAGAAAATGGCAGCTCTCTCGCAAAGGTAGAGTACTCGATGTTTCTTGACTGTTGTTACAGACCGCTTACACTGCCGATGAGAAAAGTATCGCCGCGTCTGGCCCTTTCCGCTTCCTGGTCGGGCCAGAGAAGAAAGAGTACATGATGCACACGGAACTCGTCGCAAGCATGTCGGAGCCCCTCAGGGCACTCGTCAAAGGCGGCATGGATGAATCCTGTCGGGACATCGCCGAGTGGCTTGAAGTCGACGAAGCCACCTTCATGCGCTTTTTTCAATTCGCATATACCGGAGACTTCGACGCCGAGGCACCTGAAGTACCGCCTCCCAAGTCACCCGAGACCCCCGAAGAACCCGTCGAAGGTATCTCAAATCACGACGCTTATTTTGTATTGCCTAACACTCAACATATAGGCTTTGGCCCTGTCCCAAGGTTTGGAGTTGAGCGGCGGGGGTTTTCTTCCACACCAAAACTGGGAAAGAAGAAAGCGGCGATTGCACCAGAGAAAAAGGACCTCTGGACAACATTCGAAGAAGTTTACCCATCACTTGAGATTAGACCTGCCGAATGGTCGCTACCAGACCAGGATCCAACCGCCGACTTCACCCGGGTCTTCCTGGCATACGCACGGCTATACGTTCTGGCCGACGAGAAGGACATCCAGGGTCTAGCAGACCATTCACTGAAAAAACTTCATCACACTCTTACACACTTCAGCTTCCAAGGGAAGGGAGCTGATAGCATTGCATCGCTTGCGGAGTATTGCTTCGAGAACACCTGCGATAAGGGTGCCGAACAGGATGGGTTGAGGCGATTGGTCTGTCTATATTCGGCATGTAAGCTCGAAATTCTTTGGGCGAGCGAAGCTTTCCGGCGTGTTTTTGCAGAGACTGGTGACTTCTCGATTGGACTTGTAGGGATGCTGTTGGCAAGATTGGGCTAGGTTATGTGGCAGGTTACATACCTCTTTTGGAGCTTACTGATTCTTATCGGAGTTTGGAAACCATGAAGTAAGTTTCCTAGCAGGATTTCTCAAAGAAAATCAGAGAGTTATGTTCGGGTTTTGGCACTGGTCTAGAGACAATGTCCTGGAGGAAGGGGGGTTGGGTTGAGTTGTCGTGTAAGGAGCTGGGGGCACTGTTAGCAAGTAACACTCTAATTTGATAAAGAAAAAGGTTTATTCAGAATGCGATATCCGTTTTAACCAAAAGAGAATTATTTTCAATGGCATAGAAGAAGTAAAAGTTGCTGCCAGGTTGCAACTTAGTTGTCTCGGGAGTACAACTTTTGTCGCCCGTGTTCTGCCTCGTCAGCAATCCGGACAAACAGAGCCAGGCGGACCATGCCGCCAGAACTAACGATTGATACCTATGGCCATGAGGCTGAGTAGAACCAAAGTGAGCATTGTTTAAAGCCAGGTAGATAGGAAGATACCGATGCCGACGAAAGTTTCTGCTAGAAACATCTTGCCGTGTCACTTGTAAAAAGTAAGTTTTATTGATAACACCCTAACAACAAAAGGGACTGGAGAGGGAAGACGGGATCCTCGACGCAAGTCCTTGGGTTCTGTTGGGTTGACCTCGAAATGTAGTCAAATCACAGAAAGTGGGAACGAGCCGTACATTCTGGCAATTTATTAAGCCCCATATACCACCTCGACAGTGAGCGACGTCGTTCACAGTGCATCATGCCGGTCAGCGACAAGTTAGACGAATCCATGCTGGCGGAGTTTAGGGCCACCTATCGTGACAATGTTTCCGTGATCGAGCACCATGTAAACAGGATATTACACATACTGAGCCACGACAAAACCGGTCTCAGATCAAGACAGATCATGCATAAGCCCATAACCTCGCGGATGAAGGCATTGGACTCGGCAGTGGGAAGCCTCAAGCGTCGCTATAAGATCCGCCTGCAACATGCCACTCTAAAGGACCGCCTCGAAGGACACGGCGAGTCGTGGACGGAGTACTGGACTCGGCGCCACCAGGTGCACCGTATTGACGACGTCGGTACATTTACGGGGGTCGACCAGATGTATGAAGCGCTCCATGACATCGGCGGCATCCGCATATGCGTGTACTTCCCGAGCGACGCCGAGAAGGTCGTAGCCTTCCTCAGAGAGCACAGCGAGATTGAAGTCGAGCGCGTCGTGCTATGGGGCCAAGGGGTCGCACCCGAAATCCAGCAGTTGGAGCAGCTTCTCGTCAACCTAGGCACGGGTAGGAACAGGGGCAATGGTGACCCCGAGCCTAATCAGCCGAAATACATCGTGAAGGAATCCCCAAACTACCGTGCCACTCACGTCGTCGTGAGACACGTGGGTAGCAGCCGCGACCAGCCGCGGAAACGCTCGGAAGTGGTCGAGATACAGATAGCCAACGTCATGATGGACCTTTGCGCCCAGCTCGACCACGACATCGTCTACAAGCCGGGCGCGACGGCGACGGAAGAGGAAGAGGAAGAGGAAGATCGGTTCGTGCTGGGAAGGGTCTTGAACACCTTCAGCAGCATTTCCAAGGCGGGCGAAAGCGCTCTGGAGCAGCTGGAGAAGTACCGGGCCTACAAGGCAGAGCAGCGGAGCAAGGAGCAGCGCAGGCCTGCAGAGAATGCATATGAGTTTGGCAGTTTTCTCTTCAGTGCTTGCAAGGCCAAATCGATCAATCTCTCGGCCATCTCGCACTTTAGGACCGGCGCCTGGAAACACCTTCATCATCTGTTCGACGTGCTGCGAGCTACCGATGAGCACCACAGGCTGAAGCTGCACACACTGCTCGAAAGCTTTCTCAATAGAAATGGAGAGAGCAATGGGGCCATCAGCTGCAACCTACCAGTGTACCTGTTAAGGGACATCTACGAATTGGCCGAAAAACCCCTATCCATCCAAAATGTCAGTGTTGCTGATGCACTTCATGTCCGGGCCCTAGCCATGCAGGCCGTTCGCTGCCTCAACCTTGCCTGTTATCTGGGTATTGAACAGGGCTTCATGGCTGCCATCGAAAAGTCGCTTCCACCAATGGCCCAGCGCCCTTCCTTAATAGACGTTCTGGACGTCGTACACCCCCATCACCCAAGGCTGAACACCCTCAAGCAAGAATCAATTACCAACTTCTGCCGGGCTGCAATTGACCGGGGTGGGTTGGATGTAGACCCATGCAAGCATCTTTTAAAGTCTACCCTCTTTGAGCTACCCATTTTGCTGAGTGAGATTGGCTACACGGGCGTTGAAGCACGACCACAAACCAGCTACGGTGATGAAGGCCTCTTCATCGTCCCCAGGATACTTTGCCAACTATTGCTAGACAACGAAAGAATACACTGGATTCCTGAATTACTTGACGGAGCTCATAGACTTATCAGGATAGAGAGCGCTATTAAACGGACACAACAAAACAAGACAGATGTCGCGGACTGGAATGTACCCCATTACGAGTTCGATGCGAAACGCCATCCCAGGCCTTATTCAGGCTACTTCGCGCCAAGAACACCGGACCCAAGGGATAAGTTACCCGCTTGGGTATACGTCGGAAGCCGGCCTCATGGACGATTGGAATGGGATGTGAAAAGGACCGACCCGAGAGACAGAGAACCAAGCCCAGAAATAGTACTTCACCATAAAACCCCGAATGACGAGTTCCAGGAACTCATCAAAGCCATAGAGCGGATGGAGCCGGGCGGACAGCTTACACACGTAGCCAATCACACCACTGAAACCAAGGGAAAAATCGCTGAGTTTTGCCTCGCGCTTAGCAGCGGCAGGTTCTGCTTGCTGCTCTGCCAAGACAAGTTCATCCTCAAGAGGGAGGAGCGGCGAGCAAAGCTATAGCCACGACTAGGGTATATAATCGGAAGGGAATTGGTCCTGGATCTTTCCGGTTTACTCGCCACACGATCAGTGTTGGTTCCCGTTGATGGACGGTACTCGTCGGATATGTGTGAAATATAGTTTTGACCCTTTCAATATAATAGATCTGATGTAGTAACTGCCATAGATAATTCCCACGTCTTATCTGTATCTCAATCCGCAATAAACCCCTCCTCATCCGAGACCGAATCCAAGGAACCTCTCCTCCGTAGACTCAGACCCTTCTCCTCCGAGAATAAATCCACAATCTCCCTCCTGTCCCTCGCCACCGCCAGATCCAGCGGCGTCCGCAACCGCTTATCCTCGAGCCGCGGGTCAAGCCCGACGTCGCGGCGCAGCATCTCGAACGTCTCCGCGAGCTCGCTCAGGCGACCCCGCGGCCAGGCGCAGTAGAAATCGTCCGCCTTGCGCGACGCGACCACGTGCAGCAGCGACGACCCCTCTTCGTCGTCGACGCAGTGCCAGTCCGCCCCGGCGTCCCAGAAGATGGCGAGGACGGTGGGGTCCGTGTGCGAGACCACGGCTTCCATATTCGCCGGCTCTTCCTTCGCTCCCCGCCGCTGCGGCTGCCTCCTGTCGAAATCTTCTTGTCTGTCTCTCTCCCACCCTGATGCCATAAAGACGTGCAGTGGCGTCTCGCCCCGCCGATTGCGCGCGTTGATGTTCAGGCCCTTGCCTAGGAAGAACATGAACATATCTGAGGCTTGGGATGAGGTAGACTTCCTGCCGGTCATGTGCCGTGCGCAGTGGTGCAGCGCAGTGTCGCCTTGCGGATCTGGTTCACCTGGCGTGGCGCCGTGTTCGAGCAAGGTATTGATGGCGTGGGGCTGGAAAGACCGAAGAGCCAGGTGCAGGGGCGTGGAACCCGCCCTGTCGTGTAGATGAACGACAGATGGCCCAGCATCAACGAGAGAAGCGAGCAGAAGCTTATGCTCGTCATCGAAGAACTGCTCCATGGTGCAGAGCCAGTGTAGTGCTACCCTACCGGTCGCGTCTATTGCGTTTGGGTCAGCCCCGCGTTCGAGCGCAAGAAAGGCAGCTTCCCAATAAGCCCATCCTATTCCATATTCATAGACCGGATTGTCACGCCCAACGGAGGGGATGCATGCAGAGATGAGTAAAGTCCTCTCATCTCTTCCCCTTCGCTCCATGTCTAGCCCTTCTAACTCAAAGAACGGACCTAAGATTTCCTTCTCTTCTATGACAGCTTGCAGAACCGTGGTGCCGTCATCGTACTCAAGAAAGGGGTTAGCACCACGACCGAGAAGTAATCGGATGACCGAAAGCTGACACTCTTTCCAAGAAGTTCTTCCAATTCCCGGGTTGAACCGCCTCCGTGCGACCTCGTGGAGCACGTACGTTTTGTCCGCCATCTCGCAAGCATCCGCGCCGTTCTCAAGGAGCACCTTCACCAGCAAAGGATCTATAAGTTTGACCGCACGAGAGAGGGCATTGGGCGATCCCGACAGATTCGCACCGTACTGAAACAAAAGTTGTGCGACTTTGCTACCATCAGCATGCTCCAAGCAAGTCACGCCGTGCTTGTCCGCCACATTGGGATCTGATCCATGCTCAAGCAAGATCTGAATAGTATGTTCCTTCCAGAAGCCGTTAGGGTGATCTGTGCTGATGGCGGCAAGAAGAGCGGTTCGCCCCTTTGCGTCGAGAGCAGTTGTATCTGCTCCTTTCTCTAGCAGATACTCCAGCGCTTCAATCTGCCAAAAGTGCGAGCCCTCAGCGAGGAAATGAAGCGCCGTCGTCTTTTTTAAATTGTCCGGGCCGCCGTATCGACAACGACCTCGATTTGAGACGGCGTTCACATCGACACCGACGCTTTCAACAAGTGTCTTAATAACATGGAGTTTTGGTTGTACGTCGTTGCAAGCGGCCGTGAGAAGCGTACCAGGGTAAAACTCTTCCTCTGTCCAGGGAGGATAGTTAACCTGGTAGGCCTTCTCCTTGAACTGCTTCAGTAAGCCTGTGCACCTGTTATAGACCATCATATGAAGAAAGGTCATTGGATCACCACCTAATCGGAAGTATTCTTCAATCGCGTCGACATTGCCATTCTCCAATTGAGTCCCTACTGCTTGGGAAATCTCCTCTGGGTCAGTAATTGAAATGAGTTCCTGCGCTGTCCTTTTAACCTTCTTCTCGTGTGCCAATCGAATTTCGACCCCTTGCGGTGATAAAATCCCACGTTGAAGCAACTCGACAACCATTGTATCAAAGCCATTTTCTATCGCGAGATCCATGAGCGTGATGAAGCAACCTCCTTTGTTAACTTTTGATTCTAGGTCCGCTCCAGTTTCAACCAAGAGGCTGACGATGTCAGCCGCTCTGGTTTCTTGAACTCGTCCATATGACAGTGTTGGTCTCGAATCCCCGTGGAGCGAATTCATGCCCTTTCTGCCGAATTCTTTAGCTTTCCACAGTTGCTGCTCTAAAGGAAACTCGGCGAGGACATGGAGTGGAGTGTATCCATCGCTGTCACGCAAAGATGGATCGGCGCCGTTCTTGAGTAATTGCCTAACGCTCTCTGGATTGCCAGACCGGCAGGCATAATGCAGGGGTGAGCGCTGTTGGGAACCAGTCGTCTTTAGATTCGAGTGCTGATCGAGTATGTTGCGCTTCCTGTACTCTGAAAGTAGAAGGCCGATGGTCCCAGTTTGCCTAGCTATGCAAGCGACGTGCAGGGGCGACAAGCCATCTGTTGTTAACAAAGTCGGGTCAGCACCAGCTCTGAGGAGCCTAGCCACATTAAATTCCGAGTAAGACGCCGCATAGTGGACTGGCGTTGCCCCTCGTTGTCTTGTTCATTGATATTGGTGCACGCAAAGAGGGATGTGGTCAACACGAAATCGATCCAATGCTCCCGACCTTGCTCTTGGTAGGAGTCATCGAGGTGTCCAGAACTGGCAAGATGGAGAGCAGATTGTCCTCTGCCGTTCCTCGCCGTGGCGGAAGCACCCAGCTCGACTAGACCTTGGACGTACTCCAATTTTTCATCAAGATCATCGCTTCCGAACCCCGTCGAGAGTGCTAGATGAACGAGCGGGCTTCCTTCGGGGTCTTCAATCGTGGGATCAATCCCACATGAGACTAGAAATCGGATCCAGTCCAGATTGCAAAACCGTCCCACAGCTGCATGAAGCAATGTGCTCCCATCATAGCGCCGTACCCTTGGGTCCGCTCCCAGGCCGATGAGCTGCTTCATTAGAGCAATACCTCCATCAGACGAGCCCATGACTTTCCACAAAATTGTCTCGCCCGAATTGTCCCGTGCGTTGATGTCCATTCCTTTTTCGACAAAAGCTTCCAAGATAGCGATACTCGTTGTCGAAGGTGAGTAGGTATGCCATCCATCGACACCATAAGTCAGAAGAGGTACCAGCCCATCGTGATTCTTCTTGCTTAGGTCGCCACCTGCGCGGAGCAAGCTGAGTAGGTATGGGAGGTCGTCTTCATTATATCTCTGTAGATTCATCATGACCATGTGAAGTACAGTATTCCCTTTGTTCGTAGCCTTATTGACATTGGCCCCATGGTCAATAAGTCTCTTAAAGAGCTTGGTATCGGGCCTGTCGTGCCAGAAGCCAGCCTGACTCATCATTGTTAGCAATGGTGTAAATCCATTCTCGTCCACTGCGTCGATATCCGCCCCATGGCGGACAAGTATATCAACCAGGTCCGGAGACCCTGGGCATGCGCAATGTAGAGGTGTTTCACCCCTTATATTCCTGGCGTTAGGGTCCGCACCGGCGCTCAAGAGCATATCTGTGAGTACTTCTTGTTTATTACCGTCCCCCCCAAAACGCCAAATCGTCATCTCCCTTCACCGCGTAATGCAACGGGGTCTGGCTGTCTTCGCTAGCTTTCATGTTGACTTGACCTCCATGATCAACGAGGAGTGCGAGACACTTGCGCGCCGCTTCAACCCTCTCCTCACTGTAGAGATTCCTTCTGCCAAACGGGAATCCAGCGAACGCATGCATAGATGTTGGACCATCTGATACATCTATTGTTAACTTGACGACTTCATCTGACTCATCCGGACAATCATTCGTATAATCATTAGTACAATCATCCGGACAATCGAGGGGATCCCTGCATCGTATATTGGGATTTGCACCGTGTGCCAGGAGAACTTCCAGGAGCTTGCAATCAAGATCCTCCACAGCCTTGTATAACTTTGTTGTACCGCGAAACACACTATCGACATCAACGTTTCTCTTGCTAAGAGTTGCCTCGACTGCCTCAATTCCTGAAGCCCAGTGGAAACACCTATTAGCCTCGCTTGCAGGCACAGAGCGTAAGAACAGGTCGATAAGGTTGCGGCTGCCATTTTCACAGGCGTATCGTAGTGCTGTTCGATCGTACCTACCACGACTAGGTTCCGGCCTCGAAAATAACGGATTGACGCCGGCCTCGAGGAGTAACTTGCTAACCTCAATTTGCCCTGCGCTAGCAGCATAGTGTAGAGGTGTCAGACCGTCGGCATCGGATTCGGGATTCACGCCATGTTCTAGCAGATGGCCAACTATGTCCACATATCCGTTCTCTGCGGCATATGACAGCGGTGTCCGGCCGCTGCCGTCAGGTTGATCAAGCTTGACCCCCGCGGTTTTAGTCAGATGCTGGAAGTATTGCACCATTCCTACAATAGCGACCAAATGCATAACGCTGAATTCCCAACAGAGACGAATCCGTCCTCGATAGTGACTAACCGTTAGGAATTTCAGCATCAAGATTGCGAAGGCTGGTTTTCCAGGTAGAAGGTAAGCATCGAGTGCATCAAATACGCGTCCCTCACTACCTGCCTCTTTGATATGGTGAAATAGGTTGTGGATCGCATAATTCATCAAGGGTCGGTTCAGGGTCATCTCCTCCAAAATGGAGTTCCGCTGCTTGATCTTGGTTTGCCTAATTTCGTAGTCTTCTTCCGATTCCTTGTTGTAATCGAATGACTTATGCAATTCGAGTCCATCGGAACCAGTCCCAGAGCCAGACTCCGGATCTGGCAAAGCCTCCCTTCTCTGATATGGATCATCGAGGGTGAAGTCAAGAAGCGGGCAGGCATCAAGGTACTGCAAGGATAGTTCTACCAGCATCGCATGCGCCGAGGTAGCGTCAAGCACAGGGAATGAGGATGAAGATGAGCTCCGAGTCTCGTCGTGGAGAAATTCGGTAAAAGAGTGGTGTATGACGCTGACGGATTCATCCTCGAGTATCTCCAGTAGCCGCCCGCAACTTGCCTTCACGAGCGCTTTCCCCTCCTTCAGATCATCGGTGCCCTTCATGCGCGCAACAAGAGAGCCGAGCTCAATGAGCCTTAGAGGCCGGGTTGAATGCGTTACACACATCAATATGCGTGACTGCTCTTCTCGACTCACTCCGCTGCGCTTGGCGTGTTCCAACAGCATGTCATCGTAGACTTCTGTGAGATTTCTCGGAAGCCGCTCCAAACTATCTGGCAATGTCTGCTTACTGACACGTGCTTGCTGCAGACCGTCTGTGAGGTTATCGGTCATTAACCTGGCATGCAAAAACAGCCCCTGAGCGCGCTCACAGATGGTCTGCTTGACCAAATCCTCTTTCTCCGGACTCAAAGTGAGTTCCAGAGTCGCCATCGATACGCTGACATATTTTGCCACGTCAGGGTAAATGAGAGAAGGCTCTAGCTTCAGCTGCGGCACTGCTAGTCCACGCAAAGCATCCTCAATCTTGGGAATGGGCCGACATGTCAGCAATACCCTGGCCCTAGAGTCGTGATGATTGCTAATGCTGCATAGACGACTGATTACATCAAAATCTTCATCGTCCATTTCGTCTAGTGCATCCACCACACAGTAGACTTTACTTGTGCGATGTATTGCCTCTACAAGAGCATCCCATAAAGCCCCATGCTCACTGCCGTCCACTCCACTCGACTTGCTGAGCTTTTCCAGCTTTTCCAGCAAGGTGTCGTTGCAAGGGAGTAGTTGCGAGGCAAAGTCGCGAACCAGGTATTTGGCATTGTGGTTTTTCTCGACAATTTGGCGGAAGAAGAAGAACAGCACTGGCGTATCTGGTTCTGATTGCTGTAGCTGGTGGATGGTGCTGGCAGCGAAGACGGACTTGCCGCTACCAGCAACGCCCTTGATAGCCAAACAGCCTGGTTTGGCAGACCCAGACCAGGTCTGGAAAGCCGGTGCCTCACGCACCCAAGACCCAGTCCCAGGTACGTGAGAATGCACATGCTTCATGAGTTCATTGCCTGGCGAGAGGTATTCTGTAGGCTGTAGCCAGCTCTGAATGGCAGATCTCCGCTCTGCTAGAGAGGGCTTTGAGGAGAGGGGTTGTAGGGGAACTGCATCGCGAGCCACGATTTCGAAGTCATCCAGGTCAGGAGCATTAGCGATTTTTCCACCCTGCGATTCCATTATTACCAAAAGGTGGTGTTGGGATAGACAGGGAAAGCTTCATGACAATATTGGAAAAGGCAATCTGGGTATACCAGTATGTTGCCAGTGAAGAGATGGCGATGACTGCTCGCCGGCATGTTGTCAGCTCATGTCAGCTCAGCTTTAGGCTCCAGCTACAGGGGTTTTAGCGGCATAATCATTCGGGTAAGGCGTTAGCTTTCCCCATACCGCTGCCCAAATGTCTTCGCCCAGCTTGCCTTCCTCATCATTATCCGCTTTCTTCTGGGCCTTGCTAATTCCAGATGTCCTTTCTAACACCATCACCAGTTCGATACTGGCCAAGTCAGGAAGCGTGGATAAGCTCAATTGATTGATGCCGGGGGTGCTACGTGGGCAGACAGAGAATGAAAGGAAAGAGCTATCAGAATGTGTGGATTGTGCCTTTTGGTTCATGGAAGTCGCCATTTACTTTAAGGCAATACTGAGCTGCTTCCGTGCCTGTGATTGTTGTTAGCCATTGTTGTTGCAGGTGTGATGTAGATGAGGCGATGGACTTGGTCGGGTCGAGTGTCTTTAGCTTGCAACAATCAACCCATTCTGAATAGCCTCGTTACAATCCCCAGCACTCAATCAGCGACGAGTATTGTCTCTACTCCAGCTTTTTGGATCCTCCTCTTTTTTGGAATTCCTTCAAAAGTTCGCTTGCAGAACTTACGACATTTATTTTTCCAACTGAACTCGTCAATTGATTTGATTTCCAGCGCTCCCCAACGGCCTTGACCTGATCGTAACCAAACACCATCGTCTTGCAGTCCTGCCTTTTTAGCAGATCCATCTTGCTGCAATTCCAAGAGCACGGCAATATCAACGGGGATCTCTCTGATCTACCCGAGCAGGCTGGCCCTTGTCGACACCGACTTTCGTCGCCTGCCTTTTGGCCGTCTACACCAACCACAATTCACAGACTGACAAGGTATAGTGAGTTTTTCTTTCCTTCTTCCTCTCTAGATTCCTTGCAGCAGTGCTGTGTGGTATTTTGGTACCCTGTTCTTTTAAAGGGCGTTGTCACTGAGTCAACGAACGTGCAGGCTCAGCTCCAAGATACTCTTGGCTCCTCTGTACCTAAACGGACCAGCGCCTGTACAAATCTTTCTACTTTCGTTTAATGCAGAGTTCCAATCTGCGTGAACCAAGCGAGGGCATCATGGCTACTCTGGCTGAAACGAGCAAGGCCATCCGTGGCAGAGCTCGCAACCTGTCGATCAAGACTGCCACCTCCAGCGGCGTTTCTGTTCACTCGAGCGAAACAGACGACACCTTTTCGTCCGGAAGCTTCGTCCATATCTCCAACCCGTCTTCCGGTGCGGCAGAACCTGACTCGAAGAAGATTGAGGCATTGTTGAATACGGACTGGCGAACCAACCGTCGCCCGAGAGCCGACACATACGACCCTCCCAAGACTGCGGCTTTGGCAAAGCCGAAAATTTCTCTCAAGCCTGCTCTGCGTGTGGATACAACTCGAGTCACCTGCGACAAGATCAGAGATTCGCCTATCGACCCCGACTTCATCCACTCAGCCCCTGCAACTAAGAAGGAGTTTGCACTTGCAGAAGATGCAAAGAACCAACGCACTGATGAGACTAATGAGTTGCAGACCAGCTCCGGTAGCTCGTTTGACGTCCACGCTGATCTGTCTGATTTGATCCTTCAGAATGCCAGAATCAGAGACTCTCTTAGTTTCTTTAGGCAATCTGACAATATGGGCTTCTCCCCGACGGTCTTTGTCACACCGGTCGAATGTTCAGAGAGTAGCTCACAGATGGCCGAGTTCCCTCTGGCCAAAATGAAGAAGGTGGAGGAAGGACAGCAGTTGATCACACAGTCTTAGGAAAGCTTGGCGAAATATCTGGACGTCCTATCCCATCGAGAAGCTCCGGCGAAAGCCCCAAAGCTCGATGCTGAGCAGGCTATCCTGCAAGACCCTGCAATCTGCAGCATGACGGTTGACGGCAAGGAGAAGGTCAAATCCCCACGACGCAACACACCACCAGCGGAGGAGACTCGCTACAATGCTTTAATTGCAAAACTCAATAGACGCGGCACATCTGATTCGGTCGAAGATGTTGCTCTGTCACACCATTCCAAGCCTTCTGGCCAGTGCGGGCCTGGTGATGCTGCTGTCCCTAGAGCAGGGTCAACACTCAACCCCAAAGCCACCGAGTTCACTCTGACAGAATTCCCCAAGCAGCATCCTGCAACTTTCAGCGAGCCCAGCGCAGCAAAAGCCGGCAGGCCATCGATATTGAATTTCTTCGAGTCGGCCAAGGAGTCCCCCCAGATTCACGACCTTAACCCCAAAGCCATCGATGATCTGCGTGCCTGGGGCCGCGTCTTCCTGGATCTGCTAGACGCAATTTCCCATGACGATGGCCAGAAGGAGAAGCTGATGAGCAGTCTAGGGGATGGGGTGTTCCCTCCGGGACTCGGACTCCTGCCGCCGCCAGTTTTGCAACCCAACTCGACCAATCTGCAGCTGCCCCCTTCTGAATGGCCGATCTGTCAAGACACGCAATTGCCCCTGGGGATCCAACCAATTGCTGGATTCGAGAATTTTATGCCTTCCATTCCCACAGGACTTTACAACGACATCAATGCGTATCTCCTTGCGGCTCGAGATATCCCCCTTCCCGCGCAGCCTCTCGGCAATGCAAGAGGACATACTGCAGGCTTGCCTGCTTCCATTGGATTGCAAACAAACTTGCAGCCCAATGCTCCGTTGGTCCCCCAGCCTGGCATGGCTCAATTCCCAATTGGCCAGGCGCCCATGCAAGCTACGAACAGACAAGCACCCAATTTGCCACCGCAGCCAGGCTTGGCTAGTGCCCAAAACAACGGTGCACCGCGTACGACCGCCTACCCTCACGGTTTCGGACCTACACCCGTCTCCAAGCCCAAAGGACCCGCTCGACGGGACGACCCGCGGTGGTGCAAGCAGCAAATGATGTACGAAGCGTATCTTGAGTGGCAGCGAAGCACCGACACCAACTACCACAAAAAGTGCAAGGACCGCCAGGCCAAGAGAGCCGAGCGACAGCGGGCTAGCAAAGACCGACAGAATACCGAGGTAGTGAGACATTCCAGCGAGGGGGCCGTCGAGGCTTCGGCATAGCGCCGCCGTCCATTTTGATACCAGCGAGCGTAACAGCGGGGAGAAAGCATAGAAGATCAGTAAAGATATGATTGGCACGGTGCCTTCCCTGTTGGACTCGCGATTGGGAAAACTTCTCCCCGGTATTGATTAGGCTGCGGGAAGCAGGGTATGAAGATGATGTTGACAAGGCCGCACATTTCACAACAGACTTACCACTTTTGCATTTTCTTGTGGCCGATGGCGATATTTTCAGTCACAATGGCGTACACGAAAAATTATGTTATTGCGATTTTCATTAGTGATCCCTTATGGAATGAGACAGGTTGGGCCTCTTCAGCGTTGGACTCTGATGGGTTGAATGGTATCTGATCAGTGAGTCTGTCGTTTCTTTGGTCAATCACGAATCCCCAAGTCTATAGCATAGCCCGCAATGAATGAAGTTTGGTATAATGCAAAGAGTTGTCTTATTTGAGGTATTGCGGGTTTCAAGCGACTCGTACGTGTCTGGTAAATATGGATTGGCAGAAGGTTGAAACCCAAGCACTTCGATCCTTCATTTGGCATTTGGTTGATTTACCTTGCACTAAAGACACAGTGTAATGTATACAAGTTTACTGTACGTAGCACTGTGGTGGTGGCTTGTGTTGATGCCAGCAACAACATTCAAACATCCAGCCCCACCATCAAATGTTCGTCGGTATGAGCCAAACAAATGCACCAATGAGAATTGAGCGACCTTGAGAGGGAACTCTTGCGTCTAGAACATACCTACTTACTTTCTGCGAGCAACCTCGAGTCGCAAAGTTGAGCAGTTGTTTATTTCTCTACCGGTAGGGAGGCGCAACTCAGATGGGATTCTGCTGCTACGCGGTGCTCCAGACTGCGCCTTGATGTCCTAGGTAGAGGACGAGGCTTGAGTCCGCCTTTCCACATACCAAGAGCCTCCATCCCAGCTCTTGGCTTCATATCGTACTTGCGCGTCACTTTTTGCTTAGACCGCCAGGCCATCCTTGACACGGTGGGAATACATCATTTGCCAGCTTCATTAGCTATCCGTCAATATGTCGACTCCAATGCGCCATGGTCCCTCACAACAGGGCCGCACGCCCTCGCAAATCCCGGGTGCTGCTCCAACACCTCCCGTATCTACTCCCTTCTCGGCCTCGCAGGCCCAGACTGCCTTTTCTCCCCCATCAGGTTCGCGTACGTCGCCGCAGCACGTTAAGAAGTCGCCTGCGACATCGTTTACGCTAAAGCAGCAGCCGCCTAATGATGGAGCTTCGGCGATGAACTTTGACAGCCCCTCGGCCACTGCTGCTCTCGGCGCCCTAGGCATGAATAACCATCTTGACCTCCACCTCGAGAACCTTAGCATGGGGACCATGACCCTCGGTAAATCCGAGGAGGAGGCCCATAAGAGGAAGATGGACTTCATAATCGAGACCGTCAAGGTAAGTTGTGGCTAGCTTGTTCTCGCATTCGCATGGTGCCCAGGACTAACTATGTGCAGCGTGCCGCCAGGCCCATGGTGAGCAATGAGGGTCTCGAGCGCCTTGCTCGGGAGATTGGCCTCGAGTGCCTTTGGGAGGATAACCCGGCTGGTGGCCCTCATTCCAAGACTTTGGTCATGGCAGGTTCTGGGCTGGCGCTCGAGATCATCATCACTAACCACGTCGTGGAAAACGTGTCACTCACATACCCCGAATGCTCCGAGAATGCCCAGAAACACGTTGGCAAGGCGGCCGATATATTGCTGGAAGACCTAAAACTGGCCGAGGGGCAAAGCCCACTAACCAAGACACTTTTGGCTTTCCAGCCCAACCTGGAGCGACTCGCGGCCCTGGACAAGCTCAGTGTCCTCCCTACACTAAACTGCTACGATGCCGTTGCCGGCTTGTACGAAAGCTTCATGAAATTGCATGAATGGGACATGCGGAAACTTCGAGATGATCCTACCATCCCCGAAGAGAATATATCGGACAATCGACTTCAAATGTACGCGCTCTGCCTCCGTCACGGAGTGCCCATGATGCATGCCCGGGGCA